>CM068828.1:23124935-24324935 GCA_028554795.2 Sinohyriopsis cumingii
CTGGATTTGGCTTTCTCTTGCCTTTTTGGGGAGGATGTACTTGTTTAGATTCCTGTTTCCATGTTTCCTTTCACTCCGTCCACTGACCTAAACTTTTATTTTGGAAAAGTGACTTGTACTCACTTCCTAAGGCAATAAACCTTACGGCTGGTTTCCTTTACTATTTTAGAGGTTAGTAAGGACTATATTCCTGGGATCCATATATTTCCGTCCATTTCATGTTTGCTCGAGTTTTGTGGTGTAATTGTTGTATTTGATACTGTTACCTAATTATGTTCTGTTTGGACCATCCTATTTCAATCAAATCCTTTTTAGAGTTTCATTATTTCATTTGTATTTCCAAATGAAAGGAAAAATACAGCAGATAATTTGGGTAATGGATTTGGTGTGGCATTTTGTTGTGACGAGGGCATGGCTAATGTATGCATTAAAATGTGAGACATTTCTAGCTTGTAAAGCGGTGGGAGTTTCCCTGACAGCCATCTCCCCTAATGGGAATGAACTGCCCCTCCCCTTCCGTTCCAGTCTCTATTAGTCGTGATTATAAGCCCATAATTAAAGGCAAACGTGGTATTAACGTTGTTGGATCTTCAACAGGTGGTACAAAAATAAGAGAAAAGAGGTTTTCTTTTTACGGTGTTAGCTTATATGTGTGTTATGGGATACGCTTGGTTTTTTTTATGCTTACGTCCCTCCGTTTCTTGTTCTGGTTGTGTATGATTTACTATGTTATCACCATTTTTTTTAAACTCTCATGCAAACACGGCCTTTGCGCTTGCCGCTCCATAGCATGACTCTTTAAGGTCATCATTCCATATTTAGTATGGGTCACAGTTCCATGCCCTTTACAGTCATTATTCCGTACATATTATGGGTCACAGTTCCCTGTCTTTTATGTCATCACTCCATACTTAGTATGAATCATAGTTCCCTGTCCTTTATGTCATCACTCCATACTTAGTATGGGTCATAGGTCCATGCCCTTTATGTCATCACTCCACACTTAGTATGGGTCATAGTTCCCTGCCCTTTATGTCATCACTCCATACTTAGTATGGGTCATAGTTCCCTGTCTTTTATGTCATCACTCCATACTTAGTATGGATCATAGTTCCCTGCCCTTTATGTCATTATTCCATACTTAGTATGGGTCATAGTTCCCTGTCTTTTATGTCATCACTCCATACTTAGTATGGGTCATAGTTCCCTGTCTTTTATGTCATCACTCCATACTTAGTATGGGTCATAGTTTCCTGCCCTTTATGTCATTACTCCATACTTAGTATGGATCATAGTTCCCTGCCCTTTATGTCATCACTCCATACTTAGTATGGGTCACAGTTCCCTGTCCTTTATGTCATTACTCCATATTTAGTATGGGTCACAGTTCCCTGTCCTTTATGTCATTACTCCATACTTAGTATGGGTCATAGTTCCCTGCTCTTTGTGTCATCACTGCATACTTAGTATGGGTCACAGTTCCCTGTCTTTTATGTCATCACTCCATACTTAGTATGGATCATAGTTCCCTGTCCTTTATGTCATCACTCCATACTTAGTATGGGTCAAAGTTCCCTGTATTTTATGTCATTACTCCATACTTAGTATGGATCATAGTTCCCTGTCCTTTATGTCATCATTCCATACTTAGTATGGGTCACAGTTCCCTGTCCTTTATGTCATTACTCCATACTTAGTATGGATCATAGTTCCCTGCCCTTTATGTCATCACTCTATACTTAGTATGGGTCACAGTTCCCTGTCCTTTATGTCATTACTTCATACTTAGTATGGGTCATAGTTCCCTGTCCTTTATGTCATTATTCCGTACTTAGTATGGGTCATAGTTCCCTGCTCTTTATGTCATCACTCCATACTTAGTATGGGTCATAGTTCCCTGCCCTTTATGTCATTATTCCGTACTTAGTATGGGTCATAGTTCCCTTCCTTTATGTCATCACTCCATACTTAGTATGGGTCATAGTTCCCTGCTCTTTATGTCATCACTCCATACTTAGTATGGGTCATAGTTCCCTGCCCTTTATGTCATCACTCCATACTTAGTATGGGTCACAGTTCCCTGTCCTTTATGTCATCACTCCATACTTAGTATGGGTCATAGTTCCCTGCTCTTTATGTCATTATTCCGTACTTAGTATGGGTCATAGTTCCTTGTCCTTTATGTCATCACTCCATATTTAGTATGGGTCAAAGTTCCCTGTCCTTTATGTCATCACTCCATACGTAGTATGGGTCATAGTTCCCTGTCATTTGCAGTAATTATTCCTTGCTAAGTATTTATCATAGTTCCCTGTTCTTTACAGTAATTATTCCTTACTTAGTATGGGTCATAGTTCCCTGTCATTTACAGTAATTATTCCTTACTAAATATTTGTCATAGTTCCCTGTTCTTTACAGTAATTATTCCTTACTTAGTATGGGTCATAGTTCCCTGTCATTTACAGTAATTATTCCTTACTTAGTATGGGTCATAGTTCCCTGTCCTTTACAGTAATTATTCCTTACTTGTTACGGGTCATAGTTCCCTGTCCTTTACAGTTATTATTTCTTACTTGGTACGGGTCATAGTTCCCTGTCCTTTACAGTAATTATTCCTTACTTAGTATGGGTCATAGTTCCCTGTCCCTTATGTCATCACTCCATACTTAGTATGGGTCATAGTTCCCTGCTCTTTATGTCATTATTTCGTACTTAGTATGGGTCATGGTTCCCTGTCCTTTATGTCATCACTCATTATTTAGTACGGTTCATAGTTCCCTGTCCTTTACAGTAATTATTCCTTACTTGGTACGGGTCATAGTTCCCTGTCCTTTACAGTAATTAGTCCATACTTGTTACGAGTCATAGTTCCCTGTCCTTTACAGTAATTATTTCTTACTTAGTATGGGTCATAGTTCCCTGTCCTTTACAGTAATTATTTCTTACTTAGTATGGGTCATAGTTCCCTGTCCTTTACAGTAATTATTCCTCACTTAGTATGGGTCATAGTTCCCTGTCATTTATCTATTTTTGTAATATCATCATTTAGTATGGGACATGGTTTTTATTTTTTTATTTTTAAGCATTCCCTCCTGAATGGAATCTCTTTGACCCAGTCCCTTTAATATTTAGTTGTGTGCAATCATAGCGTTTAATACATATCATATATAAAATTTGTTATCTCCATTGTCTGTTCAAATATTTTATATTGCCTTTCCATTTTCCTCTTCTATGCTCCCAATTCCATCGTAGTCCGTTAATATGTGGTTTAAATCGCCTCCTTGTAATCATTTAGTCTTATCTATTGTTCCTAGATATTGTCATACATTTGTCCAGAAGCACGTTTTCCACGCTATAAGGTCGGTGCATATATTTGTTGCATGCCATAATAGCAGTCATCCCTTAAAAACAGATGTTTTCTATATGTGTCTATTCTTTGTTATAGGTTTGATCTGAAATGAGTAAACAAGTTGCCCTGTGCTATCTTTTTTTTTCTCCTTTCATATCGCTTAATCTCTTTCTAACGAGTGCATATCTTTTTCTTTGATACTTTCTGTTTACTGTGAAATATGATATCCATTGTTTTTTGTTTTTTTTCTTTTTCTTTTATCAATTTTAGTAATTGGCATTATACTTCTTTTCAATTGTTTTAGTTCGATTGTGGTCATTTTTTGTTTACTAGCTGATTTCGTTTTCATTTTAATTTCTTGTTGGTCTTTTCCTGTTATATGTCTTTGTTCGTTCCCCTTACATCCTGTTTCAGTTGTTTTGTCTTCGTTTGTTGATGTTATTGACTTTGCTTGAGTTTAGATGTCTCCTTTTTCTTAACATCCGGATTTTCTCCCAATCTTTCCGTAAATTCTTCTTCCTTGTGTCCTTTGTATATTGTTTTTCAAACATTTTGTTGTAAATTTTCAATATTACTCATTCCAATTTCTTCTTTTCAGTCTTCTATTTTAAGTATTTTAGTTCCTGCCACTGCTTTGAACTTAACCTTCGTTTCCTTCTGGGTTTCTTGTGCATTTTGGGGTGTTTTTATTCTCTATTCTTTCTCTCTAACTAATTATGTCTCCCTATATGCCATTCTTCGGTTCTCTCTGGTATTCATATTTCTCGTAAGACTTGGAAAAGTTTGAGTGTCCCCGGTATTTGCCACTCAACGTTTTCTTTTCTTCATATTGTCTAAACTGTTTTTGGGGGTGTAACAAATTTAGTACATGTTGGTTTTTCAGTAGGCGTGGTCGGGGAAGCTTTATATTATTGTCCTCTATGCGTGTGGGGGTGGGTGGGGTGTACTGTTTGCTCCGAGTTGCTCTACGGCATCTCTCTCCATGTTTCCATTTTGTATTTCTTGTTTTGTCTACGACGTATGTTACTTCTTGGTCTACTCCGTCTCTCTGATCTCTCTCTTTTTCTTCTTCTTGTCTAGCTGGTTTGTTTTGGTTGCCTGGGCATAATTATTGTTTTGGGGTTCGTCTAGAGAGTACAACGAGCTGGAGTCGAAAGGTGCTTGTCCGGTCTGTCCGGTCTGTTCAGATTTGAAACATGGGCCATGGTAGATGTACACTACTAGATCCCGTGCAGTTAAATGACTGTGGGGTTTTGGTTTCATCTTCCTTCGGAATCTGAAGTAACCGCGGACCGTTTATAATTTCTGGATGTGATTTATATGCTCCTATCGTGTGATCATAGTCTGTGGCCTTAAGCTTCAGCTCTAGTTTTACAATCAAAGCATTGATCGATATTTAAATCCGAACACCCGATACATGGATAGTAGAATATCTACGCTCTGTTTCTTTGGTAGAGCCGGTTAAATCCTCAATAGTATCCCCATGGCGACCATACGTCTCACTGGTAATAGTTCTTTTCGATCTTTGGGGATCAGTATGAATTGACATTGTCCTACATTTTACAGACCTTTTACTGTGGACATGTGAAGTCCTTTGGCCTTTAATCTCGTAAGAATCTCTACTCCCTTTATTTGATCCACTCGCTCTGGAGGGCCTCCATTCATTTTCTGGACTTATGTTCTCTTTCCACTATAACTGACTTACATTCCTACGCTTGAGTCTCCAATTGGCTTAACATTCCTACGCTTGAGTCTACAGCTATAATGGCCTACCATTTCACTCTTGAGTCTACAACTGGCTTACGATTCATACGCTTGTGTCACAACTGTAAATGGCTGGACATTCCTATGATTGAATCTAGAACTACAATTAGTTTGCTATTCCAACACTTGCACACACAGTAAAATTCAGGAAACAAAATTAAGTAAACATTTTAGAGAAAATTGAATTTTCCCAAGTTAAAATCTGACAACGAACGAATTTTCGTTGAATAATTCGATCTCGCTTATTTTCATGTGAACGTCTTGTAGTAAAGAGTATAACCATCAGAAGTTTGCTTAGTTGCAGGAAGCCGATTTAATAATTGTTCTGTCGTCAGATAGACACTGCGTCTGACAGAGATAATGTATTCCAGTGTGTTAAATTATACTCCCCCTTTGAAGTTATCAATTTCATTATCATTTTATTTTCTAAGGGAAAATGTAAAACAACAATCAATACTGGAGAACGCCGAGTGTTCAAGATCTAGTCTGGAGATTCCAAAGCTTCCAGATATTACAATATATACACGCCAGAGAAAATGGACGATATTGTATAATTTCAGTTTATTTAGAACGTAGGATAACCCGTTATATTATGTTATTGAAAAGTTTGTCCACCAAACTTTAGCGTATGTTATACTTCAAATATGAATTCTTACACAAACAAGCCAGTTTATACTGGCTTGAGGCACACGTTATGTCGACGTCAGCTGTTCTTGGAATTGCATTGCACGTGCTTTTCGAGAACATTTTTGTTTCGTGCGAAAAATAATTTTTCAGTTTGTTAATTTCAAATACAATTTATGCATTTAGTGACTGATTGTTTTAGAATGGAGATCAAATGCGTCTTACTGCGCGTGAACGTTTCCGGAGCACTTGGGGCATGACTTTGAAATCTTTCAAACTCTCCTTCGTCTGCTCGTGCTCCGGCAAACGCTTCCACAAGGCAGACCGTGTATTATTTCTATATTACTGTGTAAAGTTGTATACGGATACCTTTCTACCAAAATACTGGCGACAAGAAGCAATGGAATACTCTGGATCTCGAAAACATGGCTCTTTGTTTTGTGTTCAGTATCGACCTTGTATTATTCCGGACACATGAAAACAAAGCCCTTTGTTCTGTGTTCAAGATCAACCTTGTAATATTGATGACACATATAAACAGGACCGTTGTTTTGTGTTCACGATCAATCTTGTATTACTGCTGACATTTGTAAACAAGGTATTTTCAAAATTGCATAAGTCAGATATACGAACCATCGTAAATTATCATAACTAATGTTATTGCTATGTGTCACATATGGGACATAAGGGTTGCTTTAATGACAGCTGTTTTGTTTCACATCTGTCATATAAGGGTTGTTTTAATGACAGCTGTTTTCTTTCACATCTGTCACACACCATCCTCTCGGACAACACAACATGCTGTCGGATAACCCACCATGCTGTCGGACAAAATACCGTGCTGTCGGACAACACACCATGCTGTCGGATAGCTCACCATGCTGTCGGATAACCCAACATGCTGTCGAACAAAACACCATGCTGTCAGACAACACACCATGCTGTCGGATAGCCCATCATGCTGTCGGACAACACACCATGTTGTCAGATAGCAAATACTCTGTTATTCTCTATGTCTATCTTTGTATGCTGGTATTGAGAAGAAAAGAAAAAAATCTGCGAGGACGAAAGAATCAAACGCTTTCTTACCAGTAAATTCAAAAGGAATGCGGATGGGTGGGTGTATGTGTGTATTTGTAATGAGAATGGTAAGACAAGTAATAAAAAGAATAAATATCTGTTAGATCTAACATTGGACCCCAAAAAATTTCTACATTTTATTTACAAAATTTCTTTTCCTACCTTTCATTTATATCAATTATTTTTCTACCTATTATTCAAAACATTTATTTTTCTACATTTTGTTTACAAATATTTTTTCTATCTTTTATTTGCAGCAATTATTTTGCTACCTTTTATTGACAAATTTAAGGAGAAATTTAGGGACCCCGATACTCCCCTCTTGTATGTATGTTCTAGTGGCCGAAATTCTCATTATCTGTCATTTATTTTAATTACATTGAATGGAGGATTAAAGGTGAACTTCAAGCATCGCCTGATATCCGGGTTTTGAGAGTTCTTTTTTTGTGTGGAGGGGGGATGATTATCATGTTTACACCTCTAGGATTGGCTTTAGGAGCGCTTATTTCATATCGCATATGAGTCATCACTGAATTTTGTTAGGTGAAATTGTGGGACTGTGTGTTAAGTTTGCCCTAGTCATAGGTCTACTGCTAAAAAAATGTAAGACTCATTCACTATCACCATTGTGATTAAATAATGTACGTCTTGTTTGATCAGCGATTGCTTTACTAGCTGCAGCTTTGAGTCGAGCAGGATTTATCCACTGTTTGAACTTTTGTGTGTTCTAAGTAACTGTAGAGCACGTACCGTCTAGTAATTTAGTGTTTGAATTTTCAACTTTTGTTGTCTGCAACTCGTGTTTTATAATATTTAAGTAGTGCAATCTATGTTTCATCAACGGTTGAAAAGAAAATCAAGGTTATTATCCTGACTCCATAATTAACAGATAAACTCGTGTTTGGTATTACTTTCCTTTGCATGTGTGTGCGTGGGTGTTGAAGCAGATGCGAATCTCTCTCTCTCTCTCTCTCTCTCTCTCTCGTAAATTTTCCTTAATTTAAAAAAGCTATTATTTTTTGTGTCGCCCGCAACGGATGTCACTGTTGTCTTAGTATTACTGTTACCTGGGACATTTGACTGCTGCATGTGCAGGGACGTTCTTTATTACCTGGTTAACTGACGTACACAATCTAATGATAAATTGATAGTTTTATTTGGGTAACTGGGCTTTCAGTGACAGTCAAGTCCTAAAAGTGCGTAAAAAGACTTTTAAAAAATGCATACCATGAATGTGACCATTCACCGCCAATCCATTGGATTCCATCTTTCCTGGACCTTATGTTCAAACTCTGACGACGATATAATATTGTCGATGATAACACTAGATAAGATCACATTAAAGAATGGAATTTTTTAAAAAAAGGAAGGGAAAGGAAACAGAGAACTTAATCTCGTCTGATATTAAAGCTTTTCCTTTTCTGTACGTCATTCTGCAGGGATATACCTTATATCCCCTTTTCTGTATGTCTGTCTGTCTGTCTGTCTGTCGCTTTATCTCTCTCTCCTCTCACACGTGCATATGCACATACGCAGGTCATGATCCGTTTAAAACAAGTAGTGTACAATATTAGGGGATACTTAGAAGTTGAAATCATGCTATTAATTCGTTATGACTAAAAAGACGATTGTTGAATTACTTGACATCGAATAGTAGAAGTGTTGGTTGTGCCACGTTTACCATGCCTTGGATAATAAGTCATGAACCTGAAAATAAAATCTCTTCCTAATATGTCAGTATATCTTATTATTAGTTATTGTGATACCCTGGTAATTTGCACTCCTTGTTCACTCCCTTCTCCTACGGATAAAGAAGAGAACCCGAGTTAAAGGATTGCTTCAGATATCAGGATGAAAAGAGGCTGGATACATTAAGCTTGTTATCAATAATAATAATAATAATATCATCATCATCCATGTCGTCGTCATCACCAGCATAAGTTATTGCCATTATCGTCATCTTCATCATCATCAACTGTATAGCAATGGACTGAGCGTTCAGATGTTTCGTGTTCATCAGAGCATTGTACGCCGTTATCATATTAGCAAATTCAATCTCTAGTCTTGCACTTAAAGTGTGTGTGTGTGTGTGTGTGTGTGTGTGTGTGTTATTGCCCCGATATAGCTCCAGTCGTTTTCTCTTGGTCAGTGTCTAGTGAGATGCTGGAATGAGAAACTGTTCAAGTTCGAGTCCAGTTAGGGTTAACTTCCAAGTGCATTTTCGCATTCTGTACCTTCAGCTAGCGAGGTGCGGTTTGCAGCGACTTGAAGCTGAATAGACCAAACTCCGATGTTCCTCGCCTGCTGCGGCGGCAGTGTCGGAAAATTTGTTTCACTAAAAATTACATTTTGAACAGAAGCATGTAAACGTGGATAGTTCTAGCGAAAAGAATAGCAGAATATTGCCGTGTCAGCAGAAATCCATCTTTCGAAATCCTTTTGCGGTCTTCATTTAAAAATGTTTAATTCGGTATTATGTTTAATACTTTAAGATCACAGTCTAATGCCTCGTCTCTTCAACCGAACAATACACTGAGAACATGATGTACTAGTGTGTACCATCTGTAATCGTTGAACACAAAATACCTAAAGTTTAAATAAATCCTACTTTCCTCGCATACGGACATAGAGGTGTTGTAGTGTTGTGACTCTCAAACGTGGTTTGGTAACCATGATTATGATCTAAAGAAACGGATCCCAGTTTAGAAATCATTTGAAACAAAGTCGCCAAAACATCTGATTGGCAATTTAGGCAGAAACATATTTTTGAACACAAGCGCTAAAATCATGTCCTTGAACGAGCAGTCTTCGTCTGTGCAAGTTTGCGGTTGCAGCTATATAGTGGAAGGGAGGCAACTTCCGACTCAGCCTCTATCGGTAAGGAAAGAAGCAATACTTCTCCGATAGAAATAATTGAAATAATATTACCTGCTCTTACCTACATCCAACAGTATTGCAGAGATGTCGAGACGTGAGATAGATTAATTGTTTGTTCTCTTTTCCTCTCTTAGTATTTGTTTCTTCAGTCTGTCATCAAAGTGTAATTATCATTACCTGTTTCTCGTTCTCTCATTACAGTTGGGATGAGGCCAACAAAAACGCTTCCACCGCCGCCTCTGCAAACATGATGGTTTTTGCCTCCTTTTCTAGCATTCCAGGGAACATGAATAATTTCAGGTCAGAGCGACGCAGAACACAGAGACTCTATCCAGGTAAGAGAAACTATGTCTGCGTTAGCCATTAACAGCACATAAGTACAATGGTGCGAGAGAGAGAGAGAGAGAGAGAGAGAGAGAGAGGTGGGGTGGGGTGGGGTAGTTATGAACGGAGTAAATCATGTGCAAAACCAACACATCATTTTCGTTTTCGTTTTTATTACCTGTAAGAACTACAACGCGAAAAGCGTGCTATATTTGAAACATTTAAAAGAATGTTGTATACGTAAACAACCTTGAACGTGATGAACTACATTTGACAGAGCATCAAACATTTTACGTAAACAATTTATTATGTATAAGGACACAATTAATGTGTCAGTTATAAATATCAAATATTGCTTAGCTTTGTGTTTTCTAAAATTCGGGAGATCTTAATTCACCGGGATGTAAGACGACAAATATGGTTTAGTTTTGCTGGGTTTAGCGATATTTTTCATCACATCATACGGCCGCCAGTATATTTGGTTGATGAAGAACCTAGGAAGACCCTAAAAAGAACCCCACATACCCACGTTGGTCGAACAGAGACTCTCACATAAACAAACATTGCTTGTAAAAAGTATAATTTTGATAAATTCAGTGTAAGATAGTTTGTACTTAAATTTATTGTCGGGTCTTAGTTTTTGTATATGTACGGCTGGAATAGGCTAGCTCTTCTTGCTTTCTGAACAGCTGTCTCTTTTTTGTACGGCTGGCGTGGGAAGACTCTTCTTGCTTTTTGTACGGCTGGCATAGCGGTCTGGATGTATATCCGTCCGTCAGTCTGGTGTTTACTTTTGGATATAGAAATTTAAGGCCAGTATCACCTTTTTCTAACGGTTGACTATCATCAACTTTCATCTTGGAAAATGAACTTCCTAAGAGACTAAAGATCTTAAAAGGGGTTTCGGGTGGGTGGGTGGGTTAATGGGTATGGTTTATGTCACATGTGTCAATAGTGACTATTGCCAATGACGAATTGGTATCAGTATTGACTATTCCCAATGACGAATAGGTATCAATATTGACTATTGCCAATGACGAATAGGTATCAATATTGACTATTGCCAATGACAAATTGGTATCAGTATTGAATATTGCCAATGACGAATAGGCATCAATATTGACTATTGCCAGTGACGAATTGGTATCAGTACTGAATATTGTCAATGACGAATAGTCAGCAAACAATTCACATACATTTACAACGCGATATACAAGAACTTAAAGAACGTAGAAGTCACTAGTTCAAAGGTAAAGTTCACATTGGTTACTTGGTTAGTGTTTTTGTGAAGAAAAGCTTATGTTGTGTATTCATGGGTATCTTTCAGACTTTGATCTGGACTCATACTTGGGAATCATGGATAATGTTAGCGGTCACATGTTACAGTTTATGGTGAATTAATTTTAGCGTTTGGGGGCTAAACTATCGAAAAATTATGAAGTGTTTTATCTTTTCTTTCCAAAACAGATTAATATCGGGTTTGGCACATATGTTTAGCAGAACATACCAAGTGTTGGGGTGATCACGAGGTTATGGTTCTAGGTCACGTCATTCGCAAGCGATGCATATTTTAAGCAGAAAATAAAATCATTTCTAATAATACAAAGCGTGTAATTTTGCCCCCTTACCCCCCCCCCCCCCCCCGCCACGAATTTCTTCGATAGCCCTTTCTTTCACTGTAGCTACAGTGGAATTTATAGTTCTTAACATATTTCAACGCACTTCGTTACGTTGAATAATGTTTTCATTTTGTAAATCTCGCTCAGACGAAATTTAGCGCATGTTTATTTATCTCAACAGTATATTACGAACTTCAGTGAAAAAAAATATTCTTGGCAATGAACTTCAGTAATTTTGTGTTTTGTTGACAAATGTACACACACAAACTCACACACACACATATATATACACACACACATAACACGAAAAGTGTATTGTGTGTTTGGGAGAGAGCGGAAATAGATTATACATACTGTCAAATTGCGACATGACGACGACAACAACGACGATAATGATAATATGATTGTTTTGTGATGCCAAATCAGCTACATCAATTTTCACTCAAGTTTAAGTCAGGTGACTAAGTTTTCATTGTTTACTACAATTTCTAGTTTTTGCTGTAGAGAAGGAATGCTTATTATTATTATTATTATTATTATTATTATTATTATTATTATTATTTCACCCCAAACGAGGATTATTTAGATTCTTGGTGCAAAAAATATGAGTACCTCCAGTGAAATTATCTTAATTTGTTTTGATTTGATTTTGTTATGTTATTTTGCTTACACTATGAGTGTAAAGTTATTTTGTTTACAGCTTGGTTTTCTTAAGCTATTTGTATACAAAATAATTATGTAATATTATTTTGTTTACGATATGAATAACACAACATTCTGGATCATCTACATTTGGTTGGTGGTAGGGGTGGGGTGGTGAAGGGGTGGGGGATGGTTTTTTGGAAAGAGATAGCCATAACTAAGTCTTGTTAATTTGCTGCCAACTCCAAGCAGTAATCTCAAAATCGACACGGCTGGCTCATAATCGACAGGGCTGGCTCAGAGTCGACACGGCTGGCTCAAAAACACACGCAGCTGGACTTCTGTCGAAGCTGTACGCCTTGTCGTGAGATTTACCTTGTTGGCTTTCTTTTTCAAGTAGTAGTTGATCCTTATAGGTTTTCGGGAAATAAAAGAATTGTTATCAGACAAACCGGGCGAACAGATGTGCAGACAGTCAAAAGAGTGACGCAAACAGAGGGATAGACGGTAAAACATACAAACAGACCGAAGTGTACCCCAGCAAGATAGACAGAAAAACTTAAGAATCGAAAAAAATATATTCGGAATTCGCGATAAATATGTCTATTTGCTCGTGTTACGTTGTGTGCCTGTAGAGTGTATGCTACACTAAGATACCCTGTAAAACGGCATCGAGTTTGATGACTTGTCAAACGATAAATCCAGGCGTCATTTTTTATGACGTACTATGTCAAATGATGTAACCAGAAATCATGTTTGATGACATTTCCTGTATGAAATGATACAGCTAGAAATCATGTTTGATAGCATGTCCTGTGTCAAACGATACAGCCAAGAATCATGCTCGATGAAACGTGTCAAATGAAAGTCAGAAATCATGTTTGATGACATGTCCTGTGCTGAATGATAGTTAGAAATCATGTTTGATTACATGTCCTGTGTCAAAAGATGCAGCCAGAAATATTGTTTGATGACATGTCCTATGACACATGATACAGCCAGAGATCATACTTGATGAAACGCTTCAAATGATAGTCAGAAATCACTTTTGATGACATGTCGTGTGCCTTATGATAGCCAGAAATCATGTTTCATTGATTGCTGTATCATGATCCGTTACTGATGCAGAAAGACAAACAGACAGACAGACAACATTATTAGCCCATGAAACCTGTCTGATCCATGTGCGGATTGATATGAGTAATAAATGAGTGTGTGCGGTATTGGAGAACTCCTTGGCGGTTTTACATTCATCAAATATGTCATCAAACCACTTGAGATGAAAATTCCGCATTCCAGCCCAGAAGTTTAAACAACTTGAAACTCTTTTTACATGGGTGGCTTAGTCTAAAGAACTTCTCATAAATACCGGTTTTTTATGTCATTATATATATATATATATATATATATATATATATATATATATATATATATATATATATATATATATATATATATATAATTTGGGATATATTATTAGTATTTCCAACAGTGAAGTAATCTATTTTAGTTTTACCTTTGCTGATTTGGCACATCAATCTTTTTTTGATACACTCCATAGTTAATGGCTTGTATGCACCACGTGGCAACAGTTCGATACCTAGAATAAGGCATCAGTTTCTTCTCGGTCCAAACCAACACTTTTTGCTCTTCACACTTTTGCGATTTACAGTAATGCGTGGAGGTAGGGATCACAATACAAGCTATTTGTTTCGCTCTTTGCACCTGAGATAGCACTTAGCAGACTTTTTTTTTTACAAGTGAACCGCAAGTGATAAAGTTATAAATTATATATTTAAAGATATATTTCCTATCGTCACGATTACTAGTTTTCGTGGAGAAAAAAACACAACAAATAAACAAAAACAAAATAACGTTAGAATGTGTAGTCAAAATATAATGTTGCAATGAAAATGTAAAAAGCTTTCATCACGCATCTTGGACATTTGCTACCAATGTACGTTGAACTTTGCAGACCTTTCTGAATGCTAATGTGGGTACCTTGACAGAACTTTTATAAACACTAATGTGGAAACATCGATAGGACCTTTCTAAACATTAATGTGGTTACGTGGAAAGGGCTTTTCTCAACACTGGTGTGGATACATAGACAGGACTTTTATAAACACTAATGTGGATACGTCGACAAGACTTTTCTAAACACTAATGTGGTTACCTCGGCAGAACGTTTAATAAAGACTAAAGTGGGTACCTCGGCGGAACTTGTAAACATTTATTTGACTACTCTGACAGGACTTTTATAAACACTAATGTGGGTACCTCGACAAGATCTTTCTACGTACTAATGTAGTTACCGCATCAGGACGTTTATAAACACCTAAGTGGGTACCTCGACGGGACTTGTAAACATTTAAATGACTATTTAGGCAGGACTTTTTATAAACACTAATTTGGGTACCTCAACAAATTATTTCCAAGCACTAATGGAGATAGTCCGATATTACTTTTCTAAACACTTATGTGGGTACCTCGATATGACCTTTCTTAACACTGTTGTATGTACCTCGACAGGACCTTAAGATTTATGCTGCGAACATGTAAGTGAACACTAAATAAATTGTAACTCAAAGAGGCCAAGTTGAGCAGCCCAGCGTGCGTTACAATTATTATTCAATCATGCATTCATATGGGCTTCGAAAGTTTTATATAAGGGTTGCCCATCTGTTTCTAAAATACGATCTTTGGTGCTATACATAAGGTTTGCCCATCCGTTACTGTAAAAAGAACTTTAGTATTATACATATAACCCATCTGTTACTATACTACAATCTTTATTGTTATACGTAAGAGTTGTCAATCTGTTATTATAATACGATCTTTAGTGTTATACATAAGGGTTGTGCATCTGTTACCGTAATACGATTTTTAGTGCTATACAGAAGGGTTGTCCATCTGTTACTGTAATAACTTTAGTGTTATACATAAGGATAACCGATCCGTTAATGTAATAAGATCTCTAGTGTTATACATAAGGATAACAGATCCGTTAATGTAATAAGATCTCTAGTGTTATACATAAGGATAACCGATCCGTTAATATAATAAGATCTCTAGTTTTATACATAAGAGTTTTCCATCTGTTACTATAATAGGATCTTTAGTGTTATGTTACGTTTAGGCTCTTTAAAACAGTAACAAGAAAGGAGCGAAGACAACAAGCTTTGTAAAATTTAAAAATATTTTTTTCCCTAGAAAACAAGGTAAAAATAAGAAAAAGAACTTACGGTTCTACGAATCAAATCCAAAAATAATCCAAGAATTAAAAAATAGAAGTCCTAGTAATAAAATGCCCTAATGAAACTGAGTTGGAGTCCTGATAAAAAAAATCCAAGATGGAAGACGATGACGTATGCAGTAATCAGTGTTGTCCTGATGTGTCAACAGTTCCTTGTTGAACCACAAAAAATAATATTCCAGTTTTGAATTGCAAATAAAATTTAAATAAATGTCTTTGTCCAAGAATTATCTATGAGCACTTAAATATTTCCAGGGAAAAGAATTCATAATTCCATTAAATATAATTTCAACTCAAACTGGTCACAACAAAACACCTTTAAGTGTCAATGGTTTAAAGTCTGGCTGACTAAATTCTCTATAGAAAAGAGTTATACACTAATTTAAGACGCAAAACAGATTCCCGTATGAGGGTCATATGATCATGTTTCTAGAATAACATAGAAGCTGTACATGCCTAACATCACGTACTCCCAGTATGGCCTCGACTTCACTCAATGAATTTACTCTAAGAAAGAGCAACAACAAAAAGTTGTTTGCTTCATCTCTTACTGATTCTGAATCAAGGTCAGGAACTAGGTCAGCATTAGATACAAAGTTTATATTATTAGTGTTTACGAAAAACAAAAAAGTCAGGTCAAACTAATTTATGGAAAATGTGAAATCCAGTAAATACAGTTACATTACAATAGCATGTAATGAAAATAAGAAAAATGAAACTGACAAGCAAACAATTAAATTAAATCAAATCAAATATAAATTAAATCAAATATACATAATACTCCCCCATAAAGAAAAAGAAAGATTTATATAAAAAGGCTTTCCTTCTTCCATAGATTAATTATACATGAGGTTTAAAAAATGAACATAGGAAGAACTCTTATGAATTATACAAAGTGTACATAAAATAATACATTTCTATACACCGGAAAGTACATCTGCTATTAAATTATATTTTCCCTTGATGTGCCTAATGCCAATATTATATTCCTGTAACAAAAAAAAAATCTACCTTAGTAGTCTTTGATTTTTATTTTTCATCTTGCCGATGAAAGTAAGGGGGTTGTGATCACTAAACACAATAATCAAAGAAGGAGCTGAACTAATGTAAACTTCAAAATGTTGTAATGCCAATACCAAAGCCAAACATTCCTTGTCGATTGTTGGGTAATTTCTTTGGTGCTTATTTAATTTCTTAGAAAAAAAGCGCACTGGATGATCAACACCATTTTCGTCTTCTTGAATCAAAACTGCTCCAACCCCAACATCACTTTCATCAACAGACAATTTAAATGATTGGCTGAAATCGGGAGCTGTAAGAACTGGCGAGCTTTTAAGTATTGCTTTTAACTTATCAAAAGCCTCCTGACATTTATCAGTCCAAAGAAACTTATTTTTCTTGCTCAATAAATTTGTCAGGGATTCAGCAATAATGGAAAAATTGGAACAAATTTCCGATAGTATCCAGCCATACCTAAAAATCGCATCAGTTGCTTTTTACTAACAGGCCCAGGGAATTCAGAGATAGCCTTGACCTTAGCATCTATAGGTTTAACTTGTCCGTGTCTCACAATATGTCCTAAAAATGTTACACTAGCACTGCAGAGCTCACGTTTGGATAAATTAATTGTCAAACTTCCATCAGTGAGTCTGTCACATAAATTCCGAATTGTCGCTAAATGTTCTTTCCAGGTGTCGTTGTAGATGATAACATCATAGATGTAAGCATCACAGTTATCAAGACCAGAGGTAATCACATTCATTAGACGTTGAAAAGTACTTGGTGAATTCATCATTCCAAACATCATCACTTTATATTGATAAAGTCCATCTGGAGTCACGAATGCCGAAATTTCCTTTGCTCTTTCCGTCGGTGAACTTGCCAAAACGCTTTCAGAAGGTCAAATTTGGTGACATTCTTGGCATTTCCAATTTTATCAATGCAGTCATGGATTCTTGATAATGGGAATCAATCTGTTTTTGTCACACTCTTCACCTTCCTATAATCGGTACACATACGGAAAGATTTATCTGGTTTCGGAACAATTATATATGGTGAAATCCAATCTCTTTAACTGGGCTCTATGAAATCATTCTCAAGCAAATACTGATTTTGTTCTCCAAGTATTCCTTTTTGAGAGGGTTCATCCTGTACGGGTGTTGTTTCACAGGTATGGAATTTACAATTTCCACGTCATGGAAAATTTTATTTGTTATTATAGGAATATCTGGAAATAAGTGCTCGTATTCAAATAATAACTGTTTAAGTTCATTTCTTTCTTGCTGTTGCAACTGTGAATTTTTCTGGTCCAGATCATTCATGATTTCTGAATTCCGAAGATTTGTCACTCCAAAATCAGTAAAGCTCGGTACTATTCCTTCACTTAAATCGTCATCTAGTGGGAGAGGTACAACTAAATGAAATGCATGTTTAACCTGGCTGTCTCTCTCAATATACTGGCACTCCTTTAATTTATTTAGATCACAGGTGTGCTATTACTATAATTTAACTCATTAATTTTCTTCTTAACTTTGTAAATGCCGTAATACGTACTCTGAAGAAAACTTTGAAGAATGAGCAAGAGAGACATAACTCTGTTACCAGACTCAAAGTTCTCTCCGTTGTAGTTCTGTCAGACCATAATTTCACTTTTGACTCGAATTGCTGGTTATCAAATTCATGCATAATTGGCTGGAGAATCCCAGACCTAAAATTTTACCCTTGACCCGAGTCGACAGATTTTGGAAGGCCAAATTGAGTAAAATAAACTTTATTAAAGCTTGTACTATTGTTTTAGATTTAATATTCCTCAAAGGAATCGCCTCTGCGAACCTTGTTCACGCACACATTATAGTCATCAAGTATTGGTTACCTGACTTGGTCTTAGGTAAGGGACCAACACAATCTACCATTAGTCTGCTAAATGGATCCTAAAATGCAGGAATAGGTTGCAGATGAGCCTTAGGTACCTTCTGATTGGGTTTTCCTACCATTTGACAAGTGTGACAAGATTTGCAGTATTTATAAACATCACGTTTGATTTTTGTCCAATAGAAGTGATTCAAGATCTTGTGATAAGTCGTATTAATCCCTAAATGACCAGCCAAAGGAATTTCATGGGTCAGAATAAGAATTTCCTGTATGTAAGATTTTGGAAATACAACTTGATAATTCACTGACCACTCGTCACCAGCAAGTACCTCGGGAGGTCTCCATTTTCTCATAAGAATCCCATTTTAATGAAATAACAGACAGGTACTTCAGTGGCTTCAGTTTCACTAATGGCCCTTTGAAACAAACATGAGATCTCAGGCTATTTTTCCTCTTCGACGACAAGTGATTGTCGTTTGTCACCCTGATTAGAATAAAGAGGATGAGTAGTTAAAAGAGGATCTCTGTGATTAATACATTTTGATTGATCCAAATAAGGAGTGAAGGTGGCCTCATCAAAAGCCGGACCAATACATGTGTCAGCTAAAGGAATACTTTCCTGATCAACATCATTCTCATGAGCTTTCTTTGCCATAGCTCTAGTTACTGCACACGCTGGGTATAAGTCAGGGAATTCTTTTTCAATTGGATCGACTTTCCGATCTAGTTAAGGCTTGTCAGTTACAAGTGGATTAACCACAACCTTATCTCCAGCTAGGTCGTTGCCTAGTAATAAATGAATGCCCTCAACGGGTAAAGCAGAGCTGTTCCGACTGTCACGGGTCCTGAGACTAAGTCTGATGACAAATTTACACAATGGAGAGGAACATTAACAAAGCCGCACTCTCTTCCCTGAATAAGAACACTCTCATTAGAAGAGGACTTCTCAGAAAAAGGCAACGTACCTGATAATAAAAGACTTTGCGAAGCTCCCCTGTCCCTTAAAACTTTAATAGAGGTGTGATTGGCCGAATCACCCAAGAGTGATATAGAACCCGTCGACATGAATGGTTCATAATTCGCCATAATAAAATCAGACTGGCGTTTATTAGACCCAACAAATGTTTTGCCTTCAATACATGACCGTGACCTTGACTTCTTAGAAATAAGAGCATTTGGAATAGGTCTGTCTTTATTCTGATGCTTTTTTTTCAATCTGTAGCAATCAGAAATAACGTGTCCTTTTCTCTTGCAATATGTAAACGTAGGAAGAGACAAGGATCTTTGATCAAGCTTATCAGAAGCCTGATTCTTAAACGTTGTGCCAGATTGAGATTTAGAAGGGCTTGTGTTAGGCTGAAATACTTTTCTGCCAGAAGACAGCTTAGTGGAAGTCTTATTTACAAAAATAACTTCATGAGCTTAGGAATACTCTTAAGCAGTACGAGCAGCATTCTCCAAGGTTTCGACCTTAAGCTCATCAAAATAAGTTTTAATGTCAGTATGGACACAGTTTTTACACTCTTCAAGTAACACAAGTTGTCGGCGACTTTCATAATCTTGATCAACTCTCTTGGATAAACACCATCTAACAAATATCTGCTCTTTTTCTCTTGCAAATTCAACATGAGTTGTCCAGCTTCTTTTTATAGTTTCTGAATTTTTGCATATAAGCCTAAGGGACTAACTCATATCCCTTTAAAATGCATTCCTTCACCAAATAATAGTCAGCACTGTTTTTTACTGACAAGGATGCATATATATATATATATATATATATATATATATATATATATATATATATATATATATATATATATATATATATCGGGCTTTGCCATAAAGTGCACAATGTTATAATTAAGTCCAATGCTGCCTTGGTCATTCGAAATTTTCAACAACTTTTGCAAAATAAGGAAATTATTTGTCTACATCATTCTTTCAGAAAAGGAGGTACTAATTTAATATTCTTAGTGACATCAAAGCTTGAATTTGAATGTGAAGTGGGAATGTGCTTTTCACTTGCCAGCTCCATTTCTTTTATTCTAAGTTGAAATTCCCTCTCTTCCTTCTCTCTTTGCATTTGCATCTCTCTCTCTCTCTCTCTCTCTCTCTCTCTCTCTCTCGCACACATACACACACACACTCTCTCTTCCTTTTCTAATTGCATTTGTTCTTTTTGTAAATGCATTTGTCTTTCTTCCTTATCTAATTGCATTTGCATTTGTTCTTCCTGTAACTGCATTTGTCTTTCTTTCTCGTTCTTACAGTTGCAACTTCATTTGTTTTTCTTCTTTACCTTTCTGAAATTCCAGCTTCCTTTACTCTAATCCATCTTGTATTTTAATTTTAATTCCTTTACTTTTATGCCAGAGTCTGATATAGACTTACTGATCGAAACAAAACACTTTTATCCAAAACCCTCTTTTCTACCAAATACTGGATCAAAATATTTTTATTTCTTGCTTCGTTAAGGAAGCTTCTGCCTCAGAAATATAATATTTTCTGGAAAGTTGAATCAATTCATCTTTTTTCAAAAGGTCTAATTGTTCATGGGTAGGATTTGAAAGATAGATATCCACTTTTGATGACCTTGTAAAAAAAAAGTCTGTTGATTTCACACAGAAAATTCAAAAATGATAAATAATACATGGGATTTAAAAATTTTAAAAAACTTGGGGAAATTTAAATTTCAAAAACAAAGTTGTCTGAAATATGTTAGCCAAAATTCATATATCCAAAAGACGAGCGACCCAGTTTTCTTTGTTACGTTTTATGCTCTTTAAAACAGTAACAAGAAAAGAGTGAAAAACAACAAGCTTTATAAAATTTAACAAATACTTTATGTCCCTAGAAAACAAGGTAAAAATGAGATAAAAGAACTTACTTATGGTTCTACGAATCAAATAAAAAATCCAAGAATAATCCAAAAATTAAAAAAATTAATGAAATGTCCTAATGAAACTGAGTTGGAGTCCTGATTAAAAAAAATCCAAGATGGAGGACGATGACCTATGCAGTAGTCAGTGTTGTCCTAAAGTGTCAACAGTTCCTTGTTGAACCACAGAAAATAATATTCCAGTTTTGAATTCCGTATAAAATTTCAAAAAATGTCTTTGTCCAAGAATTCTGTTTGAGCACTTAAATATTTCCTGGGAAAAGAATTCATAATTCCTTAAAATAGAATTTCGACTCAAACTGGTCACGACAAAACACCATTAAGTGTCAGTGGTTTATAGCCCAGCTGACTAAATTCTCTATAGAAAAGAGTTATACACTAATTTAAGACGCAAAACAGATTCCCGTATCAGGGTCACTTGATCAAGTTTCTAGAGTAACATAGAAGCTTTACATGCCTAACATCACGTACTCCCAGTATGCCCTCGATTTCACTTTATGAATCTACTGTAACAAAGAATAAAACAAATAAAATAAAAAGTTGTTTACTTCATCTCTTACTGATTCTGAATCAAGGTCAGGAACTAGGTCAGCATTTGATCCAAAGTTTCTTTTATTAGTATTTACAGAGAAAAAAAAGTCAGGTCATATTGTATTCTGGAAAATGTCAAATCCAGTAAATAAAGGTACATTACAATAGCATGTAATGGAATTAAAAAATAATAAAAAAAACAACCAACAAACAATTAAATTAAATCAAATATAAATTAAATCAAATATTCATAACAGTTGTACATTAGAGTTGCCCATCCGTTACTGTAATAACTTTAGCGTTTTTCGTAAGGGTCTCCCATATTTACTTTAATAAGATCTTTAGTGTTACACGTACATGATGCCCATCTGTTATTGTAATAAGATCTTTAGTGTTATACAACTGTTACTGTAATAAGATCTTTAGTATTATAGGTAGGGGTTGCCCATCTAGTAATGTAATAAAATCTTTAGTGTTATACATTAGGGTTGCCCATCCGTTACTGTAATAAGATCTTTAGTATTATAGGTAGGGGTTGCCCATCTAGTAATGTAATAAAATCTTTAGTGTTATACATTAGGGTTGCCCATCCGTTACTGTAATAAGATCATCAGTGTTATACATAAAGTCAATAAAGGCCTTAGCAAATGCGGGGCCCGATTTGGATCATTTTGACAGGGCCCCCTGGATTTACGCGCGGGGCCCCCTGTCAGCACTGCATTTGAAAATAAACTTTAAAACAAGTTTTATATAATATTGAACTCAAAACTTTCTTCCATCGCTTTCAAATTACTTTCTTTCCATAGATATATTTTTAAATATTGCTAACGCGCGAGGCCCCTGTGAGCGCGGTTTCCGATTATCGGTCCAACTGGCCAAAGGCCGGCAATGCATGAGGGTTGACTATTTGTTACTGTAATAAGATCTTTAGTGTTATACATAAGGGTTGCCCATCTGTTAATCTAATCAGATCTTTAGTGTTATAAATTAGAGCTGGCCATCCGTTACTTTAGTAACTTCAGCGTTATACGTAACGGTTGCCCGTCTGTTAATGCAACAAGATTTTTAGTGTTATTGATAAGGATTGCCCATCTGTTACTGTAATAAGATCTTTCGTTCAATAAATTTGTTTCTGTTAATGTTCACTTGCGTGTATGTGGTAAACAGTCAGAGAATCAGAAGGAATTGACTTACATGTTGACATATCGATCTTGTTGGTTTAATCACTACTTTCTATTGGCTTCAAAGATTTATTGTGGTATTTTTCAAATGCGCTGATCATATTTGCGGATAAGCAAGGAATCTTTCTGTTTACATGCTGTTAAGGATACTCATCATCCGTTCGACCTCTAAAGATATCGCCTCTTGAGTTAGCGGAAGGTGATTAGGCAGGTAGTAGGTTGCAGTGTTTGGTGGTGAAAAATTAAAATAAAAATACTTTTTCATTTTGATAAAATTACTGCATTCAAGAAAGAAATGTTAGTAACCCTTGTGTTTGGAATTCTGTCCCATATTGAATTTAAATTGTACGATTTTTTCCCGTATATAAGTAAATTTTTTTTCCACATCAAGCAAACTGTGTAGGGATACGACAAAAACCAAACTAACAACAATCAAATTGTATAGCGCCACATACCGACCCAGTGAAATATAAAAACGGTAACATTAAATAGAAGAAACATCGATGTTCACTGGCACAGAAAACTCTTTATTATATAAAAGTCGATATTCGCTATGATAGTAGACAAATACCCAAATATCGGTAAATAAATCTTACACAGCGTAAATGGGTCGCTAAGCAAAGCATGGTCGTTAACCATATAAACTTAGATCGAAAAGTTTTTTGTTCTAAATTTGGTAGAGGACAATGAAAAACAGTTGGATTTGTTGGACCGTAATACACACGTAACAATGACGTTATACACACGTTATAATACGATGATTCATTTCGGATTAATTGGGTCGATGAGACATGTTAATGATTCTTACTCGCAAAAGATCAGCCTTTAGGATAGCAGCAGTTTTCGCTGACATATATTTACACAATACACGATGACGTAACACTCAAAATTATACATCATTCAAGACAAGAATTCTACACATCATAAATAATGGCACAGAGCAAAACTTTCTTGAATTCAACACTTTTTATCAGAAAGGTGATGAAGCAGAAAAGCAACATTGTCGGTATACAAAATAATGACTATTATATATGTTTGGTCAAACTAGTTAGATACAAAAATCAAGAACAAAGGTGTTAATTTGTTGGTTTCAAACATAAAAAGACGCACTCCAATTTTTCAGAAGAGATAGATATACGGATTGCTGTCAATAATGATAACGTTGAGATAAACAGAATCTGTCGTAATAGCGAACGGTGAAAACGGTACAATAAGAGTGATCAATAAATTACATATTAGCTGTGGATACAAATGCATATTTGTATTCGGTTAAATTTATACTGGATCTTGTAAACTTGCATCGACTCGGCAAAAATGTTATTAACTTATGGAAGCAACGTTAGACTTTAAACAAAGCAATGAAGTATCTGTTGCAGAGTCACCCATGACAGAGTTTGTGCTTAGTCTCAAATATTTTTGTTAGTGTGTGTGTGTGTGTGTGTGTGTGTGTGTGTGTGTGATTTGGATTTTTAACGTAGCTTTAAAAAAAATTCAGGCATATCGCTACGATGTCTGCAGTGTGACAGTTTATAGTGATGTCTAGCACTGGTGCATCATGCCGCAGACACGTAGCATGATGTCCCACCCAGCCACATTATCCTGACACCAGGCCGACCAGTCCTAACACCGACCTCTTCATGCTGAGCGCCAAGTGAGGCATCTGTTAGTACCATTGTTGTAAGTCATTGGTATGACTCGACCGGGGATCGAGCGCACGACCTCTGGAGCGGTAGTTTGTACGTTTGAAAAGAAAACATTATATATATATATATATATATATATATATATATATATATATATATATATATATATATATATATATATATATATATATATGTATGTATGTATGTATGTATGTATGTATGTCTGTGGCCGGGTGGGTGGGTGTTTCAATAGAAATACTTCTTTTAGACGATGTAACTGTTGGCTTTATTGATAAATCATACAGACAATTTATCATAAATATATCCTCGATTTGTATTCCGTTTAGAATAGCCAAAATGATAATTAAGAAATCCTTAAGTCTGGAACTTCGTTTACCAGACAAGAAAATAGTTTACAAGAAAGATTTAAAAATGCAACATTGAAACCTTTTCAACTTACTCAGACAAAGCGATTTATTTAGTATAATGGTTTAACAGAAAAAGAAAAGAGAGAATGTGGATATTTCTCTTAAAATGGAACCAGAGATATGTTAAAGTTTTTAAATAAATTGAAGAGATTGCTCCACAGATCTACAGACACTGGAAAAAAGCAAGGACAAACACAGATCAGAAATGTGGATCAGTCTCTTTGACAACTGATACGCTTGGAAATCCTGAATTTAAAATGGGTAAAATGTTCGGAATTTCAAAATACAAAACAGTTTGGAGTACCTTCCCAGCTATACCAAGAAAATATTTAAAACCAGCGAAGTAATAGCAACCCATTTGTTTACAAAGTGAAGGACTTACATGGATATAATTTAGAAGGCATTATTTTCCGAACCCGAGTTACAAGTATACGAAAAGAAGGTAGCATATTGAAAGACTAAAAATGATTTTTGAAGTATGGACAAATGATAGGTAAAATCTGTGTACGTGTAAATCGAAAGAATACAGTGAATGTTTAACAGTTGGGAACCAGCTGAAACCATTATGCTGTTAAGCAGAATGCAGGAAGCAAACTACATATCTAGAAGCTCAAGCCGCATGAAACTGAATTTTTAAAGACAATGAAATCAAGTATGTGACAGGTGTGAAACAACGGTGCATTAAAACATGGAGGAGATAAAATATTCGTAATATATGAGTATGTTGATTACAAAACCCTAATGGGAAAAATGTACATCCAAAATCACAACAGGCAAGTAAAACAAACGCTATTCACGAAAAACTTTATAGGGCGATTACAACACACACAATGTCATGGCAGAGTACAAAGGCTAATACAAAAGAAGTGAAAAAGACAACAGTCACTGTTTATTCTAGCTTCCACTAAAAACGATGGCTGAAAAAGATATACCGCATAAAAGGCTACAAGCCAATCAATGACAGTTTCAGTAGCAAAAATCATTAACAAAAAATTTGATGTAATCATATAAATATTTTAGCTTCTCAAATTTAATTAAAAGAAGGTATAAGGCCGCGTGTATTGGATATACAACAAGAAATTGTAAAATGCCACAAACGCTACATAGAAAAACCGATGTAGGAAATAGAAAACGGAACACAAACTGCCAGAATGTGTAAAATCAATTGGATTAAGATGGTATTACAAAATAATATATACAATTGTGAGAGAGATTTCAACAAAGAATTACACTTGAATAAACAATAAATATTTTGCACAACATCCCAACAAAAAATAATCCAAACAAATAAACAAACAAAACGGTGCGGTGTCACATAATACTTTGAATGTCGATAATGGATGCTATGTCTAAAGACATATGTTTTATGTCAAAAGTGGATACTGTGGAGGAATTAATGGATGCCATTTTTTAAACAACTAACCATCAGTGTTCCTTATCTTATTCCTGCAGTTCAGCTTTACCTTCCATATCCAGTCCTACTTTTCTCTCCATTAAAATGCCAAGTTTGGTTTCATTATTTTTAAATGTACACAGAAAAGTATTTCGAATTTTGCATGTGTTAAAGAACCTCGCCTATGGTGATTAGGAGTAAACAGTCAATAGAAATCGAGGAGTATATGCAGGAATTATATTAAACTACCATAAATGGAACATACAGATAAATAACAGGAAAACGTTGGACGGCAATAGAGTTGAAACTGGGAACAAACAAAATAATACGTGCAATATGTGTTAAGGCTAGAGCTTTATTAGTACAGTTATTCCTATCGGTAATATAGACAGTTTTCAAAATGAACTGAAAAATATTTGCATTACGTCCAATGAAGGTAGTTACTTAATTCCATTTTCTGTCTAAGCTAGGTTAACTTCTGTCTGCAACTAGTGCATGTTTGATAACATTCATACACATTAATTTGAAAAGGTCAAGATAAAATGAATCTGACACAATGGATACAAATGCTTGAAAATAATGTTTACTGGTTGTGTTGTTTTATACACATTTGTGTCTTTAACAACAATTATTGCAATAGTAGTCATTGGTGAAAGACCTGCTTACCATAAAATAAAAGCTTTCAGGGGAAATAGATTGGAAATAATGCTCCTCAGTGATGTAATTATTTATCTTTATTCGTCATTTTAAGTGTTTTTCAGTCAGTATCTTCAAATGCGTTGTATATTTTATCGATGTATTCCCTGGTTATCAAATGCGTTGTATATTTTATCCATGTTTTCCCTGGTTATCAAATGCGTTGTATATCTTATCCATGTTTTCCCTGGTTATCAAATGCGTTGTTTATTTTATCCATGTTTTCCCTGGTTATCAAATGCATTGTTTATTTTATCCATGTTTTCCATGGTTATCAAATGCGTTGTATATTTTATCGATGTATTCCCTGGTTATCAAATGCGTTGTATATTTTATCCATGCTTTCCCTGCTTATCAAATGCGTTGTATATTTTATCCATGTTTTCCCTGGTTATCATAAGCGTTGTATATTTTATCGATGTTTTCCCTGGTTATCAAATGCGTTGTTTATTTTATCGATGTTTTCCCTGGTTATCAAATGCGTTGTATATTTTATCCATGTTTTCCCTGGTTATCAAATGCGTTGTATATTTTATCCACATTTTCCCTGGTTATCAAATGCGTTGTATATTTTATCCACATTTTCCCTGGTTATCAAATGCGTTGTATATTTTATCCACATTTTCCCTGGTTATCATCTTGTGCTTGAACAGTGAAAACATTTTCTTTCTTGTTCAGGATAGATATATTAGCTGTGGTCACTAATTCATTTCTTTTGGAGGAAATAACGGCTAATACACATCACACCTGAAATGCAATCAGTATTGCAAGTGTGGTGGTCTCTCCAAATCCACAACCCCCTCTGAAATGCAAACATTTGTCGAGCTCATTTGGTAATGTTTCTCTAGAACTTTATTTAGTCCGTTATGTGACCATCTGACGTTTCTTACCAACTTGTACTGGTGCATGACCCAGGTTTAAAGATTTTTGGTGTTTAGGCACACAATGAACAAGGCTGACATTGACCTTTCATGTACACTCTTATTTCTAATATTACCAATTTGTCCGAGTTGTATCTACGATAACAGTGTGTACAGTTTCAGGTTTTACACCTGATATTTGAAACTTTAGTCGTGTGCCAGTCAAGAAGCACTGCAGATGTTTGTAGCTTTTTACACCAGCATTCCCCAATGTATATTGCTATACGTAATAATCATGACAGTCACCAGAAAGTTGTGAGGCTAAAATGTTGCAAGAAATCGTGATCATGCAAGTCTGATATATTGTCGTTTATGTCGTATGAAAACTTGGTTTTGGGTGGTATTACTGTTTCATTAAATGTTTTAAAAGATTTTACACGTATTGAAGTTCAAGGTCTGTCAGTATTCTCAATGTACCAACTACTTATAACTAGACGGGTCAATTGTCTCACGGGTAGGGGTGAGCGAGTATTTCAAAGATATCAGTTTCATGAATTATGTGAGGATGATTTCATACTAACTGTTTAGCTTGTTAACTGTATATCGATATTTTGATACAATGATACTACATAATGTAGTATGCACCCTTTCCTACCTATATGTGGGAGTGCAGTGTGAAGATAGAAGTCATTCAACACTGTTGTGAAATAAGCATTTTCTGTCAACTTTGGGATTTTTTTATCACATCTTTTTTTTTTTTTTTTTTTTTTTACCAAGGTATTACTTTACTCATTGAGCAATTACAGAATAATTGCTTCGTGTAAGGATAAAACGTTTTGTTTGAAAATATAAAGATTTCATGTTCATCACACAGCTTAAACAAGTCCGAATAGCCAATAAGATTGTAAAATGTTAAATGGGTCAATGATCTTTATTTTCTTGAACATTTGTTTCGAAGCCTTTAATTACAAATATAGTTGACACACTGGAACAAAATCAAAATTAAAATGCCGTCTGCATTTCAAATGGTACTAAATTAGACCATATACAGACTTATAATGACTGTAATATTTTGAAAATAAATAAGGACCATTCGCTATCTAAACCAGGGAGTGATTGTTATTTGGTACAGGCATACAGCATTGACTTATCTCTGAATAGCCAATAGTGTATCTCAGTATAAGTATACATTTTAAAATTAAATTTAGCATCTATTAAATGACACTGCTTGGCTATCTCTGTGTGTGTGTGTGTTTGTGTATAAATAAATAAATAAATAAATAAATAAATATATATATATATATATATATATATATATATATATATATATATATATATATATATATATATATATATATATATATATATATATATATATATATATATATATAGAGAGAGAGAGAGAGAGAGAGAGAGAGAGAGAGAGAGAGAGAGAGAGAGAGAGAGAAGGGTAATGAAGATGATTTCAATTAAAAATAAATCGCCAGATGTTGCAGTGGGGTGAGGTGGAATGGAAGGAATGACACGACATACAATATTCTAGAACACATTCTTTAAAAAAAAACAAAACAATGAAAGAGGCGATACGATTTAGCAAACATTTACAGAAGACCTACCAAGTCATCTGTACCTGCCATTTAACATTGTTGCTGTTTTTGTTGTAGGGTTTAACGCCATTTGTCAGCACACGATAGGCTATACATGGCGGTCAGTATCAATGGTGGAGGAAGAACCCGGGAAATCCCCAGAAAGAAGCACCGACCCTCGCGAAGCTACTGGCAGCCATTTAACATGTACCTGCCAGTTAACATGTACCTACTAATTAAAATGTACCTAACATCCTAACACCTCGCATTTATGCCTAACCGAGAAGCTTAAAACTTGCTGACTTTTATTAACTCAGCTCGGACTACTGATAAAAATATTAACAAAACGCTCAAAACACTCACATCAAACATCAACACCTGGTTTCATTAGACGAAGCCCGAGTTATGTTCTGAGCTTTTGTTTCTCAAAATTGCAGATGAGTCCACTTTGCTTTTTGTTTTAGACTCAAATATTAAACATTTTGATAATTTTGATTCAAAACGTCGAGGACAATTTCCTTAATTGCATTAAGATGCAAACAAAAGCTGATGTCATATATACTGAATGAATGTTTTAGTTTCACGTAACCTGTGTTTTTAAGAAATAAATTTGTGCATCTTGTGTTTATTTATTTATTTTTATTTATTTATTTATTTATTTATCTATTCATTTATTTATTTGGATGGGGAATGGAAACTATCAATTTTCTCATGTTGTTTACATACTGTCAGGAAGGCAAACATAAATCACATACCGAAAGACATTAAATGTGAGCATTATGGTGTTCCGCTCTGGAAGTAAGGAGATCTTGTGTGATTGAGCTACCTAATGTTACACATCGGGACGCACAATATTGCACCTAGGGGAACTCCGTCAAGTACAATCGAATGACGTCACACGGGAATACCCCGCGCACCTGTGACCTTGACCGTGTTCTTCACACCATGAGGATGGGTTTTGCAGCTAAAAGAGGCCTGGTCTCACGGGCTTTGCAGCAACTGATTTTCTGTGTATGTTGTGCCTAAACCTACCATTATTGGAGGTGAGTACAAAAATATGGATTGCAGAAATTTGATAAGTTATGTTTTAACAAAGTTGTCAACGACAATGGAGAAGACAATCACTTTGAGGTGTGCTGATTAAAAAAAAAAAATGTCAAAATTCAAGATGGCGGATGTGACTTCCTGTGTACATAGATAGGTAGATAATTTAACTGTTTCTGAAAATTCTTGATAAATTCAGTATATTCATAGCTCGTTGTTAGAATTCGAACATTGAAAAGTTCGTATACGTAACACGTTTTAAATTGTAGTACTGCATCCAGATATAAATATTTCAAACCACGCGTTTCTGCTCGTGTCCAGGTGTGGGTGGGTGAAGTAATGGGGACTTGATTTGTCTATATAATATATGTAACTCTAGTAGTAACATCTCAAAGTAAATTTAACAAGTTCAAATTTTTAGTATACATCATTTTGTGGATATAATTTTACATTTACATTCAAGTTAACGTATGTGTTGCGATGTTCATCAATGCACATCAGTCCATATCTTTATCGGTAACAAATTGCCGGTCTCACAGCGGCAAGTTTTTGTAATAACGTGCTTGGGTTCTCTTTTCAGTAATTAGATAGTCCAGTTGTCACCACAGTCAGGGTATTATTAATATTAACGCAGTCTCGCATGAGAGGGGGTATTATTTTATATCTAAGTCTTATTCACTCAAAGTCTTGATGATTGCCTACATGTTCACATTTTGGGTACATAACTGACAGTGACCTTAGCCAATTCAGAGAGTTTGCCCTCATTTGCCAGCAAATACAAGGTGTGATATTTAAGGTAAACATTGTAGGTGCCCACCAGGTCACAGGAGGAATAATAAAAACCATATATTTAAAATAAAAACTTTGAGACCTGTGTTAACAGAGGGTAATAGAGCTTAGGAAAATAGTGTCTGTGCATTTATTTGATGTTTTTTTGAATGAAGAGTCCTATAATCATTAAATTACATTGCATCTTTAATAATATTATTGTTATTTTGTTATTGCTTTTTTAAATTAGTCAGAAGTATGAGGAATTATTGTCTGTGATGTACATGGGCAGACCAGGGTTTGCAAAAGTGAAGTTTTCTTATGATTTAAATTTTCAAATGTATGTTATAAGCATTTACTTTGACAAATATTCCAAAATAATGTTTACTGTGTGTGTATAACTGATTGACTATTAACCTTTTTTTCTTTGAATGTACCAACTCTCTGGGTACAGTGGAATCTGATATTCATTTGACGTTTGCATTCATAATCAAGATTTACTTTAATGAGCAAAATAAAAATCCAGTTTTTCACAATGTAACAGATTGAGAACAAAATATTTCAGGAAAATATAAACAGCAAATGATCTTGTCAGTTGATGAATGATACGTGTACTCATTGGCTAGCATTTATTGATTGTCCTTCATTTCTTTCAATTATCATTGGAGAAATTATGGCAGTATAAAACTACCATCAGTCAATGGCCTATGTGTTAAACTGTTTTTACTTATAATCATTTATAATGTAAGCTCTGCTTCTCCAGCTTCTGTCTCTTACATGTGGATCATTAGTAGCTCAATCGGTAGAGTATGTGACTTGTAATCCAAGAATCATGGGTTCGATACCTGCCCAGGTCAGTCCAATGTGTCCTTGAGAAAGGCACTTCACTCCCATGTGCTGTGTATGATACAGCCAATTTTGTGCTTAAAGTTAAGTTAAAATCAAGCTCCCCCAAAAATGGTCGTTTAGACTGGTTTTTGGTTTTCCGTTTATTGAAGGAGTATGTGACAGGGTGAACATTTGTTGATGTGACATTTTTAATCAAATGATAAAAATTAGAATTGTACTTAATTCATTTCCACTGTTAGAAATGCTACTAGAAGCATTATTGATATGGTGATGAAAGGATGCAAATTTTATTGATATTTATATAAAAGCTTTATTGATATGCATATGAAAGCTTTATTGAAGTGCATATGGAAGATATATTGTTATGCATATGAAAAGATGTAAGCTTTAGTGATATGCATATGAGAACGCTGTGGTGGCCTCATGGTTAGAGCATGTACTTTGGATGCAGGAGGTTGTGGGTTCAAACCCCAGCCGAGTCATACCAAAGACTTATAAAAATGGTACTAAGAGCTGCCTCGGAGGGGCTCCGCATTAAGAGGCTAGTGTTATTACTGCTTGGTAAGGTGTCAGTATAATGTGACTGGGTGGGACATGATGCCCCAGTGCTAGACATCAGTATAAACTTCCACACTGTAGACATCGTGTGGATATGACTATTAATATTTTTTAATGCTACATTTAAAATCCAAATCACACACGTTGATGTGCAAGTGAAAGAATATAAGCTTTATTGATATGCAAATGAAATGATACAAACTTTTTTGAGCAGCTTTTCTGCAGTTTTCTTCATTGACTGAACCTTCTTATTATGTGTAAACAGTATTACTCCATTATTCCATTACAAGGTTTGTTACTACACATCACTCATCATGTGTAAGCATTATTACTCCATTATTTCATTACAAGGTTTGTTACTACACATCTCTCAAATTGTGTAAGCATTATTACTACATTATTTCATTACAAGGCTTGTTACTACACATCACTTGTCATGAATAAGCATTATTACTCCATTATTCCATTACAAGGTTTGTTACTATACATCACTCATCATAAATAAGCATTATTACTCCATTATTTCATTACAAGGTTTGTTACTACATATTACTGTAGTCATGTGTAAGCATTATTACTCCATTATTTCATTACAAGGTTTGTTACTACACATCACTTGTCATGAATAAGCACTATTAATCCATTATTCCAGTACAAGGTTTGTTACTACACATTACTGTAATCATGTGTGAGCATTATTACTCCATTACAGAGTTTGTTACTACATATTACTGTAGTCATGTGTGAGCACTGATACGCTATTATTTCATTACAAGGTTTTGTTACTACACATTACTGTCACCATGTGTAATAATTACCCCATGATTCCATTACAGGGTTTGTTACTACACATTACTCTAGTCATGAATTAGCACTATTACTCCATTATTCCTGTTTAAGGTTTGTTACTACACATCACTCTAGTCATGTTTAAGCACTATTATTCCATTATTCCTGTTTAAGGTTTGTTACTAAACATCACTCTAGTCATGTGTAAGCACTTTTACTTTAGTCCAAGATATGGCTTGTCACTTAACCTTTTTGACCAAGGATAATATCTGAAATTGTCTACTTTAAAAAGCAGTTTTCTAAAACAAAAAAGTGTTGTTTTAATTGGCAAAAATAATCCATAACTTGCTCAGGTCTTCAGGGAGTGGTGCCATTGAAGTGGGTCTTTCACTGAGAAAGACAGTCAGTGCAGCGTAAGAATTTTGGGATTTGCTGCTTATATAAGTAAAGGGCTGAGCAGATTGTTTTTGTCAACTTGTTCAGGTGGTTTCAGAAATTCCTTTATCCCATCTACCTTTTCACTCATCCCACAATTTAGATCTCTTGTCAAGATTTGATTAGATGGATGCACTTTAAGCCATAGAAAGAACAAATAATATACAATTTTGATTTCTTAAAAGAACTCAATTTTCAGGGATTTTCTGCACTTGCAGGCTTATGTCCTGCATGCACTGTGCTGCCATAGGTGTTGTGAAGTTCAGAACTGTCATGATTCTGATTCAGTCCTGAATTTGTCAAAAACTGCAAAACAGTTTTCTTCTGTGTCCAAGAATTCAAGTCATGGCTAACTATCAACCCTATGCAGCTGAGAATTTACTTCTCAGTAGTGTTACATTTTACATTTTTTGCTGCATCAGGGTCTGTCTTTGGACTTACCGTTACCTCACACTCAGTGGCAGTCATATCTTTTACAACTCCATTTTCACCTGAATTTTCCTTCTCTGAATTTTCCTTATTAACTTCCTTACCCCATAAAACTGAGTGAACTCATTTTATCACCATAGTAAATATCAGCATGCTTGATGACTGACTCTAAAGTAATCATTACATAGTTTGACCATGAAATAGGAACTGAGGGAGATTCTTAGTTAATGTAATTTACTAATTAACTTACTGCAGTGCAATAAGGGCATGGCAGTTAATCCTCTGTATAATAAATTAAAAAGTAGAGAACCATCAATGCCATTCATAAAAGGAAAGGACACAAATGTTGGTGAAATGCCTGCCTTTAATTTAATTGGATCGATTGGCTGGATTCAGAATCAGAGAAACTCACAAGGATCTGGTTTGAGTAAATGCATACAGTTTTGTTGTTTTAAATGCTGCTAATTAATGATCATTTGTGTTTTGTTTCAGTTATTTGATTGGCCAATGGTTTGGTCACTTATCCCATTTTGCAGTCAAGCTGTAATATAATTTGTGCACATGCAACAGTTATCATTGATCACCTGTAGGTGTGATAAATGCATGGAGCTGTTAAAATGAAGCATTCATTATCCCTAGAGGGCATGAATGACCATTAGAAGGTAGACACAGTGATTATGGCTTGAAACAAACCCCACTTGTCCAACCTTTTTTTATGATAGGAAATATCACTTGTCCTGGGCTAATAAATCTGTGAAATTGTACATGCCTTACTTGGAAAATGAACATTCTGGGGCATTGGGATTTTATGTACCATGTACAATAAACCATCAAATTAAAAAGATCAGAAACTTGCATGAAGGGATATTTTTATTATTAAATGTTCAGCTCTAGAATAAATCATGTGAATATAAAAACAATTTTGTAATTATATGCAGTATTAAAAATTGTGTGAAGTTAAAGTCATAGTGATACCACAGTATGAAAGCAGTATTCCAGTTTTTCAGCTGCAGTTGTTTTTAGATACTGTCTTTATATACCTTTCAGTAGCACTCACACAGAGGGTTAACACAGCTTTATTTCAGATGACCTTGCAGATTGCAAGAAGTTCATTTTAGACCAAGTATTACAAAAATCCCATATCCTGTTAGAGGCTTGGAAAAAGTTGAGCCAGTTCTAGTTTGTTTAAAAATAGGTAGGAAAATTTTTATAATCTTTGTTGGTTCTGATTGTCACACCGATTGTACCATGTGTATACTGCAATGTGTTACACTGCTACAGTATACTAATAAACCTTTTGAACCACAAGAATAAAATGAATAGTAAATGTATAAATTTCATATAATGACCGAGCAGTATTGCATTTCTACTGATTTATTAGTCGAGTAGCACTGCACTTCACAAACCCAGATCTGCCATTGAATCATATGCAATCAAATATGGGTCACTGTAGTTTGCTGGAAGTAATCAGTAGAACGAAAAACAGGCCATGATTTGCTAGTAATTATGGTGTGTGCAGTTGGCAGTAGGTAAGTATATGTGATAGACGAATCTTTGTTGGACTGTGCCACATGTTCCAGTGGTGAGGGGTGAGGATAAGCATCTCGTTTACTAAATAAAAATCAGTGTTCTCTATTACACCTGTTGAAAATGTGCACTTTTTGTGGGTATACAAAAAAACAGGATAGGGGTCCAGAAGATACATTAAGAATTTGACATACACAAAAGGTCCATTGTTTAATAAGACAGTATACCATCTAAGAGAAAAGTGATACATTTCCAATTTGATTTTATGCAGAAAGCTTCAGCAAATGTCTAAACTTCATAATTGCATGCCTTTATAATATATATATATATATATATATATATATATATATATATATATATATATATATATATATATATTGATCTGAAAATGAAATTTGTCAACAAAGTTTTAAGCCCATCTCCATTTTCACCAAAATATAGGATGCATATTTTATGTTTTGCTTGCAGTTGCATAAAGTATCAGGTGGGGTCGGCTGTTTAATGGTTATTTATTTCTGTTTAACAAGAAATGTTTGCTGTAGGAAAGTTCCAGATTCCTCCTGTTGTCAGTTTAATTGCAAAACCACTGCAGACCAAAAGTTTAATGCAGGGGTCCACACATGGAAGTGATTCAGACAAAATAATTGCTCTCAAGGCCATCCTTTCGCCTAAATATCTCTCCACCCCCACTCATTATTTTGATACAATGCATTGTTTATAATCAAAGTTGAACACTGACTTTTGTTAGTAACCCTTCAAAGAGCAAGGTGGAAATGTACAAAACTAAGTTTGATGCTCTGTGGTCAATTTTGGTGCAAACCATAAATGCTGGAAATTACTATGCTATCTTTGGAATTCCTGCAGATTATTCACTTTTAATCTTTGGACAGAAAATAAGTGAAAAAGTAATTTTCTTTCACAGCTGATTGTAATATAATTATGACTTGGTGGATATATCCAGGTCCCCAGCTAATACAGTTAATAATTTTATCCAATACATGTATTTCATCCTTTAGACATATTAAATGAGGTCTTCATTGTAAACAGTTGCAGATTTTTGACTGACCTATTCAGGGTTTTCGTTTTATACAGTATGTTAAACAACAACTGTTGTGATGCAAAATAAGTAGTTTTATAAATTGTAATATTTCATCAACATTGTAATAATCTGAAATGACAGAATGTAGAGCAAAGTGTGGTATTTAGGTATAATCATGAAAACTTGAAACTTTTTGTGTTGTGTTGGTGAAATACAGTTATTGTTTTGAGCTGAGTAGACAAATTGGCAGGTAGATTTTTTTTGAATAGACTATGCAAAAAATATTTTGAAAAAAGGGTCCCCCAACTTTTATAGTGTCCTGAGGCTTGTATTCCAGGTGTTTCTGATTTTTTTTCCATTCTATTCAGAATCTGTTGTCCATGACTGTGCAAATGTCAGCTGCAATTCAACTTATTGTACATACAGTTGACACAGATTTGGACATCATTGCCTTGTGCTTTTGACAAAGAATTGGTGGCATTTAAAACAGCTGTCTGGAGAAATTGGCTTGTGCAACCAGATTGATGTCTTGTAGGCAGTTTATTAATGTAATTCTAGATATGTAACTTTAGTTTATTTGTCTTTTTTTTTACGATTGATACAAATTTGATACTGAGGAGGCGGCAACTCTGGCTTTTTCGAACCGTGAAAGCTTTGAGTACAGCATGACCACATGATTGATTTTAAAAGTTTGCCATAATTTATTGACTTTATTTGACTTCTTACAGTGTGACATCTGAAATTGTTAAAATCCAATATAAACATATTTGTATATTACAACTGTGCCCTAAAAATTGCCTGCTCCATCCTAGCCAGCTAACCACGGCTGGAGGGGACCCTACATCAGCATTGGAAACACTACAAAGAGAAAGATGAAAATTGTTCCTCTTACCCATAATACATGAAACATGTGCACACCTTTGGACATAAGTGATGCTGACAGACCTCAGAGGAGAACTGCCCTGATTGGCAGGGAACTTGCCAGATATAACATTGAAATTGAAGGCTTGAGTGAAAACACCTTGCAGGAGTGGGCCAATTTTGTGAAAGGGGCGCTGGCTACACCTTCTTTTGGTGTGGAAGAGGAAGTGAGGAGCGAAGTGAGGCTGGAGTAGGCTTTGCAGTGAAGACATGTTTTTTTAACAAGCTAGCTGGACTTCCAAAGGGTGTAAATGACAGGCTTATGACCATGAAAGCATGTCACGATCATCAGTGCCTATGCTCCAAACATTGCCAATCCAGATGAAACAAAGGACAAATTTTATGAAGAACTGCACTTTATCATAACCTCTGTTCCCAGATCTGACAAGCTCATCATCCTTGGTGACCTCAATGCAAGTCAGCTCTGACATCTCCTGGGAAGGGTGTATTGGAAAGTATGGTGTTGGTCACTGCAACAGCAATGGTCTTCTATTGCTTCAGACCTGCGCAGGGCATGAACTGCTCATTGCCAACACAGTCTTCCGCCTCCCTACCCACAACAGGACAGCATGTATGCATCCCTGATCTAAGCACTGGCATCTCATTGACTAGGTGATAGGAAGAGCATAGCTGCCAACCCTCCAGGCTCGAAATTAGTGAAAATAAGGATACAGTTTGGTGAATTTCAACGTGAATTTGTGAAGCGATGTTCTAATCTGGGAATATTTATGTTTAGCATGGTCTCCAGCTCATAAAGGTAGATTGTGTTCAACAAGAAAACTGAACAAACACTGCTTCAGCGCTGGTAGCTTGCAGGTCTTCTGTCGATGTCTTAAAATAGTCCAGAGCTGAATTCTGCTGTGAGTTCTTAATTTTCCAAACCTCTATGTGCTTTTTGCTACCAATGTGCTTCCTCACATCGTTTCTGCCACCATGCCCAATGCTAAATTTTGTGGCACACTGTGCAAAAAGCAGGATGTATATCGGTGTTGAATGGCTGAATGCATGGCCAATTTTTGATATATTCCAAACTAAACTTCACTTTTTGTGCAAAACATTTCTTTTTCATTGGTGGTGAAGACATTTTTTAGGTGCGATGCAGAATGGTAATTCAAATCAGTGTTGGTGGTGCATGCACGGAGCAAAATGCCGGGTTGGCCCCAGTTTCTCTCAAAAGCATTTGTAAAACTACTCTCATACATGTAGATTAAAATGCTTGCTACCGGGCCAAGTATACCAATCAGCTATAGTTCTACTAATATGGCGACCACCAGTACTGGACCGTTTTGGTAACTTCCGACTAACAATTAACAGGAAATCAGTTATTTTATTAAAGATTTAAAATAATTGAAAATAGGGAAATTTTTTGGCATGCGGCATGATTCCGTGAATCGCTGAAAAAGTTGTGCAGTTCACGCCAAGCTCATGAGGGTTGGCAGCTATGGAAGAGGGATAGGCAGGATGTACAGGTGACCCAAGTCCATGTGTGGTGCAGAATGTTGGACTGACCACTGCCTTGTAGTTTCCAAGCTAAACATCCATATCCAACCTAAAAGATGCCTGCAAGGCAAGAGGATTCCAAAATGGCTGAACATCACCAAGCTGAAGAACTCGAACTCCAAATCCACCTTTGTCAGCACTCTAGAAAACCATTTTCAGTCCACTACTCTGGACAACCAGAATGTGGAGGCAGCATGGGCTACCCTTTAGAGAGCTGATCTACAACACCGCAACAGAGATCTTAGGGCCGTCCCACAGAAAGCTTAAGGACTGTTTTGATTAGAATTGCGAAAACATCAGGCAGCTGGTGGATGAAAAACATCGCCTCCACAAAGCATACCTAAATGATCCGAAGTCCACTTCAAAGAAAGATGTCTTCAGTAACATTCGCAGGACTGTTCAGCAGAAACTCCAGCAGATTCAGGACTCCTGGCTGAGTAACAAAGCTGATGAGATCCAAAGCCATGCTGTCAAGCATATGAAGAGGTTTTATGATGTGCTGAATGAAGTCTATGGCCTATCATCATCAGGATCATCCACTCTCCTCAGTGTGGATGGGAACACATTGTTCACAGACAAAGAGAAGATCCTTGAAAGGTGGGCTGAGCACATCAGTTGTGTTCTGAACTGCCCAATATCCATCAGTGATGAAGCCATTGATCGGCTGCCACAAGTGCCAGTCAGTGAATCACTGGATGACCCACCAACCATGTTAGAGACCCAGAAAGCAATATGTCTGCTCTCTAGTGGCAAGGCTTCTGGCTCAGACCCAGCAGAGATATACAAGGAAGGCGGTGCAGCTCTGACTGAAAAGCTCCATCAGTTGTTTCATCTCATGTAGCAAAAAGAGACGATCCAACAAGAATTCAAGGATGCTACTATTATACACCTGTATAATTGCAAAGGAAATCTTCAGGCTTGTGACAACTACTGAGGTATCTCTTTGCTCTCCATCGCAGGCAAGATACTCGCCAGGATTCTCCTCAACCGTTTCACATCACATCTTGACCTACCAGAAGGGCAGTTTGGATTCTGAAAGGAGCGTGGAACCATTGACATGGTGTTCGCTGCTAGGCAGTTGCAAGAGAAAAGCCAAGAGCAGAATACTGGCCTTTTCTTAACCTATGTCGATCTGACCAAGGCTTGAACACTGTTAGCAGAGAGGGCCTGTGGAAAAATCATGGCCAAGTATGGATGCCCAGGGAAATTTATCACTATGGTGCAGCAATTCCATGATGGTATGGAAGCTAGAGTCCGTAGCAATGGCAAGACATCAGATCGCTTTCCTGTCTCAAACGGAGTGAAGCAGGGCTGTGTAATGACGCCAACACTTTTCAGTTTTATGTTCTCAGCCATGCTCACTGATGCCTTCAGAGATGGTGATGTGGGAATCAGCATCAGATACCGAATTGATGGCAAACTGTTGAACGTCAGGAGGCTCCAACTAAGGTCACAACAGACACCATCAGATACTTTGTATTTGCTGATGCTGGCTCTGAAGCTGACATGCAAACGTTGACAAGTTCTCTGATGCACAAATGTCGACCTTACGATCAACACAAAGAAGACTGAAATAATGTATCTGCCAGCCCCAGTAAAACTGTATGCTGAGCCAAAAATCACAGTCAACGGCTACAAACTGAGCACAGTGAATAGGTTCACCTATCTTGGCAGTACTCTGTCCCAGAATGTTGTAATAGATGATGAAGTTAATGCCAGTATTGCAAAGGCCTGCACAGCATTTGGCAGACTACACACATAGGTCTGGAACAGAAGAGGCATTAATCTTCAGACAAAGTTGAAGGTGTACAGAGCGATAGTACTGCTTGTGTTATTACACGCCTGTGAAACCGGACAGTGTACCAGCACCATGCAAAGAAGTTGAACCACTTCCACACTACCTGCCTCAGAAGACTCCTGAACATTAAGTGGCAAGACAGGATCCTGGATACTGAGGTCCTTGCCCAAGCAAGCCTTCCCAGTATCTGCACCATCTTGATACAATCACAGTTGTGATGGGCAGGCCATGTAGCTCGCATGCCAGGCCATCGGCTTCCAAAAAACCTCTTATTGCGAGCTTGAACAAGGAAAATGCAACAAAGGGTCTAGAGAAAATGATACAAGGACACTCTGAAGATGTCATTGAAGAACTTTGGCATTAGCTATGATGCGTGGGAGAAGACTGCCCAGGACAGAGTTGTGTGGCGCTCTTCCATCACTAAAGGTGCTGCAGTTTGTGAGGTAAATGACAGCCATGGCAGAACAACAGAGGCAGGCCAGGAAATCCCGAGCCAGTAACCCCACAATCAGAGTTACTACCATCCCATGTCCACAATGCTACAGAACATTCAGGGCACTCATCAGCCACCTATGCACCCACAGACCATTTGTTCCTGATAAAACATTGGATGACTAAAGTGGTCCTCATCGATCTGATGGACGAACTACATATTACAAAGGTGATAATTATGCTCATGTCTCAGCAAAATTTGCCAGCACCATTTTCTACCAATCCCACCCACACCTTTCAATTAGAATCAAAAATTTTTCCTCGTGCTCTCTTTTGCTGCCACTTGTGATGCTGTATGCCACCTAAGGACACCATTGGCATTGAGTTATCGACAGAGAGGTGTATGTTTACACTTGTGGTGTGGACAGAATATTCCCACTTTACGATTGCCTGATATGCTTCTCCTACTTCTTGGTGCTAAATGTATTTTTTGAAGTTGCTTTCTTTCCAAACAAAACAGTTATTGGAAAACACTTAGGATGTAATATACGCAATACCAGTGGTGCCCAACCTTTTTGAGTATGAGGACTGTTATGAGTCTAGGCTCTTTAAAAAAGTAACAGAAAAGAGTGAAGACAACAAGCTTTGTAAAATGTAACAAATAATTTATTTCCCTAGAATAAAAAGTGAAAAAATGAGAAAAATAACTTAAGTATTTTTAATTAAATCCAAAAATAATCCAAGAATCTAAAATTAGAAGATGAAATCCAAAATGGAAGATGATGATGTCTGTTGTAACCTTCAAAGTGTAGACGTGTCAACAGTTTCTTGTTGAATCACAGAAAATATTATTCCAGTTGTTTAATTCTGTATAAATTTTGATAACTGTCCTTGTCCAAGAATTAATTTAGAGCTTTAGTATTTCCAGGGAAAATACCCCCTTGAAATCCAATTGAAGAAAATAAAATCTCAGCTCAAACTGGTCACAACAACACAACTTAACATGTCAAAAGTTTAAAGCCCACTGACATCTTCTTCGATACAAATCATTAGATATAAAGCTAACTAAAGACACAAATCAGATTCCCGGATGGGGGTCAATCAAGAGTTCAACCTTCCATAAGAAATGGACGTTTGTTACATGAAAATTATCACGTTGTCCAAGTATGACCTTTGCTCTTCTTACTCTGAGAAAGAATTTAAAAAAAAAAAATACTGGTTTTGAACAAAGGTCAGGAATTAAGGGCAGCATTAAATACAGTGTCTCTATTATTAGTTGTTTATGTCAACAACAAAAAAAATCAGTTTGAACTGAACTCTATTCTAGACAATATCAAATCAGTAAACAAAGTTACATTACAATAGCATGTAATAGAATTTAATTTTTATTAGAAACTAACAAATAAATAATCAAATTAAATATACATAACAGGACCCCCTTCTTGATGTCAAAAAGTTTTTCACACTAACATGCTAATAGTTGTGTTTTTAGGCTCCTTGAATTGAACAAACTATTTGCGGACCCCTGGAATAACCACATGGCTCTCGGAGGTCCATAGCCCACATATAAGGAACCACTGCACTATATATTAGTGTGATGAAATGGATTTGAAACTCCAGATATAACAAAACCAAGCCAAACTTAATGCTGAGACTGTCCTATATGATATGCAGTTGAAATGATATGCAGTTGAAATGACAAATTTGTATTGTAATAAACCAGTGTTGTGGTCATTTTTCCTTTATACGTCTTTATCATGTGTACCTTTAGATACACATCTGAGTTGCTCAAGGGCTGGAATTAGTATATTTTGATTCATCTGTGTCAAATCTGTATTGCCTTGGGAAGATCTATTATCTCTCATTATCTTGAAACACATTCAGCTTAGATGTCTGCAGGCAGTGTGATACATAATGACCAATGTTTGCTTTTGTGAAGTTAAGGTTCAGAATGATAAGGATGAATAAGCACCATCCAAATGAGCTATATGTGCTTTTACATTGTAATAGCTCTTAAGCTATGCTGCTTCCCTTGTTTATTGGTTCATCCCCCCCCCCCCCCCCCCCCGACATTTTGTGGGTTTGGCCATATGGAATAGGCCTGATGCACCATTTTAACAGATTTATTCAGCTTTGTTAAATTCAGCATAACATGCAACTGTTGTTAACCAGGATGTTGCTGCTGTCTTTGTGTGGTGATCAGAATGGTCTCAGTTTTATCATCATTCATATGCATCTTGCTACATGTCATGCATGACTTCACAATGGAAATTTACCTCTCTGTGCCTTTGATGGTAGCTAGATTTGTATATTTGGGTGTCAGCAGCATTCAGTTGGTGATAACTGGATGACAATTTAAGACACTGGAAACAAGCTGAGTGTATAGAATAAAGAGAATGGGCCCAAGAACAGAACCCTGTGGAACAACGACATATATATCCTCTGGTCTGGAATGTTTTCCATTTATGACTACAGTTTGAGTCCTGTCAGATAAATATGACTGGACCCATTGTAAGGCTATATCACAAATGCCAATACATCCTGTAGATGGTGAAGTAATATTTCATAGCTGCAGACAAGTCAAGGAAGGTGATTACTGAAATCTTTCCACTATCCTAAACATAGAGAAGGTTGTTACTACTTTCAGAAGTGCAGTTTCAAATTGCAAAAATAAGTGTTTAAATTCAGATGAAATACCTGTTGGGAAAACATTTTCTAAGAATTTTTAAATGAATGGGAGGTTATAATCAGTGTGGTACTTTTCTAAAATTGTTAGAGTCAAACTTTTATTTCTTCAACAGAGGTTCTACAATGGCAGTTATTAAAAATGAAGGGAATTCCCCAGGTTATAGAGATGTATTAATAACACTTAAGCAGCAGTGATTTCAGAATTGAATCAAGTTTGCTCTTTGGTAGCTCTTCTTCAGTATTGCATGTAAGAAATCCATAGAGATAGGCTCAAAGGCTGGTTATAGATGCCTTTGAAATTGTGTCAAGTTGATGTCTAATAGTTCGCAATATGTAACAGAAGAAATTTCCACTGAGGTTGGAAATTTTGATTGGGGATTATATCGTTGGAGTATTTTTCTGTTGCTTTATTTTATGAATGTCTTCATCTTCCATTCAGCTAAGTCATATTTTGTATTATTTTAAAGCTAAGTAAATTTTCTTCTGATTGCACAAGATTAGAAAGCTCATTTTAATTTTAAGGCCTGTTCCAGTGGTTTAAGGACTTCGCTGTGGCGGATATGTGAATTTAACCATTTTCAGGGTTGCAGTAGTATGTTATACAACAACTGTGATGAAGTGAAATTAGAAAAGTGATTGTAATTTTAGAAACTTTTCATAGTATTTCATGATCATTTTAATCATCTGATAAGACAATATGCAACAAAAATCTGATAAAAGTTGCAACTTTCCAAACTCAATCCTATTTTTGTTAAATTTCCTTATTGTGATTGAGGTAGTTTTGTCCAGATATTAAAGTCCAGCTTTGATTCTGATTTATTATCATTGCATGCACATAAAAGAGTCTAAAGTTTCTTTATGATCAAAATGACTTTTGATAAGGAAAATGGTAAAATTATGATTTTGATGCAGTACCATATAATGGATGTCTGTGGAATGAGATAAATGTTTTGGTAAGCTAGATTTACTTAATTTTAATTTGAGTATTTCAAAATAAAAATACTGGAGCATGCTGCCATTGAAAATTGTGGATGGCAGTTGCCCAGATTAATAGAACAGAATCATCTGTGTCCTTACCTTACTTTATTTCAAGACCATAAATAGCTTGACTTTTTGTCACTTTTTCTTCTTGTCCTCAACATCGCAGTATTTTCCTACTCATCTGTGTTGTGATGTTTCCTTTGTACCTCGCTAAACCCACCTGACTGAATCATCCAGTGGGAAATCACCCCAAACTTGTACACAGGTTTGTTATTATGATTAATTTTTAAAACTTATAAACACCTATTTATAGGTCATATGTAATCTACAGAGATGTGCCAAAAGTGTATATATATATATATATATATATATATATATATATATGTAACTGAGGGAAAATGATTTCTGCACTTTAACTCGTGTTCTCCATCATTTACAGTTACTAAACTTTTTTGATAGCTTATATGTGCACAAGGAAGAACCTTGTTGTTTTAAAGCCAAAGGTCAAGGTAACTGTAATAGAAGGAAAAAAAGAAAGATGTTTTATTTTTGCACAAGATCAATACAACTTCATCACAGATGGGCCAAACTTTGGGAGTGACTTGCAGGTATTTATTTTGGGCTTAATAGGGAACTAGTGGATTATATGGTTAACAAGTCTGGGGTCATGGTAAGTCTGGTAAGAAAATAATAGTTTCTGCAGATTGAATTTAGTATTACCAGTTGGACCATTAAATACAGGGTGAGAACATTTATGGTAGTCTTGTTCAGGTAGTGCAACAGTGAAGGGGAAGAAAAAAAAACTACACCGGCCAGGGGCAAGTGGCTTTTGAAAAATCACATGCTCAGTGTAAAAAAGAAATGTGCTGCAGAGTTAATAAACTATCTAAAAATATGCAAGTCCTCCCAGGCAATGACTTCAGTGTAAGATTTAATACCTGCCATGGGTATAGGGCTCACCTGTTGTAAGATCACTAGAAATACTGTTCTTGTTTGATGTGGGTTAGGGATTGTTGCTTTAGCAACCAGCCAGTGTATTGCAGTTGGGTCTTTACATTGGGCAGCAAGCTGCATCTCTTTTGTGCTGATTAAGATTATGGTTACCTATTTTCTGGCCAAATGTCCAGCACCTGACAGAAAGTTTCAATGAAGAAGCATTTTCAACTGGCAGGTGTTAAGCATTGGTACAGGAATATTTGGCTGAGTAGCTGGTCGGTCCAGGCCTATTTTGTCTTGGCTGGCTTTCATAAACAGGAAATTACCTTTGTCGGCTTGTACACTCCTTATTCACCTGTGTTGCTGGGAACTTCTGTAAAGGTAGTAATTGCATGTTCTGTTTTCTTTTTAATTTTATTATTATACTGTTATTCATCTAAAATTTTCCACATGCTAGTCTTGGGGATTTTAGGTCAGGTAGGAAGAAACAGGTGACATGGGTTTTGTATGCATGTGACTAATTTATATAAAATAATTAAAACTGAATTAGACTTTTGGGCACCAGCATTGGCTTACCCCCCCCCCCCCCACCGCAAACTTGTATATTATTATTATTGCTGATCCTTTTTTTCTCTCTGTTCAAATTCTTGAAATGAGTGTCCAGAGTTTAAATTATGTCTAAATCTGGTAACTTGCATATAAGTTGAATGCGAGTTTAATTGCTAATATTTTGAAGCTAAAAACCATAATTTATTTGTTAATTAAGGCAGTGTGCTAATTAACCATTTAAAGAAATGGTATCATGTCTGGTTTGAAACAATTGTGCTTTTCAGTCATGTCTGAATAATGATGACTAATTTGTACTGATGGTCTCCTAGAAAGTATCAAGGAACAGGTTTTAAATCACATTCACACTCAAAATGGATAGATTAAAGTGGGTGGTGATAATGACATTCTGGGTCTGTTATAGAACTGAACATTTACCCAGGTTTATTTGTTACTTGACACCACCCCCACCCCACTTTTTGAGAGGAAAAGGGGGGGGGGGGCTGGGCAATTTCTAAATCAGAAAATCCAAAGTAAACTTGACGCCTGTGTTTGTAAAACATGTATCCCGCGCTTCCCAGTTTGAAGTTCATTTTGAATGATGAGCCCCTTGGTTTTTTGCCCCTAATGGTAGTGTATTATATCAGTTGATTTGCCTTTGTCTTTTCATGCCATTGAAGTATGTATATCATTATAGTGTGGGGATGTTACCCAACAGCTAAGCCCCTTGCTTGGTAGTGATGGACCCAGTGGACAGTGTAAGTTGCATTTATAATTTTGTATTTTCATGCCCAGTTACCACAAATACTTAAATGTGGTGGAAATTGGTACAATGGGTCCCATCTTGAGAGACCTTTCTTAAAAGAAACCACCTTGCCCAACATCATTACATTTTTACCATTTTGTTCACTGCAAGATAGATCATCCCTTTTAAATGCCATTTTTGCAGAGCATAAAGAGTTTGTCTTACAAGAGCAGGACCACATAAGTCTACATTTTATGACCCATGGACTTAGTCCCTGGTGGTAGAAAAGTTCCCCAATGCCAGTTTCAGTTGGATGTATAAATTTTGTCTTTTATAAAACCCTGTAATGGTATATATAGTTCTCATGTGGTGATATTAATGGTTTCTATGTTATGACGCAGGGGCTATAAACTTGGGGTTAGGGAAAGGCCCTCTGCGTATAAGAGAGCCATTCAGATGTTTTGAATGATGTGCCCTATTCTCTGGCGTTATTTAGAATTGTGTAGAATCACGTCTAACCCCAACCAAGGGGCATACATTCAAATTCAATTTCCTCAAAATTGGCATAATCTACAGCCATGATTTCATTTGGCATCTTATGGCACATTAGTTTTGAAGGATATAGGATGCCAAGGATAGTAGATTGAAATGCCCTGTCCAAGGTCACATTAGGGGAGGCAATCCATCCTGAATCAGATCTACACTCAGTTGCAAATCCTACACCTTCACCACTAAGCTACAGAAGCCATAGTTTCCAACTAAGGTCTCATGACATGATTGTCCCAAGTTTCATGTACATGTAGTCTTCAGCAAGTTTAGGACATTATGTATATATGCCTGTTGTTAAATACATGTACAGGCTATGATTGGTTGTGTGGACAACAAAAGTAGGGCTTGCAAAAATGATGCCCAATTTTTGCATATGCTGTTGATTTATTTGGTGTAATTTCTGAGTAATATGTATGAATCCCATAGTTACAATTAATCAATGAGAACTCTCTTTAAATAGAGATAAATGAAATGTTCTCTGCATTTCATGTTTTCTTCCCTGTGAAGATTGTCAGGCCATGGGATTGTGTTTTCCCTGGAGTTTTTGTCCAGTGTACCCCAAATCTTGACTTGTGTGCATCCCCTTTGAGTCCCTTTTTTTACCTGGAAAAAAATCTTAAAATATTACTACATTTCTTTAGTCCTTGTCCATCCACATATGTGTTGTGCTGGCAAAGGCCAAAGTCCCTTAATATGAATAATACTGTTGGATGGCAATGTACATGTTAATTAAATCAAAACATTCTGCTGAGTTGCAGTGTGAAGTTTATTAAGGCTACTAGTCTAACATTTTTTTTTGAAGGTAAATAAACATTTACAGTGATGATATTAAATTTATTTTAAAGGTTGAATAAGTAACAAAAAGGTCTAAATTCATGCAGGTACACAAATTGTCAATTAATCAGTGAATTATTAATTTGAAAAGAAAATTGAAAAATGGAAATTATTACAATATGTTGCGGTACATGATGAATAACCACTTCATGAGAACAGAATATTCTGTCGTGCCGCTATTCAGTTACTTGGTACTTGGTGAAGTGTTTATTTCTATAATGTAAAGTAAGTAAGAAAAAAAAATTGTAGTAAGTACAGATGACATGGTGGCAAAAATGTCAAAGCAAGTAAGATTATCTCATTTTTTAGCACTACTAGTGCATTAAGTACAATTGACATTTTCAAACATCCCTTTAAAATTTTGGCCCCCTACAGGAATTTGGAGGATAGGGGACACAGTGTTTGCTGCTTTTGGCATCCTAAGTGCAGCACTGCTTATTATAACAAATTCTGTTTCATAGCTGTGTCAATTTAATTTGGTTCTAGGGGTCAAGGGTGAAAGTTTTTTTGGTTCTAGGAGTCAGAGTTGAAAGCAGTCACTTACTCATGAAATATTATACAAGTATGCACACAGGAACTTCATGTCTGGAGTTGGATGTGTGAAAATAATGGGTTGTCACTCCAACAGGGAAGGTATAAATCATTTAAAAAGTAACACTGCATGGTTGACAGTATAAATTGACAGGTTCACTACTGAAAAAGAAACAGCAGTTTCTTGTATGACAGTAAAATTGCACTTGGGAAGTTTCATAGGGCAGAGGTTGGGGTTAGTTTTTGCACCTCATGTTGTAACATATAGTTGAACCTCTGATTTATTGAATTCATAATGGAAGAAAAAATGGACACGTCATTAGGATCTTCATCTTGTTCTTTGTGCATGTCATAGCTTTCTTAAGAGAGAGAATAGAAAAGCATTTAAAATTGATGAATATTCCTGATGTGAATAATGAGGAAGAAAGTATTAAATGGGTTATTTTTTTCAGTCAAAAGAAAAAAGAAAATGTGCATTGTAGGTGCCTTAGAAGATGAAAAGTATTGCACTAGGTAAATTTATCAAGACTGGTTTCATGGTGTAAAACCAAAGACTTACAAAAATGGTACTAACAGCTGCCTCGCTTGGCGCTCAGAATTAAGAGGTTAGTGTTAGGACTGGTCGGCCTGGTGTAAGGATAATGTGACTGGGTGGGACATAGTGCTACATGTCTGCGGCATGATGTCCCAGTGCTGGACATCACTGTAAACTGCCACACTGTAGACATCATAGCAGTATGACTGAAAAATTGTTAAAGCTACGTTAAAAATCCAAATCACACACACATTCATGGCGTAAATCATTGAAAAGGTAAGACATCAAGGTTTGAATTTTGTGAAGACTAATCACTAACATGGATTCAGATCAGTAAGGTTAGACCATTATATATTTAAGCTCAAAAGGTGGCCCTGGGTGGCGAAGTGGTCTAAGTCATTCTCCTTTACTGATCATTACCATTTCACCTCTGTCCATGTTGGTTCAAGTCATGGGTTTGGCCAATGTGGGTATGCGAGAAAGCTTACCACTAGGTTTCCATGGGTCGATGATTTCTTCCGGGGTTTTTCATGAGGTTATTTCTCCACCAGATATTCTGGCAGCCATGCATATCCTATCTTGTGCTGAAAAATATACTTAAACCATGAAGAAAACAACCAAACAAGCTCTAAAATGATGCAACATGTAATGAGGTTCCTGTTTGAACATTAAATCAGATTATGTAACATGTAATGAGGTTTCTGTGTGAACATTAAATCAAATTATGTAACATGTAATGAGGTTCCTGTGTGAAGATTAAATCAGATTATGCAGCATGTAATGAGGTTCCTGTGTGAACATTAAATCAAATTATGCAACATGTAATGAGGTTCCTGTGTGAACATTAAATCAAATTATGCAACATGTAATTCCTGTGCGAACATTAAATCAAATTATGTAACATGTATTGAGGTTCCTTTGTAAACATTAAATAAAATTTATGCAACATGTAATGAGGTTCCTGTGTGAACATTAAATCAAATTATGCAACATGTAATGAGGTTCCTGTATGAACATTAAATAAAATTTATGCAACATGTAACGAGGTTCCTGTGTGAACATTAAATCAAATTATGCAACATGTAATGAGGTTCCTGTGTGAACATTAAATCAAATTATGCAACATGTAATGAGGTTCCTGTGTGAACATTAAATCAAATTAAGCAACATGTAATGAGGTTCCTTTGTAAACATTAAAAAAAAATTATGTTTCTATGTCTGATTTTTCTGGCTCTAATTTACTATTAATCCAGAAATTATAATATTTTGTTTGTCCTTTAATAGGTACATGGAGCTATATATTTAGATGTATGTTCTTCAAAGTTTAGGTACCTAAGAAGGGTAGAATTAAATTTGTATGTTGTATTATTTGTAGACTTGAATAACTAATTAATAAAATGTATGACTAACAATATGCTCTTCAACCAATCCTTTGAGACAAATGCCCCAAATTTTAATTGCTTCATTTACACATCAAATTTGTTATGGATGAAGGGTCTAGTATCCCATTTTCCATAAAATAACAGTTTGAAGATAGCTGTCAGTTTTCCTTTCAAGAATTGCTTGTCAGAGCATTGCTGTCATTAACTTTTACAGACAAATGGATAGTTCCGATATTGAATGATAAGCTCCACATACTTAGTCACTGCGGCTCACCAGCTATTGTGAAAATGGTCGATACAGTAGTATCAGCAACAGATTCATTGGAAGATATTTTCGACAATAATTCTTAACACATTAACCCCTGGAGTTTTTGTTGTCGTTTTCACCTGAAATTCGAGTAGGAAACACGTTTTGAAAGCTATTTCTGAATACATCCTAAGACATCAACTTCCAGGTGATTTCCCAATAACCTAATGCCTAGTTGTGAAAGGTAAAAGTTGGATTTTTTTAAAAAAATGTTTGCTTAACGGACCCATTGTATTTGTATTGAGACTATTCTTTATTCCAAATGCCCATCTTATCCTACTTTTTGCAAAGGTTCATCTGTCTGTTTGTAGTTCATACCGGTCTGCCTTAGATCTGAGACCAAAAAGTCTAAAATCCAAACACAAATTCAGATTCTGACCATGGGCGAATTTTGGTTGGAAAAAAATTGGGTCCAAAAAATGAGGTTTTTTCCTTCTGTATTTTGTAGTGCAACTAGAACTTCCAGATTATTTGTTATCACTGTAGAGCTACATCTGTCTACCTTTCTATAATACCACCCACTTTAATGTGTCATGCATGACCTAGATCTTACAGATCTCGGCAGTAGGGTACTACCTCCTGCCATATTAACAAGGATTTTTGAATTTTTTTACAAATCATCAAGGAATGGCTAAATTGGTAATTTATGTGCAGTGTCGATTCACAAGTGATTAAATATGCAAGGAATATTCAAATTTGGTGACGTCTTCAAATTGCACTCATTAACACATAAACCCCTGTAATTTATGTGCAATGTCGATTCACAAGTGATTAAATATGCAAGGAATATTCAAATTTGGTGACGTCTTCAAATTGCACCCATTAACACATAAACCCCTGGACATTTTTGTCATTTTTACCTGAATTTCGAGTAGGAAACCCATTTTGAAAGCTATTTCTGAATACATCCTAAGACATAACTTCCAGGTGATTTTCCAATAACGTAATGCCTAGTTGTTTTAGAAACCTCATTTTTCATTGGCTATTATGCTCACGCATGAGCAGAAGGGTAAAAAAATGAGATTTTTCTCTCTGTATTTTGTAGTGCAACTAGAACTTCCAGATTATTTGGTATCGTTGTAGAGCTACATCTGTCTACCTTTCTATAATACCACCCACTTTAGTGTCATGCATGACCTTGATGCTAAAGAGCTCGGCAGTAGGCTACTACCTCCTGCCACATTAACTCGTCATCAGGGGTTAATGTGTTAAACATTCTTACCTGATTGCAAGATTCTTTCAGATCGTTCATTAAAGAAAGGCTTGAACTGGACACACCAGTATATTCATGAAATTAGTATTTTTGATGATGAAAATCAGGTAAAAATTGCAGTATGTTGCTGCCGATCTATGAGGAAGAACTAACCATCTGACAGACCATAAGAAGACGTTATGATAGAAAAGGACAGAATAAAAAAAATCTTTCTGATTTTGCATAGTTATGCATATTAATTATCAGATTTTCTTGTATGGCTTCAGTATTTCTTTTACATTTTAAATAAGGCTTTAGTTATCTATTATTGTCATATAAGAATAAAACTAGTACTTTTTATATACAATTAACAATTTAATTATATAGGAAAACAGATACTAAAGTTGCAATAAAAAAAATAAACAATTTGTACAAAGGTGCCTGAGCGATTGATGGGAATGTTTCATGTTCTTTAACATGTAACCTCAGTTGGATGGATAAAACATTTCATAAAGGTATCATTGAAAAACCAGTAAATTGAAATGATATCGGATAATCCATTGCATGTAAAATGATAATTTATCATGATCTCTTTAAAGGAAGGTGAAGCATTTAATGGCGTATCACAATAAGCCGTTATAAGCATTTTGACAAAGGATGTATTTGCATCCGCTTTTACCTTTGTTTGCTAATTATTGTGACCCATTTTATCTTACTTCATTGTTGGCAGAACATTTTGCAGGTGTTATAAGATCAGTAATTTTGTAACAGATCAGTATCTTCTTGCGGATCGGTGGTCCTTCCCGGAGTCTTCCTCCACCAGATATATTGGTCACCATATATAGCGTATCTGAATGAATGTCCATGTTAGCATGGGGTTCTCGCTGAAAGATGTCTTATGATGTCTGGCTGGCCACATATGAACACGGTTGGTTGGTTGGTATGCGTTAATGCCATTTTTCAGTACATGATAACATGGTGGCTAATATAAAAGTCTAAGAAGAGTAACCCTGGGAAGAAGCTAATGGTAAGTTTTCTCACTTGTCCACATTGGATGGGCCTGAGACTTTAACCCACAGAGACAGACAGAGGTTAGATGTCAGTGATCTATAATGGTGAGTGCCAATTGATGGCCCCAGTCTGACTTCCAATATGGCTGCCATAATGGCCATCTTGAAATACTTGATATAACTACTTCTAGATGGCTGCATATATTGACTTTGCACTTCATCAAAAGACTTCATATGATGCTTTGTTACTAATATCCAATATGATAATAATAATGTGGACCCAGTACAGTGCCCAGTTTTTAGAAGCTCAGTGCAGTGTACCCCCTAAGTGTACAAGCCTAAGAGTAAAAAATCTCCTTGGTGTCAAAACTGGGGGTGAGACTGTCAGTAAAAACAAACTTTGGTGTCAAAACTGGGGGGTCAGATTAAAAATTTGGGGATCTCTGAAGCACAAATGAGGGTAAAGGGAAGCACTACTTGCCAATATGCCCACATTTGGACATTAGATCAGCACCATTCTCATTTATGACCAACTAGACACCATAAAAAGTCTTATGTGAAAACCCTATTTAATTATTACTTTTCATTGAGAAGGAGTAGCAATAAACAAATCTTTCAAGGTGCCGTATTTCATATTTGCTATCAGATTTGCACCATTTTCATTTAGGACTGACCAGTCTTTATACGAAGTCTTAAAAATCTTGTTTTCGTGACCCCTCCAAAACTGAAAGTCATAAACGTTGGCTTTCTTCCAGAAGACTTCTAATATGCTTTTGCTTTTAGTCCTAAATGAAAGTGTTGCCAGTTGTAAACAATTATATCCACACAGCAGTTAATTTGAAAATGTTACTGCTGAAGAAAATCAGAGGTTTCAACACTTAGAATTTAAAAGGAATAATGGTCTTGTCCTTCTCATATGGGATAATTTGTGGTATTTTCCTCTGCATTATGTCTTTCACTCTGCAGATCTAGTACTCCTGGTAATGCATTCTCTAGGCTTGATCAGCTGATCTTCCACTCAGCTGATCCAGCACTCATAGTACTGCATTCTGTTGGCTTTATCAGGCTGATCTATTACTCAGTTGATCCATTACTCCAAGTACTGCATTCTGTAGGCTTTATCAGGCTGATCTATTACTCTGTTGATCCATTACTCCCAGTACTGTATTCTGTTGGCTTTACCTGGCTGATCTATCACTTGGTTGATCCATTACTCCTAGTACTGCATTCTGTTGGATTTATCTAGCTGATCTTTCACTCGACTGATCCATTACTCCCAGTACTGCATTCTATTGGTTTTATCTGGCTGATCTTTCACTCGACTGATCCATTACTCCCAGTACTGCATTCTGTTGGTTTTATCTGGCTGATCTATCACTCAGCTGATCCATTACTCCCAGTACTGTATTCTGTTGGTTTTATCTGGCTGATCTTTCACTCGACTGATCCATTATTCCCAGTACTGCATTCTGTTGGCTTGATCCATTTGATCAGTCACTTAGCTGAATCAGTACTCCCAGTACTGGCATTAGATGCTGAGGCAATTCTGCCATCTTCACCATTTTTTTGTATACAATCATCAATCGTGATCACCTTCACAGAGTTAGGTCTTAAGCATGAAAATTCAGATATTCAGCTTTTAGGATTTGTTTAAGTGTCAGATCACAAAGTCCCCTTGGTAAATGAGAAATGTACTTCAAAGCCCAACTGAGAAAACCAGATGTATTGTAGTGATGTGGACTTGACTAAAAGCTGGCATAAAGAGCACAAGTTCACCACCAAAAAAGATTATTTCCATTTTGTGCATCATGAACAACATATTGCTGATGTTTATTTGCACCCTTTTTAGTTTTACTGTGCTACAGTGTGTACATCCAAGAGAATACACTGAGAATTGAATATTTAGTTTTTGTTCTACTTGTTGAATTATCATGTTAGACAGTGGGTGCAAAATATCTAAAGATGAATTAACCTTATGTATTTTTAATGACTGAAAATGTTAATTAGATTGTATGAAGAGATTGAAAGAACAGGAAACTTAATGTCAGATACAAAATAAAAACTTAGACCCTGCAGTATTAAATTGGCTCCTAGCATGTGTCATTTCAACTTATTGCAGTTACAACAAATACAGATAAATTGAGAATTCACACCAGATGGATCATGGGAACAATGGGTTGTGGCACATCCTGAATGAAACCTTTCATTAACTGATGATGGAGAATAACAATATCAAGTTTTATGACAATATTTCCTGTATGATGTGCCCTTACTTTTAACCCAGTGTCCCCATAATGATACAGACAGCTAATTGGGGGGAAAGTATGTACCCTGTTTCCTGCCTCTACCCAGACCCTTCATTCAGTGAGACACTCAAATTGGGTAAATTTGGCACCCAATTTCCTGTATGGAGCTGTGACATTGACATGGGAAGGTCATTATGCTAGGCAGATTTAATTGGTCTTTCAGGGTTAGTCCTGGATGTATACTCTACAAAGCAAGTTAATCTAGTCAGTAGGTTTGTGAACCACCATAGTTTTGTGTTGTAAGATCTGGTAACCACAGGTACCAAGTTAACAGTTTGACTGGCTGGCTATACTTGGATTTGTGCATTCCTTGTGTCACTTTTGAGTTCTGTTTAAATGGCTTAGATTTAGTTAATTATGTCTATTGCTTAAATTTACTTAGTTCAGTCCAGAACTTAGATTTAGTTAGTTCAGTCCACTGTGATCAGCCATTTAAATATTATTTGAACTATGGGAGATCAAGGTTCTAAATTCCTTGCAGTTTTTATGTGCATATTCTTGAACAGTGGAGGGAAATATGAAATTGAAAATTGATATCCATTTTTTAAATTCTACATTACATTCATTTTTTAAAAAAAAGAATTGGACATGAAATATAATCCCAATATTCTTTTCTTGTTTGAATTTTTAATTCCATTTGTGCACTTGTTATAAGACATGGATTGATATTTACTCTTGGAATTAGGCTGATTAAAAAAAATCCAAGTCATATAAGAAATTTGCCATCTAGACAGAAACTGTGTACTGCTGCAAGATTGGAAATCGTGCATCAACTTTATCTGTAAAAACACAGAATTTGACTGATAGCTTGTTAAATGAAGCGGTGTAATTCCACACTGGATGCTCTAAGAACTGTAGTGATAATTATCTATGAGGACTGTAGTAGTAAAACTTAGCCAAGGAAATTGTCCAGCTTGTGCTGCAGAAAAGAATCGTGCCAACAGAAATTGTTAGCTTTGTGGCAGAATTCAAGAGGCAATGAAGATAGTACAAATGGAACAAGTGGAGACAGGGAAATCTTTTAAAATGGAAGTTGATGAAACTGAAGGTATGTTGTAACAGCATTTCATTTTACACTTTGGTTTAGAGTGCATCAGATTAACATAATTTTGAGAAAACAGTTTCTGTATTGGAGGAAATTCTTAAAATTAAAGTTAAACCTGTCTCAAGCAGCTATCTATAGGAACTGAGGGAGAAAAAAAGACTTGATTTGGTGCTTTATGGCATAGCAATGCAGGTATATTATTAAATGCTGAGACATTTGGAGTAAAGTAAAATGCCCAGGGACAAACAACATTATCTAGGCCCAGCTGATCCAGTCAAAGTATTGGTTGAGTCTGTTGTGCTCAAAAAAGCCTATTAAAGCATGGTTGTTGAATAGAGATTCATTCCTTACATAAAAAGCTTGATCATGTACTTGACTTCAAATGTTGTAATTCTATCCAATATGTATGCAAAGGTCTCTTTGGGCACTATCTCAGTTTGAGTCACAAAATAAAAAGATTTGTTTAAGCACTATCTCATTTCTAAACTACAAAATAAAAAGAAATGTTTGAACATTTTATCAGTTTTAAGCTGGCTTGTTTTAAAATGTAGATTTCATGTAGTTATTCTGTCATTATTTACAAAAATGTAAAATTTGAGCTGTGTGTTTACTCGTGCTGAAATGGATTATGAAAATGGGACCTGGTGTTGATAAACTATTGGATCTATTAACGATTGGTGGGGAGGTTTGCTAGAGAATGGCTGGTCCAGCAAATGGGAATGAATTGGATCAGTTGGGAATATAATTTGTAAGAGTAGATTTTAAAATATTTTTCATGATCACAAACTGTCAATCAGCTGTTGAAGACACTTAGGAAAAAGTCCCTGTCAGCTGTGAAACAAATAGATTCAGATTTGACCCAAATACATCTATACCATAATACTATCCATATGTGGATCCAAATATACTAAAATACTATCCATATGAACCCAAATATATCTATACCATAATACTACCCATATGTGGATCTAAATATACTGAAATATTATTGAAGTGAACCCAAATATATCTATACCATAATACTACCCATATGTGGATCTAAATATACTGAAATATTATTGATGTGAACCCAAATACATCTATACCATAACTACCCATATGTGGATCCAAATATACTGAAATACTATCCATATGAACCCAAATACATCTATACCAAAATATTACCCATATGTGGATCTAAATATACTGAAATATTATTGAAGTGAACCCAAATATATCTATACCATAATACTACCCATATGTGGATCTAAATATACTGAAATATTATTGAGGTGAACCCAAATACATCTATACCATAACTACCCATATGTGGATCCAAATATACTGAAATACTATTGAGGTGAACCCAAATATATGTAGTTCCAAACAATACAGTGGTTACTAAGAACACCAAAATGCACTAAAAAGCCAAAATACATATGTGTATTTTGATTTGTATTTGTTATAATAGGAAACAGCAAAATAAATTTTGATATTGGTGTTCATTTATTTGAAAACACATAGAAATGAAGATTATATTTACTGAAAACATGTAAATATTTCTATGTTTATTAATTCTAGTGTGTTTTGGTCTTTTATTGTATTTCTGTCTTTCCAGTAACAGAGTGATGCATGTAAGATTGTATAGAAAACATTTTCTTGTTTCACAAGTTTACATAGTAATTAACATTTTAGTTGATCTGATAATGTGCACTATATATCTTTAGAGTGAATTTATCAATAATGTGACTTAAATTTCAATTTTGAATCTACTCTTGACTGAAACCGTTAATATTTTTTCTAATACAAAACTTTCCAATGTTCCAGGTATGCTTCTTCATTTTTAAGAAATAGATTAATTATGTTGAACATGCTATCAAGAAATTTTTGTTCTTTCTAGCTTATAGTTAACATACAAACAAATATTGCAATTCTTTTAGTAAGTTAAATTTATTTTTGGCATAAATAAATTTTAGTTTATGCCAGAAAATTCGTACAATTAAAAATTATTAATGCCTGAATACATATTCAAAAAGATGCAATCAGTAGGTAATTTTAGAAAATACCCATACATGTTTAATTTTGGCCTGTACTTTAATATATTTAGGTAAATTGTCTTACCCTGAAAACAGACTAGCTGATAGATTCAAAGTCTTAGAACTTGAAATAAAATTTGAAATTATGTAAATCATTTTGTATTACAATCCTCTCTGATTTGGAAAAGGGAAGACCTGAAATTTAAATCGTATTAACCATGAGAGAAAAAAATCAATGACCAGAACATGCATTATTGAAAGGAATATGTAGTTAGTCTAGAAATGTACAGAGCAAGCTTTTGAATACAGCATTGTTATAAGTACCCCACATATAACCAGTATGCTTATGCAAAATTATTACCATGGAGCAATTAAAATGATAAATTTATATTTTAACTTAGTTTTAGATGCCACTCAAGCATAAAATGCAAATTGCTTTGGTTCGTCAGTATCTAATATTTGCACTCTTGAAACATGAATATTAGGGGCTAGAATTTACATTGAACCTTGCACTGTGTAAACCTAAAGAAGACGATGTTTGTGGGGATGATAAAGGGGCTGAAGAACAACTAACTTTTCATGCTAAATTTTCTCATTAATCATTAGATCATTTTAAACCCCCTAAAATGTGCTACTGTTTCCATTGTAGGTGGAGATACTAAGATGACAAAACACTTGAACATTACTCTCAAATTACACGGACATTAAACATTTACAAAGGTTTTTCCTAGAGCATTGTGAACATTGTAAGTGGATATTGTTGTAATTTTAGGTGTCACAGAAAATAACTGGAGGAACTGTTTATGGTTGAAGGTTATAATCATGGTGATAACTAGGTAAAAACTGTTAAGTGGCTTGTGCAAATTATATATCATTTTGGAATAATCCATTTGATTTGTATGAAGAAAATATAAAATTTGCTTTGGAAAAAGTATGACTTTTAAATTAACAATTTTGGGGAATTTATTAATTTTAATGATTGACTAATTGCCGAGACAAATTTGGCAGAAATTTGATATAGTTGTCACATTGGCATCTATATGTTTGTCTGTACATCCATCCATGTGTTTCCATCTCACCTCTGTCTGCGGCGGTTCGAGTCTAGGATTCTGCCAATGTGGGCATGTGAGAAAGCTTGCCAGTAGCTTCTCGTGGGTCGGTGGTTCTTTCCGGGGTTTTCCGGGTTCTTCCTCCACCATTAATACTGGCCGCCATGTATAGCCTATCGTGCTGAAAAATGGCGTTAAACCCCACAACAACAACAACCATCCATGTGTTTAATTTACATTCTTTTTCTTCCCTTTAATTTGAGTACCATTTTATTCCAACTTTTTTAGATTTGGAATATGACTCTTGAGCCAACTCAACACAAAGGCGATGGCCAGCTTGTTTTGAAACCTGAAATTTGTGAAAAATATTACCTTAAGGACCAAAACTGTCATGGTTGCTTTGCATTTAGTTGATGTGATATATTTAGAGGGACTTTGTTTGTCAGTTCCTGTATTGTGGTATTGTGTTCAGATGGACTTTCTTAGCTCCTGCAGAGTATTGTGAACTTGCACAAGGTTCACAGGTTAACACTGTGAATGAATGCCCTAAAGTGTGTTTTTTGTAGTCTCAACAAAATTTTCTCATTCATTGTTTGCAGCTCAGTCTGTTTGTATCCCTGTCTAGCCCAATATATGTATATATTTATTCAGGGAGCATGGAGATTCAAATTTTAAGGGCATTTGGTGGATCTGCTTTGTGTATTTAATATCCACATTGAAATGAAAAGTATGTATCCAGATCACTTCTCGTATAATGTTCTGGATCTGTTGTTATGTATACTAGTTAGATCCAACTGTGACCAGTACAGACCCAGATCTGATATATAATGCGCTGGCAGATCAGCATGTACCATATATAATCATATACAAGTCAGATCTAACTGTGACCAGTACAGACCAGATCTGATATATAATGCGCTGGCAGATCAGCATGTACCATATATAATCATATACAAGTCAGATCCAACTGTGACCAGTACAGACCCAGATCTGATATATAATGCGCTGGCAGATCAGCATGTACCATATATAATCATATACAAGTCAGATCTAACTGTGACCAGTACAGACCAGATCTGATATATAATGCGCTGGCAGATCAGCATGTACCATATATAATCATATACAAGTCAGATCTAACTGTGACCAGTACAGACCCAGATCTGATATATAATGCGCTGGCAGATCAGCATGTACCATATATAATCATATACAAGTCAGATCCAACTGTGACCAGTACAGACCAGATCTGATATATAATGTACTGGCAGATCAGCATGTACCATATATAATCATATAGAAGTCAGATCCAACTGTGACCAGTACAGACCAGATCTGATATATAATGTACTGGCAGATCAGCATATACCATATATAATCATATAGAAGTCAGATCCAACTGTGACCAGTACAGACCCAGATCTGATATATAATGCACTGGCAGATCAGCATATACCATGTACTTGTATACAAGTCTGATCCAGTTGTGACCACATCTTTGCTAGCCAGGGTTCTGATAACCCTATCTACACCTTGGTGGATCAAACAGCTATATTGGTGCTTTGTCCTAGAAACATCTATTGGATTTCATGTGTTGCCCACTTTAGTAATTAATACCAACTAACCAATAGCGTGGTGCATTGTACATCTGCCGAAAACGGTGGTACAATTGACCTATACAGGATACTGTGCAAGTTTAACACCAAAAGCATGACTGTGTAGGAGAGGGAAGCCATTACATGTCTATTTGAGTGAAAGTTATTTGTGCAAACATGGACTGGCACTGGAATTGTGCTTATTTATCAGTCCATCCAAGCTGTGTACTCCCCTTGTCTCGATCACGTAGGAACAGTATTCAGATTTGAACAACTTAATTTTGATTGGATGCAGTGGCTTGCCGCCGCATCCAATAAAATTCACAGACCTGAAGCACAGAAATATCTGTTCAATATGCCAAGATGTTGACAGGGTTATCGGAACCTTGGCTGGTGAAGATGGCTGACCAGTACAGACCCAGATCTGCCATGTAATGCGCTGGCATATCAGCATGTACTATGTACTCATGTACAAGTCAGATCCAGTTGCAGAGAGCATAGACTGAGATTTGCTTATGCATAATGCACTGTCAGATCTGGGTTTGTGATATTTAATTGTACTTGTCACTAAAATAAAAAGCATGAACCTAGATGTGCTGGCTCATTATGTGTTGGCAGTTGATGAGCTATGTTGTTTGCTGTTAGTTAGGACTGTCAGCTTGTATATATTAAATTATTTGGGAATAATAATTTTTTCAATTATAAAGTTCTTCACATACATACTTCAAAGATTGTATTCAGTACAAATATTAATAACTAAACTTGGATATCAGTCACTGAGAGATGTGGTGGTCAGTGGTAAGAGGGCTCTGTATGGGATCGAAAGGTGCAGGGTTTAAATCCTACCACTGGATGAGCCAGGGTCAGCTACAGTGGTGTGTCCTTGAAGAAGGCGCTGGATTCCAGTTGTCTTGCACTAAATCAGTCCATTGTGTTCAGATTATTTTGATGTTCTTATGAGGCCCGTTTTGCTGATCATCTAAAATTTGGGGTACAATAACAGCAAATCCTTCGAGAAATTCTGTCAATATTTCAGTAAATTTTATCCATCTCATGGAAGACACGTTGATGTTACAATATTTGTACTGACTCGCATATTGAATAAATTGTTGTGTATGCCTAGCTTATATCTATCCAGGAAATGTTACCTGATGTTAAAGGTACTTGATAATGAGGTATTAACGTGGGTGATATGTACTGTGTAAATATGGGTTGATTTTGTGGTGGTGGTTTATAGTTGTGTGCAATTTTGACAAGGATTTAAATGGAGTGTAATTCGCAAGAAGATGCAAATGGATCAACTCTTTTAAGGAATTAGAGGAATTGTAGAAGACTTACAGAATGTGAAAAATACTTTTAAGTTATTGAACATAGCAAAATGTTTGTAAACTGTTTTTATACTAGGATAATGTAATTACAGATAGACAAGAAAATGCCAGTAAGAGACATAAGATAATGCTATTTCTTTGTGAAAATTGAAAATCAATTCTATTTTGTATAACAGTGCTTAAAATATTTATGATTAATGCAAAATTTCTTTCCAGATGTCTATTAGAAATGCCTGTGTGATGAATTATTTTGCAATTTTATTTATAATAAGTCTGATGAGGTAATTTGATATAAAAAAAATACTTCATTTTATATAGTTTGCTTTCAAACAAAGGAACACTACTTTGCAAAGTTTTCATTGTATTACTTGTACTTGGACCAATGGTCTTAGACAAGAAAACAACGAACTTCATTGACTGCTCCGGTGGCCATGTGGTTAGAGGGTCCGCCTCGGATTCGGGAGGTCATGGGTTCGATCCCAGGCTGAGTCATACCAAAGACTTACAATAATGGTACTAACAGCTGCCTCATTTGGCACTCAGCATTAAGAGGTTAGTGTTAGGACTGGTCGGCCTGGTGTCAGGATAATGTGACTGGGTGGGACATCATGCTACATGTCTGCGGCATGATGCCCCAGTGCTAGACATCACTATAAACTGCCACACTGCAGACATTGTAGCAATATGACTGAAAAATTGTTAAAGCTACATTAGAAATCCAAATCACACACACACACACAATGAACTTCATTTAGGAGTGTGCTCCCCAATTAATTAGCATATCACCTTAATTCCCAAACCATTTTTCTTCCTGAAAAAATAAATGAAAACAAAATCCCTTTTGATAAAATACTTTCAAGTAAGCTGTGAAAATGTCAGGAAAATTGAACAAAACATGCGTTATAAGAAAGTGAAATTGCACATTATATTGCTAACATTGTCTAGGTGACCCATGAAAACTCGGTGAAATGGGCATAATAAAAATGTGAAATGCATTTTATATAGCTACTATTGTCTAGGTGGCAAATTAAGTCCTGTTACCATTGTAAACCTAAAAAGATGTAATTAGGTAAATATTTACAGTCATGTAGCAAAGTGATCTTATTGGAAAGCAATCTAGCTTTGATAGTTGTGCCTAGCTAAGTCAGTTGTGGAGACCATTAATTGTTCAATTCCTTTTTAGCAGCTGATGTAGCTACTGATATATTACCTGCTTTTGTTCCTAGTTTATTAATATGTACTATGGTCTCACAGTAGTTATTGGACCTTGTCAGGATATGAAGTTTCATGACCCCAACAAGTAGTCATGTCAGCAATTAGTGAGGCACTGTATGAACTCACAAGTCAGATCAAACTGCACAGACCCATATATGTTGTCACATAATGTGCTGGCAGATCAGGGTCTTTGCAGTTTGTTAGGAGCAGCAAGAACAAACATTGAAGGCCCTTTTTATTAATGCTTTGTGACAGCAAGTCATGGTCTATGTTATTTGCATTGAATTTATAAGTAAGTATATGTGGTAGGCTAGATAAAAAGAGAACCTTAATGTACATATGGTGGTAGATGAAGAGTTGGTTACATGTTTTCTCACTTAATTTTTCATGTCACTTTATTTGTCACGTAAAATATTATAATGTTTATTATATATAGTTAATTTTCACAGGTGCATTGCATATTTCTCAAAAGCACTTACTACTATATAGAAATGTTACAGTACAAAATGATCCCTGTACAAGTAGCTAAAACTCAATTTGCAGCATCAACTGGTAATAGACTGAAATCTTTATTTTTGTTTTTACAAAACAAGTTAAGTTTTATGTCAACTTGATCAAGCAATTCTTTGATGATGTTCTTCAAAAAAGAACAGTCCAGCTTTTTAAACATATGCACTTGTTTAAAAATTTTTGATCCATTAATTTAAAGATGTTAACCATATTACCTTTTTGTTTTATTTTATTTATTGTTTTATATACATTTTAGGAACTTTGCCATCTTGTGCCTTAACTTGTAAGAGGTGTTTGCTTTTATTTAGAAAGGTTTATCTTTTGGAAGGATTTGACAATTTCAGACATTATATATGTTGATCCTTTTGTCTTTTATCTTTTTTTTGGATGGTTTTAGCTACCTAAAGTTTTTCCAGATTTTTTCCTCTGTAGTTTTACATCCTTTGCATCTTCTGCTTTGCAGAAAGAGATTGAAGCTTAAAATGTTCAGGACTCTATGTAAGGCAACATTATGGTGTGAGTGTGAGTCACTTTATTTGCGAGACTCACGGACTATTATATTGATGCCAGTACTTGCTTTTTTGTGTTGGCACTGTCATACATAGGTGTCACATTCTGGGTATGACATTGATGTGGGTCATACTAAAGTTTTGTGTAAAAGTTCTTGCAAATTAGATACATGGTATCAGCACATGGGTGCAGGTTAGAAACCTGTTTCTTTGGGACACCTTTAAAGAAGATACATACCACCCAGAGTAAAACATTTAGTATTTGGATTCATAAAATTTAGGAGGACTCATCCCACCTCCATTTCATATTGTTTAATCATTTTCTTTTTGTATATTTTGTAAAATTGATCTCTTGTGATTAGTTGATGTATAGTTTTTTTATTATTGTAAATATGGTAAAGCAAGGGTCCTCAAAACCATATCTACAGATGCATACAATTTGGTTTCTATCTATCTCATTTATAATGGAGGCAGGAAGTCAGTCTGACAGGGAGTTGTTATGTTGAAATCCAATGACCTAATTCTCAAATAAATGCTTTACAATTGGATAAGAGGATGATCAAGGTAGTTATTATCTAATTCAAGCCATCTGATCTGAATTGGTCTTCCCAGGGGATGGCTCAGTTCTGACACCAAAACTTTTCATTGTCAATCATGACATTACTTCACAAACCTTCAAAAGAGTAAAGTCTAAACCCAAACTGGAAATAAAGGTTACTGTCTGTTTTAAAGACTTCCCTTGCATTTAATGCATCTGCTAAGTCTACAGCATAGTTGCTATACCCTAATGTATTAGGGTCTCCAATTCAGATATAGGGACACTCAAAGGGATTAGGATCCTCCACCCATTCTGTAGTAAATGGTATCTGTAGTGTAAACATTGTGTAATATTCTTTAGTATAGAAATCAGGGCCAGGGTTGTTGAATACTAGTATTTTATTGGGACTGACAGTGATTGGTTAAGCAGGTTTATCTTGATGCAGCCATCCACAGTTGATAATAGAACTTTGTGAATTTTTGTCTGTAACTTGTGACAATAGAATTTATGAGGTACTAGATATACTAATAATTCCTAATTGATGAATCACCAACTGAATCCTAGCAATACCCATTACCCACACCATGACTTGTATTTTACCTGGAGTGCTTCTTCCAAGGATGGCATTCATTGGGTACACATGCACTACATCAATAAAAATTTGCCCCCAAATTTATGGATTTATTACTTGAAATTGGGCTGAAATCTAGACAGCAAGGACACTTTATAGTAAAGGCTACTTTTGAAACAAATCTTTTAAACTCTGACAAGATGTGATGCAGGTATTGGCCAGGCACCAATAGGAGTCCGTAAAAAGCGGGAAACCTCATTCCATCAATCATGATGTCAGATGGGGAAAATGAGTAATGCCCTCTGTTTTTCAGTTCAGTGTATCTTTGAGTTTCTTTTCATTCTTGAGCATAGAAAACGTAAAGAAAGATTTAAGCGCAAACCAAAAGAATGAGACCAAAAACAAAATTTATGTGTACTACTCATATTCAGTGTTATAGAGTTAAAGATAGTTGATACTAGGGTCACAGGTTTAATGCCTGCCATGGCAGCCATCTTGAAAATCCTACTAAACAAGAACTTATACTGATGTGGAATTTTTACTAAGAGACGTCTTATGATGTCCAGTTGGTCTTAAATAAACATGATGCTGCTCTGACAATCAATACGGCTACCACAGTGGCCATCTTGTAAATCTTTTTATTATTACTCTTGAATTGATGGCCATACCAAGATGAAGTTTTGACTTGGGGCTTCTTATGATCTCTGCATGGTCCTAATGAAGATGGCACTGATCTGTTGTCCATTTTGGCTGCCACAGACTTTCTAAAAAAATCTCTTTATTGCTGCTCCTCCCGAACAAAAAGTCATATTTCATGGTGTTTGTTTTTGTAATCATATCATTATGTTTTTTATCTTATAGGTGTTGTCTAATGTTGTAAAGCACTTAGAGCTTCTAAAGATTAGGCGCTATACAAAGTCCTCATTATTATTGTTATTATTATTATTATTATTATTATTATATTGACATGTGGTTTATAATAAAAGACTTACGATGTTTACTTGGTCATAGATGAAAATGGTGCCAGTCTGATGTCTAGTATGGCTGCCACAGTGGCCAGCTTGAAAATAATCTTTTTTCATTTCTTCTGAATGAGTGGTCGTATCAGCATGGGGTTTTCACAAAAAGACTAAATGAGTGGTCGTATCAGCATGGGTTTTCACAAAAAGACTGAATGAGTGGTCGTATCAGCATGGGGTTTTCACAAAAAGACTGAATGAGTGGTCGTATCAGCATGGGGTTTTCACAAAAAGACTGCTTTTATTAATCTTTATTAATATGGTGCTTGTCTGTCGAGCATGTGGACATGTTGAAAATATTGTTTTGGCAACTCCTTAAAGAGAATGTGATTTTGACTGGAGTTTCATCATAGGAGTTTTTAGGGTGTCTGCTTGGTCCTCAGTGAAAGTGACTTGCCCTCAATATGGCTATTTCCAAAATATTGTTACCTCTACTCCCGAATGGAAAACTTATGTATATCAACATGGGGTTTTCACCAATTAACTTCTTACGATTCCCCGGCCGAGTCATACCAAACTCTTACAAAAATGATACTAACAACTGCCTCGCTTGGCGCTCAGCATTAAGAGGTTAGTGTTAGGACTGGTCAGCCTGGTATCAGGATAATGTGTCTGGGTGGGACATCATGCTTCATGTCTGCGCCATGATGCCCCAGTGCTAGACATCACTGTAAACTGCCACACTGCAGACATCGTAGTGATATGACCGAAAAATTGTTAAAGCTACGTTAAAAATCCAAATCACACACACACTTATGATGCCTTGATGGTCCTAAATAGAAATGGTGCCAGTCACACCCTGATTGGATGGACATTATGACACAGAGTTTCATCAAAAGACTTTAATGCTATCTGGTCATAAATGGAAATGGTGCCAATTATAGACAATATGTCCACTCAATCAATCAATATTAAAATCTTGTTATTGCTGAAAGAAATAAGAGATTGTTTCAACACTCTGCAATTAAAAATAAGAAATGGTCTTATTGTGGGTTCCTGGAAATTCTTTTCACACAGCAGAGTATCAGTCCCTTTGTGGGACTCTTGTCCAAATGATAATTTTGAGTACGCAGGAGATCTCAAAGAGGGATGGGAGACACCTCATATCCAGAGGAAGATACTCCTGGCCAGCAGGTTCAAATGCGTGCAATTTCATCCCTTCGATAAAATTTGCAGTGAAGGTGTATTGCTGAAAAGTCACTATCTGTGAGCATCATGGCAGGTTTCGCCTGATTGTGCAAGCATTTCCACGTGCTATGAGAATGCATTTTTTTGTTTGATAAAATTTGCTGTGGGCAGAGCTTGTGTATTCATCAGTTTACATGATGTATGTACATTCTGTTTATCATGAGACCTTGTGCTGCCATAAAATCCTGTTGGGTAATCAGATTTAGATTTCTTTAGGAATTTCTTGTACGTTCTATAATTGCAGATCTGCTCAGCTTAAACTCTTAAGCTTGGGATTTTGGCATAATGAAAGTGTTTACAGTGGAAAAAGATAATGAAAACACTTATAACCATAATTCGAAGATAGCTGGTGTGGTTGCCTTTGCACTAAAGAACCTATTTATATTTCCTTACTATAAACCACCAGCAAACCAGAATCAAGGATTATAGCTTTTCTTGGAGAGGGTGTATGTAATAGAAGAGAAGTAGCATTCACTATTAGTTCATTTGACCCTCTTATAAAATATCTTTAGAGGAAAGTAGTTTGGAATAGAAAGGCAAAGAATGGCAGGCATAACACCTTAGGATGTCAAAAATAAAATCAAAGAGTTGTTATACATTGAGTGTTCAATAATGTTCAAAAAAAAACCCCTTCTATTTCTGAGAATTTCCTCCAGTGTGTCTTGAATGTTTTGCAGCATTCCCATAAAGTATTTAAAAGCACATTATTTTAATTTTCCTCAAAAAATTGCAACTTTATATTTGCATGAGAAGTTTATGTGACTTGCAGTACAAAAGTTAATATAACTTTGTGGCTTTTAATGCGAATAAAAGTGGCAGGAACTTAAATTGATTACACTGATTCATGATGATTAGAGTTTTCTATAAATGTTCTGTAACTTCTGTATAAACTCTTTAGTACTGTAATTTTATATTCCTGTGTACAAATGTTTTTATTTGACAGGGCAAACATCACACAAGTTGTTTGATTTAAATTTAATGAATACAGCCCAGTATATCAAAATCCCATGGTACCTAATTTCATTTTTTAGGTTTTTTTATTTTATTGAGGTTCTTGAATTTCAAAGATCATGTGTCATCAGTTAAACATTTATAGAAGCTTTCAATAAATGACACTTTGTTTATGTAGAAGTTCCTTTTTAGCCCTGTTATTATGCTAGCATTATGCAGAACAGATAAATGATCTATTGCAAAAAATCCATGCTTGCATTGTTCTTTTTAATATGATACTTTCCTTGATAATAACTTTAATATTTTAATAATTTTTATTCTATTGATATTGATTTTTAATCACAAACTATTAAAGTAAAAAACTGTCTTCCTAATTGTATTAAGGTACACATACCTTGTCTTCTTCCTTATAATTCGAGTCAAGCTGCAAACATAGTCCCTGATCTAATGCAGCATAATGTGGTTGCACAATTTCTATGCTATTTGTTCAACTGATCACTCATAACAAACAAACCCAGATCTGCATTATGTGATGGTATATCTGGGTCTGTGCAGTTTGCAGTTGGACTCGACTTGTTAGCGAGTATATATGGTAGTCAGTATTTTGAAACTGAACCGGTCATCAGCCAAAAGTTGTAGAAACCTTTTGTAATAAATAAATCTTATTGTGTATTAATTATTGAATTAAATGTATTTGCAGATGTTTTTAACATTATACTTGACTGGAAAAAAGATTTGTGCTGATGATGATGACAAAAGAAAAACAACAAAAAACTGAACTGTAACTATATTTCGTATCTTAAAGAAACCTGGCTAAATTTAGACTATATATTTAGTAACTCACAAATAGTAAGAGGAAGCAAGGTAACTGACAAAGGACTGTCAAGTTACTTTAAGGTAGCAGTGCAAAGGATTAAGTGAGCCCAATGCTTATTACAGACCCAGCAACAATCTTTTTGGACCGCAAATAGTTTGTGTCCTACAAATGCATTATATTGACTTTTATTTTAACACATTTCTTAGCTATTATCATTGGTGTAGAAAGAAGGCACAAACCTCAGAACCCATCCTGACTGCAGCAGCAACCATAAGAAACAACCTAGGAGTCTAGAGGTTTTGTAATGCAAAATGCCTCCTGCTGTGACCTTATTGATAGAACACAAAATCTTATCAATCAAATGCAAGTGCTTGGCAAAATAGAACACCTTCAAATGCCAACTGTGTGCCCTTTGCTGGAAAAAATAGAACATCTTCAAATGCCAACTGTATGCCCATTATTGGAAAAAAATAGAACACCTTCAAATGCTAACTGTACGCCCATTGCTGGAAAAAAATATGCTGCTTATCCTTCTCTTTTTGTGGGAAATTTCTCTGCACCACCATCTCTTCAAAGAATGCTAAGCAGTGGGAGGAATGCCAGGTAGCATGATAATGTTACCACAAACTGAGCATTCTGTCAACTGTTTATCTTAATTGCATAACACTTTTCCAAGGTTCTGTGATAGCTAAGTGAAAACAGCAGGAAAGATGATTGTAGATGTAGTCTGATCAGTGATTTGCCATTTTATTTTGAGAGCTAAAAAGCATATCTTCCAAGAAAATACTTGGATTATCAAGAAAAATATTTAAATATCTTGCAATAATTATTTCCAGAGGTTATTTTTTTTGTACAAGTTAATGGTATCTTGGGTTTATGTTTTTTAACTTGCAGTGTGTATTGAAATGCTTTTTGATTATTTTCAACTCACCTGGCCCAATGTCTGTCATGCTTCCATGTATCAACAATTGATTGTAACCTTTCTGGGTCTATATTTCTGATCTAGTTTCAAACTGGGTTTATATCACCAAAATCTGACAAGTTCTGTAATATTAGTAAAATTGATATATATTAATGAGTTTGATTTTGCATCTGATTGGCTGAGTCAAGAGGCAGTAATTTTGATTGAATTTTGATCAAACTTCAATATATTCTTATGTCATTAAGATCTCAGATGAGTTAGCTTAAATGAGTGAGATTCTTGCATAAAAATGATGTCATCTTGCATCTTACATCTGATTGGCTGAGCTTGTTACCCATCTGGAAGCCCCATTCTGATCTGCCATTTTATCAAACTCACGACAACAGTTTGTATGAAGATTTTTTTATGGATCCGAAAATGAGATTGACGTAATAATGTGGTGATCTTGCATCAGATTGTCAAAGCATGTTACTCTGGAATACATATTTCTCATCTGATTTTATTTAAGCTTGAACTATACACTTGTATCATCAAAGTCTTGGATGGGTTCGATAATGAATATTTTTCATGGATATTTATGAAATAATTTTGCATCAGAGTGGCTGACCTTGTTACCACTTTTGAGGTATCATTTCTGATCTGATTTTGATCAGACTTGAAATATATGCTTATATCATCAAGATCTTGGAGGGGTTTGATATTGAATGTGATCCACATATATTTGTGAAATAATCTTGCATCTGAGAGGCTGACCAAGGTACCACTCTGGAGGTCAGATTCCTGATGTGAATTTGATCAGACTTGTATTATTGAGGTAATTATGCTCTGATTGGCTGAACTCATTACCACACTGTAGACTGATTGGCTGAACTCATTACCACACTGTAGACTGATTGGCTGAACACATTACCACACTGTACACCGAATTGGCTGAACTGATTACCACAGTGTAGACCGATTGGCTGAACTCATTACCACACTGTAGACCGTTTGGCTGAACTCATTACCACACTGTAGACCGATTGGCTGAACTCATTACCACACTGTAGACTGAATTGGCTGAACACCTTACCACACTGTAGACTGATTGGCTGAACTCATTACCACACTGTAGACCGAATTGGCTGAACTGATTACCACACTGTAGACTGATTGGCTGAACTCATTACCACACTGTAGACCGATTGGCTGAACTCATTACCACACTGTAGACCGAATTGGCTGAACTCGTTACCACACTGTAGACCGAATTGGCTGAACTGATTACCACACTGTAGACTGATTGGCTGAACTCATTACCACACTGTAGACCGAATTGGCTGAACTCGTTACCACACTGTAGACCGAATTGGCGGAACACCTTACCACACTGTAGACTGATTGGCCGAACACCTTACCACACTGTAGACCGATTGGCTGAACTCATTACCACACTGTAGACCGAACTGGCTGAACTCATTACCACACTGAATTCATGAACAGTTCATAAAAGTTCACAAATTGGGTCATCGTCATTCATGGACAGGTGCAGTTTTTATGGTTGTTCATGAAGTCATGAATTTGTTTTCATAGGGGATGTCATGCAGGTTTATGGACCAAGTATACCCAAACCAAAATTGCAAGCTTGTTTTAAAGCTTGCAGCAAGCTTGCCACAAGCTTATTTATAAAGCTTGCGGCAAGCTTGTATTTGGAACATTGCAGCAAGCTTATTTATAAAGCTTGCGGCAAGCTTGTATTTGGAACATGGCAGCAAGCTTGCGGCAAGCTTGTATTTGGAACATTGCAGCAAGCTTGCGCAAGCTTATTTATAAAGCTTGCGGCAAGCTTGTATTTGGAACATTGCAGCAAGCTTGCGGCAAGCTTGTATTTGGAACATTGCAGCAAGCTTGTGCAAGCTTATTTAACAAAAGTGTCATAAGCATGCACAAGCTTGCGAAAGCTTAAGCTTGCACAAGCTTGCACAAGCATGCGCAAGCTTGTTATTTATTTACCTAGTACAATAAGTATACACAAGCTTGCGCAAGCTTGTTACTAGCTTGTTGCAAGCTTGCAGAGATTTCTTGCTACAAGCATCTGGGCTTTCAAAAATCAGACATGATTGTGTTTTTCCCCCTTCCAAAAAAACCCCTGAAAATGTGAAGTGGGGGGGGGTCTGGGAGTCCGAAGGCCCCTGTCCAAAAATGCATTTTAGACTCAACTGCTCCTGGTGGACCAAATTATCATAATATATTGCAAAGTTTTACTTCATTCCAATGAAGTAATCTGCATATTTAATGATTAAATAATGCAATCTTATAGTTGCAATGCAGTGGAAAACAAATCTGTTCTGCCAAAACATTAAGTTTAATTCCATTGTTCAAGTTTATTCATTCACTGCAAGCTTACCCAAGGCTGCAGAAGCTTTATGTGTTCCCCTAGCTGCAAGTGTCACGCCCCTATGAAATGATCATGAATAATGAATGAACTGTTCATGAACTTGGTTCAAAAAACGTTCATGAAAGTTCATCAAAAGGTTCATGAATTATTCTAGAATGTGCATGAATTGAAAACAGTCCACAAATTGGATCATCATTCATGAACAAGTGCATGAACATATTCATGAACTATGATGAACAAAGTTTCTCAATGATTCATGACTTCATGAACAGTGCCTATAAAACAAAATATGATAACCTGACAAGTCACAAATACCTATTCATCCTGAATCATACAATAACCTTAGATGGGGGATGGGGTTAATACAGTATAAAATGCAACATATTATCTTAAAAACTGTGTTTGATTTCAGATAAATTTAAACTGACAAGTGATATTCTTTTTTTTTAACCTTAGCAACACTTTTTGTATGTTCTGTAATTTTTCTTTGAAAAATGTTCAAGAGATATTGGGGCAGTTGCCTGCAATCAACTGTTGAAGCATATTTCATCGTCATGGGGCTGTCTTTCAGCTGGGGTTTCTCCTGACCAATCTTCTTCCAGAGACTGACCTGTCGGATAACTCTTTTGTGAAGATGTTCAGGGTCTATAATTTAATCAAATCCTGTCCATTGTCACTACTGAATGTCTCCTTCTGCAACTTAAGCTGTTCCATCTGATTACTGTTTGGATCTTTAACATTGTTGCAGCAGTCACAATTTAATGTCTCTTCCATCTTGAATCCTCCAGTTTTCAAATTTTCATCCTTAACCTACAAACTTCATCCTCTAACAATTTTACTTTTCTGCTGTCTGGTCTGAAAAAAAGGTAAAGTTAGTTAATTACAGATAATCTCTGATCAACATTGTTTTTAGCTTTTAGCACATTATCATTGTACCCCACTTTACTTACTGGAATAATATGATCCAACTCAAAAATGATTTAATCCCTTACACATAATACTGAGCATTTATATTATTGCAGAATTTTGTCACTGTTTTATATTAACTGAATCTGTCTAGCCATAGGTATAGTCACAGGAGACGGATGTTTTATTCAGTAAAATATGGCATTTTTTTTGACAACACCGTTACACTAAATAACCGTATATATTACAGATAACGGTTATTTCATGCTTTCAAATATTTTCGCCATTTTTTATTGATAAAACGCCAGACTTGTGTGGTATAGGCCCTTAGTATGTCTCTAATGCATCCACTCCGACTCCGCATGTTGCGTATAGCTGCTTCCGGTTTCATCACGTTGTTATTTGCACTTTTATGTGAACAGTTTCACGCATTAACTATTTTCTTAAGGTTTTTTTTTTTAAATTACGAAATTACATCAGATTATAGAAATAGTGATGTCATGTAAAAGAAAACGATCTCGAACATCTCAACGCCTATCGATATCGAACCACGTCTGGTATCGAGAACTGGGGGGGTGGGGGTGATAATGTTTAGTGATTTTCAAAACTTCGATGAGCAAGTTTAAATTAGGTCTGAACAAAATCGTGTCATTAGCTTGGTTATAAATAATATGATGACATATATAAACCAATAAAATATCCATATAACTTCTACTGAAATAATCACGAATGACCAAGAAAAAGATACTCACCGTAATTCTGGTCATCCGGGCTTGGTACGCTTTTCCACTTAATTTTGCTCTCAACAAATCATTTCCTTCACATTCTTCAAAGTCGCTTCTCTGCACTTCTACTTACTTTAAAAAAATGATATTGAAAATATTCTCATCTGTCCATTCCATGGAGTCCACGGTTTTTGTTCGAGGTTTTTGCCTAACCATCTGCATGATCTTTGGTTTCTGAGGAAGCTTAACTGTTGAAATCGCGCGCGTATATTAACCAATCATATCACGTCTTTTTTCAAAGTCATCCAATCAGAATAATCGTTGTTAATATATTTCGGTTTTTACTGCAAATTGGCAACCAGTGACTAAGTCAATAGAATAAGCAGTTTATAACAGTAATGGAGAGAAGAAAAAAAAACGTTAGGACAAAGTCATTGATAGCTTTTTAAAGCAAATACATTTTGTTGATGCTGGCCAGAAAATATTTTCCCATATTAATCCAGAAATACTCAGGTTAAGTAAACAAGTATTGAATTAAAGATCTGTATGAACATTTATACAGTATATCATTTTAAAAAAAGAAGAAAAAATTCACCTTTATTTAAATTTCACTAATATTGTGAGAAGTCTGTATGATAAATTTTCATGATCATTTTATGAATATAATGATATAGATATTTAATATACATTTTTTAAAGAAATACCATGGTATTGCATCAAAGTACTTGAATTGTTCATGAACCATTAGTTCATGACATTTCAGGAACTTCAAAGATATTATAATAGTTCATAAAAATTTATCAGTGTGTTCATGAACTTCAAGTACATGATTCATCAAAATTCTTGAAGTTCATGAACTTACTTGAGGAACTTTCATGAACACTTCATGATTGTTCATCAAGTCATGACTTTGTTTTCATAGGGGCGTGACAGTGATGGTGCCTGCTACTTGGATACATGGTCTCAAACTTTCACAAGCAATGGATATATATATATATATATATATATATATATATATATGAAGAAACTTGTTGCAAGCTAGTTTAAATTTACTTTCTGAAACATACAAGAAAGCTTGCGCAAGCTAGTTTACTTTCTGAAGAAAACAAGCTTGCGCAAGCTAATTTTACTTTCTCAAGAAAACAAGTAAGCTTGCGCAAGCTAGTTTTACTTTATGAAACAAACAAGAAAGCTTGTGCAAGCTAGTTTTAATTTCTGAAGCAAACAAGAAAGCTTGTACAAGCTTGCGCAAGCTTGTGCAAGCTTGCGGTTATATCCAGCTATCTTGCCTAAGCCTGCACTTGCTTGTACAAGCTTGCGCAAGCATCCATGTTAGCTTATAAACATCAAACTAGCTTATCGCAAGCTTACCGCAAGCTTGCCACAAGCTTTCAGCAAGGATGCATTTTGGTTTGGGTATATACATGTATAGAAAATGTGTGCAATGTTTAAACATGTTTTCTTTGATGGAGCGACTAGATGTGTGGTGAAATTATGGTTATGATACTAAAGTTAAACAAAATGATTAATTGTTTGACATGTTTGTGGATGGACTTTTCTTGACTCAGCCAGAGAAATGAAGAAACCCAAATACCAGTTTGTATTTTATAGAAATGGCTTACAAATTTAAAGAAACTAAACTAGGAACAAAAACCTTTTTCAGATTGAAATTACACTGCAGATTGAGTCACTGGCCCATTCATTGTAATAATCTTTTATCAGCAGTATTGTATACGGTACTTCTAGTACAGATTTTCAGAAATTTAATTTTAGATAATATATTTGAATGGCAGGCTTGCTGGCATGTTTTGTTGTATAGCCATGCAGGTTAAGATAAATAGATTGCTGGGTACTGAGATGATTTTGACTATCTGCATTGAGAGCTGGCTGGTAATGGCTTCCACTCCTGATGAAGTGCTTACCTCTGATTTAACAGCTGTCTTTATCTTAGTCCTAATGCCTTATGTACCCATCTTAAGGACTCCTCCCTCCCTTGAATCTTTAGTCCTGGTGCTTATGTACCCTTCTTCAGGACCCCCCTTCACCCCTTAGCCCTTGTTCCTCATGTGCTCTTCTTTAGGACCCTCACCAGCACAGCCTTGGTACATTATGTTCCCTTCCTTTGGAACCCCAAATAGCCCTGATACCTTATGTGCCCTTCTTTAGGACACCCCCAGCACAGCTTTGGTACCTTATGAGCCCTTCTTTAGGACACCCACAAGCATAGCCATGGTACCTTATGTGCCTTTTAGGAACTCCAAATAGCCCTGGTGGCTTATGTGCCCTTCTTTAGGACCCCCCCCCCCTTCAGTTGTAGTGCATGTTAGATTTGTCTGCTAAGGTCTTATTTGACCATAGTTCAGTTCTAGTTTCCTTTGACACGTGCCAGCCCATTTTCAGTATTTTGATATTGATGTACACCCCAACATAAATTTTAGAATATCTAAAATGGGATGAAAAGGGACAGAGGACACTGACTTGTCAGACCAGTAAGATCCAAGTGGTTCGTTTTTGCCTTACATTAATAAGAGGGCGAGGATGTCGGGGGAAAATCTTTTAAGAGACTATTTTTATGCATGAACATCGCAGGAAGGGCATGAAATGTTAACTCTTTTATCATGTCATTTTCTGTCCATCTCACTCTGCTTGCATATAGCCCCAACATGTTTGTCCAGCACATGGTCAACATTGTATGTGAACTGTTTGGACACAAATTTTAGGGCTTTAATTCAGATGCAAATGTGGACAGGTAAATTTTAGACTGTTCAGAATGGTCACTTGAATAAATGCTGTTTTGGTAAATCTTTGAGTTAAAAAATGTAAAGGTAAAATATAAAAATTGTTCTTGTTTTGATTTGAAGCAAAATTGTTGTATGTCTTAGTTTAAAAAAAAAAGTACCTTTGCAAATGGGTTGCTGTGAAAATTGTGTCAGATGTCATGTTGTAAGCCTTCACTTTCTACTTTTACAAGATGAAATATGAAATTTATTAGCCTTGAGTAGCAATTTGTCTATAAACATAAACAGAAATTATTTGTTTCGTGGTTGGGCTACCAATGCTTCAAATTTGATTCACTTCTTCTGTCTTCATGTGTGAATTTCACCGATTGAAACATTATCACAGATATAATCATTAAATTGACACAAAATTCATGAGAAAGCACGAAATGCTATTTTTAAGCTCTTTGAACAGAAAACTGTAATGATTTGGAATACATTCAGTGAGGAAATGTTGGGTGTGTGAAAATGTTGACTTGCGAAAAGGCAAAGTCATCTTTGCTTTCTCTGTATATTTGGGTGAAATTAAAAGTAATGTTGTGACTATTTTGTCAGACTGGCCTCTTAGCTAGGACCCTGTGAAGGATAGGCATAACAATATAAATGTTTGGCATAGTTCAAGCTATGTCAAGATTTTAGTGAAAGCTTATTTATCTCTTAGAAACCTAAAATAAGTTTGAAATCTAATGATGATTCTGTTACTTTTATTCATGAGAATGCATCACTATCTGAAAGTGTTATCTGATAATTTGCTTCTTTAGTGACTGTGAACAATTGGACTGAAAATCGTAAGACGTTTTTATTTTGTAATTTTATAATAAAAATATGTTTATTGATTCGTGGTATGCATTTAGAAAGAAGATACGTGTAAGGCATGAAATTGTCACTTGTACAGATAAAGTGTCTTCAGGCATCATCCTTGTTACTTAGATCAAATTTGTTGGTGAAGTCTTTTTGTTTTGCAAACGTTGCCTGGTGTCATGGTTCTGATGCATATTGCTTAATACAGCTCCCTCTAACCAAAAGTAGGTTGCAGTGACCTACATTACTTGGGGTTATATTTTTGTTGCTGTTTAAGGCAGCGTTTACCAAATGGTCCAACATGCTAAACAGCTGAAAGCTGTTGTAATATGCATGCTATACCTTGATCAATTTGTGATTGTGTTACGAGTCTATGCTCTTAAGTAAGTAATTAAAAAGAGTGAAGACAACAAGCTTTGTAAAATTTAACAAATAATTTATTGCCCTAGATTACAAAGTAAATAAAATAAGAAAAAATAACTTATGACATTGCAAATAAAAACCAAATTGTAATCCAAGAATTAAAACACAAGTCATATCAATGAAAAGTTCTAAGTGAATCACAGTTCAAATACCAATGAAAATCCAAGATGGAAGGCGATGACGTATGCAGTAGTCAGCATTGTACTGATGTGTCAGCAGTTGTATGTTGAATCACAGAACATAGTATTCCAGTTTTTGAATTCTGTATAAATTCAGGTAAATATCTTTGTCCAAGAATTAATTTAGAGCACTTGTATTTCCAGGGAAAACAATCACCTGAATTCAGTAATTTGAAGAAAATAAAAATTCAGCCCCAAACTGGACACAACTTAAAACTACTTGACATCTCAAGTGTTAAGGCACAATTGATATAATTCTTATCATAACATCAGTTATAAGACTAACTAAAATGCAAGACAGATTCCCGAAGGGGGTGAAGAGTTCATCCTTCCGGAAAAAATATAGAAGTTTGTTTACAAATTAACACATGCCTCACCTCACTTAGTCCAGGTATGGCCTTGACTAAATGATTATTACTCTGAGAAAGAATAAAAAATAATTACAAAAAGTTATTTACCAAAACTATCACTGATATTAAGGTCAGCAACTACATACAATGTTTCCAGTGAAATAAATTTTTAAAAAAATTAAATAAAGTCAAACAACTGAACTTAAGAAACATGTTATGTAAAGGTATATACTGTAGTTTAAAGAAAATTTTATCAGCATTGGTAATAAATGTGTACTAACTTTTTGTGTCGGCTTCTTCCTGGAAGTTAGTGTGAAATGTGTAACTAATAGAAAATTCCTACTAAACAATCCTTATGTGCAGAAATATGGAAATATATCATTTAAATGGAACAGGTAGTTCCTGTGTCGTTGAATGCCACATACATGTTTGTTTACATATTTACAGATTTTGTCAACTTTTACAGACAGTAAATTAAACTGTTGCCACATGGTAAAGTTGCTGCCTTGATCATTATTGTACATTATTTTGTGAATACTCCATCCAGTGGCCACAATATAACTTTCCTTTATTAAAACAAATGGTCATTTTTGTTGAAATATAATTTAGTGTGGACATGAATGTGAGTGCATACCACACAGTGCACTGAAAGCTCTATGGCTTAATTCCTCCACTCCTCCATCCTATCTAGCATTCTCCCTCCTGGAGGCCAGGGCTGGCTGAAGCACAGACAACAGCAGCAGCAACAGCAGCAGCCAAGCCAGAATCTTTCAGACAGTACAGGAGTCTGCCTGCTACATTCAACTGATCTAAACTATCTGCCTAATAAGACTCCTCATGCACGTTTAGGAACACTCCAACTTCCTGTAGCCCTTGGTCTTTATGGGGAAATCTTGGAACTCTGTCAAAAGATGAAGGAATTTGTTGATTGCCTGAAGATGAGGAAGTACTCTTACACAGACATGGAATTGGACCTTCAGTTGGCAGAAATAAGGAGTTTGGTCTGAATTCTTTTTGTTGGATTGCACTGGCGAGGACTCTTAACAGTATTTGTTAATTCCAGCAAGTGAAGTACATCTTGAATAATAGGGCGATTTATCTGCACATAATTTAAAAAAAAAAAGGTTTCTGAATATTTTCATGGAGAAACCTTGGGATATATGGAGGGTGTAGTGAAAGACCACCATCATGTTTAATTCCAGTACATCCTCATGTTTTTCATATAAAATTATGTATGAAATACAGGAACTTCTTGGCATAATATCCTAGAAGCTGTTTTATTTGTAACAGAATCTTGCTCTGGAAATTTATCAAATTCAGCTGGTCAAATTATTGGTGAATAGTGTAGTAGTGTCATTCTCTTGGTATTTTTTCAAAAGTAGAAAATGTAGACAACGTACTGTAGTGCTCTTGTTAATTCAATTGCTGTGTTGTTTGTACTTGAGTATCCATCCATTCTTGATTAAAAATTGGCAGTCATGGATGGTTCCATGAAGGTTGGATAAAAAGTATGGATAAAGGTTCTGGAGGAAAAAACAAAGAACCAGGTAAAGTTAGAAGAAAGAAATGGGGAACCTGTCTGGGAAGGAAAAAGTCAGTGGAGGAAACACAACCAGAAATGTATGCAACAAGATCAGGTATTTGTATGGTTAAGGCTACAGATTTCCTTATTATACCAAATCAGAAATGGTGACTTATTCATTTATAGTTTCTACAGTTTATGGAACTTGTATTGCAGTTAAAATGCATTTTTTTTGTGAAACTCTCCTTGGCGGAAGCTTGGCTTTGCAATCACATTTGCATGCTTGTGTGCATTTTAATCCGTATGTCTGTCTGTTCCTAGATTAAGCTCAGTGTTAAAGTGTTTTGTTTTCTTCAGATTAAGCTGACTGCCAGATTATTTTCATAGCTAATTAATGCAGACTTGAAAGAAAAAGATTTCTTGTTATTTATATGGATGGTAAAATCCATTGTTTGAATTAAAACAAATATTTGTTTAAATACAGTCCATTGTTTCCTGCCTAGAATTTAAATAAAATAGGAAAGAAGATTTAGCTTTTCGTGCAGTTTACAAAAATATGTTCTGGGAAGCTTACAAAGCAGCTTTTGTTTTTTTTTCTTCCTGACCTTAATTATTAGTCTTAAATTTTTTGTAAGCCATCACATGTAGTAAAATTAATGTGGAAACAGTTTAATTATTATCAATCAATTATGAGAAATTGTTGGATTCGTTCACTTTGTTAGAAATTGTAAAAATGTTTGAACTGTGGCATGCTAATAATAATTAACGCACAACCCATTGCAATTGATGAAGTTTACAGAGCTTAGCTAATTTGTACTTTATAATGTTTTTTGTTTATTTCTTTTTGTGAGGAGTTAAGTTTAAACATTTTTCTTTGTGTGTGTGTACATTTGGGACATTGTGTGTGTACATTTGGGACAACAAAAATTACATTGTACAATTCAAAGGTGAATTACAAATGATCTGTAACCAATCTCTCCAGGGGGAAAATACATGGTCAGGTGAAAAGTTTGGTTTGGATTGATGCTTTTCAGCACAGCAACACAAGTAGGTTATTTAGTGCTGAGGCAATTAGAGTAAATTGCCTTTCTAAAGACACGCCATGGTACCTGATCCAGGTTGGTCTGATGGTAGGATTAGAACCTGCACCCTTTTGGTCATGACTCAGACACTGACCACCATGGCTCCCACAAGTGGAAGGTAATAAAGACTAGAAATTCTTACTGCAGTAAAGTGATCCAGTCTCATGTTGGGGAAAATGTGAAGCAAATAAATTTTTTCAAACCCAAGAGTTCAATGCTTCAGGGATGGACAAGGCATGATTTGCCATTTAAAAGGATTTTCTTTTTGATGATTTTTGGTTTCACTGTTTAATGGCAATTTTAAGGTATCATTTTCCCTGCAGTGGCCTCATCATCAGCAATTTTAAGGGACTGTTACAAATTTCTGAAATTTACCACAAGTCCATCTGCAGACTGTACAGACATAATGTGCCAGCTGACCCGGGTCTGTGCACTAAGTCCAAAACAAAGATATGTGTTTCCTTTATAATTGCACTGGTTTTAAAATTAGAGAAGTTAGTTTTTTTAATCTTTTAAAACATATAACGATTGATAAATATAGTGTACTAAGTGCTTCAAGTACTGGTCTAAACCAGCTGAATTAGATGCACAAATCATTTTGGGCTTTTTTTACGAAGGTGGGGGAGAGTGCTAGGGTCAGCATAAAAAAAAACTAGGATGGTTGGCTGACCGGAAATGCATGGACAATGGTCTGCAGGTAGATTATGCTGTTACAGGTTTTTTTATATTTGAACTTGTGATTATATACAACATGCATCATCATTAGTGCATTTGTTAACTGAAAATTTAAATAAATAAAAAAGGCATTTTGATGTTTCTACCCAGATATAACACAGTTCACAAACACGGACTTCATGCAGGACTTTTATTTGTCAGAATTTTGATATCTTTACCCTTTATCTGGTAGTGCATTATTTTTAAGTTTATTCTGAAGCATTTATTGTCATACATTTTTGGCTAATCTTTATAGGTTTTTATTATAAGTTATAATTATTTGACACCATAGAGCAATTATTAAGCTGAAGTGATGTTTAGCCCTTTATACATATATACCTACCTATTCACAATCATGTGGACTGAGTTCATGTACTTTGGAATGAGAGGAAAACTACATTGTTCTAATTTTTGTTGAATGCCTTGGCAGAAGCTCAGCATATCAGTCACTTTTGCATACATGTGTGTGTCTGCCAGGATGTCCATCTGTCTGCCAGTGTGTACATCCGCACAGTGGATTAAACTGTCTTCATTATTTTCCAATTTATCCCACCCTCTTTGGAGTTGAAATATAGCATTAGGATGCACTCGTCTTTATTTAGCTAAACAAATGCCCAGATTCGCGAAGATTGGTGGGGTGGGTAGCATGCCATGACCCTATGGTACATAAATAATTACATCACAAAAATACTTTTTTCACTTCAGAATGTTTTGGGAAATCAAACTATTGTATATACTGGCTTATAAATTGGGTCCGGCTGCAAACAACAGACCCTGACCTGTCATCACATAATGTGTTAGCAGCTTATGGTCTTTGATGTTTGTTTTACTGATTATTATGTAATGGCAGATCTGGGTCTGTGCAGTTTGTAATTGAATCCAACTTGTAAGCAGAACAAATTATATAGCAATACTTTTAAATTAATTTTGTAGGTCCTTTGTAAGATAGAATTTGCATCAGGAATTCATTTTGTTAAGGAATTGATTGATATCTGTTTTTCAGTGATATAAAGCATAAATCTCAAATATGGAAAAAATCTTTATCAAAATTTGATTGTTTTTTTTGTTGTTGAACAGCATGTTTAAATAAAAAATAGTGCTTCATCAGAGCAATTTAATTTCACTGGATTATCAACATTAAGTTGCGAAATTAGTGGATTGTTAGATTGTCCAAGATTACTGACCTTCCTAATTACTTAGACTTGGTCTGTTGATGGATGACATCATTCCAGAAAAAGGCAAACATCCATTACTGTAGAGTTGCCAGGGTAGACAAGTAGTCAAAGGCACTTGCATTTACCAGATCACTCTCTGGAGTTGCCAGGGTAGACAAGTGGTCAAAGGCACTTGTGTTTGCCAGATCACTTACTGTCTGCATGAGCTCAGACAACATTGGTTTGTGAAAAATTAGTTGTCTTTTAGAGGGTACTGTAATTAAAATTGAAAGCAGTTATTTTGCATTTATTATTTGCTTTACCAATTAACTAAAAACAAATAAATGCAGCAGATGTTAGGAGCTGAGAGCTAACATTGTGGTGGGGAGGGGGCTTATTTACCATTTAAGTTTACTACAGTGTATTTTGAAAGAGTTATTAGCATATTGTTTTGACCAGAAATAGTTGTTTGGTGTAATTGTTTTCTCTTGGTGGCTATCATTTTATATTAATATATGTACATCTTAACAAGTCAAAATTGTGGTATGCAGTTGAATGCACTGTATTTCATAATTCTCCCAGCAATTTTGTCATTTCCAATTAGAATTGATTTTGTTGTCATTGATAACTGTATTTTCAATTATATATTTTTGGTTAAAATAACAAGTAACTTGATCAATGATTTGTACAACATTTGTTTGACCCAAATCATTGCCCTTGTATGTGAAATGGTTGATTAACATTCTCTTAATATAAAAAATTGGCCAACACTGAGATCTACCTGCCTGCTAATCAGCCCTGCGTGGCTAATTACTAGCTGAACGCTGAGATCCAAAGATCCAGAGGGGTCTGATATTCACTGGTAGGGTGGGGCGAGGTGAGGTTTGGGGTGGGGTGGGGATAGAGCTAGAAAGTGTTGGTACTATTTGTTGCACAGGAGCTGTGATTGTTCATGCAGATGCACATTTCTTATCCATCTCTAGTCTATGAGTTGTAGCCTAATTAGTGCTTCCACACTTTGTAACTCCATCCCACCCCAACTCACATCTTTATATCAGGTCACTGGGTCTCAAAAGGAGCAGTTTCATGGTTGGCAGCGAAGTTTGGACTAATAATTTGTGATACTTTTAGTAGTTGCATCACATGCATTTATTTAATGTGGGTTAACTAGAGAGCAATGTTCGCTCAACCTTGACTGAAATCTACTGCAAACATGTATTTTTAGAAAGATACTATGTTAATTTTAAATTGAAAAATTATAGTTTTCCTAATCCAGGTGACAAGGTTTATACATTGTAGATTTCCTATCACAAAAATAGCCAGGTTTTGGAGTTACATGTACTTCTGGGCAGGCTTTAGAGTTGCATGTTCTTTTGGACAGGTTTTAGAGTTGCAGTACTTCTAGGCAGGTTTTAGGTACTTCTGGACAGGCTTTTTAGTTGCATGTACTTCTGGGCAGGTTATAGAGTTGCATGTACTGGTACTTCTGGACAGGCTTTAGAGTTGCATGTTCTTCTGGACAGGTTTTAGAGTTGTATGTGCTTCTGGACAGGTTTTAGAGTTGCATATACTTCTGGACAGGTTTTAGAGTTGCATGTACTTCTGGACAGGTTTTAGAGTTGCATATACTTCTGGACAGGTTTTAGAGTTGCATGTACTTCTGGCCTGGTTTTAGAGTTGTATGTACTTCTGGACAGGCTTCAGAGTTGCATGTACTTCTATACAGGTTTTAAAGTTGCATATACTTCTGGGCAGGTTTTAGAGTTGCATGTACTTCTGGACAGGCTTTAGAGTTGTATGTACTTCTGGGCAGGTTTTAGAGTTGCATGTATTTCTGGGCAGGTTTTAGAGTTGCATGTACTTCTGGACAGGTTTTAGAGTTGCATGTACTTCTGGGCAGGTTTTAGAGTTGCATGTATTTCTGGACAGGTTTTAGAGTTGCATGTACTACTGGGCAGGTTTTTGAGTTGCATGTACTTCTGGGCAGGTTTTAGAGTTGCATGTACTTCTGGGCAGGTTTTAGAGTTGCATGTACTTAAGGGGAGTTTCAATGACTAAGTGAAGTTTTCATCATGTAACAAGCCATTGTTTGTCGCCTATCTTGATCAAGTGTCTTTTCTACAAGGTGCAGCACAGATTTTGAATAGAATTTTCAGTGGCTATTATTAGATCCGTACCAGCGTGTATTTAAAGAGAAAGCCATAAGTTAAATGTGAAGAATATTATGAAAGAATATTACACAGTCATTATCGTATATAATCGCATATAAGTTGAGTCAAACTGTACACAGATCCTGATCTGCCTTAGCATGATTCAATGGCAGATCTGGCTCTGTACAGTTTGCAGTTGGATGGGACTTGTAAGCAAATATATATGGTACTTGTAAAGATGGTAAGTCCATGAAAGATAAAGACAAGTTTTCCACCTTAGCTGAAAGTGAAATCACTTTAAAATACTCATATGTTCACACTTTCCTGTAGTAGTGACTCAAGCCAACATAGCTAACTTGGTAGAGCATTTGACTTGAAATCCAGTGTTGTGTGTTTGATTCCTGACCAGCCCAGACTGGTTTAACTACCTTAGTGTGCTTTTAGGAACTTGAGATGATATATCCTGAATTTTTTTTAAAAGTGCCATTGAAAGCTACATTAACAAAAATTAACTGTCTAGCAGCACATTCTATCTTCAAGCCATTATACTGTTTTTGAATTAAATGCATAGTAAATCAAAAAGGTTCAATCAATGATGATAGCTTCATGAAGCAGATGAATTTTAATGCCAGAATTATATCTTCTCCCATCCTGCCCTCAGCTCTGCCATAATTGAAGATCTAGTACTTGTCTGTAGTAACCTTATTCATTCAGGAAACTGGATAGCACAGTGTAGGAAGTGAGGAGTTAAAAATAGGTGCAGGAGATACTCCAGAAGGCCTTGAGAAGAGGTCATAATAGTGTCTTCCTTAGTGATGATTACCAGGGAGTCTGGTTCTCATACATCTATCTTTATAGCTTCATTGTGTACTGATCTATATCCAGGGCGTGAAATGAATCTTGAACCAAATTTACAAGCAGCATTCCCCACCCTCCTTAGCCTTATAACAGTAATGAGTCTAAAGTTATTTTCATAAAATTGGCAAGGAGTAGGGTTATGAGGAAATACGGTTATACTATTTTGTAACATGAACAATTTAATGGCCTAGTTTATTCTTTAATATCCAGTCGAAAGCAGCTCATTTTAACAAATGAAGCCATTCTTTGTGACAGTAAGTTGGCATTAATTTATAAAATATTTTGTATGGGTCAGTATTTCTTGTTTGAATTGGTCGTTTTCAAGCCCTGTAATGGTGGGTGGGTGGGTGGCAACTTTAGAGTTGGGAGGTCATGGGTCCAGTTTTTTTCATCTTTGCACTACTTGTAGCAGTATATTAAGATGAATAACTTGTCAGAAAGATGTTTACCATGTGCAAAATGTGTGTAGGATTTTGAAGTCAAAAGGTCACAGTAGTTTGTTATTGAAATGTTTTTGTTTTGTTTTGAAAATAAAAATAAAACAAAGCTTATGTGCCTTTGGATCTGACCTTGAATTAGATTCAGAGGACATCAGACATCTTTGTGTATGACAAATCAAAGGGTCAGGGTCACAAATGGGTGAATGATTTTAGCCCAGATTGTGCATTGTTGAATGTTGAATAAAGTTGGTATACATGTTTCAATGAAGAGGTTGGTATCCAAGTTTGCAAGGAAGTTAAATGAATCTGGTCATCCTACTTAACAGGTATTTGGATTACCTTGGACTTTCTTAAAGCACATTGATAAGTTGTTGAATAGGCTGACACATAAAGCTGCTGGCATATGTAGCTACCTGAATTGACCCATGGCATATGTAGCATACCTGAATTGACCCATGGTATATGTAGCTACCTGAATTGACTCATGGCATATGTAACTGCCTGAATAGACCCATGGCACATGTAGCTATCTGAATTGACCCATGGCACATGTAGCTATCTGAATTGACCCATGGCAAATGTAGCTATCTGAATTGACCCATGGCATATGTAGCTACCTGAATTGACTTATGATATATGTAGCTACCTGACTTGACCCATGGCATATGTAGTTACCTGAATTGACCCATGGCACATGTAGCTACCTGAATTGACCCCTGGCGCATGTAGCTACCTGAATTGACCCATGGTACATGTAGCTGCCTGAATTAACCCATGACATATGTAGCTACCTGAATTGACCCATGGCATATGTAGCTATCTGAATTGACCCATGGCATATGTAGCTACCTGAATTGACCCATGGCATATGTAGCTACCTGAATTGACCCATGGCATATGTAGCTACCTGAATTGACCCATGGCACATGTAGCTATCTGAATTGACCCATGGCACATGTAGCTACCTGAATTGACCCATGGTATATGTAGCTATCTGAATTGACCCATGGCATATGTAGCTACCTGAATTGACCCATGGCACATGTAGCTATCTGAATTGACCCATGGCACATGTAGCTACCTGAATTGACCCATGGTATATGTAGCTACCTGAATAGACCCATGGCACATGTAGCTGCCTGAATTGACCCATGGCATATGTAGCTGTCTGAATTGACCCATGGCATATGTAGCTACCTGAATTGAGCCACAGTATATGTAGCTGCCTGAATTGACCCATGGCATATGTAGCTACCTGAATTGAGCCACAGTATATATAGCTTCCTGAATTGACCCATGGCATATGTAGGTACCTGAAATAGTATCTACCATTCTGTTCTGTCATTGGAAGCAGCATACAGAACCTGGCCAGTCATAGTGCTCATTTTTTATTGGATATACAGAGAAAGACAGGAATACTAATTGTGGACTCAGCAAATGTCCACAAATGCTGCATGGCCATTTCTATGATTCAAACTATTTTCAGTCAAGCGTTTTCTTTGAAGTCAAGGAATGTGAACACCAAAAGTTGTCATGCTGAATACCCAGCATGTGGAATAAGCTCTTGCATTGCCCAGTTGATCTGGTTTGCTATGGTTAGTAACTCTTTTTTCCATATAAGGGCAGTTATTTAAAAGATAGTTTGGGCTAGTTTCATTTTCCAAGAGTTGATGTTAGACTTCGTGGATCAGTTACCCTTGGTTAAGAAAGATGGGATGGGATTACAATATAATATTATTACATAATTTGTGTAACAAATGCATGTCTAACTTGATGCATCCATCCATCGCATTTAGGGGAGTTGCACTAATTCATTATATAGCATCAGATTCATAATCTAAGGGATATCAGCTCTCATCTCCTCTGCATGACATAGCCATTATTGCGTTAAAAGTGCTGTCAAAACAACCAACCAACCTGCTAAAGCTAAGCTTGTCACGATTTTGATAACAAAATTGTACTACCTTACATTAAAGTAATGAATTACACTTTCAGCGCTGAATCACAGGATTTCCTGTACTGTTTTGTCCTGTCACCCAAATCTTGACACCTGTGTGCCTTACCGAGGGCACATTTTTGTGCAAGGAAAAAAAAAGATATGCCTATTAGTTTTCTTTAGTGCATGTCGATCCACAACAATGTTTGGCACTAAAACTGGCCTGAGTTGACATCCATTTTAAAACAATTTTGGCAATGAAAATGTTTAAGATTTGTAGTTGTCCACTAGGTTTGCGATGTAAAGTCTTCGTCAGCTGCTAGAGTAATGTATTTTCAGGGTTGAAGGCAAAGATTTAATTTATTGTATACATAAATCATAAAATGTTTTAGTGAGTTATTTTGGCACTTAAATAATATTTATCACTATAATTTAAGTGTCCAAGAAAAGATTACTGTACTGTAAAGATGACAAAATTAAGGTGGCAGAGTAAGAATATTGCATGTTTGTAACACTTGTTGTGCATTAAGTAGCACATCTATCTATCTACTCCTTGACTTTGTCATTGAATATTGTTTTGTTGGATAGGGTACACAATATCCCCTGCCTTCGGGATTTAGGTCTCACACAGAATTGCTTTTAAAAGAAGAATGTACTCAAAACTTTTAGTTCCAGTTGAATAAATAATGCTTTGTCCAATGACTAGAAAAAATACAAGTGTACGTGAGTGATATCTTTCCTTCAAACAGTGCATTAACATCAGTATAAAACCACTGGTTCTTTTGGCTTTTTTTGTACATTGAAGGGGTGTTAGATAACTAATATGTTTTTAAATAACCTTGTCTTTTGTTGTACAATTAATGGATGGTAGATAAGTAATATGTTTTTAAATAACCTTGTCTTTTGTTGTACAATTAATGGATGGTAGATAAGAAATATATTACATGAAACAACCTTGTCTTTTTTTTACAGTTAATAGGCGGTAGATACCTAATATTTCATGAAATATACCGTAGAATCTCATTACCTGCCTCTTGTTGAGCTGCTACATCTTTTTATGCCAGTACATCATTATTGATTCAGTTCTGTCCATCTGCCTGCAAGAAGTGTGTGCATGTGTGTGTGTGGTGGGTTTGTGGCAGATGATGAGATCATTCATCTTAAAGAAGCTGTGTCAAAAGTTTGCACCAAAAAGCACTTGCCATAGGGAGATTAAACCTTCCAAGCATATGGATTATTCAGGTCAAGTCAGTAATTTACAAACTTTTGAGGTGGCCGAGTGGTCTAAAGCATTCACCATTCCGGATCACTACCATCTCACCTCTGTCTGCGTGGGTTCAAGTCCAAGGCTCGGCTAGCTTGGGTACGTCGGAAAGCCTGCCAGTAGCTTCTCATGGGTCGGTGGTTCTTCCCTGGGTTTTCCAGGATTCTTCCTCCACCAGTTATACTGGCTGCCATGTATAGCCTATCTTGTGCTGAAAAATGGCGTTCAACCCTAGAACAACAACAAGAACAAACTTTTGAACTTTCAGAAGATAGCGGAATCCAGGTTTTTCTTTTAATGAAAAACTTGTTAACATTATTAATCATGCTTGTATGCATAAATATGTAGATGACCTGTCAAATTTGCCGGATCAAATAATAACATAAAATATGAAATTAAGGGATGGAGTAACAGAAGAACTCAGCAGAGACAGAATAGAATAACACGAGCCCCTGAAAAATACAACAATTACATAAACAGAAATGACATGAATGATTTGCTTTCTCTCAGAAATAGTTACAAAATTATGTGAATTTCATTTAGCCATTCTGTTACTGATAGAACAAAATTTCATCGTATGATTGAGTGACAGATTGAACTCAGATTGCCTGGCATGACAGCATTACTTGGTGCTTCCAGTCTTCTCAAATCACTGTTGGTGATTGGCTGGTGTTTCTGTGTTTCTTTTCCTTATCTCTCAATATCTAAAGCCTCGTTGAGTCATTGACCTCTTAGATGTGGACTCACAGTGCCCTCTTTCCCACTTCAGTCAGGTGTGGAGGGCTATTTTCTTAACTTTGAAAAAACAATATATAGCATCCAACCTAAATGCATACCAGATATGTTTCTCTTGGGATCAACCAAGATTCCTACTCTTTTTCGTGTCTGATCTAGTCTATAAAAAAATCTTAGAACTAGCAATGGTTATTTGCCACCTGATATTGATACACAATCTTATTAATCATAAATTTATGTATTTTATAGCACTCTCGCATTCCTACTTATGACATATTTAGACCTTTCTGATAATATTATTATCCCACTGTCACCATAAATGTACCAGCTGACCTGTCAACCAACACACTTGATTTTCAGTTTAAGAGAATTCACACATAATTACACACAAATTAATGGATTTCACTCCTTGTCCTATGAAGGTTAATTTGCTAATTAGTGATTCCTTGAGACAGATTTCCAGACATAGGAAAATCAATCCTCAGCATAAATAATACAAGTCATTTTAGATGGATGATGTAGATATTTTTACACAATTTGCATCAAAAGAAATGCGTGAAATCTTACGACATGATTTCTTTTGCATGCCAAACTCCAAAATTTGAACTCCTTCACATAATGAAATATTAGAAGAAATTCTTACAACATGAATCATAAAACATGCTTGTTATTTCTGAGTTCATGGAAAATGTGAGGTCTGAATTTAAAATGAATAAATTCAACGATAATTACAGACTAACATCAGTGAAATATACATTGCATGCAATTGAGACAATCCCTTTGCTCTTTTTCAAGCCCTACCTTACTTAACATCAGAGAATTCTCTGTCCTTTTCTGGATATGGATGTCTTCCAGACCCCCTGTCCCTTTGATGATTTATAACTGGATAACACTTTCCACTTTCCAGAGTCAAAAACTTCATGCCTTCCTGCTTAATTCTATGAAGGACCTTAAATCCCCTGAATTCCATCTGGAAACTTGCACCTTTGTTTAGCTTAGCCAATTCAATTGGGATTACTTTACCCTCCAAAATTTTTAGCAGTCCCATAAAACTCATAATAGTCTGCCGTTATTAATAACTTATGGAAAATATCGTATGACACTTATTTCAAAAGGACTAGAGTTTCCTAAAATATTTTCTGGTACATGACCTCCTGGATGGTTTACTGTTATGACCTCACATTACCATAGACCCCTCTGTCATTTCTCTTAACAAGCAAGTCCTAATTAAAACTCTATTCATGCCCAAACAGAACAGATTATTAATTACAAGTTGCCAGGCTATAGTGATTGTATCCAATAAATCAAACTTAAGGTTTACGTGTCATGCTGTGCTGACTGAACCAAAAATACTACTATAAAATCTACTGTGAAATTTAAATTACAGACAGATTAATTAATGTGTAGAGAAATTATTCTGCAAAATTTTGCACCTTTACAGTGTGTGTGTGTGTGAGAGAGAGAGAGAGAGAGAGAGAGAGAGAGAGAGAGAGAGAAAACTATATTTTCATGCCATTATTGCAGTGGTTCAAATTTTCCAAGTCTGGGAACTTGTTGGACACAGAAATGTAGTCTGCATTTGTGTCTTACTTGTATTACAGACACCATTTTGATTAGGAAGGTGACTGTTAAAAGGAAGGTGACTGTTAAAGAGAGGTGAAAGTAAAACATAACTACATTTATACTTGGTGGATATTACATTCTATTCAAACATAACAATACTGGGTGGGTATTAAATTACATTCAATCATAACTGTACTGGATGGATAGTACGTTCTAATCAAACATAACTGTACTGGTTGAATATTATATTCTAATCAAACATATCCATACTGGGCAGATATTATATTCTAATCAAACATAACCATACTGTGTGGATATTATATTCTAATCAAACATAACCATACTGGGTGGATATTATTTTCTAATCAAATTTAACCATACTTAGTGCATATATAAAATGATTGTATTTTGCAGAGGTTTTCATTTTCTGTTTCCAGAATGGCTTACCATGGCAAAAGCGCACCGATCTAGTCTGCGAGAGAAACTTCAAGAGGAATTTTTATCGTGTAAAATATGCTTTGAGCCATTTCATCGACCCAAAGCATTGCCTTGCCTTCACAGTTTCTGTGAGCATTGTTTACGGGATTACGTGAGGCGGCATGCCAGTGACAGACCTGGACACTTTCCCTGCCCCATCTGTAGAAAAAGTACACAGATTCCAGATGGAGGTGTGGAAAAATTTCAGGACAATTTTGTATTGTTAAGTCTTTCGGACACTTTAGAGGAAGATGATGTGTGGCATGATCCCACACCCCATCAGTTATCTCCCCCAAGGAGCTTAGCACCACCAACACCTTTGGAACAAAAACTGAAAGAGCATGAGTAAGTAATGGAAAATATTTTTATCTATTCAGGGGCAGTTTTAAAAAAAAAAAGATTCTGGAATGCTCTATGGGCCCTGGAACTTTTAATCCAAATTAGGTTTGGTTAGATCCTACCTGACCTGGGTACCAGCATCTAACTGAAGTTATACCAAACATGTATATATTATGTACTGTACTTGGTTAATACCTTTTTATGTTATATCTCATCTTTTCATTCCTCATCTCCTTCCACATCAGCATCTACATTGTTCATCAGATTTCATACTGTGATCAAGACTGACACAACCCGACATTTTGGTTCGAATAACAGTACAATTTTTAGTCCCTGCATTTTATTGCCATATTTATTTGCATACAAGGCATGCATGACTGATCAGGTGAGACCCTGATCTATTGACACATAATGCACTAGCAGGTCAGAGGTTTATACTGTTTGCTGGATCTTATAAATGAACAGTGTAGACCCTTATCTGTTGGGCATTATATGGGAGTCATTGTGGGATAAATAATTTGAGATAACCATGTGTACTCGCTTACAAGTCCAACTGCAAACTTCATGGACCCAGACCTGCTATTGCATATTGTACTTATAGACCAGGGTCATTTTTTTATTTATTTTATAGATGTATTCAGTAGAACAAACAACACAAAACCATATCTGCTGGCACATCATATGACAGCAGGTCAGAGTCTGTTTTGTTTGCAGGTGGGCTTGACTTATAGGCCAGTCTATACAGTATTACAAAACTATTTTGACAGGAGTGTTATTTTTGCATGATAAAAGGGTGATTTATTCTGAAAGAATTTTTTTGGATCAGTAAGTTGCATGTGAGAAGAAAAACAGGTAGAACCTAATTTGACATTTTTTTTCTCCAGGTTAGCTTTATTTGCTATGTCACTGTGACTAGTCACATTGTTATAGCACTATTACTCTGTTAGATACAAGAAAACATACATGTAGATATAAAAATGCAGTCTGGTTTTCCAGGCACATTATTTTAGGAAGTTTCAACTGCAGTTGACTTGGGCACTTTGCAAAGTAATTGGTTGCCAAGTATGCAACACAATATAAAGTCATTACCTATTTACTTTTATCTCTCTATAGCCTTTCCAGGTTTGGCTTGCTGTTTTGGAATTGGTAGATTTATGGTTCCAATAATCTGTCACTTGTGTTGCAACTCAGAACGGCCCGCCAACATTGTTTGCACAACTCGAACACCTTCAAGATTGCGACTATATAATATATGGACTACATAAATCAATGTCATAAACTAATTTTTATATCAGTAAATGATGCCAGTATTTCTGAAATAGGCTTAACAAAACTTAAAGCTGGTTCTTATGTCATTTGCAGTCAACAATAGAGATAACACAGATATATATTTAATAGACTACTAGTAAAATAAAATACAATTAAAAAATTTTAAGCAAAAAGGACATTCTCAAGTTTTATCTTGCCTGCAATGAGTGTCTTGATTAAATACCATCATATCACCCAGCTGATCATCAAGAGAGCATGCAGTGGCATTCATTTTACTTAAAAAGCGTAACTATGTATATTTGAAGTCCTCACGAAATCCTAAGGATGAAATAAATAATACCATATCAAATTATTCTAAACCACAATGATATTGATTGTACAACCGAGTAGTGACTGGTTGGCCAGCACATAAAAAACTAGGGATGGAAACAGCTGTTCACACTGCAAAAACATTATCTGTCTGGATTAACCATTTTCTCAACTCACCCATAAGCAAGAGACTCTTACATAAATGGAGGCTTGTGATCAAGAGGAAATCAAAAGAAACTGTTGATGGCTCTTTTTTGCGACCCATAAACTGTAACTTTTTTCATCAGAACATAGCTGTAATGCAGAGTGTCTCCAAAAGTGAATTTCAGTTCTACTGTGATAACACAGCTATTTTGCCCACCATACAGCAAATTAATTTCTTCAACCCAGCATCCTAATGATAAAACTGCTTCACTTTAGACTTTGACATATTGACACCTTTGAATTAAATTGACAATGTGACTAGAGTATGGTGCATGCATAAAAGTGAAATAAGAAATGTTTGCACATTGACTCACATGAGATTTATTTATCTTAAAATGGCCTTCCATCTTGGAGCCAAGGTTTAGTTTGCATAGATGGAGCAGTCATTGTTGATATGTGCCAGTGACTGCTAAATGTTGGGAATGGCCCTTGTTTGGTTAGGAAATGCCTACTCACTAAACCATAGAAAGCAGGCCAAAGTTACACATGACATTTATATAGAAAATGTATGGGGGTGTGTGTGAGAGGGAATTAGAATGGTCATTGTGACCAGGTGACTGCTATGTAAAGTGACCATGAAAACAAGTTTTACTTTTTTTTGACATGTATGGTACCCCTTTACGTTAGCCTGACATTGAAGCACATACATGCTGTTTTTTTTTAGTGGCAGATGAAAGAGAGGTATGTCCACTTTCTAGGTACAGATGTATTGATATAAACAACATTTGTTGGAAGTTTTGCTCTGTAAAGATGGAAAATGGTAGAAATAATTATAAATTTGTGAATAAATTCAATTTACAAGATATTTTGCTTTAAATTAATTGAGAAACGGTTTGAGTGTTGCATAAAGTGCTTGCAGATCTGAGTCTGTTCAGTTGTTTGGAGTAATCAGCGTAACCAAAACTTTATGCAATGGAATTTCAGGGTATGTTGTGTTTGGGGTAATCACATAACCAAAACTTTATGCAGTGGCAGATCAGGGTATATGTTGTTTGGAATAATCAGCATAACCAAAACTTTATGCAATGGCATTTCAGGGTATGTTGTGTTTGGAGTAATCAGCATAACCAAAACTTTATGCAGTGGCAGATCAGGGTATATGTTGTTTGGAGTAATCAGCATAACCAAAACTTTACGCAGTGGCAGATCAGGGTATATGTTGTTTGGAGTAATCAGCATAACCAAAACTTTATGCAGTGGCAGATCAGGGTATATGTTGTTTGGAGTAATCACATAACCAAAACTTTATGCAGTGGCAGATCAGGGTATATGTTGTTTGGAGTAATCAGCATAACCAAAACTTTATGCAGTGGCAGATCAGGGTATATGTTGTTTGGAGTAATCAGCATAACCAAAACTTTATGCAGTGGCAGATCAGGGTATATGTTGTTTGGAGTAATCAGCATAACCAAAACTTTATGCAGTGGCAGATCAGGGTATATGTTGTTTGGAGTAATCAGTATAAGCAAAACATTACACAGTGGCAGATCAGGGTATATGTTGTTTGGAGTAATCAGCATAACCAAAACTTTATGCAGTGGCAGATCAGGGTATATGTTGTTTGGAGTAATCACATAACCTAAACTTCACAGTGGCAGATCAGGGTATATGTTGTTGGAAGGAATCAGCATAACCAAAACTTTACACAGTGGCAGATCAGGGTCGATGTTGTTTGCAGTTGAAGTATTTATGGTACACTTGATGCATCTGATAAAAGGAATTGATGATATGCAAAAGGTGCACAAATGTAAGTTAAAAAAGAAACCATTTTCACTTATTATTTCTGTGTACATCTGGCTAACCAGTGAGAACAGTGGATAACATTCATTGCTAACAAGACTCCCTTCTTTATCACTTTCATTGCTAACATGAGAAACGGTCACTGGCATTTTACAATTCACTAGACAGCATTGTACATGTACATGGCTAGAGAATTGTTGGTGATGTGTACAGATTTTATGTATCCCAAAGATAAAACCAAATCACTCTCAAAAGTGAGAATTAACTGCTTGTATCATTTCATGGTTGAGAAAGAGGGCAACATCCATCTGCATGTTTCAATTTATTATCTTTTAAATAATATGCACAAGAAGGAAAACTCATAATAAAAAGATGTGTGTATGAAGATTTTATATACTTTATAACTAAACCACTTGTACATTATATACATTTCTAAGCTCAGTACCATATAACTTCATTTGTTTTTGTTTTGGGTTTAATGCCATTTCTCAGTGCAGGATGGGCTGTACATAGCAGCCAGTATAACTGGTGGAGGAGAACTTGGGAAAACCCTGGTAAGAACCACTGCCCCATGGGAAGCTACTGGCATCTTTCTCACATACCCACATTGGTCAAGCCTGAGACTCGAACCCAGAGGTAAGATTGCAATGATGGGTAAAGGCAAGCGCTTTAGACCACTTGGTTACTGGGGGCCCCTATAACTTCAGTGATGTGTGTGTTGTCCTATAACTTCAGTGATGTGTGTGTTATATACATTTCTGAGTGAGTAGAGGCTCAATACATGTATAGGTTTGCATCCAGTGACAACAGTATTGCTGATAATTTACTGCATGATGATATCCAATACTGCAGATTTTTTGGGTTGACAGTTCAATTATTGCAGTTGCAACAAAGGTATTTATCAAAATTATTCAACAACTTTTGCCTTGTACATAGCTAGTCCTAATTGAACCAGATGCTTATAACACACATCATTACATGTATATTTTTAATGCATTTAATATCAGCAAGAAAAGAGAACTTAGACAATAAACTTTTGTTATGGTATCTTCTTGTCTGTCTGCTTTCTTGTAGTTGGCCAACTCTTAACGGAAAGTTGTCTGTATTTTGTTTATCTGAGTTTACAGCTTTGTATTTCTCATGATTGTTAGGGGAGCCTGGGTGTGTGTGTGTGTTGGGGGGGCGATTAGTGTAAGGTGCTTGCCTTTACAGATGAATGACAAAACGCTTATGACTGGGTGAGTTCAAGACATGGGTATGTGAGAAAGCTTACCAGTACAGGGATTTACAAATCCGCATGCCCAGGACAGGTTTAAATTTTGGCTCGTACAGGATTAAATTTTGGCCCATACAGGTTCAAATTTTGGTTTGTACAGGTTCAAATTTCCAAGCTACTTGCTCAAAGGCAAAAATGGAAACTTGATGAAGTTTCCAGCTCAAAGAAACATTTGTAGAGAAAAATAACCAGTATGATGCTGCCAAACTTGAAAGTTCCAGTCTTCATGGATTGATGATTATCCTGACTTGACTATTATTTTTGGTTGTTCAATTTTTCATATTCAAGATCTTTTCCCTACATCTTTCTCTCTCATAAAAATAAAATGATTCCAGACCCTTTTCTAACTATCCATTTATCAATGTAAATTGTAATGTCTGTTGATTTTTTTGGTGCTATATCTGTATTCTCTCTCATGTATGCCTCAGTTTATATCTTTTTATGACTTTCATTAACAGCATAAGGTTTTAAAGTGAAAACAAAGATAGACGGAAAACTAAAGTTAAATGTAACATCATTTCTTTAAAATACGACAAATTATCTTATTTTTTTTAACCCATGTTTGGATATTATCTTGGGCAAGCTCAAATTTTCCCCAGGGCAACTTGCCCTGGGCAAGCAGACATGTACAAAATTTGTAAATCCCTGGATTAGCTTCCTGTGGGTTGGTGGCTCTTCCTGGTGTTTACCTGGGTTCATCTCCACTAGATATACTGACTGCCATGTATAGCCTATCATGTGCTGCAAAATGGTGTTAAACCTACAAAACCAAAACCAAACGACATTATCATTAATCTCGTACAATTAATCATATTACAGTGTATTGGGTTTAATTGATTTATATAGCCAAAAGTTGCAGCTGTTGCATGCTGTACAGTGAGTGATACCATTGAGGAGGCATATATTAGGTTATATGTATTCAGTGTCTCAGGCCAAAGACAAAAGAAACTGCTATCATTTGTTGGTGTGTTGAGAAAAGACAAACAGTTGCGGGACTTAATTCTTTAAGGGTTCATCCTGGAGGCTACTGGTATGGACCAATTATTAAGATAATGAGTAGCAGTTACATAAGGATAAGTGCAGCCAAATCATCCAACACTCGGCTGCAGACTCATATGCAGACAATTTCGGTATGATGCCGCTACCGAGAGGGTCAATATTTTGGAGTTTTTTGTTTGAATTAGTATGTATCATAATATGATAAATTACACTGTTTATTTCAGCTGGTATTTTGGGAAGGTGAGTCGAAATGCATCAGAGGAGTGGCTGTTGATGTCAGGGTACCCTAAAGGGACATTTTTGATCCGCCTTGGAGAGGCTTCACCAGGTATGGAACAGCTCATGCAGGATTTGATTTTTTTGTTAAGAAAGACTTGCACTGTTCTCTGTACTTTTAGAGCCAACCAAATTTAGTCATACACCAGTCATTAAAAGGAGAATAAAAAGACAAAAATGTTTTATTGTAGCCTTTTAGCATTAGTGTTTGGATCTTGAAACAGAAAGTTTATTGATTCTAGAAGAATAACAAGCTCTTTTCTGCTACAGATATTTTCTTGAAATGCTGGTGATATATTATGATTGCAGAGTAACATCAAATTAGTGACTACATTATCCATGCTTTTGATTTGCAGATTGTATCCGATTCATACTGTAATGAAAAGAAAGCGTAATTGGTTGACTTGTCATGAATAGAAGAGTTTTTATGACCTTGATCTAGAGTTTTCAACAGCAGCATTGTTTACAAGGCAATGCAAATGAATAACCCAACAGTTCATTAACAGCATCATTTCCATTCTTTGCTTACCTGAAAATTTTGCCAGCAACACTTTTGCCAAACTGAAAATTGTTTTTGCCATTTTTGATAAATTTTATAAAGAGGTGAACAGATATAAACAATATAAGGAAAGTTGGTTTTATAATTGAAAGTATTTGAAGAATTGAATCATTTTTTATGCAGATTTTAGCAACACCAGCAAACCTGCCCGAACTGGCACCTTCTGTAGTAGTCTCCCAGTTTCAATTACCATTTCCATTTTCCCCATCAAATTTTATCTTGAGATTCAGGTTTTAAATGGTCATCTTCTGTTAGTGTACAGCCAGGTGTTTCCTGACCAGACTGGTTTTACTACTGCATAAATATATACATAACTTGAGTGTATCAACCATGGAAATGAAGGGGTTTGTTTTCCCAAGAAATACTTTGTTTAGGTGATGACAGATCTCACATGAACTGTGTTGTATAAGCTTGCCTTGTTTATTACTGCACTTGAGTCATGTTCTCTGTAACTTTAAATTTGCTTATCTCCAGTGTTAGTTTACAAATTTGAAAAAAGCCACAATATTTGCTCAGAAATTCATTGTTGGGTATATACTTATGGTCAGTTGGCATTAATGCCCTTCTGCTCCCATTTTCTGGTTGGTGGGGGAAATGCGCTGATGACCATATTGAGTTATAAAAGATTGGTAGAGAACTTACTGTACCCTGAATTCAGTTCAGTTTATCAAATTTGATTTATCAAGCAGTTTCTATGTTTAGTGCATAATAGTAGTTTCAGAATCGATATTATGATGAGTTTTATGCGATATATTTTTTATATTGCTGCACAGCATATTCATCTTATAAGAACTGCTCACTTCCATTGGATCAGTTGATTGTATTTATTGTTAATAAAAAAGGAAAAACAGCATAAGCATTTTTAGTGCATGGGAAAGTTGGTATAAATCCATATGTACAAAATGCATTGTGGTATAAGAGAAACAAACAGATTGTAACAGCATACATTCAAGATATGTATTGAATATCCATCCTTGTATTTGATGCAAATAGTAACAGGCATTCAGTATTTGGTTTGTTCTTTTTAATCCAAGAACAGACATCGGACCAACATGAAAATCACTATTTGATATAAGATATTTTTTGGGATCTGAATTTTCAAAGCATGCTATGTTTAAGTCTGCAGGAAAGCAGAACTACCTACTGTATATGAAAATATGAGGCAATATTTCAGATGCAGACCTCCTTAGGTACATGTATTTTCTGGCTAGAAATTTCAGGGGCATTTGAATGGATAAATTCCAGCATAATTGCAGGAAATGTGTTCACATGATTTTGAGCAGTTTTGCTTTATTGTATACCTATTATAAGTTGGGCATATTACAATGATTATCAGTTGATTCATTTATCTGTACTGAAATTCAATCTTAACATTGATTTTGGGCCATAACTTATGGATAGATTTTCAAAAAAGTTGCTTAAGTATATATTGCGACTCAGCTGCCCTCTGCATTGAGGTCAAGGTCAGGGTGAGGGAGAATATAAAAATGTTTCCTTGTTCATCATTGAAAGCCATTGGTGAAAGTCTCAGTGTTTCTCTTTTGCCCATGGCTGCCTGTGATTGGCTTTTTTCAAAAAGATTTGATAAACCTGTGTAATCAATTGTGAGAATGAGTAAAATTTTCTGATCTTTCATGCTTTTTTGGAATGAGCAATCCTTGACCAAGAGTGTAACTTGTGAAACACTGAAGATGTATTAATTTAAACATTAGTCAGTCATATATCTTATATTGACAGAGCATGCCATAGTTACAATCTCTACTTCAAGGTCAAGGTTACAGCAAGGGAAATTGTAGTTTTGAATTGTATGGAGTATAACTTTTAAATTACCACCATATTTGAATGAATCCAGTTATATATTATGTGTAGATGGAGCCATTCCCCTTCCCTCATTGTCAGGGTAATGGTAGAGGAAGATATAAATTAAAAGCTGCAATCCATGTACTGTTACACCTTTTGAAGACCACTCTGGTGGCCTAGTGGTTAGAGCATCCACCTCAGATGTGGGAGGTCATGGGTTCGATCCTCGGCTGAGTCATAGACTTACAAAACTGGTACTAACAGCTGCCTCACTTGGCGCTCAGCATTAAGAGGTTAGTGTTAGGACTGGTCGGCCTGGTGTCAGGATAATGTGATTATGTGACTAGGTGGGACATCATGCTACATGTCTGCGACATGATGCCCCAGTGCTAGGCATCACTATAAACTGCCACACTGTAGACATCATAGCAATATGACTGAAAAATTGTTAAAGCTATGTTCAGAATCCAAATCCCACCTTTTGAACATAAGATATGTTAATGAAACTTGAGCCTTTTATATATCTCGACAATCTCTCTCTTATATGAATTGACAATCTTTCAGATATTCACATGCACTCTACTTCAAGGTCAAAGTCACAATCAGAGGTAATGCAAGTCATTTTCCAGGTTCCTTTTGCAATCCCTATTCAATCCCTATGCAATCCCTTTTGAATCCCTATGCAATCCTCCATCAGAATTTTTAGCCCCCCTACAAATATTTTGATAAAACTTCAGCCATGTCCACAACTTGTACTATTGTCAAATCCCAGGCATAAAGGTCAAGAGCATTAGTTGGAAAAAGGTCATGTAACACGCATATGATATGATGTGTGTAGTACACTTGCTATCTGTCTTGTTGCCAGACAACCAATTCACAAAGACTCCAAATGTCACAATTTGTAGACCACAGTGTCCCAATTAGTAAATAAAAGTACACAGGTGATCTAGTTGGAGTGTTATACAAATGGATGCATCACTGCTGGAGATAACACAGATCATTAAGTGAAGCATCTGTTTCCTGTTGCAAGATGTTTCATGCAGATACCATAATGTAGTTCTCATGGGGCATTGTGGTTCCACATTTAGGTTTAATGGCTTGTTCACTGTGCAGAAGTTGAAATAGAATATACTTCATGTCAGATGTGGCATTTCTAAGAGCACCTACATGAACCTTATAACAGATCCACATTCTTAGTTCTGGACCTCAGAATCCAGCAGTTTCCACGTCATACATCATTGTTTTACCCCCAGAATTGATCTTAATTTCATCTTTTTCCTTTATATATTTCTTTTCACAGTTAATGCAGATAACACTGGACAACAAATTTTTACAAAAGTCATGTTACTGAAATAAAATTAGTCAATTCTTATCAATTTTTATGTGCTGAACACGAATATGACAGTCAAATTGCAAAATTGGCTCTAGTTTTTTTGTAATCTGCAAGAAATTAATGTTTACATAACGAAATGCATTCCAATAGTAAAAGGTCAACTGTAATAGCCTACCTATAAAAAATCAAGTCATTGACTACATCTTAGATTTCTTCGCCTGTCTCTTGTACAGCTGTTCGGGAGCATCTCTGAGGAGTGTCCAGCAGTAGTCAGCCAGCATTGTAGTGGACCATTTTCCCTGGTATCTTTGTTCCATTGTTGCAATATCTTGATGAAAACGTTCGCCGTGTTCATCACTAACAATACCACAGTTGCTAGGAAAGAAATCCAAATGGGAATGAAGGAAGTGAATCTTTAGAGACATATTGCAGCCAAGTTTCTTATACTTCATCAACATGTCTTCTACTAGTTCCTTATAGTTTTCTGCCCTAACATTTCCGAGGAAGTTTGTAGAAACTAGGCGAAAAGCATTCCATGCTTGTTTCGCGTCACCTTCCAGCAAGTTGTTGAACCGGTCATCTTTGAAAAGCTCTCGAATCTGAGGACCCACAAAAACTCCCTCTTTAATCTTTGCTTCGCTGAGTCGAGGGAATTTTTCATGCAGGTATCGGAATGCTGGCAAAGTCCGGTCAATGGCTTTCACGAAGTTCTTCATCAAACCTAGTTTGATGTGAAGGGGTGGTAGCAAGATTTTCTGAGCCTCAACCAGAGCTGGGTGTTGGATATTCTTCTCTCCAATGGCTACATTCTGCCTGTGAGTCCATTCCTTCCTCATGTAGTGCATTTCCCTTGCTCGGCTATCCCACTCGCATAAGAAACACATGTATTTTGTATATCCTTGCTGCAGTCCCATTAAAAGGGCAACTACCTTCAAATCACCACAGAGGTGCCAGCTGTACTTGTTATACTCAATGGAATTCAGTAGCTGCCTTAAGTTATCATATGTCTCTTTCATGTGGACAGCATACGCTACTGGAATAGATGGAAGAATGTTTCCATTGTGCAAAAGCACAGCCTTGAGACTCAGTTTCGAAGAGTCCACAAATAGTCTCCATTCTTGTGGGTCATGAGTGATTTTTAAAGCATTCATGAGGCCCTCAATATCGGAACAGAATATCAGATTACTTTCCTTTCTGAAGAAAGGCTCCAATTGCTGGTGGCGCTTTCGATATGCAGTAATTGTGACATCTTCTTCTAGAAGATTCCATTGTTGGAGTCTTGATCCTAGCAATTCTGCCTTGTTCTTTGTTAAGTCCAAATCACGAATCAGGTCATTTAGTTCTTCCTGTGTTATTCTGTGTGGGGTTGATGATGCACCACAGTGAAAATCTGGATCACTGCATGCTGATGGACCAGGAGAAGAACAGGTCGACTCACCTTTGTCTTCGTCAGATGAATCAAGAGAATATTCTGCTGGAGGTTCTGGAATAGGAAGTCCCTCACCATGTGGAACTGGTCTCAATGCAGACGGAATGTTTGGGTAGACTATTCTGACTTCTTTCGCTTCGTTATTCCGCCGGAAAGAGGAGGAACCAAGCAGAAGTAACAGTCATTTAGGTGGTTGCTTGGCTCTCTCCACACCATTGGGACTGCAAACGGCATTGATGACCTTTTGCAATTCAACCACTGTGAAAGCTGTGTTGTACATGTAGCACAGCATATATGCGGAGCCCAAGGCTTGTCTTGGTCACCAACCTTGCATCCGAAGTAAAGATGATATGCCTTCTTCACTTGAGAATTGATACTTTTCTTCTGGTTGGCAAATGTCACTTCCCCACAAATATAGCAAAAATTGTCCGCGGTATTAACACACTTTCGAGGCATTACTGTTCTTTATTGTACGTAAATGGATAAAATAATAAGTTTTATGTAACAGTAGCTTGAACTGTCTCGCACAACGTCTAAAATATTTTAAATGCTGAACCTATCTGATTGGGCTTTATATAGTACACTGCTTACGTCAGCTTCAGCAGCCGCCTGGCATTAGTATAATAGGCCTACACATGTATAGTACACTGCTGACGTCAACTTACTTCAGCAGCCGCATGGCATTAGTATTGCATTGCATCAGAAAATGATGCAATCAACTGTGGATGATGTGAGCATGATGGTATTATGCAATGTTACATCATTATTCCGGATGTTGCTGCAGTCCTACTGGAGAAATTTACACAGTGAAACATAGAAAATGAGGTATATGAATATCTTCAAAACGAGAGCCAATACAAATTTTTCACGGTTATATTCGTGTTCGGCACACCAAAATACTACAGATTAGGGCCTTTTCAAGTCAGTAATGATTTCACTGTTGACCAGTGTAATGTGAAAATACAGGTATAGAATCATTCAGAAAATGGGACATCATTTTCCAAGCATGAATGAGTTGTAGCAGCAGTTACTTGTCCTCATTTTACTCCATACAGTACACTTCTCCATTACACTAGTTGTCATTGTCCCCATTTTACTCCACACAGTACACTTCACCATTATACAACTTCTTGACCTGATTTTACTCCACAGTACACTTCACCATTATACTTCTTGTCTATGTCATCATTTTACTCCACACAGTACACTTCTCCATTGCACTACTTGTCCCGATTATTGTTCCACACCGTACACTTTACCATACTGTTTTCATTTTACTCCACACAGTACACTTGAAAATACACTAGCTATCCTTGTCATTCACTGTACACAGTACACCTCACCATTACACTAGCTATCCTTGTCCTCATTTTACTCCACACAGTACACTTTTCCATTACACTACTTGCCCTTGTCCTTATTTTACGTCACACAGTACACTTCTCCATTACCCAACTTTTCCTCCCATAACAAAATCCACAGGTACCCAATGGAAACTGGATACTCAAATCTCTAAATAAAAAAGAGGACAAAATGTTTGAAACCCTTATGATACATGACCCATTAAATAAATATATAAGAGATAAAGTTTGTACAGCTAAACTTTAATGGGTATTGGTGTTGATAGTGATACCTTTCAGTAATCTAGGTGTCAGTTTCAATGTGGAGAAAGTTTCCTTTTTATTGACACATCTTTACAAGTTAGATATGTGAAAGGCTACAAGACAGGTCAAGGTTTTTATATCATGCCCCCAATTAAAACTAAAGCAGTCAGCAGTTGTCTCAATATTATGTTCTATTCAGATTGGTTACATTGGTGTGCATTGTGCTCGTCAGAATAGGAGGACACTCAATAACTTCTTTCTAATGCAAGTTGACAGCATAGTGTTTTGAAAAGTAATTATATACATACCAGAAATATCTACTGGCACCTTCAGTTTGGTATAATAATGTTTCATTGAAATTTCAGTCTTCAGATTACAGGTGTTCTGGGGAAAGTGTAGCATTGTTTGACAAGAGTAAAAATGACTAAATTCCAACATTTTCTGGCTTTTAAATTCTCAAAAGTCCACCTTGGAAAAATATGTGACAGTCTGTTGAAAGGGAAAATGCATAGATAACTGAAAATTCCATTGTAAATGTGAATACTGTTAAGAAAGATTGGGCAAGTTTTGAAACTGTTATTTAAGTTAGAAATAAATAGGTCTCATTATGATATATTTATCACAGGGGCCAGGTATTAGACATCATTTGGACTGTCTTCACTCCAAACATATTTTCATGGTGATTTTTATATCAAACTTGGTTCCTTTTGTTTATTAAAAAAACAACATGCTGCCTCCTTTGTGACATACTAGACTGCCAAGTCTGCAGAATGGGCAAAAGTAATTGATAATTGACATATGCTTGATAAGCATTGTAGCATTTTAGGGCTTTCTAAAGGTGGAAAATGCTTACAGATTCATTCACAGGATGCAAATCTGTGTCTGTTTCACCCATGGACCAATAAGTAGCAAAGTTTGCCTGGTCACAATGAAAGGATTAATGATTTATCTGAGTTTTTAACATTGATGCATTTTTCTGCTTTGTTTTTCCCCATTACATTTTTGTTGCATGCAAGAAGATACAAAGGTTACTAAACTTTTTGAGAAGTTGTTGATGGTTGTCCTGAACAAAATTTGTCATCACCAGTTTACTTTCCAATTATTAATAAGGTTATTGCCAGAATACAGGTGTAAAAAACAATAATAGGACAGTTTGTATTGTCATTGGCCAGACCCCATTTATTTCCTGTTTGTTCATTCAGCAATTGTTTTGTTTAAATTTTGCTTCTAGTCTTAAAATGTTTTTCATTTCAGATACATTCACATTATCTGTGCGAGACTGTGATGAACTTAGAGGTTATCTTGTTAAGCACTACAAAATTTTGGCAAAGAGAACTGACAGTCCTATCCAAGATTATTACTACATTACACCAAAGAGGATGTTCAAATCACTTAGTGAGCTTGTTAATCATTATTCAGGTAAGAAATGACACCTGTTACTCACTCGCAAGTTGGATCTCGCTGAAAACAGCATAGACCTTGATCTGCCGTTAAATAATTTAATGATTTCAGGGTCTATGAGTGTTCTGTTGATTACTTCAAGCAAACAGCATAGACCTTGATCTGCCATTACATACTGTAATGACATCAGGGTCTATGAGTGTTTTATTGATTACTTCAAGCAAACAGCATAGACCTCGATCTGCCATTACATACTGTAATGACATCAGGGTCTATGTTTGTTCTGTTGATTGCTTCAGACAAACAGCATAGACCTTGATTTGCCAGTACATACTGTAATGATATCAGGGTCTATGAGTGTTTTATTGATTACTTCAAGCAAACAGCATAGACCTTGATCTGCCATTACATACTGTAATGACATCAGGGTCTATGATTGTTCTGTTGATTACTTCAAGCAAACAGCATAGACCTCGATCTGCCATTACATAATGTAATGATGTCGGGGTCTATGAGTGTTTTATTGATTACTTCAGACAAATAGCGTAGACCTTGATCTGCCATTACATACTGTAATGATATCAGGGTCTATGATTGTTCTAATGATTACTTCAAGCAAACAGCATAGACCTTGATCTGCCATTACATACTGTAATGACATCAGGGTCTATGATTGCTCTGTTGATTGCTTCAGACAAACAGCATAGACCTCGATCTGCCATTACATAATGTAATGACATCAGGGTCTATGATTGTTCTGTTGATTACTTCAGACAAACAGCATAGACCTTGATCTGCCATTACGTACTGTAATGACATCAGGGTCTATGATTGTTCTGTTGATTACTTCAGACAAACAGCATAGACCTCGATCTGCCATTACGTACTGTAATGACATATCAGGGTCTATGATTGTTCTATTGATTACTTCAGACAAACAGCATAGACCTTGATCTGCCATTACGTACTGTAATGACATATCGGGGTCTATGATTGTTCTGTTGATTGCTTCAAACTAACTGCATGGATGCAGATCTGCCTGTGTTTTTAGGGTTAATTAAGTATTAATGACAGACTTTCATTGAACAGAAATCTTCATCATTAAATAGAAATCTTCATTCACTAAATAGAAATCTTCATTCATAAATAGAAGTCTTCATTCATTAAATAGAAATCTTCATTCATTAAATAGAAGTCTTCATTCATTAAATAGAAATCTTCGTCATTAAATAGAAATATTCATCATTAAATAGAAATCTTCATCATTAAATAGAAATATTCATCATTAACTAGAAATCTTCATTCATTAAATAGAAATCTTCATCATTAAATAGAAATATTCATCATTAAATAGAAATCTTCATTAGAAATCTTCATGGTGATTTATTGATGTGCTTAATAGCATTCTACAAGCTGTGAGTGCACTTTTCATAACAGATTCATTTTATTGATAAAGTTGGTAGGTAGTTAACAGGTGCATATTTTTTTTAAAGAAAATGACACCAAATGTTAAGTGAAACAATTTATGCTTTATGGTGTGAGTTGTGGATATTATATGATGGAAAATGTTAGAGCAAATGGATATTTTCAAACTTCCAAACATATAAAAGCAGAAAAAGTGACAAATCAACACCGCTTTGCAAACTATAAAAGAAGAATATGAGAGTAATGTAAAATGGCACTCTGAGCACCTGGCCATGATCATTGCAGAATTCCAGTTCCCGATCATTCAGTGAAAGTTACACATGTAGACTAGTTGAAGTGAGTGCTGAATGTAAATAATTTTTCGATATATTTAGTGTTTGGGTTCTGGTTCAATCTAATCCATATGGATTTTGTCCTTCGTGGCTAGAATTTTGACCAGCTGCAGAACCAGGTTAGTCATATGTGCTGTAATTCTTCCATGTAATATGTAGATTACACTTTTTATGCCCAAATTACGTGGTTGTTTTTGCCAATTATAATAACTAAGTAACTAGTCTTCCTCCTGTTGAAGGATGTGCATTGGTTTTGTGCTTTGCACCTGTCTGTCATCTTTGTATTACATTAAGCTTGAGGAAGATGCTTGGGAACTGTTGAAGAAAATCAAAAAGATTTAATTGTATAGTAAAGAACCTTGGAAGTATCTTTAGAACTGATCACATTATTGTGATCTTTAAGCAAATTCTCAAGTTCGCATGATGACACATTTTGTTCAAGTAAGAATGTCAGTCCTGGGTTTAAACACTTACTGGAAAACCTTCAAAATACTGGATTTAGATATCTTAAATTTGAGGCTTGGAAATCCTTGAATATTGACGTATTGCTACTAGTTTTAAAGTCCTCGAAAGTCATTTTTGTTTCCTCTTATGATGGAGCAACAATAGCTCATTTTGTGTAGCATCGTTTTTACAACCCAGGGGATGCAAGTTCTGTACTCACTTGACTCCCACTTTCTCTGAATGATGTAGACAATGTGTTTAGACAATAATGTGTTAAAAGTTCTGTTAAAACCAAACAAAATAAAAAACAAAAACTAACTCAAGAGCTATGAGATATACAGGTAATTGTCTAATATGTACACTGACGTGTGTGCTGAAGGTTTCTGCACACAATTTCACATTTTAAAGAATAGGTGAGATCATCCCCTAAATCGTCAGTCAGTATCAGTGCAGGGTTGGAGCTGTTGGATTGGCCTAGGCCACCATGGCAGTCAGCTTGAAAATCTTGTTATCACAACATGTCAATAATGGACGGTCCTATACGCATAGAATTTTCACTAAAAGGCTTTGTATGACGTCTTGCTAGTCTAAAAAGAAAATGATGTGAACCTATGTAGTGTCCATCTCAAATGCAGTCAGTTGCAGTTTCTAACACTGGCAGAGTCATACCAAAGACTTGTAAAAATGGTACTAGCATCTGCCTAGCTTGGCCCTCACTGGTTGGCCTGGTGTCAGGATAATGAGACTGGGTGGAACATGATTCTATGTGTCTGTGGCTTGATGCCTCAGTGCTAGACATCACTATAAATTGCCACATTGCAGACATCATAGTGATATGACTAAAAAATTGTTAAAGCTACGTTAAAAATTAAAATCAGAACCACACACACATGCATGTGCACACACACACACACACACACATGGCCATCTTAAAAATCTTGTCACAACTCTTTTTGAACAGAAAGTCATTTTGACATGGAGTTTTCACCAGAAGATTTTCTATGATATTCTATTGGTCCTAAATAATGGTGACATCCAGTATGGCAGCCACAGCAATAATCTTGACATTTGCTGTGACCAAATAGAAAGTCATATCTTGAATATATTATCCCTCCTGTACAAATGGATGACAGTTATTAAAATGGGGTTTTCAGCAGTAGACTTCTTGTTTATACTTTATTGGCCCTAAATGAAGATGGCTTCAGGCATACATTCAATATGGCTGCCATGATGACTGTCTTTAAAATCATGTTATCACTACTTCCCTGAATGGTTGATCAGTATGAAATGGGGGTTTTCAGCAAAAGGCACCTAATGATGTCCAATTTGTCCGAAATGAAATGATGACAAACTGATATCCAGGATGTGTATCAAAACCTCTAATTTGAAAATCTTGTTAATGCAGAAGAATATCAGAAATGTTTTCAACACTCAACAGTAAAAAGGATGAAATGGTCCTGTCTTGAATTCCTGAAATTCTTTTGGCCAAGTAGAGCATCAGTCCCCTCAAGGGACTCTTGTTCTGTCATCCTTCTTAGCTGGCTTTTTTTTGTTTGTTTTGTTTGTTGTTTTAATCACATGATTTCTTTAAAATTGGTGCTCCAATGAAAAACAGTGTATTATCCTTGTTATTATTATTATTATTATTATTACTATTATTATTATTGCTTAATGACCAAAACCACATGGAGCAAAGTTTCTTAGGAACTTTATGCACCATTGCAGTATCTTCCTTTCAGTGAGGTGCTAAGGGGTAAAAGGTGAAGAATAAAATTGCAAAAATATTATCCAAAAGGTATGGTGTAAACAGGAACTAGGTGCTAACATAAAGGCTAATTATTTCAGTGTGCTTTACATGCATACACAGGAAGTCTGCTTGCTATCATCAAGCTGGTCTGCAGGCCTGTCTTAATGAACCAATTACCATATCTGCCTGGTTGGCTGTCAGACACCTGCTGTTATTAGGATATAAATGAACCAGTTACCATATCTGCCTGGATGGTTGTCAGACCTGGTCAGACCTACTCTATGTATTGGGATATAGATGAACCATTCACCATACCTACCTGGATGATGGTCAGATTTACTATATGTGTTGGGTATAAAGATGTTCTTGTTCTGAACTACTTCACCATGCCAAGCCAGGTGTATTGTATTTTAAGAATCCTAATAAAGTAGACTGGATTCTGTTAGTACAGGAGATGCAGATACTTTTAGTTCATTTTCATATGCTAGGCATATGGTAGAAAGTATTATGTTATGTTATGTTATGTTATGTATGTATGTATATATGTATTTTGGGATCAAAATCTAAAATTTCAAGGTCACTAACAGAAAGAAAAAAGTATGATTTCTGCACAAACATAGTTCTCTACCATCTACAGTTGCCAAACTTTGTGAATTGCTTGCACTTGGAGTAAAGAAGGAACGTGCTAAATTTGGGGTCATTAGGTCGACAGTTAAGTTCACTGATTGAAACAGCATTGGTTACCACAGAATCACTGAAGTTCTCCACCATCTGCAGTTACCAAACTTTTGGTTTTCTACTTGCAGTATGGAAGAACCCTATCAATTTTATCTTGAAAAGCAATGGTCAGTTTGACTCACAGAAGTTAGTAAGTAATGGTCAGTTTGACTTGCAGAGAAAACATGGTTTCTGTACAATAGCTTCAGTTCACCATCATCTATCATTACAAAACATTTTTGATGGATTGCACTTTGTGTAAGTAAGAGTCCTCTCAAGTCCATGGTCAAAAGGGTCGAAATTAAAGATCATTGCATCAGTTAGTTCTACATTACATACCTGGACCAAACTTTATGGATGACTTATATTTGTGTAAGGAAGAAGCTGTTATTTTGGGGGTCGGAAGGACAGGAAGATGCCATTTAAGTTTGGTCAAAATTTCCAAGGTCATGGTAGTTGTGACTGAAAGAATAAAAATGATTGGTTCTACATCTCATAACTGGACCAACAATGTGGATGCCTTGCACTTTGGTTAAGGAAGATGTCTGTTGAGTTTGGGGTCATAAGGTAAAAGGACAGAGTTACTGGCTTGAAAATTGATTTCTATACAATAAAATTAGTTCCACATCACATACTTGACCCAAACTTAGTGGATGACGTAAACATGGTGCAGGGAAGAAGCCTGCCTATTTGGGGCCAAAAATGTCCAACCCTAAGGTCACTATAACAGAAAAATGAAAACATTTCTACACAAAAATGTAATTTGTCTACATAGAGAACTATTAAAGCTGGGTGGTTGACATGCTGTTATTGATACTCTTGTTATTTATGTGATAAAAACTGTTGGGATTTTATGGTTGTTACAAGTTGTTAATTTAAATTCCCAACTAAAAATGACTTTGTCATAATGCCATTTATATCAGAGGCATATCTGGTAATTATAGTGGAAATGAAACTTAATTTGCAAAACAAAAATATATTAATTTCCAGTTAATCAGTTTGTTTATACATGTATTGTTTAAATTATTTTGTGGTTTTGTGCAATATTTCCTTGTTTTAAATCATTAACCCCTGGTGCCATATATTATCATATCATGAGTTTGTACCCTACTTCCAAGCTCTGTAGCATCAAGATCATTTACGATACACCAAAGTGGGTATTATAACGGAAAAGTAGACAGGTGTAGCTTTACAATGATACCAAGTAATCTAGACTTTCTACCCACACTACCAAATAGTGTGATAAGCACTATTTTTTCGACCATATTGTTTTTACAACAAAAGTTCTCTGATTACCAGAACCAGATTTTTTGTCTAGATCTGAGACTTTTTGCCCGAGATCTAAAGCAAGAGGTAATAAAAGGTGGTGGCCTTTCTGTCTTGGATGTGTTTTGTGATGATTTTCAAGCCGAGACGGTCTTTTGAGACTTTTTTAAAAGTTGACTTTGTGCTTTAAAGACTTGACTTTCTTTTTGCCTTTTTCTGGTATATCTACCCTTTTAGAGATACCTAAACAATGTTGGCACTGTAAAACCAGGATTTTGCTGATTTGCTAGTGACCGTGTTTCTCTCTTTCTCTCTCTCTCTCTCACACACACACATGAAATCTTTCTAAGTAAATAATACAAAATGAATAAAGAAAACTGAAGCTGGTGAAATAAATTGTAGTAAATGTGATGCTACCCAGCAGTGTTTGAAATCAGTTGTAATCTGCTGTAGAACAAGTTACATGGGTCATGTACGCATTCAACACCGACTATTTCAGTAATGGGTGTCATTTTTTAGAATTTGATTTGGCAAGTATTCACTTCGTTTGGAATCATGTACATCCATATTCCTTTGGAAGGTCATTATTTGGACACCCAGAGAAGTGCATACAACAAAAGCAATGTTCAAGTACATATACATTTTTGGATGAATAAACCTAAAGATGTGATCCAGTGCAATCCAAATTGAATGTTGTGTGCTGTGATGTCACAATGAAAGCTACACATATTGATAAACAGATCTGTACTTCCCTCGATTGTGACAATTCCACTTGACTTGCTCTTATTTTGATCTAAGTTTAGTACATAGCCACCATTGAAATTGTCAATAGCGATAAAAAAATTTCTGGAAGTTTCTTGGTGACAGTTAGGATGCAGAGCATTCAATAATCAGGATTGAAAAGACCTTTTGTTAAAGAAAATTAGTGTTAAATTTTAAAAGAACAATGTATATTTAATTTAAAATGAGTAAATGTGCATACATAACCCATGTGACTTGTACTATAGACTGAGGCAGGTAAATTTTCTGTTGGGCTAGTAATTTTCATAATGTCCATTGTTCTGTTGGACTAGTAGTTTTCAAAATATTCATTGTTCTGTTGGACTAGATGTTTTCACAACGTTCATTGGTCTGTTGGACTAGTAGCTGTCATAATGTAGTATGTTTCACAATGTTCATCATCACGTGATGGTTCGTAATGTTTAAGTTGTCACCAGTCAGAATTTAGTCATGCTGATCTTAAATAAATTTTGAAAATGTGAATGATCGAAGCTCACTAAGAGCAAATCACGTAAATTCCCTAGAGGATCAGAACAAATAAGGATGTTAGAAATTTTATTTCAGTACAAGGCTGTACAAAAATCTTTACTGATTGTGTTAGATTCCTAAAGAAAAGCTGTATGTTAAAGACTGAATTCCTTTGACCTTCCTACCCCATTTGAGATAATCTGACATTTATGTTGGAATGTGAGATGAGAGCATGTTGTCAGTTGTAAAGTTAGAATTTCATCAGAGCCATGTGGTGTCAGCATATGGTCACTATTGACTGCAAGGCCTAGGAAAATTAAAGGGCCTTACATCAAGTCCTACCAGCAAGAAGTCTATAGGAAGATCATTTGGTGTTGTGAGAAGTTGCAAGTGATGGCAAGAAAAAACTGCAGCATTGACAAAATCTGAACTGGTTCTTTTGATTTTTGTAGCTCCTTGTATGCCTTCTCAAATCTCACAGCCTACATTTCCATGACATCAGAGATCCAGTAGTCATGTTATACCAAATAGAAGATCCTTTCCTCGCATGCCTACCCAAATCTCAGCCTACATTTCCATGACATCAGAGATCCAGTAGTCATGTTATACCAAATAGAAGATCCTTTTCTCACATGCCTACCCAAATCTCAGCCTACATTTCCATGACATCAGAGATCCAGTAGTCATGTTATACCAAACAGAAGATCCTTTCCTCACATGCCTACCCAAATCTCAGCCTTCATTTCCATGACATCAGAGATCCTAATCATGTTATACCAAATAGAAGATCCTTTCCTCGCATGCCTACCCAAATCTCAGCCTACATTTCCATGACATCAGAGATCCAGTAGTCATGTTATACCAAATAGAAGATCCTTTCCTCGCATGCCTACCCAAATCTCAGCCTACATTTCCATGACATCAGAGATCCAGTAGTCATGTTATACCAAATAGAAGATCCTTTCCTCGCATGCCTACCCAAATCTCTGCCTACATTTCCATGACATCAAAGATCCAGTAGTCATGTTATACCAAACAGAAGATCCTTTCCTCGCATGCCTACCCAAATCTCAGCCTACATTTCCATGACATCAGAGATCCAGTAGTCATGTTATACCAAATAGAAGATCCTTTCCTCACATGCCTACCCAAATCTCAGCTTACATTTCCATGACATCAGAGATCCTAAACATGTTATATTAAATAGAAGATCCTTTCCTCGCATGCCTACCCAAATCTCACAGTCTACATTTCCATGACATCAGAGATCCAGTAGTCATGTTATACCAAATAGAAGATCCTTTCCTCGCATGCCTACCGAAATCTCAGCCTACATTTCCATGACATCAGAGATCCAGTTGTCATGTTATACCAAATAGAAGATCCTTTTCTCGCATGCCTACCCAAATCTCAGCCTACATTTCCATGACATCAGAGATCCAGTAGTCATGTTATACCAAATAGAAGATCCTTTCCTCGCATGCCTACCGAAATCTCAGCCTACATTTCCATGACATCAGAGATCCAGTAGTCATGTTATACCAAATAGAAGATCCTTTCCTCACATGCCTACCCAAATCTCAGCCTACATTTCCATGACATAGAGATCCTAGACATGTTATACCAAAAAATGGGGATGGAGTTGGAGTATCTGCTGAATAGTGAGTTTATCTCATAACTTCAGTACTTGAATAAATTTGGCATGTAACATTTTTTCCCATCTGAAACTACATGATATACTGGGTATTTTAATTTGTGGTTTTGCCACTAGCTAAACCACCCATTTTGTTTTGGTCCCACACAATGAAAATATATCCAGTATTAATGTAAGAAAAGAAAATATCCTATATACTGTATTTTGGTGTGTATAATGCTCAACCATATTTATGACTCAGAATGAGGGGAAAACCCTTCTGCCGTATAATGCGCATGTGATATACATTTGAAAATGTCGCTGTTTTCATAGTGTAACAACAGCTGGTCATTGGATAGTGAATGAAAAAAATGGCACTATAAAAGATACAGCATATCTTTCCAGTTATAAGGATGGCCCTTAAAGGGGTGTTTTATGGTTTGCTTTGTTGTAGGAGTTCAGTCCGTTGCATCAGAACCCTCAAATTCCTGTTCATCGGCATCTCTCTCAAAAAGATGGTTCAAGTCCTCATCTGTCAATTAAACATTGCTCACTGCATTGCAGCAAAGAAGTATCAAATATTGTGGTTTAAAATGAGAAGAAAAAAACATAAAGAACCAAGTTTATTTTCTGAAGAAAAGTTAATAATTGCAAATTTACCTTGTATCTAGACAAAGCAGAGCAACTACCAGTATGTTAAATATATCAAAGCTTTAGTTGGTGTCAGTTGCCTTGAAAGACCATGCTGAGTTAATGAAGTACTGTCCATCTTGAAAACAAGATGCTCTCAATTAAATATTGTACAGTCAATTGTAACAAAGAACCAAGCTTATTTTCTAAATTGTAGATGCATTGTAGCTCTGTTTAGCCTATCATAGCTTAGCCTTCACTGATTACTGTGTCAAATTGAGTTGATGAAGCCCTAATTACTGTGTAGTCACAAAGATATAGAAAATACTATGATTTAAAGTGAGATAAAAATCAGAAATATGTTTATTTTCCCAAGAGGAATAAAATATGTGCCAACTTTTTACATTTGTTGATTATTTTATCTAGCAACATGTCACTGTTACCTTAACAGATTAACTGCAGTCACGAAAATATGTGCCTCCAGTAAGCTATCCCCTAAATGTGCCTCCAGTAAGCTATCCCTTAAATGTGCCTCCAGTAAGCTATCCCCTAAATATGCCTCCAGTAAGCTATCCCCTAAATGCACCTCTAGTAAGCTATGGTGCCTTCAAGCTAGATCAGCCAGCAGAAAACCTTTTCTTTTAGTTCTTGTACCTCTGACTGAACATAAGAAAATAAGGTGAAAATAAATGTGCATTATACATGGCTAAATATTGTGTCTACACACACACACACACACATATAAAGAGATAGAAAGAGAGAGATTTTATGCATAATGTTACAGATATATAATAAAATGGGATCCATGACTATATCTGCCAGTGAATGGAAGTCTTTTATAAGACCTATTCAGAAGCACTTTGTTATGACTGTGAACTGCATCAGATATGGGGATTACACTAGTCTGTAAAGCCAGCTTAGCTGAAAACATTTTTACAGTAATCTAATCCATTATTTATTCTATTATAAGCAGTTCATTAATTATCATATATGCTGAGTTTATGTGTTTGGGGTGGCAAATGTCTTTTAATGACACATTAAAAGTCATTGAAAAGTTCCATGTTTTATTATTGGCCCATATTTTTGGTGAGCAACTATATCTGATTGTTGTTATAAATATAGTCTGTGCTCAGAATGCCAAAATAAGATGTGATATTAACCTGTGTAAGTACAATTTAGTATTCTGGTAGAGGATACAATGTAATATGCTCATGGAAGTTCCATAATTTTTACTTAGTTCTAATACTTGTTACCAAAGTCAGCTTGACTTTTGTGCTGGCCCAGTAATTGTTGAACCCATTTTTTTTATGATCCAAAGTGCATTTGAATGTAATATCTCAGCCCTGATTATTTATTTTATCCCTACTTCCTTTTCTAGAAGTAGCAGATGGCTTGTGCTGCAAATTGACACAAGTATGTCAAAAGCCACGGTCATTGATTTGGGCAATGGATCGAGGCAAGCAAGATGAGTTTGGAACTACACGTGAATCCATTTGTCTCCTCAGGAAGATAGGCAGTGGCCAGTTTGCGGAAGTCTGGCTTGGTAAGTATCAACATATTTGTTGCTGTACGATGGCAGCAGTTGGTGTTGGGCAATAAGTTCACTAATTTAGGTAAACCCAATCCCCTGCATATAAAGTACTCATCGTGGAGCTTAACATTTTAAAAAAGCAAAATATGGTATTCCAAGATGTGATGTCAGACTAAGGCTAAACAAGAAATGATGATTTACAGTGTTATTTGAAAATCTGGGACATCAAGGGATCCACTGACCCCACCACCACCACCGCCAACAAGCTGTCAGAAGTTGGAATACCTTCCATAAGAAAAGGCATAAAAACTTCATGTCAGCAATCTTGTAGTGAATAGAAAAGAGAAACACATAATAGCCAGTTTTACAGATAATGACAGTCTTGTATTTAATGTACCAGAATATTGGGAATTAAGAAGACATTTGGTAAAACAGTGATTCCTCCTCCACTGTTTCTGTTTACTGTTAAACACAATGATAAATATGATACTAAATACTTCAGTAATTATGAAAAGAAGCCAGTGGTCTTGACAACTGATTTACATGTTTCCACTGTAGATGAAACTTGGGTTCATTTGCCATTATTTTAGAGTAGAATGAACCAAAATGTCCAGTTTATTAAAATTGTGTATGTAATACAAAACTGTATCAAAAAAAGCAAATGGATACAATCAAATTAGTCATCAAATACACTGTAACTTTGGGACATGTATATATTTGACTGTTCTATTTATAATCTGAGAAGACATTTGAAATGTTATCTTTAGCTGTTGTAATTCTTTTCATCATCATGGCATCATCACCATCTTGATTTCATTTCAAATATGTATTGATTGTAACTGATTTTGAAGCCAGTTTTCTTCTACAAGGAAGGACAACTTGATGTAGCCATTGATTCTTTCATCTGTCCTTATAGGCAGGACTACCTGTCCACTTGGGTGTGACTACATACTTTGTGTGCCTTTTGATTCTTTCATATGTCACCTTAGGCAGGACTACTTGGTGTGCACATCAGTTATTTCATCTGTCTTAGGAAGGACTACATGCTTGGTTTGCTCATTGATTCTTTAATCTGTCCTCATGGGAAGGACTACTTATTGAGCCCATTGATTTGTTCATCTGTCCTCTTAGGCAGGACTACATATTTGGTTTGCTCATTAATTCTTTAATCTGTCCTCTTGGGAAGGACTACTTATTGAGCCCATTGATTTGTTCATCTGTCCTCTTAGGCAGGACAACATATTTGGTTTGCACATTGATTCTTTCTTATGTCATCTTGGGCATGACTACATACTTGGTTTAGTCATTGATTCTTGCATCTATCCCCTTAGGAATTACTACTTAGTGTGTCCGTTAATTCTTTCATATATCCCCTTAGGCAGGACTGCATTGGGTGCCCATTAATTCTTTCATATGGGGCAGGGCTGCATGTTGTGCCCATTGTTTCTTTCATCTATTCCCTTAGGCAGGACTATTTTGTGTTGTGCCTATTAATTCTTTCATTTGTCTTCCTAGACACGACTACTTCGTGTGCACATTGATTCTCTCATCTGTTCTCCTTGGCAAAGTTAATAACTTGGTATTCATTGATTCTTTCATCTATCCTCTTGGGCGGGGTTACTTACTTGGTGTGTCCATTAAATCTTTCATCTGTCCTCTTTGGCAGGACTACATACATCATATTCCCATTGATCCTTTCATCTGTCTTCTATCCTGGATATTCCCATTGATCCATTTAATCTGTCCTCTAACCAGGACTACTGACATCATGTTACCATTGATTCTTTAATCTGTCATCTTAGGCAGGACTATTTACATTGTAATCACTTTAATTCTTCCATCTGTCCTCTTATTATGGTCTACTTGCATCATATATTCATCAATTCTTTCATCTGTGCTGTTAGGCAGGACTTCTTATTTGGTGTCCTCATTGATTCTTATATCTGCCCTCTTAGGCCGGGCTACTGATTTGGTGTGCCCATTCTTTCATCTTTTCTTGAGAGTGGGACTTATTTGGTGTGTCTTTTGCTTTCATATGTCCTCTTAGGCAAGGAGGGTTATTTGGTGTGCCCTTTGATTCTTTCTTATGTAGTCTGGGGAATGATTATTTGGTGTGTCAGTTGATTCTGTCATGTCATTTGTTCTCTTAGGCAGGACTGCTTACATTGTGTGTCCATTGATTATTTCATCTGTCCTTTTAGGCAGGACTACTTACATTGTGTGTCCATTGACTCTTTCATCTGTCCTCTGGCAGGACTACTTACATTGTGTGTCCATTGATTCTTTCATCTCTCCTCTTTGGCAGGACTACTTGCACTGTGTGTCAATTGATTCTTTAATCTGTCCTCTGGCAGTACTACTTGTATTGTGTGTCCATTGATTCTTTCATCTGTCATCTGGCAGTACTACTTGCATTGTGTGTCCATTGATTCTTTCACCTGTCCTCTTTGGCAGGACTACTTACACTGTGTGTCAATGGATTCTTTCATCTGTCCTCTTTGGCAGGACTACTTAACATTGTGTGTCCATTGATTCTTTCATCTGTCCTCTTGGCAGTATTACTTACATTGTGTGTCCATTGATTATTTCATCTGTCCTTTTTGGAAGTACTACTTGCATTGTGTGTCCTTTGATTCTTTCATCTGTCCTCTAAGGCAGAGCTACTTACGTTTGTTGTTGTTGTTGTTGTGGGGTTTAACGCCATTTTTCAGCACGATAGGCTATACATGGCGGCCAGTATTAATGGTGGAGGAAGAACCCGGAAAACCCTGGAAAGAACCACCGACCCACGAGAAGCTACTGACAAGCTTTCTCACATGCCCACATTGGCTGAATCTTAGACTCGAACCGCCGCAGACAGAGGTGAGATGGCAGTGATCCGTAACGAAGAGCGCTTTAGACCACTCGGCCACTCGGGGCCCCACTTACGTTTGTAGTATATCTCAAAAGTAGAGGCTCCTAGAGAGAATTTTTGTGTTTTAAATAGACAGGAACTCTCACTTTGTGGTTCAAGAAAAACCCTGAGTAATTTTTTCTTTACAGAATAAGTGTCAAGCATATGCCCAGATGCTTTTCTGTGTAAAATCAGATTTTAATTTACAAACATTTGTACAATTTTACAGGAAAGTGGAACCAGTGCAGAGATGTCGCTGTCAAAATGCAAAAACCAGAAGCTGTTAAAACATCAGCTTTTCTTGATGAAGCCCAAATATTAAAGACATTGCAGCATACAAATATAATCACTCTGCTGGCAGTGTGCAGTGAAACAGAACCGGTCTACTTGGTCACGGAGTACATGGCAAATGGCAGACTATCTCTCCATCTCCGAGAGGGCAAAGGCAGGGATTTGAAAGTCTCACAACTCATGTGGATAGCAGCACAGGTTGGTTTAATTATTTATATTTTTAAAAAATCATACCTTAAAATCAGATAGAGATATTTATGCCCTTTATAAGACAGTGTATAAAGCCCAGTGTAAAATCTGCCTTGCCAAGATTTTTGACTTTATCTCTGAATTATTTAAGGAACAGAATGCTTAGATTATTAGATTACTGCAAACAGCAGAATGTTTTTCTAACATTATACAAAAGTTGGAAAGTAGAAATGTACATCTGTATTGTGTAGGATACAGGATACAACCATCTCATTCGTGGCCAGACTATCTGAAACCATGCCAAAAATAGGAATAACTATCAAACAAGGAAGGAAGTATATTTTTCCTCTTCTCCCTCTGAATCCCAAGGATACTTTCCAATACTGAGATTGAATGCATCACCCTGAATGAATGAGGAAGTGATGGCATCTTCCTGGAGAGAGCAGCTGTTACCAACTTTGACACGGAAACAGCTTCTCGGCTTGATGTTGGGATTGAGTGCACTCCTCCAAATAAAAGAGGGAGAAATAAATCTTCTTGGATAATGAGGGTAAATCTTCTGGGAAGAAGGCAGCAACACATATTAAGGCCTATAGTCTTAAAGCAAGGAACAAGAACTCTCTTTCTTGAGAAACTTTTGAGGACATGAAGGCTGTGTTTGGCAGTCACATAATAACTTTCTCCTTTTACCTTCGATCCTTATCACAACCAGAGCTGAGGTATTTTTCTTCGAGTCCAATACTTGCAGTGCAAGAGAGCTTGACTGCTCCACTTTGAGCAAGACTTCTCTGTTAAAAGAATAGAAGCCCTTAAAGTAAGGGCTATCTTGACATTTTGGGCCTCTTGGTCATTCATCTTTGGAGGACATTATGGAGGCTGTATTTTGGCAACTGCATACAACCTTCTCCCTTTTTCCTTCTGTCTGTATTAAGCCTGAGCCAAAGTGTTTTTTCTCAGAGTCTTATACTGGAGTCACAAGAGTCTAATACTTTAGTCACAGGAGTCTAATGCTCAGGTCACAAGAGTCTAATATTCTTTTCACAAGAGTCTAATACTCTAGTCACAGGAGTCTAATACTTGAGTTACAGGAGTCTAATGCTCAGGTCACAAGAGTCTAATACTCTAGTCACAGGAGTCTAATGCTCAGGTCACAAGAATCTAATATTCTAGTCACAAGAGTCTAATATTCAGGTCACACGAGTCATACTCTAGTCACAGGAGTCTAATGCTTGGGTCACAAGAGTATAATACTTGAGTCACAAGAGTCTAATATTCTAGTCACAAAAGTCTTATCCTCTAGTCACAGGAGTCTAATACTCTAGTCACAGGAGTCTTATGTTTGGGTCACAAGTCTAATGTTTGGGTCACAAGTCTGATACTTGAGTCGCAAGAGTCTAATGCTTGGGTCACACGAGGCTAATACTCTAGTCGCAGGAGTCTAATTCTTGGGTCACAAGAGTCTAATACTCTAGTCACAGGAGTCTAATGCTTGGGTCACAAGAGTTTAATGCTCAGGTCACAAGAGTCTAATACTTGAGTCACAAGAGTCTAATGCTCGGGTCACAAGCATCCAATACTCGAGTCACAAGAGAGCTTATGAGTTCCTCTGTAAGAAAGAACTCTCTTTAAGAGAATAAAGTTAGGGCTTTCGCTTCATTTTGGGCCCATCTCATTTGTCTTTGGAGGATATTATAATGGCTGTGTTTTAGCAATAGCATAAAACCTTCTCCCTTTTTCTTTCTGTCCTTACCAAGTCAGAAACAAAGTATTTTCTTCTCTGGGGTAAAAATTCTTGCAGCACAAATAGTGATGTAACCTGTGGCAGTTTAATCTGTTAGTAATAAGGGAACAGTGGAACATTAAGAACAGTGGAAGCTTCTCCTTAAGGTGAGAATTTTGTTCCAATTCAGATCTTCAGCCTCCCACCTTACTGACAAATTCAAACAATTTGGATCTTCAGCCTCCCACCTTACTGACAAATTCAAGCAATTTGGATCTTCAGCCTCCCACCTTACTGACAAATTCAAACAATTTGGATCTTCAGCCTCCCACCTTACTGACAAATTCAAACAATTTGGATCTTCAGCCTCCCACCTTACTGACAAATTCAAACAATTTGGATCTTCAGCCTCCCACCTTACTGACAAATTTAAACAATTTGGATCTTCAGCCTCCCACCTTACTGACAAATTCAACCAATTTAGATCATCAGCCTTCCTTATTACTAATAAATTGAAACAATTTGGATCATCAGCCTCCCTTATTACTATACTAACAGATTCAGCTAAACATTAGTGAGATGTAAAATTTCTGATATTATTGTTTTCAATTTGGAAGGCTGGGAATGTGTTTTAAATATTTAATACTTACCTGTCATTGTTGGATGCTCTCCTCCTGCCAAGCTCAAATTCTGCAGTCAAGATTCAAGAAAAGAATTGAGGGATGGTCTTCTGCATGGGCCTATGATGTGGAGCCAGACTGAGTTGATGTAGGTATTCAGAAGGATACTGCATCTGGCATGGTCTATGGTTTTTCCATTGTGGAAAGGGTAGGCTAAACAATATAGGTTGGTGAGTATTACAAAATGAAAATTAGTTTTACCATCTCCCCAAATAGGTTTTTAAATTGAATTGGAAATTATTCCTTTAAAGGTATGTATCTATCAAGCAGCACATTTCACCATCCAAAAGGGAGCCAGGAATAAAGTTTGATGCTGATCCTTTCCTTTACCTTTCAGATTGCTGATGGTATGGCCTACATGGAAAAAGAAAAATTTATACACAGAAACTTGGGGGCAAGAAATATTCTTGTTGGTGAACAGAACAAAGTAAAAATTGCTGGGTTTGGTATGACTAAATGTGCTGATGATCCAGATTTTAACTTTAGAAGAGGTAATTATGATGAAGGATCTAGGAATATCTAAGACTGAATAACTTTACAACAAGTGACACAGTTCCTTTATTATAGACATAAATATTTGAGAGAGAACTTTTTTTTCCATATCAGCAGAAAGCAGTGGAATATCTTCAGGGTGTGAAGCTTTTATAATGAAGAAGCATTTGATTCTGTGCTGTGTTGTAATGTGTGGAAAATTCCATTTTGAAGGACATGCAATGCTGATATATGTACTGAAGATTATTTATTTTTTTACGTACAGTTTTAACATTTTTTCTCTAAACAAAATCAATTTACGCTTTGTTTTACATTGAACATTTATCTGAATATAAATTAAAAAGTTATTTTACAACCTTTTCTAAACTTTGTTCTAAAACTGAAAATATATTTGGTGTAAAGTTTCATATTGAAATTCTTATGGTATATTTCTTTAGGTTTGAAAATGGCAATAAAATGGATGGCACCAGAGGTTTTGCTGTACAACAAGTATAGCACGAAGGCCGATGTCTGGTCATTTGGAATTCTTCTGTTGGAAATATTCACACACGGCAAGGAACCATATGATGGTAAGATCTTTAACAGTGTGTAAATTGATTTGAAGAGCATTAATTAGTTCATGTGGATTTTGGTTGCTTCATGGAGTACTAGTTCATGTGGAGTGCATGACTTGACTGTCCCATGACAGCTTATGTGGAGTGCATGACTTGACTGTCCCTTGACGGCTTATGTGGAGTGAATGACTTGACTGTCCCTTGACAGCGTATGTGGAGTGAATGGCTTCACTGTCCCATGATGGCTTATGTGGAGTGAATGGCTTGACTATCCCTTGACAGCGTATGTGGAGTGAATGGCTTGACTGTCCCATGATGGCTTATGTGGAGTGAATGGCTTCACTGTCCCATGACAGCTTATGTGGAGTGAATGGCTTCACTGTCCCATGACAGCTTATGTGGAGTGAATGGCTTCACTGTCCCTTGACAGCTTATGTGGAGTGAATGGCTTCACTGTCCCATGATGGCTTATGTGGAGTGAATGGCTTGACTATCCCTTGACAGCTTATGTGGAGTGAATGGCTTGACTATCCCTTGACAGCGTATGTGGAGTGAATGGCTTGACTATCCCTTGACAGCTTATGTGGAGTGAATGGCTTCACTGTCCCATGATGGCTTATGTGGAGTGAATGGCTTGACTATCCCTTGACAGCTTATGTGGAGTGAATGGCTTGACTATCCCTTGACAGCGTATGTGGAGTGAATGGCTTGACTATCCCTTGACAGCTTATGTGGAGTGAATGGCTTGACTGTCCCTTGACAGCTTATGTTGAGTGAATGGCTTCACTGTCCCATGATGGCTTATGTGGAGTGAATGGCTTGACTATCCCTTGACAGCTTATGTGGAGTGAATGGCTTGACTATCCCTTGACAGCTTATGTGGAGTGAATGGCTTGACTGTCCCTTGACAGCTTATGTTGAGTGAATGGCTTGACTGTCTAGAGTACTAGTTGATGTGGATTACATGGCTGCTATAAAAAGTATTAGCTCAGGTGGGACACATGGTCGCTGTGTTGAGCACCAGCTTTTGTGGATTGTATTATAGTTGCTAAACAGTATCAGCTCTTGTGGATTGTATGGTTGCTAAACAGTATCAGCTCTTGTGGACTGAGCTACTAGCTCAAATGGATCATAGGGTTGCTTCATAGAGCACTATGTGTGGAGTGCATGGCTTGACTTTCCTTTGACAGTCCTTGTGTTGCTTTGTATTGAGATATTCACACATAGTAGGGAGTCATTTGTATTCGAACATAGTAGGGAGTCATTTGTATTCACACATAGTAGGGAGTCATTTGCTGGTATGATCTCTCACACAAGTTCTTTTTTTGTATGTTTGTCTTGAAAGTCTGTCTCTATGTCTATAATTGGAATCCTCCAGATGAAGATAATTACAAGAGTCATGTGCACACACACACACACACACACACAACTTCACAAAACCAGGAAACAAAGAATTTGTAACTTGCTCCGTTTGAAACAAATTTTACCCATAAACAAGTATTTACAGACTATAAAGAACACCTCCTAATATAGAATAATGTTTATTCATTGTAGGTATGGGAAGTAAGGAAGCTTTTGAACATGTGCAACATGGCTATCGAATGCCGAAACCAGAACTGTGTCCGACAGAAGTGTATGATGTGGTATTGACGTGTTGGAGTCTCAGTCCTCAGTCACGTCCCTCTTTTGACTTTCTCAACACTTTTCTTCACGACTGGCAAGCACCATCATGACAGAAACAATGGACAGACACATTAGAGGGATAAGGTATCACTGATTCATGGAAAGTAACATGAAGAAGACACAAATGGCCTGCCCACATAGCATTGGCATTATTTCCGTTGTTGTGGTAAACTGTCCACTGTTACTAGATGGTCAGTAAATACCACCAGAAGTAAACCTTGTTTTACTATTTTTCTGTGTTCATGCCAAGCTGTTGCAGATTCTAAGTGAGAAGAGTGGATGGAATGCTTTATGAGGTAGTTGGTAGTTAGGGTTTTGCAAGTGCTTTTGTAAGTAACTAGTGTTTTTGACTGGAAGATACTAATTAGCTTTGAAATGATGAACTAGTATGTCCTAAAGTCAGGTACATGGCTAATGTTCTTGGAATAAAGGATGCCAGGAGTGCTGGAAAAATTACATGCATAATCATGAAGATTCCTCATGCAAGACTTTGAATGGATTTCATAGTTGAAGGGAGGTAATTCCAGTCATCGTTAATAAAGATGTTATTCTTTGGTGCCAAACTATTGTCTACAAACATCCACTTCTGAAGCAGATCCAATATTATGTATCCTGATAATTAATAATAAAACATATCAGCTGAGTTGCTCTTAAACCCTACAAAATGGCATTCAGAACCAGAGGACCTTGTTAAAAACCACAGCATGGATTTTGTTCTCACCAGTTGTTAAGCACCAAATCTGGTATCTTTCTAATTATCCATATGCTAGGCTCAATTTATTAATGCAATAAATGTCAAGATATTCACAACTGCATTAAGACTGCAACATCTACATGTGTCAACAACTTTAGTTTACTCCCTGTAAATGTTTACAGAATAGTTAAATGTGTGAACGTACATGCACTTAAATACTATATTTTCACATCTCTGCTTAAGATATCTGTGTAACAGGATTCTTCTTTTAATTGTTTTCTTAAAGTATGGATGATTTTCAAATCGTGTGACATCAGTAGGAAAGAAGCAGAGTTGATGAGAATCTGTTGTGTCACACATTAAACATCAAACCTTTGTGGAGTAACATTTTATTTTAAAGAAATGCCATTTCAGGTTTGTAAGCCACTGTGGGTTCTTACCATCCTACAAAACACGTCTCCAGGCTTTAGCTCCAGTAGCATTGTCGATTTTTCTTTGTATACAGGATGTTATAAAGACAATCCGTAGGATGCTTTGCCTAAATTGCAATTTATGTTCAGCAAAGATAGGTCTTTGAAATTGAATCATATGATAATACAAAAAAAATACAAAGGCACAGAGCAGTTAAAACAGCTGTAAGTCGAGCAACATGGCATGCATATTGTCAGTGGTGTACATGTACAAATCTGTCCATCTCTAAGCTGAATGTGTTAAATGATAGAAAGCTTAGTTATGAATTGATCTGATGCATTGTTTTGGTTATTGCATACCATGTACACGTTTATAAATTTTGGTAACTGTTGTATCCTTACATTGTATGTTGATCTTTACATTTTTTAGTTTGTAAAAAGTCTAGTACAGAAGGCCATGTTCTATTTATTGAATGAACTTGTTTAGTCATTGGCCATTCAGTTCAGAAAAGTGTGGACAAATTTCTGAAATAATAATATATTCTAAGTCTCTGACCTTGATATTGTGATAGTGTTCATATAACTCTTCCTTAGTGATCATGTGCTGATTTTCATGCTTATTTGGCACATTTTTACTTTTAATTCACTGATGGGGTAAAGAATAAAGATAATCACATCTACTTGTTTACAAGTCAGTTCCAGCTGCAGGTTGCAAAGACCCAGATCTGCTGGTGTGTAGATTGTTAGGAGTTATGAATAAAACAAGGACCGTAGATTGGTGCATTATACAATAGCAGATCTGAGTTTGCAGTTAGACTGGACTTGTATGTGAGTATATATGGTATGTAACTGTCATTTTAAGCACATTTTTTAAATGCAAATTTGTATCATTACAACATATTTTGTTTTTCATTAAAGCAAATTTGGTGTTTTTACATCTTAGAAGTGTCATATACTATCATTATTTCATTGGTTTGTAATAGTGTATTACATCATTTGTGCACATAAAGTCACTTGAGTAGAAAACGGATTCTAAAAAATGGATATTAGGAATCTGATGTCAATAGATAATACTGCAAATGTTTTCTGCTTTACAAAATTTGTCTCTTCTGAAAGTTTAGGCATGGGTTAAATCATCAAATGTCCAATGGAATTTTAATTGACTTATTTTGTGGATCTAAAAAAAAAATCTTTAAAACTACAACCAACCAAACAACTTTTACTGCTTTGACACTAAATAAAAGAAAGGGTCCCCATTAAAATAGCTTTATATGCAGATCAACAAAGTTTTAGCCCTTTGGAAATTTGTTATTCAACTGTATTGTATAAATATTATAAACAATGTCCTGAAGAAAAAAAACTTAAATTTAATATTGGCAGAATAACTGAAACTGAAATTATATTTAATTATTATTGTGTTCTGCTTGTATTTTCATTTATAGTGAAAATTGATGACCTTATTGTTCCTTATTTTATTACCCTCGGACTGTTTTTTGCAGATTTTTTTTGTTGGATTAGTTTAAAAAAGGAGAGAAAAGCAGACCGTTTTGTTGGTAGCTGCAGTTAAAAAAACTTATGATCATGTAGTGATCTAAATATTGAAATAATTTTCATTTTAAGACTAATTTATTTTGTTGGATGTTTTAACGAAGAAACATGCTGTATATATTCCTTGTTTTTAAACAAGTCCAGTGCATTTGCAAAGAACAGACCAGATGTTGCATAATTTGCTGTCAGAGTTAGGCCCCAACATTTTGTTAGGAGCGGTCATTTGAGCAAACAACATAGATCCTGATCTGCTGCCACATTATGCTTTGGCAGATCAGGATAAATGTTGTTTGCAGTCGACCTACAAGCTAGATTCTATGGTAATTGTAGTCACTGTGCCTTATAGTTCATTAAACTATGACCAGCCTATGTGCAGTGTATTGAATTTTAAACATTCATCCACTATTTTGAATCCAAAGTGTTTTCCAGCTTTTTGTTTGCTTAATGAGCTATTTTGTTTCATTTCCTGGCTTGTAAGTACGTGATATTGTACATTCAGTTGAAGTCTTAACGTGCCTTTCTGTTCACTGCCATTTATTACATGTATATAGGGTATAAATATCAAATACTTTGATGTATATAGTTCTCCAGCCACAATACTTACATATGTACAAATTTTGTACAGAGAACAGGGAAGTACCTATTCATCTATATAAAGAAGGTAATTAATTAGTGAAGGTAATATGTGTATTTGGAAAGTGCAGTCTGATTTGAAAAGTTGAGTATTGGCTTTATAGTTGAGGTCTGTTATTATTTACTTGTATGACTGAACGAGATTCATCACCATTCCCTTTTAAATGTTCTCATCTTCATAGCTGGATTGGTTTTTAGCTCACGTGGCTTGAGGCGAGGTAATTGTTGAGGTAGTTTTCAGGCCAGGTGAACAAAGTATGACCCCATGTCCATTGCATGTTGTGGACCCATCAGCAATTGCTATTTTAAACTAATGCAAAAAAACAACAAACAGTTGATCATTTTTTTCTACATTTGGTGCAGATCATCCAGGCATGAAGGGCTTTAAAATCTGTTTAGGGGATGCAAATTCACCAGCAGATATGCCCAGATATGAAATCCATTTAAAAACAACTCTCAAAAATCAATTTGATAGAATTTTAGTACAAGCATCATGGTAGGAAGACCTTTATTGGTTCAATGTGACATTCTTTTGATTATGGTCACTGTTTCTGGCAGTATAAAAGCCAATATTACTAAAAGCAGAACACTTTTCAGAATTTTTTTTCCTTCAAAACTGCTTAATCAAATATAAATGTCGCAACATTGCAGAAAGCATCCTGTCATGAAGACATTCCAGAATTACACAAACGAATGCTCCTTGTGTGCTATCAAATATGGCTGCCATTACTACACATAGAAAAACTTTGGAATGACTCCTCCTCAAAATATCAAATAGAATTTGATCAGAGTGTACAGGGAGCATCATGGCTTGAACAGAATACATGTTTGTTTAAACAAACAAAATATGGTTGCAATTCAGAAAAATAAGTTTTTTTCTTTAAACAGCTTTTTTCTCCTCAAAAGGTACAAAATTTTGATCAAATGTAACAGACAGCATCCTGAAATAGAACGTTTTGAAGTTTTAACAGCTGATGCTGTTAATAAAACTAAAAACAAAACTTTAAATGATGACTTCTTCAGAACACCAGAACAGAATTTGTTTGTTTGACAGAAAGCATCCATGCATTAAGACGTTTTGGAATTTTGCAAATGTTGCTTGATTCTCTATCAGATATGGCTGCCATTACCAAAAATATAAAAAATCTTGAAACTTCTTGACAATATATTCTGATGAAACTTTACCGAAAGCATCCTGGCTTGAAGTTTCTTTTTTTATTTGTACTCAAAATATTGATCTGCTGCAATCACATGTGGTCACTGTTACCAAAAATTGAGAAATCCTTGAATCTGCTTGTCAAAATCTACTAAAAATGAATTGATAAAGTGAGACCAATGCATCCTGTCATAGAGGACCTTTAACAATAAGCAAGTATCCAATAGATACTGATATCTTGACCAGTAAGCAAGCGTCCAATAGATACTAATGTCTTGACCAAGATGACCATGCATTTGGCTTTTATGTACTGCCAGCTAGTTGAGCAATCTTGGGCCACTTGTTTTTTTGTGTGTTCATGTCAGAATTATTTTGTGTGCCTCTTTACCTACGTTTAAGAATATTTTTCATTTTGGTTGTGCAATTGCATTCTGAGTTCTGTTAATTCCAAAGCTGTGTTCATTTGTCGTAGTCCGCAAATTATTTACTTTAGATTTTTTTCAGGGATTTATTCATTCTGTTTTTTTATAATTAGCTGATCCTGATTCTTAGCCAAAAACAAAACAAATTCTGAATTTTGGACAAAACTTCAATAAATGTTGTAAACGAACACATGGACTTCACTCATTTTCCTAATTTATGAATGTTTGAAATGCTGTTATACACTATGAGGTTTTAAAGCTTGTATTTGTCATAGCGTTTCTGTCCTAATTTGTGGCACTTAATGGCATGTAGTGGCAAAGAAAATTCATAAATAATCTAGTCCAGCAGAAACAAATGAATGGTCCCATGTGTCTCTTATTTGAACTTGTTCTGAAGAGAGTGTTTGCATGTGTAAACAGTCATTTGTTTACATGTCCATGTTGTTACTTACATGTCCATGTTGTTACTTACATGTCCATGTTGTTCTTACATGTCCATGTTGTTCTTACATGTCCATGTTGTTACTTACATGTCCATGTTGTTACTTACATGTCCATGTTGTTACTTACATGTCCATATTGTTACTTACATGTCCATGTTGTTACTTACATGACCATGTTGTTACTTACATGACCATGTTGTTACTTACATGTCCATGTTGATACTTACATGTCCATGTTGTTACTTACATGTCCATGTTGTTACTTACATGTCCATGTTGATACTTACATGTCCATGTTGTTACTTACATGTCCATGTTGTTACTTACATGTCCATGTTGTTACTTACATGACCATGTTCTTACTTACATGACCATGTTGTTACTTACATGTCCATGTTGATACTTACATGTCCATGTTGTTACTTACATGTCCATGTTGTTACTTACATGTCCATGTTGTTACTTACATGACCATGTTGTTACTTTCATGTCCATGTTGATACTTACATGTCCATGTTGATACTTACATGTCCATGTTGTTACTTACATGTCCATGTTGTTACTTACATGTCCATGTTGATACTTACATGACCATGTTGTTACTTACATGTCCATGTTGTTACTTACATGTCCATGTTGTTACTTACATGTCCATGTTGTTACTTACATGTCCATGTTGATACATGTCCATGTTGATACTTACATGTCCATGTTGTTACTTACATGTCCATGTTGTTACTTACATGACCATGTTGTTACTTTCATGTCCATGTTGATACTTACATGTCCATGTTGTTACTTACATGTCCATGTTGTTCTTATCACTGCCAATGTAGCATGTTTAAGCAATTGTAATATTACTTTTGTAAATAGACCTTTACAAGAAATAGTGATGTCTTGTTCTGAATGCACAAAGGTGTATAGAATCTCACACTTCAGATTTAAGTTATTCAGGGACTAGAGTAAAGAGGTCAGAGGTAAACAAGGTCATCTAAATTGACCTGTCAAATTTAAATATCGAGTGAAATCTCAGAATACCAAAGTTCCTTTTGATGGGATATATTTTAGTTTTGAATGTTCTCTGTTTTCAGAGGCTAGTTTGTAATACTAACTTGTTTGTTATGAGGGAAAACAATAAGTTCAAGAGTTACTGATAGTAATAAGTGTAAACTGATTTGACATTTTAGTGAAACACATGACTGACTTCTCAACACTAACAAGTGTATACTAATTTGACATTTTAGTGAAACACATGACTAACTTCTCAACACTAATAAGTGTATAATGATTTGACATTTTAGTGAAACACATGACTAACTTCTCAACACCAATAAGTGTATACTAATTTGTTATTTTATGGAAACACATGACTAACTTCTCAACACTAATAAGTGTATAATGATTTGACATTTTAGTGAAACACATGACTACTCAACACTAATAAGTGTATACTAATTTGATATTTTATGGAAACACATGACTAACTTCTCAACACTAATAAGTGTATACTAATTTGACATTTTAGTGAAACACATGACTGACTTCTCAACACTAATCAGTACAAGAGCATCTAATGCTATTCCTTGAATAATCTGAAAATGAATTGTGTATTAATTGAATTTAAGGTAATGTGTAGTGATACCCTTCAAATGGAGGGTGTAAAAAACAGTACATCACACATTTATAGAAACAAGAGGGTTTTGTATTTATTTATTCAGGTATGACCTATGTAGAACATTAGAATATCAAGTCACCAGCATAAAACTTCCAGATATGTAGCCTCCATATGTGAAACCATTAACATCAACAGACACTATATAGCACAGAGAAATCTGCCTACAAAAGACAGGTGAACCAAAAAATTATGTCCATGATGGACAGGTATCCATTATACCGAGGGAGTATGTAAGTAAACTGAAGAAAAGAAATTCATAAATGTATATTATATGCAGGTGTTCATTTTATAGCTCCATCCATTAAGACAGGTTACACTGTACTATTATGTTAAGACTCCCCCTCCTAAAAATTTTAAACAATTAAACAATGTATCCTATTAGTAGGTTGGGACACTTTTTGGGATGGTTTATTATCAGAACTTTGGTAGAAAATGGGAAAATGCTGTGCATGTATGTATGTATGTATGTATGTATGTGTGTGTGTGAGTGTGCGTGTGTATGAATGTATGTATGTATGATGTTGCAGATTTGAAAGATTTTTTTAAAATTTTACATTTTTAAATTCAGCACCAACAAAAATATGTTGCATCTAATTTGATGCAAAATTGTACAGTTTAGATTTTCATGTATATCTGCATTACCTCTGGGAAGACAAGCTTTTCTCACTGCAGGACAACTTCTGTGTGTACTAGATGTGGATTGAATATTTTAAGTAGCTGTTTCCAGGCTGGCTTACTCGAGAGAACAAAACTTTATTGAAATCTGTTATGTTCAGGGTAGACTTGTTCCCAATGTCACCTTGTTTTCAAGGTGGACTTACTCTCAAGGTAGTCTGATGTTCAGGGTGGGCTTATTCTCAAGGTCAGCATAATTATTTTTAGAGTGATAACATTACCTGATAGAAATGTTGTCCCACTTTCAGTGTTAAAATAACTGTCTTCACTTTTATTACAAATACTTTCTTTACCTTGGCTGAATATTAAACAAATGCTATGTAAATATTACAGACAAAACTGTAGCAAATTAAATCACTGTTTGACTAAGTTGTCTGATGGATCTAGTTTGTGTTATGTTTTTGTTTTACTAGTTATTAAGTTACTTAAATGCTATACGTCTTTGACTCCTGTCAGTTCAGCTGTTTTTATTTTTTTGTCATGGTGACATTCAGTAAAATAAAGAAATCAACCATAGCATCATTCTTGTATTGTGTCTGTTTTCTTTTTCTTTAATGTTTATTTTAACTTTTGTGTATGTTTTTTGGAGTAATTTTTTCTTTCTGTTTCTCCATTTGTCTCTCTCTGCCCATCTGATTATCAGAGAGAGAGAGAGAGTGCAACAGAAGGGGAGGTGACCAACCCTGCAAAAGCGGTGTTGACCTTGAGAGGGACCCTCCCCAATCAAGGCTCAATTTTAAAATCCAGGCCTTGTAGAGTGTTGATTTTACCAGTGGTAATGCTTATTTATTAGTTACCAAAAGCCAATCCAATTCTTGTATAAAATAGCAAAAGGGAATGACTGCAACCAAGTTGATTGACATTGAATATCTATTGAATATGTTTCTTAGGTAATTGTTATATTTTTTCCCCAGATGAATCACTAATCAAGCACACACCCACATCCTAAGTGAACCCTGGGTGCTATAAAATGAACACCCTTGTTTAGGTTAAGGAGGTGGATCAGGCAAGTGCATTTGGGTTAAGTTTTACAATTTTCCAATTGGTCGCAGCCCTCCCCTAATTTTTTTTTTATAACACCGACGATATATCAGTTCCTGGTATCCAACATGAAGTTTCCACAGGCTGATCAAATGATTGTCCTTACGTTCTAACCACTACACTGCAGTCTGTGTTAAGAATATACAGCTAAAATAATTTACATAAGCGCTGTTCAGAGTGAATTGCAGAAAATGTATCAGTACATTCGCACTTATGAACAGACAGACATGCATATAGATAAAAAACTAATAGTATACACATTTATATAACACTAAACAAATCACAGAATTTATTAAGCATCTGAGCATTTTAAATCGTGCCTGTCATGTATATCATAACTGGTATTGATTTTTGCTTGAGCGTGGGAAATCTGTGTGTTATTATTAGCAGGTCAATTTGTCACTGCTTATTTTTATCAGGACTTGACACGTGACATGGGGATGTTTAAATTGTGATTTGAATTGGTATTCTGGCAATTCGCTGTAGTAAAACAAAATACATTACACTACTGCATTAGTAAAATGTATACCTACAGACAGTGATCTATAATTAAATCTTTGTTGAAATAATAATGAGTGATTCTGCGCTAACTATAGAATCTCGTACAGCTAAATTAGCTCAAGAACAATTATATGCAATTAAGAAATATATACCAATCCGCGATTCTGTCAAACAACAGCATCAGGAAGCTCTAGTGGAATTTACAGAAGGTAAAGAACAGTTATTTGAGCCAGTTACTGAACCAACCCCAAAAATTGTTACAGCAACTGAGGAAAAAGAAAACTTATGAGACATTACATGTTGATATTGCCGTCTTCAACCCCCTCCACCACCATTTCAGCCATCACCCGAAGTTCAACTACCACTACCACCACCTAAAGTTAAAACGAACATGATGTATAAATTTACCTAGGTAGGTTATTGCAGCTATCAACTATCCAAAACAAGTAGTTAAAATTTGCTGCGTTTGGATGGGGTGAAAATGGTATAAAAACTGAATATGTTAAAAGCGTAAAAAGTCGTGCTGATTGACGTAAATAAATATATATCACATTGTTTCCGGTGCTGAGCTGATCAAAGATGATACAGATTTTAAAGATTTTAACCATGTAGTAGATGAGTATATTGAGAGAGAAAATCAAGAAAGAAGACAAAGACAAGAAGAAATGAAGCATCAACTTGAAAAAGCTAGAAAAGAAAGAAGAAAATCGAGTGTAAAAGCAAGGTCTAAAACAACGAAGGAAATGAAAAAAGCTGTTAGAAGTACTCCAGCAGCGCTCTCCTGATCCACAACAAGATCCAAACAACAAATCACCCGAATGAGCCACCGGAAGTGACCTTGCCACTGGCGATCCACGTCGTTAGGAACAAGGTGGTAATGTGATCGCTGAATCGTCCGTGATTCAAGATAAACTTTGTCCAAATAACATTCTCGCTGATGTTGATCGACTAGAAATTATGATTGGTGGAAGACGAGCCGGCAATAATTCCCAAGAAATCATCAGTGAAGCAGCCGCTATTGTCCAGCGCTTTTTACCGGTTGCGTCATGGACAGCAGCGTCTATCGGGCACTGATCGATGAATTTACCGACGATTACTACAGTGATTGATTAATTAGATCGGAGTTAACAAAATAACATGATTATACACAATGACCAACATGGACTGAAAACAGGGTGACTATTTCACGATTACTGGTTTAAAAAGCCATCTACGGAGATGGACTCGCCAATGTTATTCAAGGTTTATTTAGAGGATAGCCCCAAAATCTATCCCGATTGCAAACATTTAGGCATGAAAGTCATTGAAGTTGTTCGTAATAAGGATATTGACACTGTTGGTGATATTGCTGGTAAAGCATTCTCAGCAATCACGGACAGACTAGCGTGAATAGTACGACTCAAACCACAGCCGGTAAAACTGCCCAGCACGAAGTGATGCTAGCAAGTGTCAGCAAAATAATAAATCAAGCTGCAAACGAACGACTGAAAGAATTAGCTGGTATGCCACTGACTAAACAAGCCACCGATAGAGAAAAAATATAACCGCAAGCCTGATTGCTTGAAGTGGCCTGGTTCGACGGTCATTTTGAACAACAAATAACATAATAAAATGTTCAAGCGTGTATCCGATCCCTCGTTTGACATGGATGCGCCAGTCCTCAAAGATGAATCGGTGCGTGATTATCAGTATTATTCTTATGATGCGCGTGCCTGCTGAGGTATTTATTGAGATCGAAGGAAAACTTGAAAGCAGATGATACAGCATACGGAATTGGAGATCGAGTTGGTTTTGTTAGTAATGATGTAATGGCGTTGTTTAACAGTTCAACGTACAGCATTGACGGAAAGAATATTGAATCATGTCTCGAAAACGTTGACGCTGCTACAACGATGTTGGGTCTGGAAATACATTCCGCTGATTATTCGCGGTCTGCTGGTAGTGAATGATGTTTGCCAAAGATAGCACTGAGCATCCCGAGAACCGTAGCATAACAATAAGCGCCGCTGAGAGTGAAGTCGCATCAATGAATCAAAATTTGAACCTTGATTCGCAGAACGTCGATCAATGTTAAACGGCGATGAATAATTTTCATGCGTAATTCCACTATCACGCATATTTGGATTCTGCAAAAATGTCAGAAAGTTTATATTTGGTGCTAATTCGAAAAGCCACGGACAACGATGCAATCTGGTATCATGCTGGTGTTGATTATGGTAAAGTGGGACTGACCAAGCTTTCGTTGTGGATGCAAGCAACGACACCATCACTTGTTGAAGAACAACAGCTGCTCTCTTTCACTGATAGCGGCGGTAAATCAACGATGTCAAGGTTGACGATGACAACGGACAGAATTAAAAGTAACTTTGCTGGGATATTCACGTGGCAGATAGCATCACATCAGGCAGTGTCAGTGCAAAGACATATATTTATAGCGCTTCAGGAAAACGCCCGAGTAGATTCACAAGCACGAAGCCCAATGGTGTTTGACACGCTCGGGGCTGGTGAAGTTTCTCTGAGAATAAATGGACATCGAGAACCATCTCAATAAGTGCTACTGAATTTCGATAATTATCATATTGCACGTGCGTATCATTGGTTGATGACATTCATGGGGCGTGATCAGAATGTTGATTCCGGTTTGCTGATATCTCAGCGGGACTTTACGACGCTATATCCAATCTATTATGTTTCGCCGGAACACCTAGATTTGTTTAGGCAACAGTCATAGACATTCACGATTTCCTAGCAGGTGGTTACAGAGCAATCGCTGTTATACTGTCAGATAAAACAATATTGCTTGAGGGCGTTGGCGGATGAATGAGATTCACTGATGAGCCCGTAGAAAACATGTTTTCCAAATATGTAATTAGATCATTCATGATGTTATGATGTCATATATCATGTCAACATTACTCTGACACCCGGTCAGATTAAAACATTGCAGTGGCCATCAGAGAAGAATGTTGGGGCAAAATTATCTCTAAAATAAACGGCGTTGCACTGCCCAAATAAATTATTGCTGACTGAACGTCAATGTTGCCAACGCCACATTTAGAATCCGCGTATAGATAATAATGACTACAGAAAAAAAAAACATGACTGGAACATACTTTGGTGAAAGTTTAAATGTGTAGTAATATTCATATTTGAAAATTTATTATTTAACTTTTCAATTACATACATAAAAGAAAAAATGCTAACCTGAAGCTTTCGTCCTTACGCTAAGGACTTCATCAGCAGACTGATGTGATTTCTATTGTCAACATCACTCGATGGAATGGTGAGCGATGTTAACAGATTGTTCCAGATATGCGGCCAGTTGTAACGGCCCCATCCCTGCTATAACTTAGAAGTCCGTAAAAATCCTAGATCGCGAACAAGCCTGGTTCGAGGGGTGGGTGGGTAAGGAATCGATTTACATCGGTGTGCACAAACGACGCTGAATAGGGAATTAGGCGTATGAACCTTCCGCATATCTAGGACAATCTCTTAATATCTCCCACCATTTCATCGAGCGATGTTGACAGTCACTAGAGATCACATTAGTCTGCTGATGAAGTCCTTAGACTAATGACGTATGCTTCAGGTTAACTTTCTCTATTTTTGTGTGTATGTAATTGAAAAGTGAAATACATTGTCAAATACCACTGGAACAGATTATCGCTAACACAACGTGGCCGACGACCACAGTGATATCAACGACGTCAACGCGACCGGAATTTGATATTGGTTTCCAACTCCGATAAAAGCGCCCAATAGTCGGTCACTTGAGATCGCACTGGCACAATTTAAACTTTATTATAGTTGGCCAAATATCGGAGAAGTATCGTTTGGTGGATTATCCGATAACAATTCACTGTATTTTCGTAAGAGAACATCGAGTGGGTCACCCCAGACTAGAAAGTCGTCGACATTTCAGCAGCATGATATCAAATTGAACAAATCAATGATGAACTTCAGCGTAGGATCAAATCAATAATGCGAAAACAAAATCAAAGATTGCTATCAAAGTACACGAGTCAACGCCGTCGACATATAAAAGTTGTTTATCAGAACCGTGCTGGAATGGCCGTTGGTAGCGCCAGCTGTTGCTAAACAACAACCAGAAGCTTTGCCGGTAATTCTTCGACTTAACACCGATCCAGATGGCGATGGTCGTCATGTGTCGTCAGGTATTGTCAAGATGACATCGATGATTTCTGTAAATCTAATCTGTGACGCAATCGATGGCAGCTATACCACGTCTGGGCGAGCATCCCAAGGGCAGGCACAGCAGGGTTATGTTCTTTACAGCTTTTCTTCAGATGTCCTACCAGGTCATTTGATTGTATCAGTTCCCGTTAATCCTATTTATTTTCGATGTCATAACCCATCGCTGTCACGAATACGTTTTCGTCTAACCGACCAAGACGGTAATTTACGGGACACCCGTGGTAAAGAATGACTATTACTTTGGATGTACGTGACAGACTCTGAACACCCGTCATGAAAAAATAGCGCATTAACCACAAAAATATTTGTTGTTAATTTTTTACTATCTCTCCTAATTTTGTTTTGGTACTGAGGACGTTGGTATTCCACTTTGATGGATTCGGGAATCCTAGTGGATTGCAACCCAAGTTGTTTTTAGCTGTCTAGCACGCGCACTTACAGCCGCTTGAGTTTCATATTGTCGAAACAGCTCTTATCTTTTCAATTGCGCATGCCAGTAGAAACAATTTAGCTATCTCATGTTGTTCGTATAAATTTGCCAATGAATGACAAATCCATTTCGCTTTGAATCAATTTGATAGAGCGTTATACCGCCGCTAGTGTATATCTATCCTCTTCCCGTCGCTGCTGTATCATTTCAAAATGATCGTTGATTTTTTTTACAAAATAAGTTGCACCTCGAAGCCGTTTTATTGTAATAGTTCAATCTCAGAAATAATCTCGTTAATATTTTCTTGGTTCCTTATACAGCAGGCGTATTTCTTTAATAAAAGATTTTATCGAGGCCAATTTGATAACGTGTTTCTGGATCGTGTAAACATATTATGATGAATCCTTGCGGGTTTTCTGAGCATGTGCAAAAATGTTTTTAAACTTGTTTATATCCATGTCACTGTGACACCACGTGTGATGAATATTTCGCAGCTTGTGTCAACAGCGTCAAAAATAATCCCAAAATTAAAGTTATCTCAGATCACTTTGGGAGTCTGAGTGTACCTCTGTGTAAGGTAGATAACATCTATGTTTTTATGTCTGCCCCGTGAAAATATTCTGGCCGGATTTGTTTGTCAAGCATGAGACCATCGTAAACCACTTGATATTTGATACCCCCGTTAAGATCCTCGACGGACGGCGTATCATCGATGTCAGTGATAAAACCAATAACGTCTCCGTAGCCAATGGTGTTTTCCAAACCCGCTGTCGATTCACCGAATTCCTTGAGAACATTATAGCATGGTTGGTCATTCACAGATGGCGCTACTAAATAGAGTTTGTCCGACTTGAGCCACCTCATTATCAGGTTTAGCAACAATTGGGTTTTGCCCGACCAAGACGGACCAGTTATAATGGCTCGAATAGAATTTGGTAATATTGAATGATGCTTGACCGGTGCCTGTTCGCGTGTCGCTGAAAAGTCATTCGCGTTAATATTGTACAAATATTGTCTTATTTATAGTCATGAGATTATATTGTATTCGATGCAAGACAGTCACGAATACAACTGAGTTGAAAAATAACAGGCGAGCGCTCACAGGTAAATGTGTGAGATGCGGCATAAAAAAGTTTGTGAGCAGCAATGCGAGCATTGCCGGCGGTGATATTGCTGCGACACTCTGAAAATTACCAGGAACGCCATGAGCTAAGCACCCTGGGGAAAAACAACTTCCGGGATATAATTATTGTGGTCCTGGAACCCGACTTGATATTAAACTTAACGAAAAAAATCAACCCAAACCAGGTGAATGTCCGGTAAATGCGATTGATCAAGCGTATCATACTCATGACATCGTGTATAAAAAGTATAAAAATAAAGATCTGCAACAACGACATATGACTGATGTCAAGTTGATTCACACGCTGAAGTTGATAAAGAATAAAATCATACGAGAACCACTCGCCAACTGGTTTTGATAAGAACAGCGATGAATGGCAAACTAGCCGTAGGGGCCTAGCACCCCGTGCAGGGAAACTAATTGTCTGATAATAACATAATGGAGTCGATTTATTATAGTCCAAGAGGATACTAGAATGGTACAGCAGGGTACTCGCCAATGCTGCAGGTGTGACACGTACCGTTACCGCAGAATGGTTGTCACGACAGGCAAATTTATCTACCAAATTCCAAAACGATTCAGTATGGAAGGTTTAATATCAGCATGCCCAATAAAGTTCATCAGGCAGATATATTGCTTTTACCATATGATGTCATTGGCACATCACGTAAACGGCACACATGCAAATACGCATTGAAGGTCGTCAACGTTGCAAGCAAATACAAAGAAGCATAACCGCTGTCGATAAAACAGCAACTGAAGTCACAGCCGTGTTAGAACGAATTTATTAACGTGGACCCGGGACGTCTGGCGGCCTACGCGGGCTACAGCTACTACAAGTTGATCCTGGCCAAGAATTGCTCGGTGAGGTAACATCACTGAAGCAACAACATAACATCAAAATCAGACACGGACACACCTCGTTACATCGTGATTAGGCAATCGTTTGAGCGATTTAATCGAACACATACTGTGCGATTATCTGGACATCAATACGCGCAGAAATTACTGAGCAAGGACAGATCACGTGAATGAGTTGCAAGACTGCCTCACGTGGTGGTTTCGTTAAACAATGAAGTCTCACGTGAAATTAACATGAAACCCATTCGAGGCAATTGACAAAGGACCCACATACCACGACGAAAATCACCAGGAGATCTATTACAACAACAAGTGTTGGGCAGTAACGTAACAGTCAGGTATTTATATGAACCAGGTGAACTTGAGGATGATGCAGCAGGATCCAGTATGGAGTGTAACCATACATAACATTTCCAGCATGGTAAGATCAACTGGCCAGCTGAAATCTACAGACTAGATTAAACTGCTCCTCTTCTCGGATTTGTCTGGGAACAATTACAGGTAATTTCTGAAAACAACCAGTTACGGGTATCCGCTTCACGATAACACAATGGAACCGGCAGAGTCGGAAATTTTTTCCGTTAAAACTCAAATATTCTACGCTGAAGTGAATCACTGACGTTTTTTCGTGATACAATTAACAGATCATCGGGTCGCCATAAGTTTCAGAAATCCCAGTTCGAATCACAATTTATACATCCCCATGTCACGTGTCAAGCCATGCTAAAATAAGCATTGTGATGCATTGAGTTGCTAGTAATAATAACACTCGGGTTTCCCACGCTCAAGCACAAATCAAGACAAGTTACGATATACTTAACAGAACAGGCATGATTTAACATACTCAAATGCTTAATAAATTCTTTGTGATTTGGTTATTGTTATATAGGTGCGTGTATACTATTAATTTTTTTACCTGTATGTATGTCTGACTTTTCATAAGTGCGAATGTACTGGTACATTCTCTGCGATTCGTTGTGAACATCATTTTTGCAATTTTTTGGAGCCATATATTCTTAACACAGACTGTGATGTAATGGTTAGAGAGTACGGACAATCTTTCAATCGACCTGTGGAAACTTACTTTCCTGGCTTGAAAAAAGATGAAATATCATTGAATGGTTAATTGTAAACTTGTTAAACGTAACCCAGGTACACTTGCCTGGGCACCCTCACGAACCCAACTGAGGGTGTTCATTTGATAGTACCCAGGGTTAACTTATGGGTGTGTGTGTGTGCTTGATAACAAACTTGAAATTTAGCATGGACAGCCTTCTGAATCTCTAAAATTTCGTTTCGCACTTAGCGATTCGCTTGTGGGTGTGTTCACACACAATGGAAAAAAAAAAACTACAACAAATACTGAAGAAAGATGTTCAACAGATATTCAACGTCAATTAACTTGGTCGCAGTCATTCACTGTTGCTATATTATACAAGCCTCGGATTGGCCTTTGGTAACTAATAAATCAGCATTACCACAGGTAAAATCAACACTCTTACAAGGCCCGGATTGTTAAAATTGAGCCTTATTGGGGGGGGGGGGAATCCCCCTCAAGTTTGACGCCACTTTTTATTTGTTCGGTCTACCCCCTTCTGCTGCTGAGAGAGAGAGAGAGAGCGAGAGAGAGAGAGAGAGAGAGAGAGTAACATACGTGAGGTATTGGAAAAAACATTGAGGTTACAAACAGTGGCGGAGGGTGCGGACCGCACCGGGTGACACCATCAGAAGGGGTGACACCCAAATGACTGTCTATATAAAATTTTCGACTTTTGTGCAGGAAGTGTTCCATACGGGTGACACCATGAGTTACTGTACATGACTGTCTATAAAAATTTAGAATTTTTGTGCAGGAAGTGTTCCATGGGGGTGACAAAATGAGTTACTGTACATGACTGTCTATAAAAATTTAGAATTTTTGTGCAGGAAGGAGGTCCATGGGGGTGACATCATGAGTTACCGCACTGGGTGACACCAACCCTAGTGACGCCACTGGTTACAAATATAATTCAATTCCCTTTTGATACGCAAATGAAGTTTCTAGTGATCTGTTTAAGCATGAGACCAACGGAACAGCAAGGGGTACCTGCCCTTGATCTATAATTTCGAACTGTACATGCATAGGTTAAAGATTCTTGTTGGACTTGTATGATTTATATTCTAAATTAAAATCATAAGTTTGTGCGAGCCCGGCGTTGTGTAAATAGAAATAACTACAACACTCGCGGGTGGTGAAGTTTATTATCCAACAGAATAATGGGATATAAACCTAAAATAAAACAGAACGAACACTTTATATACTATGCTACACACTAGAAAAATACGATACACAACCCTCACGCCAGTATTTCAATATATCGGCTCAGTAACATGTAATTGACAAAGACACGAAATCTACAAATTTTACAATTCTCTCGAATTATGACCATCATTATAGGCCTACGCAAAACACGTTCATCTGGACCCGAGATAAGTGCTAAGAGCTTTTATTAGGTGGCATGGGATCGACGTTAGCGTGCGCTTCGTGCACTGTAATCGATCGCTCACTCACTCACATACACACACACCTGGGTCACTAGCGTGCACTCCGTGCACTGTGATCGATCGCTCACTCACTCACACACACACATCTAGGTCACATTCTTCTCTTCTATGTGCAAATGTCTCCTGACATTTAGCAAATTTGTGTCTGCAGCATAAAAATTAAAAAACAAATAAACAACCAGTAACTATACATCATGTCTTCTAAAATAAACAAAACCATTGATCATTGCATGATAGGCGTTCACAAGTGAACTCTAGATTTAAAAGCACCCTTAAAGGGTCATCTTAAAGGTCTTCCTCACTTTCGTTTTAAAATGAATCAGAATTCAACGATTCAGATCTCGACTCCGAAGAGGTAGCTTTTCGTACGCCCGTTATCTTCTGAACCTGTTTCATGGGGGCTGGATCACAAGAGAATCAAAGGGCAAAAGCAAATTATGATGCAATGTGCGTAAAGATTTCAAACCAGCGATCATTCTTACCCTGTACAGAAGAACTGTCTAAATTTGGAGTTGATATCACCTGATATACATCCTTGGTCCATTTGTCGACTAATATTTGTTTCCCTTTATAATTTTAGTCCAACACTGCACGCTAGGACTCTGTCCCTACTTCAAGTCTGGACTGTCTTACCTTCTTATCATACTGGGCCATGTTCTTAGCATGGCTGTTGCTCGACTTCATCGCCGCGACTGTGTTAGCAAATCGGAGGCGGCCTTTAAGTTTTTCCGAAAACCATTACTCTGGAGGTCAGTAACTTTTGTTAGTGTTTTTATCGGTCAACTGTTCCCTGTCCCACTGAATGTTATTACAATGTTCAGACGAAAACATCTCATCGGCCTAATGAGGGGCCGAATCATTCGAAACACTATCAATCAAGAGAATATAGACGGTGGCTGAATGGAAAATGGCTTCCACCACGTCAGATAAACGCGAGAAAATGTAGGCATCAACGTTTTTTTCCCCAGCTCTATACTAGAAGTAGAAATCGTAATTTGCTAGAGCTGCAACCCATTTATGCCCTGTAGCGCAAATCTTTGCCGTCGTAAGGACGTGTGTCAACGGGTTGCTGTCCGTGACCACCTCGAATTAGGAACCTCATAGACAGTCACGGAATACATCGAATCACATTAGCTGGTTTTAGTCTAAACGAGCGTGTGATTTCATTGTTTAGCGCTGCTATGAGCAATGTAAGTCGTGCTACCCATTTGTGAGACCGTTTAAAAGTGCTGACACTTTGGGTCCGAGGCCTCGTCAAAAATTCTTGTCGGAATAATCATTCTGCAATTGTGCAATTAAATTATTCCTCAATAGCTTTTGTCACGATAAATGTTGACATATCCAATACAAATTAGAATTTGATATTTTGATAACAGTGAAGCAACAGATCCAAGAAATTCTTTACCAGGACAAACTTGTAGCAATCGTAGCCATGTTACTGGTCTGCGTGCATAAATGCGCTCGAATGCATCTGCGACACTTTCTGAATATTTTGACATCAAAAGATCAGCTTCTTTCTATCTGCGTGAAACATCAATAATGTTTAATGCGTATTTGCATGCGCGCACTTGTGCGCCACGACCACGAACAAGATCGTGTGGAAGGAATATGAGAACATCCTGATGAACCTCATTAGTTGTTTCTACGTCAAACCAGCCATGTGAAATTTTTCTTGGCACTGATAGGTAACTTTGCCTCAACTCTTGTCTGGCCATCCATATTCAAACAATCCATGAGTTCCCTTAGAGATACTTGCTAACTCTTCCACGGCCGCTTCACCTTTCCAATGTCCACGCGGACCGTAGTATATTTTCGATAATGTCCTGGACTTTGTATCCATTATTTGTTTGCTTATATCTATATAATTTACTTTTAACGAGAGGACGTTTTCCTGCGGAAGGCAAAGCTTGTAAGTGTAATCTTGGCCTGCATATCTCCTTTGATAATCCATCTTGCGATTCGTTCGCCGAGTGTTGGATTAATCGCATTTAAGTAATGGATCAGATATACGTCGACGCGTTGATGTGCACGGGTATCATTTAATGCTTTATAAGCAAGGTTATGTAGGTCGCACGCAACATCAACGCGATTCACAGGTGCTTCGCCAGTGTTACTAGTCTATACTCTTAAAATAAGTACCAGAAAAGAGTGAAAGACAACAAGCTTTAAAACATGTAACAAATAATTTATTTCCCTAGAACACAAAGTGAAAATATGGTATTGCGAATTAAATCCCAAAATAATCCAAGAATTATATACACAAGTCCTAACAATAAAACGTCCTGAATAAAACTCAGTTCAAGTTCCGAAGAGATCCAAAACCGAAGGCGATGACGTATCTGTTATAGCCTACAGAGTGATGATGTGTCAAAGGTCTCTTGTTGAATCACAGAAATATAATTGTAGGTTTGAATACATTATAAATTACAGTGAATATCTTTATCCAAGAAATGTATCATAGCACTTTTGTATTTCCAGAGAAAATAACCACTTGAATTTAATAATTTGAAGAAAATAAAATTCAGCCTAAACTGGTCACAACATAATACAACATAAAAGTGCTAGATAGTAAAGCACGAATCCCCTAATCCTCACAATCGCAAGATTATATAAGTTCTCTACTTGACTTCAGGTCACAATTAGCATTTTCTATATATAAAAAAACATTACCTATGGAAAATAGCTTTCTAGAATGATCTAATGAGCTTTGTTTACTCACAACACAACAACGTGTAAAATTCATTTAGGAATCTCCAAAACCCCGACCCCAATAAACATATTTACTGCTTGTTGTTTACCTGAATCTTATTAAGCTGATATACATAGATAATAATTTAGCTATGTTATGAGTTGTTGATATAAACGAAATAAAAAAATTTGAACTAAAGATACATATCACCAGGCTTTTGTTTGGTTGTTCGAATTAAGGCGTATATTCAGCCGTGTACCAGGTCCTTAATAATTGCATCCAGGGATGCTTTTTGACGAGGATATTACTCTATGGTTTTCCTGGTAGCTTTGTTAATGCCGCCGAGATATCACCGCCTACTTAAAAAAAACAAAACACGTGACGTCTTTGATCCACATCGAACAAAAGTTCCAGTATTCGCGACTCGTCCTTCACGAGTTTGAACTCGAGTTAGATTTTCGGTACGTGTTTGTGCGCGATATCGTACACATTATGATTGTATTACATTCTCTGTTATTCAATTGCATCACAAAAAGAAAATTCGCAGATCTTTTAATAAAAACAAAGACTTTAAGAAAAATCAAAGATCTCACAGCCATGGTGGTATATTTCCAAACACGGTTCGTGCACTGGTCATAGGTACTGCTGTTGAATTTGATTTTACAATGGTTGAAGTAGGATAGTTGTAAGTGATTGCACCATCAGCCGATGACCATCCGTGTTGTGTTTTAATAGATTTTCGAAATGAGCTGAGCAGCAGTAGCAAAGCCACTACCGTCGATTTCTTTTCCACCATCGATAGATACACGTGTCTAAAGTGATTTATGACAACTGTAACATGTTGATATTTCGTGACATTGATGCGTATGGTCTTGGAAATATTCATTGAATCTGGTGTTCCGCTGACCACACGCTGGATGAATTTCGTGACATGTTTGCGCAGGTCACTGTGGATCCATATTGTTTTCTCACCAATGATTTGACTGGAACTCTCAGGGACCAATATCGCGCGGGTTGGGACTCAAGCGTCTAATACAAAATTATCTCACGCGTTAATTTAAAATTCATAATAACTATAGAAAATGTCTGCCAGTGATGTCGTAGAAGAGTATGAAAAGCACCGCGTGAAACCGCTCGTGAACACGAGAGGTTGATTCAGAATATTATAGAAGATCGTAAAGAGTTAAAGATATGTTACAGTGGCGACCTTACAGCGGCTTTGAACAAACATTTGCATCGCCGATTAAACCAACAAAGGAAATTGCTGAACATGCCGAGGAAAAGAAAAAGGCCTTAAGACAGGTGGCAGCGCTTAGTGGAACAGAAGAACCGGGTCCAGTTCGTAAGATACCCAAGTGTAACAAGGATATCAAGAAAGCTAAAGGAGCAATTGCAGAGACCATTACGTGCTTGCCAGCGGAGATTGAGGAAGTCAAACAAACCATTGGTGACATTGGAGGAGCCGTTGGCGCACTTGCAAAAGGCATCCATGTTCTTGATGAAGACGTTAAAGAGGCAGTTAAATGGGTACCACGTGTGCCACCCGAAAGTACCAGTCAGAGATGCAAACACTGATTCAATACTTTAAAGAAAATATGGGCCAGATGATCTTCACAAATCCTATAGATGTTGCTCTTAACAGACCTCCAATTGGAAAGAGTACATGCAAACATGCCGTCAAAGACACTTGATAAATACGTGAACGTTGAATGGCCTACAATTCAGGCAGTTTACTGCACCCCTGCAAAGAAAACAAAAACACCAAAAGAACCCAAACAATGTACTGGTCACACACACACACACACACACACACACACACACACACACTCTCTTTGTCTCGTAAAAGGGGACTATTATCAGCCACTGACTTTGTTTCTAATCCTGTCCCTACTGTATTGTGCCTCTTGTAATCTCCAATTATAAATCTGTGGGCTTATTCTGTAGAACAGGGGTCTCAAACTCAAACCACCCTGAGGGCCACATGAAAGCATTTTCGATGACCCAAAGGGCCGTACCATTTTTGTTATCTCTCATGACACCTTGTGACGAAAATCACGTGTACCCCAAGCATCTGCACCTGAACAACCATGTATCAACACCTACAAAATCACATAAAGAACATGACAGAGAACAAGGGCAAATAAAAAAGTGGCTGGCAGAACAACCGTAACCCGAATTTCTCTCATCGGAGACAAATATCCTATGGAACAACTGAAAATGTCCCCACGACAACCAAAACAATGTGATTGATGAAAACTGATATGTCTTCAGTAAATAGATGTTTTCTTTCCATCCAGGGGTGAAATGTAGCCTCAAAATTTAAGGTACGACAATGGAAAAACTTTTCTTGCTCCTTACGGCAATAATACAAGCAATGCATTTTTAAATGTTCGTCAAGTCAAATTATACGCTATTAAAGAAGAATTAAAGTCAAATAATAGACGTTTTATCATCCATACAAATGTATTCAAACGGTTTGCAAAAGATGTGATATTTATCAAAGTGTAGAGTTTGTAAAACATGAAAACTCCAACGTTCGCTATTGGTTTTAAACTATATTCCTCATAGATTACAACTATTCAATAATTCATTCTCATATCGTTTGTAATGCAAAAATAAAAACAAAGCAAGAAAATGATGCGTTCTTCTAATACTTTTATTATTGCGACTCTATGATCTTAAAACAAGTAATATAAAAGAGCGAGCAGCAACAAGCTTTGTAAAATTGAACAAATAATTTATTTCTCTAGAATACAAAGTACAAATTTAAAGAAAAGGAACTTACACTATTGGGAATTAAATTCCAAATAATCCTAGATTTACAGACAAAAGTCCTAATGATTAAAGTTTTGAATAAACTTTAGTGGAAATCCAAATTAAATCCAATTCTGAAGGTGTTGATGTGCCTGTGGTGGTCCGTGTTGTGGCGATGTACCAACAATATTTTTTTGGATAACAATAATTCAATCCAAGAATTAAATTCTTCCTCGAAATTTCAGAAAATTCAGTTCTCTAATGTCAAGAATGCAATTTTTGAAGAGCACTGTGTATTTCCAGTGAATAAATAATTTAAATAAATAAATTCCAGCTAAAATGAACTATTGGGCACAACAATAATACGATCTTAAGTGCGAATTAATGTCTAGAAAAGCTAGGTTATATAGTCTTCTACCGTAATTCAAGTCACAATAAGCATTTCTAAAACATCTATTACCTTATGGAAATATTTCTGTCCAGAAGGTTCATAATGCTTTCAAAATAAAATCTTAGTTATAATTAGAAGTTTGTTACTAAAATTGCAATATAAATTATGTAGTAAACAACAGGTAGACCAGGCAATTCGTGGGGAATTTCTAAAGTTCTGGACTCAGATTGAGATGAACATGCTTACTACTAAACCAAAATCAATGATTAAAGTCAGGTCGAAAATGAACTAGATTTTGGACAAGGTCAAGTCCAACATACAATGTCACATTATCAATAGCATATAATGAAATAAAAACTTAACAAATAATGCAAGTTAAAATATGCATGTACTATCAATACATAAATAGTTAAATAGTGTAGCACACGAAATATACACTGTAAACAATCCCAATATGGACCATGGATACCTTAACATCCCTGCAGTTCGGTTTATATCATGACAATTTCTCATTTAAACTTCTTTCTTTTTGTATCCTCGCCATTCACCTAGTTCTTCGTTTTTCATCATCTTGCTTTATCTACCTTGGCTAAATGCTGATGATTCACCGAAACCCTGAGCATTAAAAACATTATTTGTTGTGATTAAAACGCAATATCATCCGCCATATATTCATATTCATTTACAATTTTTGTATACCGCACCAGTGGACTAGTGGTTAGAGCGTCCGCCTCGGATGCTGGAGAATGTGAGTTCGATCCCCGGCCGAGTCATACCAAAGACTTAAAAAATGGTACTAACAGCTGCCTCGCTTGGCGCTCAGTATTAAGAGGTTAGTGTTAGGACTGGTCGGCCTGGTGTCAGGAGAATGTGACTGGGTGGGACATCATGCTACATGTCTGCGGCATGATGTCCCAGCGCTAGATATCGCTATAAACTGTCACATTGTATACATTGTAGCGATTAGACTGTAAAATTGTTAAAGCTATGTTAAAAATCCAAATCACACACACACACACACACACACACACACACACTTTGTATCGTAAAATGGGACTATTATCAGCCATTGACTTTGTTTCTAATCCTGTACCTACTGTATTGTGCCTCTTGTAATCTCCAATTACAACTCTGTGAAACAAAATATGTTTAAACTTAGTACACTAACATAATAAAAAGGAATGGATATTGATGGATTTACATACCACTGTTAATCTTAGTGCTATATAACACATAAACACACACAAACAAGACAGCGAAAGGCAAAATGTAATTTTGTATACAAGACATATTTCTGCTAGTGACTACTATTTCAAGAAAGACTCGCATATGATAATATATACAAAGATTGATGTATAACTGCATATATTCATGGGTTTGTTAGTTGTTGACCACAAGAATATATTGATGAAACCGTAATTAATTGTCACATTGTAGACACACGTGTCTTACTTGTCAAGTCAGAGAAGGACATGTAAGATGTGTGAGGATTCGAATATAATTTGTGTTACAACACCAGCCTCTTCAGTGGTTTCCTAACCAAGCACACGTGTTTTATTATATGACAGGACCGTTCTATTAATATTTTATGGACTTCGGAAAAAATACGAAAATCTTTGAATTTTAATGTCTTACTTGCTTTGATTGTTTGATTGATTTTCGTGTAAGAGTCACTATCTGTTATATTAAATTTACTTTTTAGCTTGATTTGGTTTAAAGATGTAGTAACTAGACCTAAGTTTATGGATTCATTGTCTACTCGGCCCATTGCAAAGCCGGCCCATTAACGTTCTTGGCGCATAGCGAACTCGGCCTATCCAAATGGGCCCATAACGTACTCGGCCTGTCCAAGTCGGCCCATAACGTACTCGGCCCACGATTTATATGATAGTAATGTGGATGTAATGTTATTATTAACAACGGTCATTCAATTTTTTTAAAAAAAATCTTTGTACGTTTCTTTCAAAAGTCATTTGTTTTGTAATAGAAATAGAGGGAAAAATCCATATCATAATTAACGTATATATTGTCTAATGAACATTTTGAAACCGTTCTTGGAATGCCGCTATGCTACTTGTTAATTGAGTTGAAGGTAGCACCTGTCTGCACTACAACCTATGATTGTTAACACGTTGTTAATCGTATTACAGTCACACTTCCCATCCGTATACTGTAAATTTTGTATCAGCATTAAATATTTTCTAGTATTCTAAGTTCAAAATGCCCCTCTCCTTATAAGGCCGCTATATTAATTGAATTATATTCATATTATATTTTAAAAAAAATAAAAACGGTCAGCAAAAGATACCAGTCTTCTTTCAATATTAACTGTAATTAAATATTTCATTGATACAAATGTATTCTCAGCATTAAATATTCGACATTCTCTTTTTCTTGACCCAATTTAGTGTCTTTAAAATTCCATAGATGAAATAATTTTCGTATGGAAGTCTTTTGATGACATTTAAGATGCTGAGGTTTCAACAATCAGTATGATAACATTTCATGTATCACATATAATTGTCAAGTTTTCATCTTCTCATTGTGATGGCATTTCATGTATCACGTATAATAGTCGCGTTTTCATCTTCTCAGTGTGATGGTATTTCATGTATCACATACAATAGTCACGTTCTAATCTTCTCAGTGTGATGGCATTTCATGTATCACATACAATAGTCACGTTATAATCTTCTCAGTGTGATGACATTTCATGTATAACATACAATAGTCACGTTCTAATCTTCTCGGTGTGATGGCATTTCATGTATCACATACAATAGTCACGTTCTAATCTTCTCAGTATGATAGCATTTCATGTATCTCATATAAGTCACGTTTTCATCTTCTCAGTGTGATGGCATTTCATGTACCACATGCAATAGTCACGTTCTAATCTTCTCAGTATGATGGTATTTCATGTATCACATACAATAGTCACGTTATAATCTTCTCAGTATGATGGTATTTCATGTATCACATACAATAGTCACGTTATAATCTTCTCGGTTTGATGGCATTTCATGTATCACATACAATAGTCACGTTCTAATCTTTTCAGTGTGATGGCATTTCATGTATCACATACCACAGTTAAGTTATGCTTCTCATTGAGATGGCATTTCATGTATCACATATCACAGTTAAGTTATGTTCTCTATGTAATGGTATTTATGTATCAAATATCATAGTCAAGCTTTGTCTTTAAACTTATAGTTAATGGCACAGTTGTTGTTGTTTTTTTTTTTTTTAAATATCTTTTTCTGCACGTTTGGTCTAATGCGCTGTGAGATATGAGAATGGAAGCTGGTAAATTTTCATGCTTGCTCAGTACTCTTACATCATTTTAATCACTCATAGTCAGGTGTTATTATTGTGAACTCTGGTAACCTCACAATGGTAGGCGTTAGAAAAAAATCATTTAATGTACTGGTTTCAGAACCAAACTCGAGTTGAGTCTGAACACTTTAATGGCCTATGCCACTGATCACAATAAAGTTAAAATCAAGGAACTTTGAGCGTATCCATACCTTCGGTTCATGAAGGTAGTTTCAACTATATATTAATACTTATATATAGTCCTACTTATATATTGTCATACCTAGTCTTAGCTGAGGTAGTATAATCTGATATATTGTCATACCTAGTCTTAGCTGAGGTAGTATAATCTGATATATTGTCATACCTAGTCTTAGCTGAGGTAGTATAATCTGATATATTGTCATACCTAGTCTTAGCTGAGGTAGTATAATCTGATATATTGTCATACCTAGTCTTAGCTGAGGTAGTATAATCTGATATATTTTGAACTTAAGCTTGAGTTGCATATAAAAACAAATCTTGGAGACTGGACTAGTTGCTGCATACGAGAAACGTTCTGAGCACCCAACCTCAAAACACAAAACACAGCAACATGAAGGATTGACAGTATCTAGTTACAATTGTAATTAAGTTAGAATAATATAATATTATGGATTTCTTAACCAAAATCCCTGCATCATCCAGCTAATATCGCTGACTTAAACGTTTTCGTAATACATTAATCAGTTTGTGTTTTCAAGTTTGAGTGGAATTTCATGCTCAAAATAATTTCGGTAATACCTGACCCTGATATCGTGGGAATAAATTTACACGTTAGTGTAGGACCCCATGCTTTCTGAAAAAAAAAAAACTTATTAAAAGATCAAAAACATCAACAACACGAATAACAACAATCCTTAGTTCTCATGCACTTGAGCCGCCGCATGTAAAAATATTATTCCGACTTCAATTGCAGCAATATATTTAGTCAGTAAAGAAATTGTTTAGAATCTTTTGTTAAAGCGGGATCTCAACAGGCCATTGGAGAGCTAAACTGTAACACCCGATGGAAGTAGAAACAGTAATAGCACCAACATTTATTCCAACCATAATAATTGCAAATCGATTCATTATTTCTATTTTGTTCTATTATTTTATACTTATTTTACACTTTACTTGATGTTACTATCCGAATGTTTCAAAATATTTAACCATTTTTACTAGTCTGGTTAGATTAAATTTTCAAGCAGAGTGCGGTCTGTCAATGGTAAGTCTCTGTAACATAACCTACTGACAGTTGTCATTCGCTGTATGGTTGCTACAATTGAATCAACGTCATTGTACTGCTTCCGGTTTTTCAGAATTTTGTTTGGTCAACTCAGAATTCTGTACTATTATTTATGGATGAAAGGGTTGCCACTTTAAAATGCAAGACGTTCCTACGCAGCGAGTTAGCCAAAATCACGACGATGCTGTTGCATTTGTACATAGCCCCTCGTCTGTCGATGAGGAAGTATATGTACCGGAAATTTGGAAATTAGGTCGAGATCGTTTTCTGTCAATCTACAATCTACACGGTAAACAAGCATGATCAGAGGATCAAAAGTAGAATTAGACAAAATGGGGGTTCTGGACAATTTTCTTGAAGGTGATCTTTTTGCACAAAAAGGGGGTTTCTGTCCCAGGTTTATGACAGCCATGGGGGTTCTGGGCCAAAGGTATGCAATATATTATAGTTTTTTTAAATTTAAAAAAAAGTGGGTTCTTTATCAAATGTATTCTAATGATAAAACCATGGGGATTCTGGACCACTGGGTGGTGATCAGATCGATGCGGATTCTGTACCATTGTAGTTCTGGACCACGTGGTGATGATAGTGAACATAGACGATGAAGTGATGCATGTTTGCGTCACAGGAACTGACCGCAGCCTGATGTTTTATGTCCGAACACCAAAGTTGCAACTCCATTGGAGCAGTATCGCTTTTCGTCGAAGGTTCATAAACCTTTTTCTTTTGTTGGCCAGCAACGTGGAAAGTGGAAATCCTGTGTCGGTAAGATTTGAAAAGTTATCATCGTGTGTAATATAAGATATTACTAGGCGAGTGTCTCTATGTAATGGTCGGTCGTGGCAATTTTACCGACGATTGAATTTTTAATGCCTTTAGCCTTTTTCTTTAACGCGCAGGTGCCCATCTTGATACAGTAGATTTTAGAGCGCAGACCGATAAACTCCGCAATGGGCGCATCGTTACACTCGTCCTTGAACTTTCCTAGGACCTTTTAATTGTCTGCGCAGTAAAACGGACTATGTCTGGGTAATCGCTGAGATCGAAAAGTTATTTCTGGTAATACCTAACCTGATAAAGATCCTCCGTCTGAATCTTGTAGACGAGCGAATCGGTGTCGGTCATTAGCAGATGAGCGTGATCACCATACTGCGATTTGTTGAAGCATTAATGGAAAACCAGCATGAACATTTTGGAAAGATAGAGTATGTCTGCTCCAACATACACAGGCTTGTCGAGTTTCAGATGGGTTTTACTGGATCGACGGCTACCAGATATTCGTCAAAGATTTTCATATGGACGAAAGTATCTGATGAAACGAGTTTGTCACGTCAGCGTACATCGTTGACGATTTCAATTTGTTTTCAGTTTTCGGATGTTTTCTATGGTTTTACCGAAGACACTGTTGGTCATGAACTTGAAAAAATCACTTTCGATGTTCCTGGTTGCCAACGTGCGCTGCTGAGTGTTAAAGTAATTGTAACGTTTCATCTACGGGGCCTGATTAAATTGGAGCGTGCGATGAACTTTGTCTAAAATCAGGCCGTGTTTCAAGGTCTAATTGAGTAGTCGAAGATGCAATATGTATATGGTCCTGTTCATGGGATTTTGCACAAGCTTTTCTATACTTTGGGGTACCCAGACCAAACTCGTCCTTCGGCTCCAGTTGCTTCGGAAACAGTATCTCATTGCCGACCAGAAGTTTTCTTCGGCGTAGAACGGATAGTCGTTGTGGAGCTCATGTAGATGTTCAGGATAGATCAGCTCGACTTCAACGAAATAACTTATGTGGTCAACGTAACCGACTGAGCGCAACTGCAGAAACTACTCTGCGGTCATCCAGTGGAAACCTTCCACGGGAAGTGGCTGCGATATAGCCCAACCATACACATTTTTTTTTTTGTGCCAGGATAAACGATGTAGGATCTTAGTTGGACAGGTATTTGTTATTGGCCACGACAAGCGTTCATCGCCATCACATCAGATGTTGTATCCGATCACGTACGGCAGGTTTTGCTGCTCTTTGTGAAAGATCGATAAGGATCAGGATGAGGCCCCTCCACATTTTCTAGTATCGCCTCCGAGTCAAATACGATATGAAACGTCTGTGCGTATGTTCTGTTTCAATTTTCAAACTGTAAAGTACTTTTCCCGCGTCGGAAGCCTGAACAGCTTGTTTTTCCTGGCAGTACCCCGACACCACGTGCTCGTCTACCTTTTCCTGTCGTGAGAAACACTGCAAACATTTGTAGCAGAAATGTGCATTGTTATCGTGTTTAGTGTACTGTGAGCGTCACATACTCTGAAATCTTTGATCTAGATGAAATGTGATTGATAGTAAGGTATAGTGTATTTTCTCGTCTTAGTTTTGTTTCTTTTAACCCAAAGACGTTTATTGACAGATTCATTTGCGCTTCCCGTTTTGGCACATTTTTCACAACCGCGGAAAACCCGGATATTGTTTGTTTTGATGCTGCTGAGATACGGCCTGTAGTTGAAGACTCTATCCACGTGATCCTCTGATGGGTGAGATCTCCCCAGATCAGACAGTAATCATCGTTCTTTTTAACGTTCACGCACGCTTTAGTCGCTGAAATCGTTTTGGGGAGTTAGACATCTTTACCTCCACGCGGTGTCTGATATTTCGACGTTTGAAACGTGACCGAGTTCACTCCGGCAAAGATCCACGCCAATGCATTCTGCTGATAATCCTCGATGCGACGTTGGGTAAATGACCAGACGATGTCGACCATCGCATATAAATCGTCACAGAGAGAAACGATGAACGACTTTGACCGAAGCCAGACGTCGGTGTTTTTTTTCTTGTTCTGTCCGCGTGAAATGAACGTTAAAAGCGACACTAAGTTTGATAGCCGTATGTTTTGAAGTTCTTGATCGACGGTCGGTTTCAGCAGTCGCTGTAGCAGTTGTTTAATGGTACCGCCCGCAAGCACGTGTGGATTATTGTAAATAAAACCTTTTGTCGTCACCTCCGTACGCCTTCTTGGTTTGTATTGGTGTAAGCGATCGGTTCTGCTTAAGGTCGATTCGGGAAAGTTTTTCAATTTCAGCTCGCCTCAGTCGACTCACGGTCTCGTTTTGATCTTCGAGCACTGCCGCCCTCGCTTTAGAATACGCTGTGGTTTTTCCCGTGAGAGCCTTGTACTCGTCGTGTAGTTGTTTTGTATACCGCTTGGGGGGGGGGGGGGTGATGATCTGTCGGTCGATGAGATGGTTAAAATCCGTCACTAGTCGTGAACGACTCCATAGAACTCTTGCGGACGTTCACAGACCTGCGCGATGAGTTCGTGCAAGGCAGCATTCGACCTGGAGTAACGTGCTTGTCGCAGGGTAAAACAGAGGTATATCTCTCTCAGACGACGGATCAGTTCATTTCGTAGAATGGACGTTTCTCCGGGGTTGAGTAGAACATTCACTCCTTCTTTCCTTCTTTTCATCATTGTAGCAATAGTTCAGACACATTTATTTATCTTATATGATACATGACGAAGAGATGCAATAGAACCTGCAGATGCGTATGCTATGCCCAGCTCAACGTGATCATAACAAGAGGAAGCTCAAGACCTCAGCCATGCCTAGTATGTGGAGTTGGTCATCGTGGACGTTTACAAGTGTGTCAGAACTCATGCAGCCGAAAGATCAGGGCGATCAAATATTATTACCACAATGTAAGATAAAACAACAAAGTCAAGAAAACCACATCGATCATCGACGACTACATAGCACAGATTAAAGAGGTCGCGATGAGGAAACAGCAACTTCAGGCTTGGCGCCATGAGCGTCAGCGACATCGAGAGGAAAACAAATGACGTGATGGTTACGAGATCATTCATTTAAAAAAATATCTGTGATTTCGACATCTATAATGATTCCCCGTGCAAGAGTTTAATGAATTCTTCTTGATGCATGCAGGAGATGCTATGTTTCACGAGGAGATCCTTATCGTGGACGGTTTTGAGCGTGCCATTGTCGTAGAGTTCTTTTTTCTGCGCAGTCGTGCGTAACATATGTTTATATACCTACCAAAGAGCGTGAGAGGCACACTGATGTCGATGATGAGATGGTACGTGCTCACGATGTCATCCTCGAAATCTTTAAGATTTTCGACAATGGCACAGGTGAGGTATCGTTGTTGTTGGTCATGTTTCTCTCTGTGTTAAGACTGAGATAATTTTAAGAGTTTTTCTTTTTTAAAATATTCCGTTCCCATGCACCTCACGCAGTGCTTCCTAATGACCCTGATGACATCATTTTCGGACAGTTCTCGCCGTTGTTCTCGTGTGAGCAAAGGTTGCCTGCGCGCCACTCCTATGGCTCTCGTCGCGGTGAGTCTAAGTTCAGAGGAACGTTGTTTCTGACCACGGTCTCGATGGATTTTTCCATTATGTCCGGGTTGTGCAAGATGACATCGGTGATAAACTTCTCGTCGCCGTGGCAGGAAGACATTTATATATTAGAGAAAGACTTCAAAGAAGCATAATGACTAAGGATCTGCGCAAGAAACTCTATGAATTTATTGCACGTTACCGCGTCAGGTAAAAGTCCTTGGATTGGATTCAGCTAATGGAGACGATCCTGGGCGGATCAGAGCTCGCTACAGTCATGGGATGCTACCTTTTTGGCGACATTGATTCGATCGTGACTAAAAAATATCTTCTCCCGGGGATAAGATCGTCTCGAGTTTAAGTGTCCTTTTGTGAGACATGTGGGAGCGATGTCAGAGTATTATCGGTCGCAGGTAATGTCAGACATGCCCTTGTCTCCGATCGCATCCAAGGATCTGCTGATCGATGGGGTCTTTCGCAAGTGCTTTTACCACCAGTTAAATTTCACACCGCGGTATGACAAGAAATTTCATCTCCGCGACTTAGGCCGTTACACCAAAGTGCCACTCGCCATCGGTATCGTGCTCTTTCTGGGTGATCGCGACCTACAGCGACACCGACGAGTTAGAGCTGCTAAAATTACTTCAGCGCGGTCTGGACAATGAAGTGATATTGTGCACGAACTGCAAGACAACCCGGGTCGTTACGAGATAGACCTGATATAACCATAGAAAACATCTTCGCTTACCTGTCATTTAAGCTGATGGAGATACAGAAACATGGAGTACATCGTCAAGAAAATTATCGCAGCATGATCGATCAGGCCGTGTCGCGTCTTCCCGAGAAAATACAGTCCGTGAAGCAGACTAACGTGAGGTTTACCTACATGTATGTTTTAACTTAACCGGTGATTTCTCTTTTTCCATATTTTCTGTCGTAAGACTTATCAAAGTGACTCAACCACATCTGCGCCAGAATGATCAGGATGTTATGTGCCTTTCTTAGCTTATGACTCAACAGGGAAATGTCGAGTATACCTACACAAAGATACGATCGGATTTTTCTGAGCACTTTTTGATACGCCAGAAATGCCTGCTTGGTATTTTTTTTTCTTTTTTGACTGTCAGCGTGGGCTCCATTCGCTTGACCACCGTTTATAAAGATAATCCGGCTCCGGACACAATCAGTATAAACGGATTGGCTGTGGCAGCGGTGGAGACGATCTCGGCGGAGGTCATGGCAAGCGGCACCTATGCGGAGATTTGCAGCTAACGTCGATAATGCCGATACGCGCTTTGGTACACGTAGACTTCACGCTGGTAATAGCGGTAATATAATTCGAGTTCTCTCCGGTCTTCTGCAGATACATGTTCGTCGATGTGATTAAAATTGATGATCGGTTTCATCTTATATTTCTGCGTAGACTAGACACCTCAGCAGAAGATCAAGCTGAGTCAGACGCTTTTTTAAGAATGACATGCGTTTTACCGACTCTTTCTTCGTTCACTAAGGGATCCTAAGTATTCACCCACCACCCACTGTGGGTACCTCTTTAAACCTTTTATTATTTTCGTCATCTGATTAAGCTTGATAAGATCCGCTAGCGTATCAGAGTTTTTGCTGTCAGGTCAATGTGGTCTAAATACCACTGTGACTCACGACTTGTATTAACCTGAAATCGTCAGTGAAATAAAGTATTTTTCGATGATTTTTGTAAAGGTACAAAAAAGCCACAGCGATTTTCTCCACACTGAGTAAAGTTTTATCGAAGGCTTTAATGGAAACATAAACTTTCGGTCCGTAGTGGCTCAGCGGGTCCAATATTTGTATCGGTACTTTTCTAGATCATTTTTTTTAGCAGATCAAGGGTGGCCCTGAGAGGGTTAATAAAATACTCCTCAGGAGGTAGAATAAATGTGTTAAATACTGTACTCATATTTTACTCAATTTCTTTCGGCGGAAAATTGTCCAGATAAGCGTACACCGCTGAAGCTTTGACCGCGTCCACCTTTCCGTGCACACTATAAAAGAGCATATGCATCAGCACGTCCATGGCTTTGTTTGGTCCAAAATCCGGTGGCTCTGGAGCCACTGCGGACGGTTCAGGAACCACTACCGCATCTTCGTCGGGAGGTTTCCCGGCCGATCGTCGATTGTCATCACCTCCATGTAACTTCCACGTCTTCGTACTCTGATCCGGCATGTTGAAAAATTTCTTTTGTTCGTGGCATGGCGCAATTTTCTGTTTCTGTGAAATAGCTTTTTGTTACTACTTTATCCATGCAGTCGTGATCGTTTTTTGTGCGCGTCATGGTCTACCTTTGGTGCAAACTTACACCGCTTGCTTTATCCAGTTTTCACGACGGCATTGACGATTTCAGGATGTAGTTCCTCAATGATGGTGTAAACGAGCCCTTCGATGCCTTTAGATAACCGCATCAATTCGCTGTCGTTACTAAATTTAAACAATGCAAAATACCTGTCGACGGCATCTCTTAGCTTCTGTTGTCGCATGCGTTCCCGCGGAATGGTGAGAACGTTTGTCCTCATCGTGCCTCCAATTTATGTAGGAGACGCCAAGCATCGATTTGCACAGATTCTGCACTCAATTAATCTCTGCATAATGTCCTGTGCTCTGCTTGAGTACGTGCAAGTGGTTTCCAGTGTACGAGGGGTCCTGTCGGTAACTATCGTCGAACAACATTTGGTAATGTTCGAAACCGATTCGGATGATTCAGCCATGGTACAAATTATATTAGTTGGACCAAGGTAAAAATATTCGCCTCAGGTTTCGTACTATATGAGGTCGTCTAGGGTAAAATTTTGAAAGTAACTTAGCCCAGGATTAGAAGGTTCTGCCGTGAGCACCATAAATTCAATCACGGAACAATTGATGTACCTACTGGCTGCGGAGATATACAATTCGAACGTGGTTGTCCCAATTGTTGCATTGCTTTCGTAAGGCAAGTCCGCCGTGGTGTCGGGCTTGATGCCGTCCAATCTAAACTTATCCAGAAGTGCGTCCGCCCAACTGAAATGTCCAGATCTCAACAGCCACGGGGAGCTGGATCTTCAGCCAGAAATTAGACGTGACTCCAGCCGTTGTCCATTCGCTTCCCATGGACATGGGTGCGATGTGATGGGCAAAAACATGATAAGCCTTGAATGTAAAGAAAAATTCCGACCCCACCAAGATGATCACACCACATCGGTTTCTGGTGTTTCCTGTGAGGTTTGGAATTTGTCCGGTGCTGTTTCTGACACGGAGTACATTTTTGTGGCTACCTCGTTGTTCACGACGGGCGGATCATCTGTCACCTCGAGTTTAGCTCCTGCCGCTGCGGAGAGAGTTCCGACGAGAGTTCCTCCGGTTGTCGATAATTTAGTACCTCCAAACGAGTTCAGATGATCGCTTGGGTGGTATCCGTGATGGGCCACGTCGTGGAGAGTCTGGTCTGTGGTCTTGACATTGAGATTCCAGAATTGGTGACCTTCATCAGTGCCTGGGAAGTGCTACACATGACTCTGAACCCTTCATTGCTGGTTGCACGGTGATGGGTAAGTAACGTCCTGACGAATATCGATCGACCCCGATAAACCTCCATGAGGTGACAAAGTCATAGATCATGTTCGATCCTGTATTGAGTCCGGTGTACACCCCAACATGTCTGATATCACTGGTCAACAGTGAAATCATTACTGACTTGAAAAGGCCCTAATCTGTAGTATTTTGGTGTGCCGAACACGAATATAACCGTGAAAAATTTGTATTGGCTCTCGTTTTGAAGATATTCATATACCTCATTTTCTATGTTTCGCTGTGTAAATTTCTCCAGTAGGACTGCAGCAACATCCGGAATAATGATGCAACATTGCATAATACCATCATGCTCACATCATCCACAGTTGATTGCATCATTTTCTGATGCAATGCAATACTAATGCCATGCGGCTGCTGAAGTAAGTTGACGTCAGCAGTGTACTATACATGTGTAGGCCTATTATACTAATGCCAGGCGGCTGCTGAAGCTGACGTAAGCAGTGTACTATATAAAGCCCAATCAGATAGGTTCAGCATTTAAAATATTTTAGACGTTGTGCGAGACAGTTCAAGCTACTGTTACATAAAACTTATTATTTTATCCATTTACGTACAATAAAGAACAGTAATGCCTCGAAAGTGTGTTAATACCGCGGACAATTTTTGCTATATTTGTGGGGAAGTGACATTTGCCAACCAGAAGAAAAGTATCAATTCTCAAGTGAAGAAGGCATATCATCTTTACTTCGGATTCAAGGTTGGTGACCAAGACAAGCCTTGGGCTCCGCATATATGCTGTGCTACATGTACAACACAGCTTTCACAGTGGTTGAATTGCAAAAGGTCATCAATGCCGTTTGCAGTCCCAATGGTGTGGAGAGAGCCAAGCAACCACCTAAATGACTGTTACTTCTGCTTGGTTCCTCCTCTTTCCGGCGGAATAACGAAGCGAAAGAAGTCGAGAATAGTCTACCCAAACATTCCGTCTGCATTGAGACCAGTTCCACATGGTGAGGGACTTCCTATTCCAGAACCTCCAGCAGAATATTCTCTTGATTCATCTGACGAAGACAAAGGTGAGTCGACCTGTTCTTCTCCTGGTCCATCAGCATGCAGTGATCCAGATTTTCACTGTGGTGCATCATCAACCCCACACAGAATAACACAGGAAGAACTAAATGACCTGATTCGTGATTTGGACTTATCAAAGAACAAGGCAGAATTGCTAGGATCAAGACTCCAACAATGGAATCTTCTAGAAGAAGATGTCACAATTACTGCATATCGAAAGCGCCACCAGCAATTGGAGCCTTTCTTCAGAAAGGAAAGTAATCTGATATTCTGTTCCGATATTGAGGGCCTCATGAATGCTTTAAAAATCACTCATGACCCACAAGAATGGAGACTATTTGTGGACTCTTCGAAACTGAGTCTCAAGGCTGTGCTTTTGCACAATGGAAACATTCTTCCATCTATTCCAGTAGCGTATGCTGTCCACATGAAAGAGACATACGATAACTTAAGGCAGCTACTGAATTCCATTGAGTATAACAAGTACAGCTGGCACCTCTGTGGTGATTTGAAGGTAGTTGCCCTTTTAATGGGACTGCAGCAAGGATATACAAAATACATGTGTTTCTTATGCGAGTGGGATAGCCGAGCAAGGGAAATGCACTACATGAGGAAGGAATGGACTCACAGGCAGAATGTAGCCATTGGAGAGAAGAATATCCAACACCCAGCTCTGGTTGAGGCTCAGAAAATCTTGCTACCACCCCTTCACATCAAACTAGGTTTGATGAAGAACTTCGTGAAAGCCATTGACCGGACTTTGCCAGCATTCCGATACCTGCATGAAAAATTCCCTCGACTCAGCGAAGCAAAGATTAAAGAGGGAGTTTTTGTGGGTCCTCAGATTCGAGAGCTTTTCAAAGATGACCGGTTCAACAACTTGCTGGAAGGTGACGCGAAACAAGCATGGAATGCTTTTCGCCTAGTTTCTACAAACTTCCTCGGAAATGTTAGGGCAGAAAACTATAAGGAACTAGTAGAAGACATGTTGATGAAGTATAAGAAACTTGGCTGCAATATGTCTCTAAAGATTCACTTCCTTCATTCCCATTTGGATTTCTTTCCTAGCAACTGTGGTATTGTTAGTGATGAACACGGCGAACGTTTTCATCAAGATATCGCAACAATGGAACAAAGATACCAGGGAAAATGGTCCACTACAATGCTGGCTGACTACTGCTGGACACTCCTCAGAGATGCTCCCGAACAGCTGTACAAGAGACAGGCGAAGAAATCTAAGATGTAGTCAATGACTTGATTTTTTATAGGTAGGCTATTACAGTTGACCTTTTACTATTGGAATGCATTTCGTTATGTAAACATTAATTTCTTGCAGATTACAAAAAAACTAGAGCCAATTTTGCAATTTGACTGTCATATTCGTGTTCAGCACATAAAAATTGATAAGAATTGACTAATTTTATTTCAGTAACATGACTTTTGTAAAAATTTGTTGTCCAGTGTATTCTGTGTACCCGTGCTGGGGTTTGGTGATCACAGTTAAGTTAGACACGGATCCAACTGTTTTGTCAAATTTTCTAGCAAGCTCCGCCTCCATGTCTGCGGACGACATGGCCGGAGAAGACTCCATAGACTGATCAGCGACGGAGCAGGAAGTCCGTATAAGATTCTTCCACCTATGATTTGGTTTCCTGTCATGGTTCATCCTGTGAATGATAATTCAGTCTGCGTTAGTTGAACCACGTGCTACCATCGTGTGCCTTGGCTTCTGGCGAAGGATAATTTACATCGGCGAGATTCGTAAAACAGTGCCCGCTCATGTTGAAATCACCCTGCATTGAATTACCAATACGATTGACTTTATTATCGAGTTCCACCTTGTAGGCAGCTATACTATCCGCAACGTCGGATCCGTCTAACCCGATGATCGTACCAAAGGAAGTGTAGGATATGATTAACATAAAAAAATGAACATCATTAATTTCGACACCAAGACGAAGACAGAAAACCTCAGCATCATTTATTTTCGGCCGGACTGACACTACATGACAGTGGGTCCTACGGACTGCAGTAAAACGAATCTGCTGATTAATCTGCTTCTAAACAACATGCTCAGTTACGATCGCGTGATCATTTATACGCTCAATCCGCATCAAGACAAATACACAAAGCATGTGGAAGAACTGGATTCGGACATGTACAAAACAATCGTGTTTGACAACATTAGAATAGACCGCGAGAACATGACTAAAATTTGCGAGTATTTCTCATTGTAGAGAAACAAGTACTGCTACAACATTTACGACGTGCCCAAATACATCCGATGCAACACAGGATGTTTTGTCCTGTTTTTCGGGCTGGACAACCGGGACATCGACGCGATCATGCGACCACTTCAGCGGCATCAACGCGAAAGAATTCAAAGACTGTTACGCCAAGGCGATGGCCGGATCCATCGAGATGCAGAAAATGTCAGAAAATGCAGAGGGGGCTTTTACTAATTTTATAAGCCCCCTTCCGTATAACAACATGTCGTCTGAGAAAATCACCAGCCGACGCTGACGCGAGAACGTGCTCAGAAAATTTGTCGAACAACGAGGAACGTTAAATCAAAACTTTATCGATAATACAGTGGGTCTGCAGGCGTTTCAGCGAGATGTCTTACAGGAACTATTTAAACCATTGATAACCAAGATGGAGGAAACGAAAACAGCACATGATGTGAAACAGGACCAGCATTGGGATACCTTAAAGACGACGTAGCAGTCTCAGCAAACATTGCTTCATCGGTTAGTGGAAAGAGATGGGTCTGCACTAGAGAAAGATGTGGTAAAGCTCATCAGGATGGCTGAAGCACAGGAGTGGGGCATGGAAAAAAACTAAACCTAAAAAGAAAAAGTTGTCATAGCTGAAGAAAGACGAAGAGGAAACTAAAGCCACCTTAGAACAGATGAAAGAAGAGGAAAAAGCAATAAGGAACAGGTTAACATTACTTGGAAAAGAGGCAGAAGATACTCAAACCAATGCTCGAAGAGATGCAGAGAAAGGAAGAAGAAACGAGCCGTCGCTTGAAATATTAGGATATTTGTTATGCAGTGCAAAAGAGGCTGACTGTAGAGATTCCTGATTCATCCCAGCAGTGGTCTGAAGACTTCACTAATATAAAAGTGCCAGGTATTGGAAACGTTTTAGCGGCTCCATCAAATCCTCAAGATTATTATTTTTACACTTTGGTGGTGCGTGCCATGTTAACTAGGGTGAACAACAGTTACGGCAAATTATTGTAAACATGCCAGATGCTGAGAAAAAAGAGCAAATGAATAACAGCTTCAACATGTCACAAAATTAAACAGTGATATGCGAAGCCGTGGATGAAAAAGAAAAGGGTACAGATCTGATCCATATCCCTCGAACAAAGAAGGAGGTGGACAAACTAGGTAGATTAACATCCTGGCTTATGATAAAGGAGTAAAATATAACTGGTCGGGCGCTTCGATTCGTTACTACAAAAATCCATCAGAAACCGTTGAACGATCAAAATTACTTATGGCTTTTAAGCAAGCAGATAATGTTGGTGCAGAAATAAGTAAGGAGATGGTAAATATTTTAAATCAACTTCTAGACAGTACTCTGTTCAGGCGAGACCAGTTCCAAATTTTGTGCGATGATCTGATTGCATAACAGTGGAAATGCACTGTCAAATGGTGGTAAGGTTTTGTTGTATCAACATAGTAAAATAATATGCCTCTCGATGATACCACGTTGTTGTTCGATTCTCCTTCGATCAATTCGACCGTGCGGTACAGTCCATCCTCGAACTGGACTGGCACAAGATCGCGCTGATTTCCGCCGTGATCTGGAACAGCTTTTTTAACTTCACTGAGAACAACAATCATTGTTCGTACTGGACGAAAGCACAACGTTAGACGATAACGATCTCGGCATGCGGTTACAATATTACCTACATCGCCATGAAAATTTCTAGAAATTTCTAGACTGATCACGGCCAACGCACACACCGTCGCTAACATCAAAATCGAACACAATTATTGCAAGTTGCGTAAAAGAATCACACTCGTGGAAGGCTATCGTGTAGGGTTTGACATCGCCCTCTCGACTGGATCGATCCTGGGTTTCAGCGTCGGCATGGTATTATCGGGTAATGTTGTGTATGATGGTGATATACCAACGTCATTTACTCCTCGGCGATTAACGTGCTACCGGGATCGTTGATGCAGAATCGACACAATCCTTTCATTTATTACACTGTCGTGAACACTTACGCGATCCAGGAAATCACTATGTGGCTCGCGGATCAATCCGGAAACGCTGTCCACAACAGCAACGAAAGAATCACGTATTGCCTGCACGTGCAACACAAGGCGTCTTCAAAGACGTCTAGTCGTATAGCGATACAAGGCAATGACACCACCGCCGTAGACGTCTTCAAAACAGTCATGGATTAAAATATAAAACCATGAGACGATCACGTGTGTAATGAGGTAAAATCGTAGGTGGATTTTTATCCATTTTGTTTTCTTTGATTCGATTGACAATATCTGGCATTGCCGCAAAATCCGCTATTATTTCCCTCAAAGCGGCCGAAGCGGGAGCGACCGGAGCCGCCTCTGCTGCTTGAACAGCCTTAGGACTGAAATTACCATTGAGATCACTGGGCAGGTGTCACTAGTAGCACAACCCGCCATGGAGACCTAGATGCCACAAGCCAGTCAAACTCTCAAAAAAACCCGCAAAAAGCTGTCTCTGAGTGCTTAGTTCAAGCAGATTTTGTCTGACCTCGATAGGAGACCTTCCAACGTTTAGCAGGGGAACAACCGGCTCGTGACCGGATACCGCTAATGCGAAGGTCAGAACACAGTATCAGCTGAACAATCAGACCTTGGAAGAGATCAACGCATATCTTCAACAGGTCAGCAGGATGCCCAACTTGATCATATTCAGCGACGACTGCATGAGATCGTGCACCTCCAGAATATGGTGGTACAGACACACCAGCACGGGTGCCGCAATGAGTAACGAATTCTCAGCCACTGCAGTCGTGTTTACCGTGGACGGTACCGGCAACGGCAATGCTCTCAAAGGAGCTATTTTCAGAACCAATTTCGCTTTCGCACGTCAGACAAGTTCTGAGCCGCATTCACGTTCGCGTCGATTGCAGGCAGTATCCCAAGGAGAACTTGAGTGTAATTTCAACGCAGCCACGAGAAATTACACATGCGTGTACATGATGCTCATGGAGACCATGCAGAAATGCCAGGACACGGATACAGGCACACAAGTGTCATTGGATGATTTCACAGAGTTTTACCTCATTTTCCGTTTCGATGTGTCCAAACATCCCGAACATCTCAAAGATTATGTTACTCCCTCGAGACTTCAGAGCGATTCATGACGCTAGATATGCTCAATGGAAAGAGCAAAGTAATTGTGTAACAACGAAGTTATTCAGAAAGACGACTATGGTCTGATAGATCGCGAAGAAACCACGATGTACGATGCGATCAACTTCAGATCCCGGATGGTGCCGCCGATATCCATAAACTCATCGGAAAACTCCCCAGACCCAAAGGTGGTTGTACGTTACCAGGGCACAAGTTCACCGGGCAGTGGAATTCCCTGGAACAATAATAGATGGACGAAAACAACCAGCCGCTGCCAGGTCAGGAGCCTTATAATCACATGGATGCCACTGCTCTTCAACACGATATTTGTTATACTGATTGTCCCGATGACATAGCTGGATGCGACAGGTCATGCTGAGGGATTTAAAAGAGCTCAAAACGATAAATTTTAGAGAACGAGTAGACTCCGCTCTCGAGCATGGTATCATAGGGACTGATGAGCCTGAACATGTCAACAAACTTGATTAAATGCATGCGATCTGGAAGTGGAGCGCGCGTGACCAGGTCAGTCCAATGACAAAATTGATTTCATATATATCATAACTTCTGGTTTAAGACCTTGTTATATATATATATATATATATATATATATATATATATATATATATATATATATATATATATATATATGACAATCGTATGCTCATTATTCCAAGTATGAAAACAAAGTCATATGGACAGCGTTCTTTTGCATACCAGGTCCAGCAATGTGGAATGAATTGCCCACTGAACTTAGACACAATGACACAGTGATCACATTCAAGAGGGCTCTTAAAACTCACTTATTTCGACTGCAAGAACAAACTTAAAGACCTAATAATGTTTCCTACCTTAAATATTCTCAGCATGTTATTTTTAATGTTTTCTAATTTCATGGTGTTTGTTTTTGTAATCATATCATTATATGTTATTTTTTATCTTATAGGTGTTGTCTAATGTTGTAAAGCGCTTAGAGCTTCTAAAGATTAGGCGCGATACAATGTCTTCATTAATATTATTATTATTATTATTATTATTATATATATATATATATATATATATATATATATATATATATATATATATATATATATATATATATATATATATATATATATCCCAGCTCTAATAATACCATTCAATAATCCTGCCTCAAGATGATGGTGATATTAAAAGTCACACTTCAACATCACCATGAGGATATGTTTAAAGCTGAATGGATTTAAAAACAGATCATACGCCAGCTTGTTTAAGAACTACACTGAGTTAATTCGAAGACGCATTCTATGCACACATAATGTACGCTCCACCCCACCCCAAACCTAACTTAAAACAAACAGCATTTGATGTGACCTCTGACTTCCCATAGTTACATGGCAGAACAATATAAATAAGTATAATGGACCCTTCCCTCTGATAGCTATATGACACCATTAACAATTTGTACTGCCTGAAGAAAGGAACAATTGAAGTTCATAGTCTATTCAACACAACAGCGGAAGCTTCCTTACTCTCAGATCGTAGTGACAAGAAATAATTGTATTTTTCACTTGTTTTATCTCGATAAGACTTCTAAATGAAATTTTGGAGAAAGTATGCCTAATAACACAGTTTGTGGTCAACAGATCTTTTTAAGCTGAAACCTAAAGGCAAAAGTAGTCAAAGGAACCAATACACAATTCTGCATTGAAGTTGTGCAAGTAGTCAAAGAAACCAATACACGATTCTGCATTGAAGTTGTGCAAGTAGTCTAAGAAACCAATGCACGATTCTGCATTGAAGTTGTGCAAGTAGTCAAAGGAACCAATACACGATTCTGCATTGAAGTCGTGCAAGTAGTCTAAGAAAACAATACACGATTCTGCATTGAAGTTGTGCAAGTAGTCAAAGGAACCAATACACGATTCTGCATTGAAGTTGTGCAAGTAGTCAAAGGAACCAATACACGAGTCTACATTGAAGTTGTGCAAGTAGTCTAAGAAAACAATACACGAGTCTGCATTGAAGTTGTGCAAGTAGTCAAAGGAACCAATACACGATTATGTATTAAAAATTGTGCAAGTAGTCTAAGAAACCAATACACGATTATGTATTAAAAATTGTGCAAGTAGTCAAAGAAAGCAATACACGATTCTGCATTGAAGTTGTGCAAGAAGTTAAAGAAACCAATACACGATTATGTATTAAAAATTGTGCAAGTAGTCAAAGAAAGCAATACACGATTCTGCGTTGAAGTGGTGCAAGTATTAAAAAAAAACCAATACACGATTCTGCACTGAAGCTGTGGAAAGTAGTCTAAGAAACCAATACAACTCTGCACTCTATTTATTTTCTTTCTTCTATTTTACATCCATTGTTTGTATATTTCCACTTTATTTAAACAATAAGGAGTCAAGAATTTCTCTTTACTTTTGTGCCTAATATTCGTTTCAGGAGTGTAAATTGTCCCTTCCCCTGACGAAGAGCAAGTTTAGATCAAAACGTAGGGAAATGTTTTGCATTTTTACCGTTATCCAATTTGTGTATGTATGTATGTATGTATGTATGTATATATATATATATATATATATATATATATATATATATATATATATATATATATATATATATATATATATCCTTTTGTATCCTCAGCAAACAATTACATTAGTATTTTTAGATCTGACGTTACATTATTAGTATTATCGTGCAATATTTATGGAGATTAATATGGAGAGAGAGAGAGAGAGAGAGAGAGAGAGAGATTGGAATGTTGGTATCTCTAAGGTTTTTCTTCATTTACATCATGCGCATGACAACATCGCATTGTACCACATTGATCATCATTGACTGGATTCCGTTTTCTATGTACCAGCGATTGTAAGAAATGGACTTGAGAGGGAAACAATCGGCATGACTAATAGTCACGTGTGCATGAGAAAAAGTTCTAAAGTTCATTGCTTGATCCAACTGTTAAACATATCTTAAACCTCAGGAGAAATGGACATGTTTTAAAACAAACGTAAGTACACGTACTCTACTTAGAAGATTTTGATTTCAACGCCTCTTGTTTAGTTTCTAATTAGGGATCTGTTCCACAGTAGGAAAAGTTTTAAAAAATTCGTCGAGCCGATTTGAAAAAGTAGGGAGATCACTATGTGGTAATTATTACAGTGCCTACAAGCAGATTACATCTTTAGTCCATATTCGGACCCACCAATTAACCCCTAAAATGATTCTGACATGGATCGTTCTTTGATAGTTTATATGTAGCGATAAATTTAATTCGCAAAAGACGCATTGACGAAGTTGTGGAGAGCAAGTAGAGAATAATATAATCTATGTTGGGTTTTGGATCGAGACAAGGAAATCCCATGCAAGGTTTTTTTTATTTGTCTCCCCCACGAGGCTACGCCGAATGAGGATGCAAATAATGTAACCCCGCGACTGAGATTTCCTTACCTTGGTACAAACATCAACACAGATTATTTTTTCTCACACAATTGTTTTCAATTAAATTAAAATAAAAGTGCACTTTTGCAATTGAGTTAGCATATTAAAAACACAGTATTCATCATTTACTATTATTGCTTCTCACTCTGTATAAAGGTCATCTGGTGTTGTACTCTTTTATGAAAATCTGAATAACTAACTGAGTGGAATCTAACTATATATGCCGCACTTAGAAAGGGAAAGAAAAATCAAGAAAAAAATTATAATTGTTTTGTGCTGGAAGTATTGCACAGTGAACGTCTCGTGTCATTTGCCTTTGTTTATAATGCGCATTAAGACGAATATGTTAATGAGGGCAATGAGGAGACCTGTCGACATTTAGTACAAAAGTTCTACGCATGACAAAATAGAAACATAAATTGATACTATCACTGTATTATCACATTTCATCGGTGGATGTCATATGAAACTGATACTAAATAATTCATATCTTTTATACAGTTAAATTTTAACTTTCATCAGCTCTAATTTGGAAAACGTTCTGATGTAGGCAACGGTACGATACTGTACTATACAATATGCCTACTAGGTACAGTTCCATCGAAGTATCTAGTGACATCAGCGCACTTCTAATTCATGACTTTCTTGGAAGTTCGTATTTTCTTTCCTGGAAATATGGCAGGTGTTGCTATTACTAGAACAATAATACGCTACATGGGAATCTTTTTGTGGAATAGCCTGTGAACTGATTAATGAACCACTCTGGTTGGTAAGTTTTCATTTGCAATCGCATTATTATATTTGATTTCAACTGGGGAATAGTGTGGATATTCCACAAAGTTAGAAGAAGCCAGTTTGTCATAACAAATTTCTGGTTTTGGTCTGCTTTGCAGCAGCACTTGAAAGTGTTTAGTTTTGTGTGGCCAGTGATGTGTATTGCCTGTGTGTCTGGAGCTCTATCAAATAGCTCGAATTGTGTGCGTGTGTGTGTGTGTGTCAAAATGTTTTGTATGGTGTTTTCAAAATGGGAGAGACATACGTTGCTTTATAGCGAATTTCTTATAGCTATATATCTGTTTTTGTTCTTGGTGGACTTTATAACAACTCCGTCAGGCACAGCAGAAGACACCAAGGGTTTCTTTTTAAAAGTAGTTCCCAGCGCGTGGACACAATGACTGAGACGACTGGTCTCAGATAACTAGACTGTGTTGGGAAAAATAAGTTAGCAAAACAGGCAGATTTCTCTGTCGCATGGCTGAGAATAACTGAATCTATGTTGGGGTTTGGACCGAGACAAAGAAATCGCAGTCAAGGGGTTATATTATTTGTCTCCCCACGAGGCAATGCATTGACATTAATATAAAATAGGTATAACAAAAAACAGAAGGGGATTACCGATTCAGTCCGAATGAGGATCCTACATTAACCCCTAAAATGACATGGATTGTTCTTTGAGAGTTTGCACGTAGGGATATATTTGACTCAAAAAAGAAGTATTGACGAACGGATCATAAATAAAACGTCAAATCTGTATATTTATGGGGGCTCATTTATCGGAATAGCTTTGACATTGGTCCCTGTCGCTTGAAAAAAGCTGTTTAGGTGAAACCTTATTTTTTGGCTGTGCGTATACCTACTGATAAGAGACAATAGACTATAGATCAACTATTATATTTGAAGGGATACGGGGTATATCTTTTGCACACAACTATCTTGTGCACAAAAAAGTATCCGAAATTATCTTTATTGAGGTACAAGCGGCTACTATGTCTCCTCTGATGACTTGTTCTGCAAGTATTTTTTGTATGACGCAATCGCAGCTATTTGTGTCCCGTATTACCATATTTTACAGTGGACATTGTAATGTCTACCATGTAGTCAAGCTATTTGTGTCCCGTATTACCATATTTTACAGTGGGCATTGTAATGTCTACCATGTAGACAGCTCCCTATTTCTCGAAATAGCCATAACGAATTTTCTTTAAACTTTTCCTACTGTTGGAACAGGTCCTTATAAAGAAACCATCAAAGAATCGCTAAAATGAAGACCATCAAAGTGGGTGTGGGGTTAGTACCATTGATACGATCGATCCACATTGTGCGTGTTTTTCACTATCAGTATCCAAAAGCTGCCCCTCTTTTCGCTGATTCCTCTCAACAAAATTAATCAAGATGTCTTTCGAGGATCGAAGATATTAATAGTGAGAAAATGTCAAGGAAGGGTCCGTGTGAAAACTTTATAAAGAGGGTACGTTACATGAGCATACATAAGATTTCATCCTCTTATGGCATGTGTTGTATCCCCCCCCCCACCACACACATTGTTTATTCCTCAAAATCGTCTAGACGAAATTTGTTAAAACTATGGCTACTGTTAGAACAGATACCTATATAGGAACTGTGAAAAAGAGACAGAAATCAAAATTATCAAAGCAGGGGTTCACGCATCGCAAAAGTTGACTACAATCTGCTTAAATACTGCAACGCGTGAATTCTGCCGGCATCAATAAAGACATATATCTCCAATCGTTCTCCACGAATTTCGTCAATATTCTTCTTTGACGAGTCAAATATATCCATACGTATAAACTGTCAAGAACGATCCATGTTAAAATCATTTTAGGGGTGAACTGTAGGGTCCACTGAATAGGTAATCTCCTTAAGGGCTTTGCTATACCTATTATATACTGAGCTCAACCAATGTTCTTCAAACCATTTCTTCTGTTGGAACCAATCACGAGCAAGATACTTTCCAAGAGGATTTGAAATCGAAATCTTTTCAGTAGGGGCTCCTTTAGTGTAAGATATTGATACAATGGAAGCACATTGCGCGTGTTTTACGTATCCCGCACCCATACGTTGCCGCTTCTTTCGTTGATTCTCTTCGATATATATATATCTATATCTATATCTATATATATATATATATATATATATATATATATATATATATATATATATATATATATATGTGTATATATATATATATATATATATATATATATATATATATATATATATATATATATATATATATATATATATATATATATATATATATATATATCCCACTTACGGCGTGTGTAATCCACTATCCCATATATTTAGCCCACGATTTCTTGAATTCGGGTCCACGAACTTTTGTTAACATTGTCTTTGAACTGTCAAACAGGCTTTAAAATAAAAAGTTTCTAAGAAAGGGTTCAGGCATCGCAAAATTTGGCTACAGTCTGTCCATAGACTGTAACGATTTTTAATACTATTTTCAGCCCACACGTGATTCACGAAAACTAAATTAGCCAAACAGGTGGATTTTCTTTATACAAGGTTTGTCTTAAATTGCTGGCGCTGCAAAGTGTACTCTTGTGATACATGACTTGTTAAACTTGTGGTTTGGATTTTGTGGGCTTAACGCAATTTCTCAGCACCAGACATACTATTCATGGCGGCCAGTATATTTGGTGGAGGAAGTACCTGGCAAAACCAGGAGAAGAACCACCGATCCACGGCAAGCTATTGTCAAGCTCTCACACATACGCACGTTGGTCGAGCCCAATAATCGAGCCCACGCGAACGGAGGTGCGATGTCAGGGATCTATAAAGGGTGAACGCCTTAAACCACTCGGAAACAGGGGACCAGCATGCACTAGTTTAATACAAGTTTAGGTAAATAATGTTGCTTTAAGCCAACAAATCCACATCCAACATGCGCAAGTGCAAAACAGTTTCCCAATATTCGAGCTAAACAAGCCCATCGTTAGCATAAGCGACAATTTGCATTCGTAACACAAACGTTAAACAGATAAGGAAAACTCTCGATTCTTTCATGTTTGAGGTGCGGGGAAATGGACAAATAAAGGATGAAAATGGAAGAAATAAAAAAAAGAATTCACTAACCGTCTATAAGGGATAAACTACAAATCCACTTCATGGTGCCGTCAGCCAAGCAAAATTATCTAAAAATATTTAAAAAAATCAAAGAATCGGTTAAATGCCTATCACATAGAGAACTCAAATACTAGCCTCCGATTTCTTGTCTTTCAATTTGACACAGGAAACATAAACATATGTTATCCTACTGCTAGCGTGTGTGTGTGTGTGTGTGTGTGTGTGTGTGTGTGGAAATCAGCTCAATACAGCTTCAAACTATTATTCTTTAAGTTTTGTGTTATCTATTGTTAACGGGAGGGTTCTGGCACACTGATACTTCTAATAATTTGCTCAATCCATCTTTGCAGAGTAAACGGCGAGACTACGTAAACAAATTAAATAATACAACGAAAGGAAGTTCTTCCCCAGCTTTAAAATGTTTAAAAACACAATGGAAAAACTTTAAGTAAGGGATGATCTAATTACTTCTTTAACCTTGCGTTAATAAAAAATAATAGTATTTATGCCCCAATACGAATATAATGACAAATTATAAGTGTGCTACGTTGTCATTTCGTCTGCACATTTTGGTCACTTATCAGCCGTTGTAATCGATCAGCCTTGTTCCATAAAACACAATTCTGATTTTTATCATGTGATAATGGCATTGCAAATTTCTAAAATTTCATTTAGAAGCATACAAGATGCATTTACATTTTCGTCATTGAAACTGTACAGCATCTCTCATTTATATTGAGATATCAAAAAAAGCTTAAGGTGAAGGCAAAATGTTAACCCATGCTTAATAAGGGTAACGTGAGATATACACAGCTACGGCCTATTCGCCAAATTATTCAACAGAAATAAATAATTAAGAATAAGATACATAATACATAGAGTTACTTAAAAGGAGTAGTGTGTTTAATTTTAAGATTGTAGCTTCGTTAACAATGAGGACTGTTTCAGACAATATCCACGAAAGCAAGTATAATAACAACTGTATGCTTAGGCAGAAAGCGAGAACATGTGACCCGTTTTCTCGCATTCAAAATGATGAAATGTACATTGCTTAACTAAAATCAATGATGTTAATTACGCATCTGTCAATGGTTACAGTCAGATCCTAAAATAAATATCTTGAACTGAATATCCCTTATCACAAAGAAGATATTATATATCAGCCTGCGAAAACTGAGAATCTTCAAACATAAATGTATCCTATCTAATTTAATTTCGGTATTTAAAGTATCTCATCAAATTTAATTTCGGTATTTAAAGTATCTCATCAAATTTAATTTCGGAATTTAGAGGTTCCATCAAATTTAATTTCGGTATTTAGAGGTCCATCAAATTTAAATTCGGTATTTAGAGGTTCCGTCAAATTTATTTTTGGTATTTAGAGGTTCCGTCAAATTTAATTTCGGTATTCAGAGGTTCCATCAAATTTAATTTCGGTATTCAGAGGTTCCATCAAATTTAATTTCGGTATTTAGAGGTTCCATCAGATTTAATCTCGGTATTTAGAGGTTCAACGTGATGCTTGAATTTGACAGGTCTATTTAATAAATGACCTTCTTTTTTGACATCTTTACCTTCTAGAGCCCCTAAATAAAATACAGCTGGAGTGTGAGGGTCTATATAACATTTTCGATTTACAACAGCCAATAAAATCATTGTTTCTCATAATTATTTAAGCAATAAAATGGAAAATCTTACAAATGCATATGCTTACTTAGGTAAAAAATAAATAACTAACTCATTGGACCATGTTTTCTGGACCAGATTGTTTATGATTTTCCTTTCCCACTATACACAAGATTAAAACACTAACATAATTATAACTTTCAAGCTTTCAGATACGTGTATGACAACATTCATTTCAGACATGTTTATGACGACTAATATCAGTTAAGACAATGAGTAAAATCAAAGCGTTAGTTTTAAAGATTTGTTGAATTTGCTGTATGAAATATTAAGTTCTCCAGAATATTTATATATTTTAAAATATTTATTGAAATTGCTGTAGGAAATATTATTTTTTCTATAATAATTTGTATATTTGAAAAGATTTATTGAATTTGTTGGATCAAATATACATTTCTCCAGAATCACGTGTATCTTGTACGTTAACCATGTTATTCATGAATTAGGTTTTTGGGGTAATCGGCACATTGTGAGCAAATAGAGGTGAAAAAAGTTTGTAATAGAAAAAAGCTTTTTTTTTTATTTTTTAGTAACAGATATTAATATGAAAGTGCACTTTGACAAAAAGTAATTCGTTAGTGTTATTAGGCTAAAGTGGGACATGAAACATTACTGAGAACAAACAAAAAGTAATTCATATGTTATTGGGCTAAAGTGGCACATAAAACATTACTGATAAAAAGCAAAAAGTAATTCATAAATATTATTGGGCTAAAGTTGCACATGAAACATGACTGATAACAAGCAAAACATAATCCATTAATGTTATTGGGCTAAAGTGTGACATGAAACATTACTGATAACAAACAAAAAAGTAATCCATTAATGTTATTGGGCTAAAGTGGCACATGAAACATTAATGATAACAAACAAAAAGTAATTAATTAATGTTATTAGGCTAACGTGGCACATGAAACATTACTGATAACAAACAAAAAGTAATTAATTAATGTTATTGGGCTAATGTGGCACATGAAACATTACTGATAACAAACAAAAAGCAATTCATTAATGCTGTTGGGCTAAAGTGGCACATGAAACATTACTGATAACAAACAAAAAGTAATTCATTAATGTTATTGGGCTAAAGTGGCACATGAAACATTACTGATAACAAACAAAAAGTAATTCTTTAATGCTGTTGGGCTAAAGTGGCACATGAAACATTACTGATAACAAACAAAAAGCAATTCATTAATGTTATTGGGCTAAAGTGGCACATGAAACATTACTGATAACAAACAAAAAGCAATTCTTTAATGCTGTTGGGCTAAAGTGGCACATGAAACATTACTGATAACAAAAAAAAATAATTCATAAATGTTATTGGGCTAAAGTGGCACATGAAACATTACTGATAACAAACCAAAAAACAATTCATTAATGTTATTGGGCTAAAGTGGCACATAAAACATTACTGATAACAGACAAAAAATAATCCATTAATGTTATTGGGCTAAAGTGGCACATGAAACATTACTGATAACGAACAAAAAGTATTTCATTAATGTTACTGGGCTAAAGTGGCACATGAAACATTACAGATAACGAACAAAAAGTATTTCATTAATGTTACTGGGCTAAAGTGGCAAATGAAACATTACTGATAACAAACAAAAAGTAATCCATTAATGTTATTGGGCTAAAGTGGCAAATGAAACTTTACTGATAACGAACAAAACGTATTTCATTAATGTTACTGGGCTAAAGTGGCAAATGAAACATTACTGATAACAAACAAAAAGTAATCCATTAATGTTATTTGGCTAAAGGGGCACATGAAACGTTACCGATAACGAACAAAAAGTAAATCGTTAATGTTATTGGGATAAAGTGGCACATGAAACAGTACTGATAACAACAAAAAGTAATTCATTAATACTATTGGTCTAAAGTAACAAATGAAACATTACTGATAACAAACAAAAAGTAATTCGTTAATATTACTGGGCTAAAGTGGCACATGCAACATTACTGACAACAAACAAAAATATTTCATTAATGTTATTGGGCTAAAGTAACACATAAAACCTTACTGATAACAAAATAAGGTAATTCATTAGTGTTACTGGGCTAAAGTGGCACATGAAACATTACCGATTACGAACAAAAAGTAATTCGTTAATGTTATTGGGCTAAAGTAACACATGAAACATTACTGATAACGAACAAAAAGTAATTCGTTAATATTACTGGGATAAAGTGGCACATGAAACATTACTGGCAACAAAGAAAAATATTTCATTAATGTTATTTGGCTAAAGTAACACATAAAACCTTACTGATAACAACAAAATGTAATTCATTAATGTTATTGGGCTAAAGTAACACATGAAACATCACTGATAAAAAACAAGAAGTAATTCATTAATGTTATTGGGTTAATGTAACACATGAAACATTACTGATAGCGAACAAAAAGTAATTCATTAATGTTAAATGGCTAAAGTGGCACATGAAACATTACTGATAAAAATGAAAAATATTTCATTAATGTTATTGGGCTAAAGTAACACACGAAACATTTCTGATAACAAACAAAAAGTAATTCATTAATGTTAAATGGCTAAAGTGGCACATGAAACATTACTGATAAGAAAGTAGGGCACATGAAACAGTACTGACAACAAACAAAAAATAATTCGTTTATATTATTGGGCTGAAGTGGCACATGAAACATTACTGATAACAAACAAAAAGTAATTCATTAATGCTATTGGGCTAAAGTAACACATAAAACTTTACTGATAACAGACAAAAAGTAATTCATTAATGCTATTGGGCTAAAGTGGCATATGAAACATTACCGATAACGAAAAAAACGTAATTCGTTAATGTTATTGGGCTAACGTGGCACATGAACCAGTACCGATAAGAAACGAAAAGTAATTCGTTAATGGTATTGGGCTAAAGTAACACATGAAACTATACTGATAACAAATAAAAATGATTCATTGATGTTATTGGGCTAAAGTGGTACATGAAACATTACTGATAACAAACAAAAAGTAATTCATTACTGTTATTGGGCTAATGTAACACATGAAACATTACTGATAACAAACAAAAGGTAATCCATTAATGTTATTGGGCTAATGTGGCACACGAAACATTACTGATAACAAGCAAACATGAAAACTATGACGAAGAGGACAGTTAAATGGGACTGGTGCTGAACACAAGTGAAAGTCAATAGCAACTAGAAACTTCAAGATTATTTTCAATTGTGCAAGGACTTTTTCAATGTTCCTGGATTTTTCAAATCTAAATAGTCACACCATATATATTCTTCTTAGAAACGGAAGTGTATCAACAACTCAAAGTAAACTACTCAACGTATGACTCCACAAAATCAACAACGCAATTCTCTACACAAAGCGTTCGACCTCGCGTCTTCACCCCTCATTTCTTTTATTTTTCGATGAATTGTGGCCAAAGGTTTGTTACTATGCCAGAGCTACAGCTGTTGGCTTCAGACTTTAATATCCTATTTGATCATTTATTCTTTCGAAAGTAAGGTTATAAAGAGACAAAGACTTCTTGCAAGATTCTAACAGATTTCATCGCCCACTGTGAGAGGTGTAATAAATGCACCAGAGTACTCAAGCAATAATTAATAACAACGATCCAATTGTTCATTTCTCTTCCTTATCATCTTAATTGAACATAAGCTATTTTCAATTATTAATATTCCATTTTATTAAGCACAACATTTCTCTTTAATCATTGTGCATTTCAGGAGATTACATACATGTACGAGTAAAAAGAAATAAACGAAAACTTTGAACATCCAACTTACTTTTGTATATGATACATTGGTGTTCCTTCTTGTTATGCCTTACACTGATACTAGTGCAACTCAGTGATAACTTTATTTCGGTAAGATGCTCTCTTTATGTAATGCGAAAGACGGTGGCATCGAAAACAAACCTTTAAACAGATATAGTATATACATACATAGAAAACAAACTCTATACAGACATCTACTCGAAACCAACCGACAAACACCTGTATCTCCTCCCAACCAGCTGTCACACAAAATATTGCATAAGGAACATACCATATAGCCAGGCACTAAGGATACGCAGAATTTACTCCGACGATGAAATATTCCTAAACAAGTCTGAAGAGCTATCTAAAGATTTAATTTACCGAGGCTACGACAAAGACCTGATTGCGGAGGCAACCCAAAGGGCTAAACAAACAAACCGCGATAACCTACTAAAATATGGAGAGAAGGAAAAAGCTGATATAATACCATTTATCCTCACCTACCATCCAGACAACCTCAAAGGAGGTAAAATCATCGGGAAATACTGGCCCATCGTGGAATCGTCGAACGCACTAAAGTTAATCCTCCCGAACAAACCTGTAGTAGCCTACCGGAGACCAAAAAGCCTCAAGGACATCCTAGTCAGGGCGAAGCTAACGTCAATCACTAATCAAGACCACCCTATTCAATCTGGCCCCAGTGGCGATAAAAGGTGCAAAACCTGTCAACATATGATAGAGACCAGGACATTTTTTTTAGCACTGTGACTAGAGAAAAGCTAAACATACATGGTCAAAACAAACGTGCAAAACAGAGAATGTAATTTATCTCATCACATGCGAGATCTGTAGCCTTCAGTATGTCGGAGAAACTGAAAAGCTACACAAAAGGTCCAACCTTCATAGATCTGACTGGATGACAGAAAAGTTGTACAGAAGCCAGATCGCAGAACACTTCTCCTCCCCTGGCCACACGTTCAGTGATATAACACTTATTGCAATTGCTCACAATCCCAACTGGAGTTCTGAAACCAGGAAACAAAAGGAATCTTACTGGACACGCCGCCTTAGAACATTGAAACCAAGCGGTTTAAACCAAAAAGACTAGAAAAAGACAGCCATGCACAAATAAAATTATCGTTTGCAGCCGACACATTTTCTTTTAAATAATTCTCTAAATTTTCTTAGTACCATATAACTACTACTATAACAATGAAATATCCGGGATATAATTTGGCTGACAGAAATTTACATAAAATAAGAGATCTCGTTATGGCTTATCGATTTCTAGGTCAATACAAATATTTTCCAGCATCCTCAACAAGTCAGTTTATTGCATTTATATATATATATATATATATATATATATATATATATATATATATATATATATATATATATATATAATTCTGTCACTGTAGGTATGTATGTATGTAAGGATTCCTAATCTTTCTTATCATTTCGCCCAATGTGTGAAATTATACAAGTATATTTGTTTATGTGTGAGCACACCTACCCGTGGGTGTGATATTTTATAAGTATGTTTGTTTATGTGTGAGTGCACCTACCCCTGGGTGTGATAGCATATAAGTATGTGTGTATAAGGAAGATCCATATCCTTCTCGAGGGTGATAGTATGTTTCTATATGTGTAAGCACTCATTTCGGTGTGTATGTGTTTGTGTGTGTGTGCGGATGAATGGATGGATCAGAAGAAATGAACAGGAACGCTCGTTCCCTTGGGTTTCTTTAGTTATTAAGATATCTCTCAATAATTTGACCATAACTAAGAGTATCCATAGTCTCGAGTTTATAATACTGTCGAATCAGTTTGAGCGTATTATTACTCAGCGAGGCAAGACAAATCAGTTTCCTTCTCGCAAAAGCACTCAGGCATTATAGTGGGCTTGACTCACTAGCTACAACAATGTAAACACATGTAGCGTTGCCTCTGTCTCCGCAGGAGCTTCTTGTGATTGACATCATGTTGGATACTTATTCCTTATTCAGGAATTGTTCATTGATTGCATGTATATAGGGATATTTTTGACTGGCGAAAGAAGTTTTGACGATGTTAGTCGAGAGCTATCTGTTGTTGTTGTTGTAGGGTTTAACGCCATTTTTCAGCACACGATAGGCTATACATGGCGGCCAGTATTAATGGTGGAGGAAGAACCCGGGAAAACCCCGGAAAGAACCACCGACCCACGAGAAGCTACTGGCAAGCTTTCTCACATACCCACATTAGCCGAATCCGAGACTCGAACCCACGCAGACAGAGATGAGATGGCAGTGATCCGTAACGGAGAGCGCTTTAGACCACTCGGCCACTCGGGGCCCCGAGAGCTATCTGAGAAACAGGAGCGTTTGTACGGATAGATTAGATATCATGTATAATTGTCGAAGTAGAGAAGCATTCCCTTTAGTTCACTATCATATATGCTTACGTCTTTTACCTCACATGTGTTTCGTAGGTTAAAATAAGAAAAACGTCGAAGAGAAATGACCCTAAATGTTTTCAAAATGGCGGAGCCAACACATCGTGACTTGTGAAAACATTTGCCATCTGATCAGGCCCTTTTAAAAGTCATTTGCATTTTTATTACTTTCATTTACCAAACTTTAAATTGGCCTTACACGTGATCTTTTTGGTTGTAATTCTCTTGCTCTCTTTTGGAAAAATAAAGTAGTTAATTTAATTTATTCAACAAAATGGCGTATATAGTACACTTTGTTTAAAGACATTTTTATGCTGCTAATGGTCAATATGGCAGAACTATCATCTGATTAGAGACGCTGTAATATATTCCATCAGGTTCATACCCCCTTGTGTATTCCGAACGAACAATTCATTATTACTTTAGACATCTCACAAACGTAGGAGTATTAAACCGTAATTTTTATTGATATTAATGATGCCTGTGTATGTGTGAACAAGAGAGAGAAAAAGAGATATTGGAACATTTATATTTCTAAGGTATTTGATTATTTAAATTAAGCACAATTCAGCATTAATTTGTAACGAGTTACTTGACTTAGTTCCGTTTTAATTACACCAGTGATTGTTAAAAGTTGAATTAGGAGTGAAACAACTGGTATGGCTGATAATCGTACGAGGAGAGAATGTTTTATAATATCTGCCTCGAAATGACTTTGTATTAAATACATCTTAAAACCACAGGTGAAATAGACATGTTCTGAAAAGAAGGTAAGTACAGGTACTTGTGGGATAGGAAGAAACGTTTCGTGGGCACATCGATCTTGATTGTTTTCATATTGAAGCATAAATCAGGATTGAGCGAGCGAGAATCTCAGGTCTGCCATTTTTAACCTACGACGTACAATACACAGTATGCTTATAACTCTTGCAGGAATGTACATGGTTCTCTCTATGTTCACTTTTTTTCCTATTTTTGTATGCAGATTGTATATTCTTTCTGAGATATGTAACAACGTTATGCTATGCTTAAAAAATTCCGGATTTGTTCATGTCTACTTGCTGATAAAGAAATTTACATGGGTCTCGAAACGTTTTAAAAATGAAACATTATCATGATTATCTAAAAACAAACATGTCTAATCATGAATTGTTTTCCGAATATAGTCCCGGTATGTGATTACGTATTACTAACCTAGAAGGCAAGTAAGCGAGTCAACACAGAAGGCAAGAAAGAGATGCAAAGTCTGTATGAACCTCATCCTGATTGTTTCCTATGTTAAACTTATATATATATATATATATATATATATATATATATATATATATATATATATATATATATATATATATATATATATGCTTTACTTTCAGATATTCAGTATGGTTGTTCCAGGTGAGAAATCCGAGGCCTGCTTTATGTATTCGGTATGTATTTTGATTTTTGTCAGTGTCATTCTGACTTTTTCCGAGGCCGATGTCCCATGTCCCGATTCTATATGTGAATGCAATGGCAGGAAAGCGACTTGCAAAGGAAATATATCGTACATTCCTCCATTGCCACCGAAGATTCAAGTTCTCATCTTTGATAAAAACTATTTACCTTCGATAAGCAGAAACACATTTTCAAATATAACAAATCTGAAACTAGGCAAGATTCAGCTTTCAATGTGTGAAATACAAACCATAACGTCCGATGCATTCTACAACTTTAATTCGACATTGGCAGAGTTAAATCTGAGCGGAAATACAAGGATAAGCAAGCAGCAACTGTCTGCCTCATTGAGACAAGTTGGAATACAGTTTCTCCTTCTGAACCAAATTAACATGGGAGACCAGCATTTTTCGAATTTCTTCGAGGGTATGGAGAAATCCCCACTGATAAAAATCCAACTTCAAAACAACAGTTTTCACAATGTAAGTGACAAGGCGCTCCAAATTTTCAGATCTCTGAAGCAGTTGGATTTGTCAAATAACGGGATTGTGATTATTGAATTATTTGGTTTAGTTAAAGTGCAGACTTTTAAGTTAAGCTCTAACAGGTTGTCTAAGGTGCCTGACTTTTGTGCTAATGGAACCAGCAAGTTTCCACAGATTAGAAAATTATATTTAGATCACAATGAAATCGACGCCCTGTCCAAGGCATCCTTTTCCTGCTTGACTTACTTAAAAGGGCTACACTTACAGAACAACAAGATTGTGTATTTGGATGACAATGTATTTTCTCAGTTAGGAAGACTTGACGACTTGTTTTTAAGCTCTATTAAGTTTCAGAAAATTTCAAGCTTTGCATTCAACAATTCCAACCTAAATTTACTGTCCCTAAGTAAATGCGAGATTACGTTTACCAGTGATAACTTTGACTACGCAAATCTTTTCCGGTGGTGTCCAAATCTTGAAAGCCTTCAGCTGGATTCTAACAATATGCATACGATGAATGCTACGTCCTTAACGTCAATGATTTCACCACTAAAGAAGCTGACGCATCTGAATCTAGAACGGACAAAGCTCAAGCATATTCCAGTAGACTTTTTTAAACCACTTGCTTGTCTAACATTTTTAGATCTTACTTCAAATTCCATATATGAGTGGCCGACTGCATTATTCAGTCACGTAAGCAAACTTTCCAAACTATTAATATCAAACAATAAGGTAAAAGTTATCAAAAAAGGTCAGTTGCTTTCATCTAATATAGAACATTTGAACACATTGGACTTATCAGACAACCCATTTGACTGTAGCTGTGAAAACATTTGGCTTAGGAAATGGATGGATGAGATACGACGCCAAAAGCCAAATATCTTCTCTAACTATCCTGACCATTACCGGTGTGCAACTCCTTCTCGTCTGCAAGGAACAGTGCTGATGAATTACAACCCAACGGATGAAGATTGCAGACCTTGGGGTCACGTGCTTATGGATATCATAATAACATCAAGCGCTGTTTTTGTGGTCTTTGCAATTGTAGCAGTAGTTTATATTCAAAGGTGGAACATTCGGTATCTCTTGCATACAGTATATATGCGAAGAAAGAAATATACCCTCCTGAAAGACGCAGACTTCCAATATGACATCTACGTTGCTTACTCCGACAAAGATGCATCATGGGTCCGAAATGAACTTTGGAGAGAACTTGGACAGGAAAGGGGGTTCAGACTGTATATTAGAGATAAATCGGAGGCTCCAGGGGTTGCGAAGTGTGACTCGATCATCAACAATATGTACGACAGTAGAAAAGTTATTTTGATCATATCCTCCAACTTCATGTCGTGTCCATGGTGTCTATATCAATTACAGGTGGCCCAGGTTCGCGCTGTCCACACTGGTCATGATGGGATAATTCCTGTCATCCTTGGCGACCTGCAAATACGTCACGTTAACAAGACCTTGCGGATGTTATTGACACAGGACAATGCAATAACGTGGAGCGAAGAAGAGAACGGAAAACGATTGTTTTGGTCAACAATTCTTAGAGCAATGGAAACATCCAACAATCTAAATGGTGTTATCGAGGGCAATTCACTGATACTGAATTAATTTGATGGACGAGCAATCAAAATCAAATCTTTTGAAAATTATGTTCCTCCCATTTAAAGATGAAAGCATCTGCTTTTGTTAAAGTTTCAGCATAATAAGATATTTGTGTTGTTTTTCTTTGCCTCCCATCGTTTTGTGCCTGTATCCGATTGGTCTGTGTAAATTAACGATAGTCTCTGATTACGATGAAGAAACGAAATGACAGTGGCATGTGATAATCAACGGTATTCCCTGATTAAGAAAAGAGATGGCAGAGCTTCATAAATATGAAATGCTAGCTCCAAGGATTGCCGGTGTCCACGTGATAACTAATGTGGGTAGAGATCTGAAATCGCAAACCCTACAAGAGATCAAACCTCGGAATAAGTAATACGTACCTTTCGTAAAAAACGACTGAAAAATTTGCATGTGCATAGGTTGTCTTACATACGTAAATTTCATCCGCTTTATTTGCTTTGTTGGTTGAATTGCTCCAGCGGTAGGGCAGGTAACTCTAGATATATTGCCACTATTCCAGTTAATATTTGAAACAAACTATAAGGTATGCTCTCCCCTTTTAAGCTGTAAAATACTCACTCCGCATGAAATATCATAAACACGTGACGATATATAGTTTATGTTATGGTTAGAGTGTATTAAGTGTCAAATCCACAACTAAGAAACAAAATGGGATGTGTGCCAACAGACAGCCAGACAAACATATAGGTGGATAGATACCTGTCCATGTCACGTGCCTCGATCCAAACTTCTGGTGTTCAATATAAAGAAAACATCTGATCTGCAGAAACTAATTAAGTTAGTTACAACATTCTGAAGGGAATGCATACAAAAGGAAAACAAATAAAACTTAGATGTGATTCCATTAGCTGTTCAAGATGTGTATTCCTTTGCGTATACCCTACATATATGTAATCATCTGAACCGAATCATGTTTAAATAGTAAGACGGGGTACACACAAATGGAAGTTTATGAATTTAAACTAAAATTAAATTTAAATAAAAGAAAAATGAACAATCTGATCCTAACATTTTTGCGGATGTTAAGAACACTCAGGCGTTGTAAAAATTGCTAAAAGCATACGAAACAGCTCGTTATAAGTGTACAAACGTGTTTCATCATTTAGTTTTTCAACTTATATATATATATATATATATATATATATATATATATATATATATATATATATATATATATATATATATATATATATTTGCTGAAAGTAATTGTAGAATTATTGTGATTTCATTGAATCTCGTTATTGTGGGTTACCTCCCCTTACAGCTAGGCTAACGCTTTTATAAACAGAAGCTGAAATCTGTTAGACACTTGCAGGAAGATTTTTTTTCCGAAGACTTTTTATTCTTGATTTGACCTTTCTTTCGTAAGAATAACGGAATAATAGGGAATTTATTGCTGAAGCGAACATCTATAGCGCTAGCATAGTTTGAATCTTTCGTCAAATTGAAAAGCATTTGAGGTCTGTTATTGAGTTGCCTTGTGCTGAATGAGTTTCGTCATCATCCCTGTACAAACGTCCTCATTATTTGAACTGTTCATTTGTTATCATTAATGAGTTTCGTCATCATCCCTGTACAAATGTCTTCATTATTTGAACTGTTCATTTGCGCTCAGCATTAGAACGTTACTGTTAGGACTGGTCGGCCTGGTGTCAGAATAATGTGACTGGGTGGGGTATCATGCTACATGTCTGCGGCATGATCTGCTTGACATCACTATAAACTGCCACACTGTAGACATTGTAATGATATGACTGAAAAATTGTGTAAAGCTACGTTAAAAATCTCGATCACACACACACTTCATAACAAGGACAGATGTCACAGGATTACATTTTGTCTTCCAGTGACCTTGACCATACGGCAATGGGAATGGGTTTGGTATAATCACACCTATAATAAATGTTATAGAATTAGTTAAATATAATTCAGATATATGAAGTAGTTCTAAAGGACAAAGATACAAGTCACAAAATTAATTGTTTCCTCGTCGTATCGATATTTAAATATCATACTTAGTTAATTTTCCCTTCGAGTGCCTCTGATCTTGAGGAAGGAAGGCGTGGCTGTGTTAATACAATGTTCAATGTATGTATTCTATATCAATTGAAGGTTCGGTAGGATGCCTTACTTAGTTTAAATGGTATTCTCCAGAGAAGGACACACGTCACAGAAATACATTTCCCCTGCAACGACCTTGTTTTTGAATCAATAGTCCGGACCATTTTACGCAGCACACACATCCAGTAACGAGTACCTCTGCAACTGTTGCAAAGTTTTAGGCCGGGCAAGCAAACGGATGAACAACGTTCAAATATCACATGCCTGACCCAAGAATGGTGTATAAAAACTGGCCAAGAGCTATCGAAATATATACACCCCATTGTTTAAAGTAGAGACTAATAAATAAGAACAATTGTACACTAATCAACGTAAAGAAAATATATATTTACATTCCTTTTTTCTTATGGTGAAACAGAAAGTTACAATCTCATACCAACATAACAAGAACAAACTATTTACTTTACCTTCTCAAAAGTCAAGCGTATATTGTTACAACCTGCCCAAAAGTAACCTTAGATAGGTAGATTGAATAGTTTTCAACGGTAACTCGATTTCGAGAATGGATGGTACATTGATGGTACATTGCACGCATAGTGGTAGATTGTTTAGGTTTTATTGTTATTACATTTCGATTTGTGCATCTGTGTGAATACGTTGTAAGTCTGACGATTCACACATATGTCTATAGAGATATGTTTTAAGTCTGACAATCCATACAGCTGTCTGTGGTGATACGTTTTAAGTCTGAAGATTCACGAACATGTTTGGTGATACGTTTTAATTCTGACGATTCAATCATCCGTCCGTGATGTTACACTTGAAATATGAAGATCTATAAATATGTGGGGATATGTGTTAGGTCTGACGATTTATACATATGTTTGTTGTGATGGTTTTGAGTTTTACGATTCATACATTTGTCTGTGGTGATACGTTTTAAAGTCTGACATTTCACGCATCTGTTTGTGGTGATACGTTTCAAGTCTGACGATTCATGCTTCTGTCTGTGGTGATACGTTTCAAGTCTGACGATTCATGCTTCTGTCTGTGGTGATACTTTTTAAATCTGACGATTCATGCATCTGTCTGTGGTGATACTTTCTCAGTCTGACGATTCATGCATCTGACTGTGGTGATACTTTCTAAGTCTGACGATTCGTGCATCTGTCAGTGTTGCATTCTGAATAGAATTAAGAGCGACTTGGTACCATTGGTACTTGCTTAAATTGAAAGAGGAAGAGAACGCATTGGTTGTGTTGCAATCCCTTTAACAACACAAGGTATATATTATGTCACGCTTTATCTAAGAAATTTCACATATTGTGGTTAGATTGATTGTGTTTTGTGCCTGTCATCACCTATATTGGAATGGTGATCCCTCTCCTAGTCGTGGAGCTAGGAATTGGGACAATAGTGGAGCGTTTGATTTTGTTGCTGCTCTTTAGGGTGTGAGTGGTGAATTATTAGATGCCTCGTTACATTGAAAATTCAAATGGCTTCTTAGAACAGCATTGTTATGCAGATGGGATGGTTACATGAAATGAAAATTAGAAACAAATTGATTCCATTCATACCATTACATGGTAACAACACTGTTTATTATGGTCACTTTTTATTTAGATGCAACATGTACGAAAACAGTTAATTATATAACGATGAAATGATGATGAAGGTGAAGGTCAAATTGCGAATATTACCATATGCCGTATAGGCATATTTTATGAGCTCTACATTAGTTTCTATTCGTTTAGTCACAAGAATAGATCTGTTTTATTACCATTATCATTTTTAGACTCCAAAGTTACATACATTATGGAGTCTAGAAAAATTTCCATGTCAAGGAGTTGAGTTAAATTCCCTTTACCCCCACCCCCAGGTAACATGCTAATTTTAAACCTATGGGCTAATGTTAAATTCCTTTTACCCTCTTCCCCAGGTAACATGCTAATCTTAAACCTATGGACTAATGTTAAATTCCCATTGAACACCAATTATCATTTTTACCCCTAGTATCAACATTTCAAAATGGCGACCGTAATATTAATTCCCAATGACAGCCAAGTGTCATTTTGACCTCAGATCTATATATATTTCAGTATTACACAATATGTATCAATTTTGAAACTATCTCCGTCTAGTGTATCTTTCAAATGACACTAAGGATATCTTTAGGCGGTTACATTTAAAGGGAGAGAGAGAGAGAGAGAGAGAGAGAGAGAGAGAGAGAGAGTTAAGTACACTGTACAAAATCACATATCGATCTCTTGTAATATAAATAGCTAACAAAACGCTACATATATGTTAACTAAGGGTATCGCGTGGAGATACCAAGAGTTGAGACGGACTAATTTAAATAGATTTCAGTCCCGTAATAAAAAAATTACTAGTCATTTTAAAATAAAACAGTTAACAACCTTTCACATTTCGAATATAAACAATTTTACACACGAACAATTTATTCCTAATCATTTTGTTTTCTTTCTTAGAAATTATAAGCGTGGTTTCCTACCCAATCTTCCAAGAATGAATTCTTGATTGATATTGTCAGCGTTTCGGGAAGCTATTTAACAATCTTTTTGTAGCAGTTAAAATGAGTACTCCAAGATATCGACTCGGATGAAGAGACTGTCGTCTTTAAAGCGGGAAGATAAAACACATTTCCTCTCACTTCTAAATTTGCATTCTCCAATATATTTTGTTACAGCTATACTAGTTTTTGTCTAAATAGCGTAGTAGTGTCTTAAATAAAACAGCCATCATTGTTGAGGGTGAAATAATTTGCATTGGCAAAAAAAGTGGTTTTCAGTGATTATCAATGGATGACAATTTTAAAACCAGCCCTCCCAGGCTATTCAAATTGTGTCTTATACTATAACAATATAACGTGCCAAATAATATGATAATAAATTTGTGCACAATAACACAGTTTGGGTAGTTGTGGTCAATAAATCTTCTCCAGATGAAGCCAAAAGGCAAACGTAGTCTAAGAAATCAATATACGATTTTGCGTTGACGTTGTGCTAGCAGTCTAAGAAACCAATGCATGACTCTGCATTGAAGTTGTGCAAAGTAGTCAAACAAGCCATTGCATGCTTTTGCGTTTAAAATATGCACAGAAATGATTCCTGTTTGCATCACTAAAGCTAATTCATCATTTTTACCCAAATACTCCTCTTTGTTTTTCCAGAGGTGCGTGTACGATTAGGTAAGTAGCGTGTATGGTTAGGTAAGTAGGGTATATGGTTAGGTAAGTAGCTTGTTAGGTTAGGTAAGTAGCTTGTAAGGTTAGGTAAGGAGCTTGTTAGGTTAGGTAAGTAGCTTGTTAGGTTAGGTAAGTAGCTTGTTAGGTCAGGTAAGTAGCGTGTATGGTTAGGTAAGTAGCTTGGTAGGTCAGGTAAGTAGCGTGTATGGTTAGGTAAGTAGCTTGTTAGGTCAGGTAAGTAGCGTGTATGGTTAGGTAAGTAGCTTGTTAGGTCAGGTAAGTAGCGTGTATGGTTAGGTAAGTAGCTTGGTAAACAAGAAGTACATAAGTATAAGAAGAAGGACGAGATAAAGAAAGAAGAGAATAAAATACGGACGGATGAAGGATGCATGTATGTGTGATCAATGATCACTATACACGTATAAAGTATGGATAGATGAAGGATGCATGTATGTGTGATCAATGATCGCTATACACGTATAAAGTATGGATAGATGAAAGATGCATGTATGTGTGATCAATGATCACTATACACGTATAAAGTATGGATAGATGAAGGATGCATGTATGTGTGATCAATGATCGCTATACACGTATAAAGTATGGATAGATGAAAGATGCATGTATGTGTGATCAATGATCACTATACACATATAAAGTATGGATAGATGAAGGATGCATGTATGTGTGATCAATGATCACTATACACGTATAAAGTATGGATAGATGAAAGATGCATGTATGTGTGATCAATGATCACTATACACATATAAAGTATGGATAGATGAAGGATGCATGTATGTGTGATCAATGATCGCTATACACGTATAAAGTATGGATAGATGAAGGATGCATGTATGTGTGATCAATGATCACTATACACATAAAGTATGGATAGATGAAGGATGCATGTATGTGTGATCAATGATCACTATACACGTATAAAGTATGGATAGATGAAGGATGCATGTATGTGTGATCAATGATCACTATACACGTATAAAGTATGGATAGATGAAGGATGCATGTATGTGTGATCAATGATCACTATACACGTATAAAGTATGGATAGATGAAGGATGCATGTATGTGTGATCAATGATCACTATACACGTATAAAGTATGGATAGATGAAAGATGCATGTATGTGTGATCAATGATCACTATACACGTATAAAGTATGGATAGATGAAGGATGCATGTATGTGTGATCAATGATCACTATACACGTATAAAGTATGGATAGATGAAGGATGCATGTATGTGTGATCAATGATCACTATACACGTATAAAGTATGGATAGATGAAGGATGCATGTATGTGTGATCAATGATCACTATACACGTATAAAGTATGGATAGATGAAGGATGCATGTATGTGTGATCAATGATCGCTATACACGTATAAAGTATGGATAGATGAAGGATGCATGTATGTGTGATCAATGATCACTATACACGTATAAAGTATGGATAGATGAAGGATGCATGTATGTGTGATCAATGATCACTATACACGTATAAAGTATGGATAGATGAAGGATGCATGTATGTGTGATCAATGATCGCTATACACGTATAAAGTATGGATAGATGAAGGATGCATGTATGTGTGATCAATGATCACTATACACGTATAAAGTATGGATAGATGAAAGATGCATGTATGTGTGATCAATGATCACTATACACGTATAAAGTATGGATAGATGAAAGATGCATGTATGTGTGATCAATGATCACTATACACATATAAAGTATGGATAGATGAAGGATGCATGTATGTGTGATCAATGATCGCTATACACGTATAAAGTATGGATAGATGAAGGATGCATGTATGTGTGATCAATGATCACTATTACACATAAAGTATGGATAGATGAAGGATGCATGTATGTGTGATCAATGATCACTATACACACATAAAGGATGGACGTAGGGCAGTCTGAAGACCAATGACCTTTCTCTTGACAATGATAACAGGTATCTTGACCTTTGTCTCTTTTGAAGCTTGTCTTAATTTGACGTTGTGGACATTCAGAAGACCAATGCCCTCTCTTCTGACAAACAGAGCAAGTATCTTGATTTTTATCTCGACAAGAGGGGGAGTAGTCCGTCGGCTTCTCTGAAGAAAACCTTCCTATGACGCCTCGCAAAGCTCTGATCAGAAGTTCGATCTGGGTTGGCTCTTCCATCTTTCTGGTAGGATTAAGAGTGAAATGAGTACTTTGAGGGATGACACTGACCCTAAAATGTAGTCATTTGATCCTTTACGATCAAGATGAAACCGTCGCACCATTTCGTGAAGAAAATAGAACAAAGTAAGAGACAGAAACGTGACCTATCGCCTCACGTAGTATCTGAAGTCTTGGCTCATATCCATGCCAGCGATTTTGAATATGATATGGGTAAATCAAAGTCCACCACCAGTAACCCCTGAAAACTACTATCACATACAAGAAACGGATAAACGCCCCTCTAGAAAATTTAGAACCACAGCCTACACCTACACGGTGAAATTTGAAGATCTCAAGTCAAACGTATCGCGGGAGTAAACAAAGGGGTTCATCACCAATTTATGGGATTTTTTGTTAACCACACTGAAACGGCAATGTCCAGCCAACGAAGACGATCGCTTTATACTTTTCATTTACAGTCTGAAGTCCCCCGTTTGGATCGAGTTTAGCAAACCATCAGAATTGACACCTTCCAAAGTCATCTACAAGATTCAACACGTACATCCGTCCAACGACAAGTTTCATATCACAGATGGAAAAGCGACATTGTAAATGGCCCGCGTTTCTCTTCCCAATGGGAGCGGACAACGCAGAAAAGTGTTATTGGTGGGCAACCTTCACAGCACCAAACAAAGTCTCGTCCAAATTAACAACACTCAAAACAGGATGTTGTTAGCTCGCGCCATCGTGGTGGGGCGAATGTATGCTGCTAAAAACGACACGGCAGAATGGAAAAGATCCTGTGACAACGTTCGAAAACTCGAACTGAGCCTAACAACGAAGAGAATCAGAACTCCTGTTAAATCAAGCGGGTGTAAGGACACACCCTATGGCATTCCTGAAATGCAAAATCTGCAAGACGTCTTGGCTCCACGCTACACCTTGAAAGTGCACCCTCAAGAAGTGTGCGGACTTCTGTTGTTTCGAGGCAAAGATTTCAAGGACATAAAATACATTCACGTCCATCATCACGATGAACAATTCGATGCCATCACCAGTATCACCGCATTCCTGGGATACGGTTATTATTGTGATAAATGTGACTATGGGTATAACAATTGAGAGCAACACAAACATTGTAGAGCGAAATGTGAGTGATGTTTGGCCTCTAAACCCTGTAATGGCGAAGGACACAAACGAGTGCATGTCCAGCTTGTCAGCGGACTTTTGTCAGCCCTACCTGTTAACAACAATAACTGAAGACGCAAGGTTCACAGCACAAACATGCTTGTCAACTCCTGAGATGATGCCCGACTTGTGGACAAGGCATACGTACCAACAGTACCAAGGCTCAGGTATGTTCAGGAAAGAAACGATGTCCCATTTGTCACCAAATCGTGGACTTGGAACAAGAATGCTACATTCAAAAATAGCAACCTCAGCAGGAGGAGGAAGATGACAAGCAGAAAGGCAATATCATCGTTTTCAAGAGACCGGCATTCACACTCCTTATTTCTTTGTAGCACATGGAGCGTGTGAGAAGTGCGTCCACGAAACTATCTTTAGCCATTGCCTCCACTGTAGCAAGATTCCTGGAGGATGTGAAAATCTTTCGGGGACCGAACACACTGACCTATTTTGTCCAATGGATCTTAGACCCTATCGACGAGACGTGAAGTCAAGAGGATATCGAACGTTACGGAGATTACCATCGCTATGCCACATTGATAACTCAAAATTTCGCGGGATACTATGGATAATTTTCTTCTGAAATACTATAAGGAACAAAGTACCAAACGTCCTAAAGTCACTTTGAACATAACCAAAATCATTTCCAAGTAAGACAAGTGCAATTTAAAGATTCGATGTGTTACTTGGCCATGCCTTTGAGTCGAATGCTTAAAACATTTGGAATGACAGAAATGGCCAAAGGTTATTTTCTGCACATTTTCAATATCAAAGCCAATCAACACACCGTTCTACCCGTTCTTCCTGGTGTCACACTCTCGAAGACCAAGAGAAATTCAAAGAAAAATACTCTGAGCAGGAGGGCATCGATTTAGACCACATCGAGAAAAAGTAAGGAAGATGTTCATTTGTTGAATTTTTTGTGGGGAAATATGACAAAACGACCGTGTTTATCCAAGACGAAGTATTCGACAGAACCTTCCCGCTTCTTGCAGATGATTCACGACAAAACCAAATATATGAAACATGTGAACGTCCTTTGTGAAAACTTGATCCTCGTCAATTACGAACAATTATGAACAAGAACTGGACTTTGCACAAGCTGACAAATTTAGAAATGTCAATATTGCAGCCTACGTGACAGACCATGCTCGTTTAAAATTGTACGAAGCTTTAGAACTGTTAGGAGATCGTATGCTGTATTTTGATACGGACAGTTGCAACTACATAGATCGCCTGGGTCACCGTCATCGAGTCTAAGTTTTGCTAGTTGTGGTACCGAAATGTACGGCTAAATATACCGGGACCCACAAGGAGAAATGCACACAGAGTGTAAGGTGAAAGGACTGACTCTCAGTTATCGCACCTGTCAAGTGGTGAACTTTGGGGTATTGAAAGAAGCCTTGCAGTCTGGAGATGAGCACAAGATTGTACGTTTAGCCACGTACCAAATCGTCAGTCGACCTTTGGAAAAATTCAATCAAATCGTGTGCCAGAAAGGAGTGCGGCTTCGCAATCACTTCACTTTAACTTACAGACAGGTCGATATTGGTAAGCATATAAAAATAGAAATTGTCCAAGACCGATAGTTCAATGTGACTACAATTGCGAAGCGAGAAAGATGAATCATTTTAAACAGACACAATTTAAGTTTGGTGATAATCATGTGGACTGCAATGCTGTGCCTTGCGATTGCAGGGATGACGTACGCTGTGACCATAGCAATTCAGTGCAACATCATGGGAACTTTGCTAGGACTACTACTACTGCTACACCAACCATGGAAAGTGATGCCGTGCGTGAAAACGTTGACGGATGCGAAATCGATGCCACTCGTTATCGTGGACTCTTTACTGATAATTATGGTGGATGTCATCCCATCCTCAACGTGAAACCATGCAGCTCCCACCCTACGGATGTCATCCATGCCTAGGCAAACTACTGCGGGTGTCACCGTACCCTGATCGAAATGAAGGAAGAATATTCATTCCCTCTGCGTTTGTCTGAATACTGCGACTTTGAAAGTCGATTCCAAATCTTCCAAGGAAAGTGGCCTAAATATCTGGAAGGATCTAATCCCGAAGAATTAGCCAGAGCCGGATTTATCTACGTGGGCGAAGGTGACAATGTCAAGTGCTTCATTTGCAGTGTGTCATTTCACCAGTGGGAACAGAAAGATACAGATTACCTAGAACATGCTCGATGGTCTCCGCACTGTCACTATCTACCTTTAGTGTGACCGAAGTAATCTGTTCTTGCATATTTTATAAGAGAACATTCGTGGTTTGCCTGTGAAGATGAGAGAACGCATTTACCGAGAGTTTGTCAAAGTACGAGTCCAACGCAAAGAACAATTGCATCCTTTACGTTACCGATGTTGGAACCACTGGTACCTGATTGGTATAAGACGATTGATTCATTTCAAAGCGTTCCATTGGTCAGACATTGAGGAAACGCGTGAGATTCATAACGTTTTGGATGCCACTCATTCTGCTTGAAAGGTGACCATTGTACATCGAATTCCAAGGGAAGAGTTAGAGGATTACCAAACTCTTTTACACGAACAAATCTTGGTTCGATAGGAAACTTCTGTGCGGAGTGTGGTGTGTGAGTTAGTGACTACAAAATGTCGGTACGGTACTGAAATAAAACCGCTTCTGTTCAAAAAGTACAGTTATTACCTTCAACAAAAAGTGTACAAAACTTGCTACCATGTCACGCCCGTTATCAGTAGTGATACAACAATTGCCGTGGAAGGAAATCAATGACACTATTCAGACTGTGAATGATTACCTTCACTTTTTACGAGAACTGTATCCAATGAGTTTGGGTCGTCGTGTGGTGTGTATCTTAGTGACTTCCTTTCTGGAATTTCGTTTACCAGCCGATTCCTTGTAAGCTCTTAACATTCGGTGCCTCACAGTACCACCAAAAACATGAGGGTGGTACCTATAAAAGTACACCAGAGACTCATTCTGTTAAAAGCCTTGCACTTTCATCTCGAAACATCTCTACTTCTACCGGAAAACATGATTCGTCGACTTTTAGTCACTGATATTTACGAAGATGTGTGTGTAGCTTGTGATTTACACCCTCACTGGCAAAATGTACGTGCCTGGAAAAGTTTTGGTTTCGAGGCTTAGACAAAGGAAGCGGGAAATTATGACCAAGATTTGTAATCATGAAGTCAAACGTCCAGTGAAAAAAGTAACATTTAAACCTGTGTTATTCGTATTGTCAGAAGTTGAACCTGGTACTGAGGAAAACCCCTCCATTCAGGACAGGACCGTCATCGACATGGACACCCCCGAAAATCCATTCCGCGAGGACCCCTAAGTGACTGTGCCAAGTGTAGAGACTCGTAGAACATTACCCAGTGTCCATAGGACACCACACCTTCGTTACAATACATTTTGCACAATCACTTGCCTATATTCCACTTTTATCGTTTTGACGTGTATTTTATCGGTATACTTAACCATTTGGCTTTGTGTATTTTTATTTTTCGTGTTCAATGTTAAAAATATTTTGAAATAAACGTGTCCTGAAAAAGTATAAAAACTCTTGTCTTGTCCGTGTTCGTTTCAGCAGTGATATTCCCTGCATTTTTCCTACCTCTTCCTCCCCTTTCAAAGTCATCGACGAAAAGTTTGACTGTACTAGTTAGGAGGACTTGTATCTTCGCCATCCCTTTAACATGTTAATTGCTGGACCTAGCAGTTCATGCAAAACCAAATTTGTCAAAAGCTTAATCGAACATAAAAATCATCTGATCTATCATCCACCTCAAAGTATCGTGTGATGTTACAAAGAGTGGCCATTGGCATACAGACTCCTGCGGGAAAGTCACGGCGGTTCCATTGTGTTTGTGGAAGGCATTCCTGGCGAAGACGACGGGATCGTGTCTGACCCCAGTCAAACCCATCTGGTCATCTTCGGCGACATGTTAGGAGAAGACAAAGAAGAAATGAAAATGTGGTTTACGCGCAAAGGGCATCATCCTAATGCCAGTGTCATTTACGTTACCCAAAATTTGTTTCAACAAAGTAAAGTCCATCGGACCATCAGTCTCAACGCTCATTACGTTGTCTTTTTTTTTAAAAAGAGATAAATGGCAAGTTTAAGTGTTAGTCAAACAGTTATGAACTCTTTGGGTGACTCATGCCTACGATGATGCCACTAAAAGCCCTCACTCCTATTTACTCTAGGATTTAAAACCCACTACCCCCGATTATTTTCAATTTCGTACCCTTCTGTTTCACCACTGGTGCCAAGAAAGAGGACCTGCAGTGTACACGTCCCCGTCGACTTAAAAAAGCTATTAAAACCTCGGACACTTTTGGTCTGTCTCACACATCATCAACATGACGTCCCTTCGTCTTATCTACCCGTTTAATTGATTTGTGCCTTGTATGGCATCATTCGCGAGAAAAATCCACAAACCCATGCTCGTGTCTTAGATGCCAGTCCCAGAGATATCTTATGATTGTTTACGGTTACAGCACGTCAATACTTTCAAGGCATCAATCACATGCTACATCAAACCAAACGCTTTCTTTGGAAGAAACAAAGTGGCCTTGACGCAACTGGCAGATGTCCGCATCGACACTCAAACCAAAAGCAAATTGTTTGAAACCTGGAGGTAGCTGTTCTCTAGGAGGTGTCATCATTCGCTCACTCTTAAAATGGGATCCATAATGTCCCAAAAGTCATCCCCAAGAAAAAAGCCACTCCCCAAACCAAACGTACCCAGAAGAAAAAGAGCAGTGGTGTCAAGACCAGGTCACACCCCCAGAGAAAACGACCCCAGAAAAAGAAAAGCCACAAGAAGAGACCGCGGAAATCAGCTTATACCAGGAAGAGAGGCACTGCGTCCAGACCGCAACTTTAAATACCCAAACCATTACCTGTAGCGACGGTGACCGCGTCTCTAGTAGCCTCAGGTTCTTCCACTTCCGCATTGCTAGTGATGCCAGCTAAACCCAATTTGACATCCGTTCTTAATGAAAAAATGGAAACCCGTGTCTCCAGGCACGTCTCCTCTAGTGGTGACACCCTCCTCCTCTTTAGCCGCTGCGGCAGCTGCTGACACAGTACCTGTCCCCCAAAATAAAGTCAAAGAGATATGGGATATGGGGTATGTTACAGAGTTTACTGGATTTATCCGAGCAAGAACTGACACGATTTAGTCTGTTTAGAACCCCTCAATGATTCGTGATACCTGACATAAATTTGATACAATCATTGGCGACGCACTCCACTATAACAAAGACCTAAGGTAAACGATAGGTATCAGTATTTTGTGCTCCTGAACGCAAAAAGATGTAATATACCAGAAATGCACACCATTACCATTGTCATTCTCCTGTCGAAAAAGAAAAAGGAAAAAGAAAAGGACAGTCTGGTCGTTTGAACTCTATCATAAAAAAGCTTAGCAAAGGATCGACGTCTACCCCAGAAAAGACCACATGCCAGCAAAGCAAAAGAGGAGCAACCAAAGTGGATGATTTTTTGGTGATAATGCGATAACCAGAGAGTTCGTCAAAGATACTGGTCACACTCCAAGCCAAATAGTCCAATAATACTACTTCAAAAAAATAATATAAAGGGACGTGTACGAAGTCATCAACATCAGCATATTCTGTGTATTTTCGTGCTCCTCAACGCAAAAAGATGTCATCCACTAGAACTACACACCACCACTATCGTCATTCTCCTATCCAAAAAGGAAAAGGAATAAGAATAGCACAGTCTCGTCGTTTGACAATGCATCCAATGAAACGCTTAGCCAAACATCGACGTCTACCCCAAATAAGACCCCATCATCCAAAGAAAAAGACAAGCAGCCAAAGGGGAGGCTTGTTTTGCGATATAAAAAAATTAGTCACATTTTTGGTGAAGCTATAGTAAAAGAGTTCGTCAAAAACACTGCACCCAACCAACTCCTCCAGAAATATTCCACCCAAAACTAAGATAAAAAGGTGTGTACCAAAACATCGACGTCAGTGTATTTTTTATGTGCTCTGGAACAAATAAATATGTCACCCCCAGAAGCCATCCTTCTTTTATCCCCAAAGGAAAGAAAAGGAATGGACCTATCCTCATTTAACCAAACATTGATACATGTTTTCCGTCCTGTCTAACGCCCCTCCACCCATGCGAAAACAACTCATTCAAATCGCCTCCAAAGACGCCGTCGATACCGTGTGCAAATGTTGTCTGAATGTCTCAACATCAAAAAGGACGTTAAGGACAAGTTCTTCACCAAATGGTCCAAAAGAAAATACCCATCCATCAAAAGAAAAAGATGTTAGAGCAAGCGGAGGATTTATGCACCTGTTGCTGAAAGAAGTATTTGGAACAATTATTACAGGACTCGTGACGGGAGCTGTTTCCCAAGGAATAGGTCAAATATAAAAATTGATCAAGATGATCAAAGGGATGTCTGGAGTCAAAAGATCGCAGACGTGATCTTTGGAATCTGACGGAAGGAAGAAAACTGACTGTAGTGCCTTACAAACGATGGATGATATTCCATCTTTGGTATGAACAATGGACCCCACATTTACCTCCCAATTCTCATTTGATCGAGATGTCCCAGTTACAACACGAATTGTAATCGTTGATGGATCTCAGCGATTTGTAAGAAACGGAAAAATCTCAAGGTACGGTCAAGTTTTGAAATGACTTCAACTCTTTCACGAGAAAGCTTTAGACGAAGCAGCTCGAACGACTCTGAAAGATTTTTAGACCATGATGAAAAGTCTATCACCACCAACATCACCACTCCCAGTGATCAATACAGACGCAGCCACACGAATGCCTGAGGGAGAAGAGGCACGAGAAGTCTTCAAACACCGTCAGTGGCTCCCATCCCAATTAAGATTTCAATGTATTTGTTGACCCTTTCTCTACACCCCCACGAGAAGAACTCAAAGCTTCTGTTAAAAAGATGATGTCCACTCCTTTTTCGACAGAAGTCAAAAAGAAAAAAGGGGAAAAAGAAGTGAAAAATTACAATCCATCCCATTACCACCACAACCACTAACCTCGGCTTCTACTCCCGTGGCACGTCGGACACATAAAGTCGTTTCCAAACCAATACCTCACCCAATCCAGAGTAGCATGGGTGAAGAGTGGGTGACTTGTTAGCGAGAGAGAGTCCTGATGGAGAATTTGTTACCCAGCATTTAATAAGATCCATCCCATCCTGCGAGATAAGGAGGAGTTCAGAAATTGTATCGTGTTGCCAAAACCCGACTGAAAAATGTATGTTTACCTCAAGTGCAATGATGGTTACAAGAGCAAACCACGTACACTTTATACAAACCCATTCGACAAAACTTTCCAGGAATCGCATTATCAAAGGGAAGCCGGTTAAGCCGATGCAACCTACAATCGTGGCTATAGATATTTATTTTGTGTCATCGACGCCTTTTTCAAATTTGCCTGGGTCGTGCCAGTGACTTCCAAATCGAGCACTGAGTACGAGCCCTGAAACAAGGCGGTCGTCACCCTATTTGACGGCAAACCGACAAATGCACCAAATTTCTGAACAAAGCTTTCCAAAACGAATTAAAGAAACGAGGCATTCATTTTCTTTGCCACCTAGAATCCCGAAACCAAAGCCAGAATCGTGGAAAGATTGCAACGTACCTTGAAAGAACGCATCTAAAGTACATCGACGTCTAACCACATCTGGTCAACGCGTACAGCCAATCTTACCATCGGATGTGCCCCCGAAGTGACCCCCGACAACGATGTGACCGTCTTTGAGCGCCTGTTTGGTACGTTTCCGACTGTGGCTCATCCCAAGAAAGGTTGAGTGTTGACGACAGGAAATTGGGTGCACATTGGCAAAAACAAATGCACTTTCAACAAAGGTTACTTACCCAAGTGGACACCGAATTGTTTCGTGTCACTGGACTAGTGCGTGGCCATCATCCTGCCGTCTATAAATTGGAAGACATAAACGGGGAAGTGTTAAAAGAAACATTTTACTTGTCCGAATTACAACGAGTTACCAAAAAATAAAGCGAAGTGTACGAAATCGAAAATATTCTCGTTCAAAGAACTCGCAAAGTGGAAAAAAAGTCCTAATGGGTAGAATTTCACCCCATCTACTCTTTGACCACCTCAGCCACCATCGAAGTTGAAATCAAAGGACAGCCCGAAGATTACATCGATCTGAATAACAGTTACTTGTACCTGAAAGTCAAAGTGATCAAAACGGACGACACGGCTCCGGGAACCGATGCTATAGTAGTTTCCGGCAACATTTTCATGCATTCCTTGTTCGGGGAAGTGGATTTGTACTTGAATAACAAAATAGTCAGCAGCAGCATGGATACTTACCCTTACAAAGCATACCTGCAAAATCTCTTGACGTACGGAAAGGATGCCAATAACACTCATCTGGATGCATGCATCGTATGGAAACCTGACATAGCGGGTTTGTTCAAGTTTTATGACACAGCAGTGGGCTTTAACAACCGTCGAAACAAAGTCCTGCAAGGACGTATTTTAGAACTAATGTATCGTTTGCATTTGGACATGTGGTTGCAAGAAAAGAAGAATGAAAGGGATATCCGCCAGAGACTGAATCGTAGCAGTACCGTTTTCCATTTGATGGCCAACGCCAACGAGTACAAAACCATCATCCAAGAAGCCACAGACTCTACGTGCGTCATGTGGAGGTGTTACCTAAAGTGGGAAACGACATCATTCACACTTTGAGAAGAACGACCTTCAAGTATCCGATACAATGAGTGGAAGTGAAAACCTTCACCAATGCCGCTTGACTCCGATCCAATATCGAAGATCATCTCTTCCAAGGACAGTAACATCAGCAATTAATCATTGGTATCGTTGGCAACGAAACCCTCAACTGAGCCGTCACTGCCAATCCTTTCGAGTTCAAGCACTACAGAGTGTCCAAGATTGAAGTCAGTCGTGAAGGCAAATCCTTGTGTACCAGACCCTTCGAACCTACGTTTGCCGAGAAGAATTGCATGCGATCGTACTTGTCCATGTACGAAGCCTCGGGCAGTTAGGGACCAGCAGCAGCCACGGCAGTTCGCACGACGATTATGCATGAGATTACACTTTGTGGACCTTTGACTTCACTCCAGACCAAGGCAGCGACTAGGAACATTTCCACCCTATACAATCTGGCCAACAGCGTTGGGAACGTCAGTTTGCAGAAGCTCTAACCAAGACCGTGAACGTCATCTTGTATGCGGAATTCGACAACACTCTAGAAGCCAACAGTTTGAGAGAAGTCATTCTGGACTATTAGAAGTTATGGAAGTCTCTTATCCCTCTTTGAATGATGGAGCCTCTTTGGAAATGGACTGAGAGGATATGGTGGGAAAAGAACCACCCACGAAAAAAAGACAAAGACGAATAGGACATGATACTGTCCAGATGGCCGTAACAGGAACAACATTTAGTCTCCTGTTTTTTGTCAAACATCTGGCAGAAACAATTACATTGTTTCCCAAGACACATTGCTATGGATGTCAAGATGATCATCCCAGTCAAATTCAACGCGATCAATGTCTGATGATGAGCCAAGAAGAAAAATTGGACGAGTATCTGGATGACGCTTGCAATCTCATATTAGAAGAAGCAGTATTGCATCAGTGGTGTAAAGACGTGTGATCATTCCTCTCCCCCACTGACAGCTCTGGATATCCCTCGCTCTATTTGCAGACGAAGCGAAGAGCCATTTACTTGACAGAGAGTTTTAAGGAAAATGTCAGGATTGAATTGATGACTTATCATCACCTGTGAAAAAAGAGAAAACAAAGCAGAATGGATACCTGGGAACTTGATTATCTTTTTGAAAAACAGTTCGTACACCGCTTATTGAAATCCTGTTGTGTACACAAAAGACGAACTTCCTCATCGCAAACCTAAAGAGCATCAAGATTATGTCATCAACACGGACGACAGTCTCCTCCCAAGAAGCCACTGGTTAGCCGTCTACTTTCCCCACGATGCCTGTGTGGAGTATTTTGATTTGTATGGATTACCGCCTTTTGAACACGACATCATCGACTTTATGAGAAGAAACGACCAGACGAAACGATTCAAAAATGTGAAATTACATGGCACAGATTCCATGGTGTGTGGAAAATATTGTCTGTATTTTCATCAACGTAGTCTTGGATTTCCCTTAGAACATTTAGTGACTTATTTTGACCGTGACTCTATTAGAAACGATGAAAAAGTAGAAAGATAATTTGTTGATGGTTTGTTGGTTGAATATAAATGTTATCCAAAAATTATTTTTAGTGGTTTGTTTAAAATTTATATTATCATATGTATGCTCTTTGACTTCTTTCTATCCCTCTACATGAGATGAGCTATATAATTCCTAGGAAAAAAAACGCAGGGATGTTTTCTATCGAGTCCATTGTTGAATAATCAACTCGTAAAGATGTCTTCAAGACTGGCTAAACTGAACCAAGCGCACGTCCATTTGCATCGTGTCAGGCATAACATGATGTCAAAGCAATGATGAGACTGAAAATGTCAGGATGTTGAATGCAGCACAAGACCTGATAAAAGAGGTCTTCAGAGAAGATATAAAAAAAGAGCAAGAAGAATTGACCGAGAAGTACAGACTTCTGAAACAGCAGAGAGAGAGAGAGAGAGAGAGAGAGCAACAACAGCAGCAGCAACAACAACAGCCGCAGGAACCAGGCAGAGGTTTTGTGGACTGTAGAGTGGACACTAATGAGTTCCCCTTCTCTTTCCGAAGATGCAGACCCTATCTTGTTGGAAAGCCTGCAGCCAGACGGAGATGCAATCTAAGACGATAAGAGATTGTTGCAACCTCAAACAAAACATCCCATTTCAGGTCTACTCCAAAAATCTATAAAGGACATACCACTCTATTGTCAGAAATTTGCGTATTTGTGTTTGTCTGTAGGTAAAAAAATAGAAGTGTGCCTATACACACTTCGTTTCCCTGGCTTGTAAGATAGTGTGTGTGTGTGTTTATAAGTGATGGGATATAAGTGTGGCTATAAACACTTTGTTTCCCTGGCTAGTATGATAGTGTTTGTGTGTGTATGTTGTGGGGTTGTATGTATGTATGAACGATAATAAAGTTTTTTTGAAGGTAAAAAGTGTACGTGTGTGTTTCTTTTAGGTCTGCGCGTTCCATGTTTTGGTGTCGGTGTGGGTGCTGTTAGTGCTTGTGTGTTATCCTTAATGTCCATGCCTCAGACATAAAAAACGTAGCGTTCGTCAGTCTAGCTACCCATTGTTGACGTATCAACTTCGAGAAGATGAGTAGAATTTCAAACTTGATAGAACTCCAAAAGCACATGGAGTATGCTGGATGCACTGGCCATACGAGCTATTTTGGAGGAAACCAGGATTGAAGAGGAGGAGAAAAAGAAGAGAGACGAGGAGAAGAAAACAAATTTTCCTCACTTCATCCTGAGGCAAACGGGTGAGGTGAATCCCATGGTGAGGACACCACTACCACAACGTCAGCCACAACCAATATCACCACCGAGAGTACCTGTCCCAAAGATAGAGAACTGGGAGGAGAAGTTGAAGGGATAGCGACAATAGTGGGAGCCTCAGTGCCAGAGACAACATCCGCAGTAACACCGCAGAGTCGTGAGGGAAAGAGAATTCAGGATCTCTCAATCAGAAGGTTGGAATGATGAGGCCACTCACGATGCCTCCGCACTCCAGCAGCTACAGTCAGTTGGGAGCAAGATTCGAGTAGAAGATGTGTGTGTGTGGGGGGGCCCGGCCTGGAAGGGTCACCTTTAAGCAGGTCCATTTTGAGTTCACAAAAACAGCCCTTCTCAGGGCTAACCAGATCTCTAGAAAAGAGAGACTGACCAATTCGCCAAAAATATTATGTTCGTTGGCAGTGTGCATTTGTGTGTGTGTACGTGTGTGCGTCTTTTTCCTTAACAAAACCCATTGTCCCTCAACTCATGAGTGTTTGTTTTGTGCAAATGTGGAGTAGTGTGACTATAAATACTAACTCCTTTGCTGATGTGATATTGTGTGCATGTGTGTGTGCGCACGTACGTGTGTGCATGTGTGTGTATGTGTGTATCTTTTTTCCATAACAAAATCCCTTGTCCATAAACTCGTGAGATTTTGTTTTGTGTAAATGTGGAGTAGTATGACAGTGTGTGTGTGTGTGTGCGTGTTTGTGTGTGCGCATGTACGTGTGTGTGTGTCTTTTTTCTCTTAACAAAGCCCTTGTCCCTATACGCATGAGTGTTTGTTTTGTGTGAATGTGGAGTATTGTGACTATAAACACTGACTCCTTTGCTGATGTAATTGTAGGTAATGGTGTGCTTTGTAAATAAAATATTTCCTTCTCCACTATGTATTGATAGAAAGTATAGTGGGTTTTGTAGGTTAACACTCAAATCACTATGGGGTTGTTTGGTATGTGGTATGGTTAGTTGGTGAGAGGGATGTTTTCCTTCACGTCTGTGTTTGAGGTATAGAAAGAATAGATTTCGTTATTGGCGCCATTCAACATTGAATAACAAAAATGTCTTCTAACCACATGGACAAGATGATGCAATTGCAAGAGGTAGTGGATGATCTGGGAATGGTGGAGGAGATGCTTGTCAGGCTGGAGTATGGGCCTTATAGTCCCCACCGAGTGAAAATGGAGATCACTAATTTGATGAAGGCGATGGTTGTTGTTGTTGTTGTTGTAGGGTTTAACGCCATTTTTCAGCACACAATAGGCTATACGTGGCGGCCAGTATTAATGGTGGAGGAAGAACCCGGGATGAAGGCGATGGAAAGGCTAAGATACAAGATAAAACCGAAAAAGAGGAGATCGAGGACAAAGAGGAAAAATAACAGATTAGAAGATGGAATGAAAAATAATGAAAGAGGAGGAGAATAAAAGAGAACAAAAAGAGGAGCAGAAAGAAAAATAGGGAGTGGAGGAGGAAACACATGAGAAGGAAAAGAAGAATGTCGTGAAGAAGATCATGAACTGGTGAAAACGAAGACAGTAGAAGAAGAAAAAGAGGAAGAAGAAATCCCAAAGGCCTTTTAAAGGGCCACTCACCTGTCTCGAAAAGATGCATATTTTTTCTTGTCTAAAATAATCATTTAGTCGATTTTTGTGTGTGATAGTTTAATGTCCATAAATCTATGCATGTCTATGTCTCTAACCCTGTCTCTATATGTCTATGTCTCTATTTGTCCCTAAAGTAAGGCATATTCAGGTCAGCCCCTTGCCACACCGTTTCGCCCGATTGAGATCAGCATCCTGCAACATTGTTGCCAGTGTCCAGTACCGTGACGTCACCCCTCTCCAATTTTCCTTGTCCCTAGACAGTCCCAATCCATTGTCGCTATACATTTCCTATGTTCAATTTCCCTTGTCCCTACACAGTTCCACCCGTGTTAAAATGTTTTTTTTTTCTTTCTTTATAGTACCGGGACAATTGTCCCTATCAATCTTGTCCTCCAATCGTCCCAGGGTGTATTTTGTCCCCCAGTCATCCCAGGGGGTATTTTAATGGTAATTCCCATTGTCCCCCAAAATCTTGTTTCCCAATCGTCCCAGGGGGTATTTTAATGGTAATTCCCAGTGTTCCCCAATCTTTCCCATTCACTACTGCTGATCGTCGAAAAACTCCATGAGGCGAATTTAAATAATTCTATGGGAGAGGTTTTCAAACGGATCGTTTAACTAAAATAATTAGATTTAAGTTCGAGTTCCGTGTTTGAATATTCTCTTACATTATCCATTTACGTCATCATACTACTCACATTAATAGTGACATGCAGTAACATAACAATGATCCACGAATAATATTTTCCTTCCTCTCCTAAGAAAAAACTGACCACATTGGATCTGTGAGACAAATCATTTGACTGCAGCTGTGAACAACTTTGGCTTAGAAAATTGATGAATATGATACTATGCAAAGGCCAAATATTGTCTCCTAATGCAATCTTGTACACCTTCTCGTTTGCTAGGAACGTTGCTGATAAGTTATAATCAACAAATGAAAACTGCAAAACGTGGCGTCACATGTTTATGGCTGATATCATAAAATCATTAAGCACTGTTGTGAATGTCTTTTTATGTGCAGCATTTGCAGCAGTAGTTTATAAGCATAGATCGAATATATATGGTATAATGTACAATGATGGAGAAAAGTTAGTTACCTGTGTAATATATTCTTCACAATGACCCTCACAATCTACAATGACCCTCACAATCTACAATCATGGATACAATTTAAACCTACAATATACATACAATATGGATACACATGACACTTTATCCTATATTAAATTGTATATAAATTGATTTTCGTCGTTGGAATCCGATCGATTTCGCACGAAGATGAGCAATAGTTCCTGGATCGACATACAGGCCTGTCTCCTACAAATGAAAGCCTACACCTGCGACTCCGTAGCATCATACTTTGGATGGTACAGGAGATGGTGCTTACAGGCACAGCGATGGGTATCATAACCCGCATACTCTTGTGCATCTTTATTCAAAGCATTGTTCGCCTCTATTTTTTCGAAGAACCCACACATCACGTCAAAACATTATCTCACTTGTCTGTTTTCGTTACTCGAGAGAACGTAGCTTTAAATCGTTCATCATTGATTTAAAGAAATGAAAGGTAAATGGTTTTGTAAGTGTAGTAAGTGATACATTGCATCAAAGAAAAGTTAAATGATTTTGTCAATGTAACCAGTGTAAAATGTTAGTATTATATTGGTAAATAATTTTGTAAGTGCAGTAAGTGTAAAATCGTAGTACAGGAAAGGTAAATGATTTTGTAAGTGTAACCAGTTTAAAATTGCAGTAGAAGAAAGGCAAATAATTTTGTACGTGTAGACGGTGCAAAATTGAAGTACAAGAAAGATAAATGATTTTGTAACTATAGTCAGTGTAAAATTATAGTAGAAAATGCTGAGATCAATAAACAAGTCTTAAGCCGATAGGCAAATATATAGTCCATAATTAATCATGGAAACCATGTTTATGATCCATATGATATTGCAAGAATTTTCAATGAATTCTGTCAAAACATTGCCTCCATGATTACAGAACGTAAGTTAGATTCTAATTATTCCGAAATAAAAAGGGTTTGTTCCATAAAAATTCCAAATGCTACTGAATTTGAAATCGCGGAAAAATGTTCCGAATCAGTTTTGAATTACCTCAAAAATATTGAAGTTTCTAAATCTACAGAACTTGACATGATAAGTCGAAAACATCTTAAAGCAGTATTACCTTTCTGTGTAATCACAGTTTGAGAACAAGTCAATGTTCCCAATCTAGGAAAACTTCAAAAGCAACATCACTACATAACTCTGGATCAAAATAGGATGTAAATAACTAAAGACCAGTTTCAATTCTTCCATCCCTTTCCAAAATACTAGAAAAACATGTACACAACTAATTTACGAACTATCGCAATGATACTTCATGAAAATCAATCTGTCTTTCAAATATCATTCTTGAAACTGTAGTATCTCTCCGATGACAAATAGCTGAAAGCATTAGATGAGGAAACGTACTGTATTGATTGATTATTGAAAGGGTTTCGACCTAATAGATCTTGAAATTTTTGAAATGTTAAAAATCTATCAATGTAGTGAAGGTAATCTTAATTGGCTCACATCCTACTTGAGGAATTGGTCTCAACAGGTAACATTAAATGGATGCATATCTGAAACTAAACTGTTAAGTTGTGGAGTGCTACAAGTTTTTTTCTTGGTGACCTCGTTAGTTGTTCTGTTCATAAATGATCTACCTCAAAAAAATAGGCGATGCAGTCTCATCAACTGACCTGTATGATGATGACACTACTTTGTTTGATGCTCAAAGCAGCCAAGCCAAAGCTGAAAAAAAAATCCTTCAGCCTGCTCTCAAAACACTTCAAATGTGGTGCAAGGAACACAGTATGTTCCTCAATTCGAACAAAACAAAAATCTTGATAACTACACGGCAGAAAAGATTAAGATTGCAAACTGATATGCTGCATGTTTTCTATGATAACACTGATCTGAAAATGACGTGTTTAGATATAATTCTTGGAATATTTGTAGATAATAACTTGCCATGGTCTCAACAAATAAATTATATTTCAAAGAAAATAAACTCTTACCTTTTTTCTCCTAAAGAAAATCAAGGCCTTCCTTCCATTCCACTACAGAGTTACTTTTTTACAAACGTTACATTCAACCGCATCTTGGCTACTGTAATATAATTTGGTTGTTGTTGTTGCTGTTGTTGCAGGATTTAACGCCATTTTTCAGCACACGATAGGCTATACATGGCGGCCAGTATTAATGGTGGAGGAAGAACCCGGGAAATCCCCGGAAAGAACCACCGACCCTCTAGAAGCTACTGGCAAGCTTTCTCCCATACCCACATTGGTCGAATCCGAGACTCGAACCCACGCAGACAGAGGTGAGATGGCAGTAATCCGAAACGGAGAGAACTTTAGACCACTCGGCCACTCGCGGCCCAATGTATTGTTAATATACTCAAAATATGTTATTTACATAATTGTTATTGATTAAAAAAAATTAATTTGGTAATTTGAAGGAACACATCTGCTTCAAATATGAGATAAATGTCCAGACTCCAGCAAAGGGCATGAGTAGTTAAGTGGGCCACCATAGGGACAATGGGACTTAGCATTAAAAACACCCCTGGGCAACTCTAGGGACAATGGAAATTTAACATGGAGAAAAACGCTGGGCCACTTTAGGGACAATGGGAATTTAACATAGAGTTTGGGTCTGTCTAGGGACAAGGGAAATTAACATGGGAATAGAGTTTGGGTTTGTCTAGGGACAAGGGGAATTGAATATGGGATTTTTTAAAAAATTTTTTTAAAAAGTTTTTTTAAATTTAAATTTAAATTTAAATTTAGAAAAGGGGTAGGCAATGGAAAGGCTATCTCTTTTCGAGAAATATGGCTGGCCCTGAAAAGGGCCTTTGGGTTTATGTTAATGTATTCATTAACATAAATGGTACCGCATTGGTCTTCTTCTTGTTCTTAGGCTACGTCTCACTGTTGGTCCGTAAATCAGCACTCTTTTCAGGCATCCTTGTCTTTCTAAGTAGATCCTACGTATCCACAGTCTGGTGTTTGTCCTGTGGACAACGGCCCACTTGGATCGGACATACATGGGTATGTCCGTCCGGAACATCATGGAAGACACAAGCGTAGAAGATTGCACATCGGTCCACATCTTGAAGCGACGAGAACAGGTGAATCAATGCACTGAACTGCTCTTATTTATAGGTAGAGGCAGGATTGAAACGGATTGAGTTCATTCACCAATCCAAACAGGCGTTACAAAATTCAGTCAGCCCGCATCCAATCCGAAGAGAGTAGTCTGTGACGTCAGTTGGTCTATATAGATTCGCTAGCGCTTGTGTGCAGTCAATCTATGCGACAGTGATTCAACATGACGGAAACTCAGAAAACGATCCATTGGGGTGCACCAGCAGGGGAGACTGCCCAAGGGAACCCGGACTTACTTTCAGAAGAGGTACATTGGGATTTTGTGGATTTTCTTACCTCGCAAGAATTTGTTCCGGAACCTTCGTTACCTTCTTCATTACCGCAAGTGGAGAATTTTAGACAGAGACAGAAAGAAGAATTGGAGAAATTTATGCAACGACAAAAGGAAGCGGAACAAGCTTTTCTCCTACAGCAACAGCAACAGCAACAAGAAGAGGTAAGAAAAAAACAACAGCAACAACAGCAAGAAGAAGTAGCAGCAAAGAAACAAGAGGGTGAAAATCAAACGGCTACGGTACTGTTGGACATTTTAGCGGAGTTAAGAAGTTTGAAACAAATGTATCAGACTTCTTTATCACGACCGAAGAGAATACGACCTTCCCGAGCTAAACACTCCAACCCTGTGACTAAGCCTGTCGTACCACCCTTAGTGATTTCAACCCAATCATCAGAAGTAGGCCTTGGCCGTGGCAAAGGCTTAAGGCAGTTAAAGTTGATTGGTTAAACTCACTCCTACACCATAAAGAAAAAAGGCCCTTTTCAGGGCCACCCACATTTCTCGAAAAGAAATACAATTTCAATTTGCCAATAACTCAAAAATAAACCCACCCATTTTACCCTTATAGTACGTGTCTGTGTATGAGTGCGTGAGTGTAGCTTTTTATTTTAAAATCAAAAGTCAAAGACACTTACCTTATATCATTCATGTATTCTTTTATCCATTTTTTTACAATCCAATTCACAATTCACCACAGAACACTTTAAAAAGTTCGTACACTTCTTCTTTTTCATTATTTAGTCTCTCTGTTTTTTGAATTTCTTCACCGTTTTTTCCTCATTTTCTTCCCTTCTTCTTTTCTTCTCCTGTTTCTTTGCCTCTTTTAAATAGAATTGTCTTCTTTCTTCCTCTTCTTCCTCTGAAGAATCCCTCTCTTCTTCCGAAGAATCCCTCTCTTCTTTTGAAGAATCCTTCTTTTCTTCTGACTCCTCTTGTTTCTTTTTTGGGCAATCTGGAGACCAATGTCCTTTTTCTTTACAATAATAACAGGTATCTTGACTTTTGTCTTTTTTAGCCCCTGTTTTTGTTCTTTTTTGACGGTCTGGACACTCTGAAGACCAATGCCCTTTCTTCTGACAGATATAGCAAGTATCTTGACTTTTATCTCGAAAGGAAGGAGAGTAGTCCGTCGGCTGGTCTGAAGAGAATTTTCTAATGACCCCTCGCAAAGCTCTGACGAAACGTTCCATCTGGGTAGTCTCTTCCATCGTTGTGCTCAGCTTGAGAGTGAAATGAATAGTGAAAGGACAAGACACACACCCTTTTTATATACGCTGGTTTGCCAAGGCAATAAATTAGTCTATGGTGTTTAAACTTGAGTCATTTGACGTTTTGCACTCAAGATGAAACGATCCCATTCATTCGAGAAGAAAGAAGAAGAAGAAAGTAAGAGGCAGAAACGTGATCTATCGCCTCGTACCAGGGCTGAAATCTTGACACAGATTCATGCCAGTGATTTTGAAGAGGACATGAGTGAACCAGAATTTGAAACCTCTAAACCAAGTTCGTCACCCTTAGTCAACCCTGAAAAATACTATTCCATTCGAGAGACGGAAAAGCGCTCCTCTAGAAAATTTAGAACCACGGCTTACACCTACACGGTGAAGTTTAAAGATTTCAAGGCCGACGTACCCTTGGAGAAAGCAGAAGGGTTCATCACCGAGATGTGGGATTCTTTGCTCACCGCACTCAAGCGACAATGTCAACCCAAAGAAGACGATCGCTTGACACTATCCATAGATCACGACGGTTTGAAATCCCCTGTTTGGATCGAGTTTAGCGGACCTGCAGAACTAACCCCTTCCAAAATCATGGACAAGATTCAACACGTACAACAATCTAATGACCGGTTTGACATTACCGATGGTAAAGCCACACTGAAAATGGCCCACGTCTCTCTTCCTCAAGGGACAGGACGCAAAAAGATGTTATTGGTGAACGAGCTTCGCAGCATTAAGCGTAGTCTTGTCCAAATTCACAATCCTCATGACCAGATGTGTTTAGCCCGTGCCATCGTGGTGGGACGAACCTATGCCAACAAGAACGACACGACAGAATGGAAAAGAACCTGGGAGAACATTCGAAAATCGAACCGAACCAAACAACGAAACGAAGCAGAACTCCTGTTGCAACAAGCTGGCCTGTCCAAAGACACACCCTGTGGCATTCCTGAGATGCAAAAATTGCAAGATGCCCTAGCTCCACGATACACCTTGAAAGTGCACCCTCAAGAAATGCGCGGGTCTCTGTTGTTTCGAGGCCAATATTTTAAGGACGGAAAATACATTCATGTTTATCATCACGATGACCATTTCGATACCATTACCAGTATCACCGGATTCCTGGGATACAGATATTACTGTGAGAAATGTGACTATGGTTATAATAATCGAGAGCAACACAAGCATTGTGGATGGAAATGCCCAGGATGTTTGGCCTCTCCACCCTGTCTGAGCGAAGAACCAGTGCCTTGTTCGACTTGTCTGCGCACGTTTGTCAGCCCTACCTGTTACCAACAACATTTGAAAACACAAGGTTCACAGAAGAAATGTGCTTGTCAACTCCTGAGATTGTGCCCTACGTGTAGACAAGGCATACGTACCAACAATGCCAAGGCACACGTATGTCGAGGAAAGAAAAAATGTCACATTTGTCACCACATCGTGGACTTGGAACACGAATGTTACGTGCAAAAATACCAACCCCCACCAGAGAAAGAGGACGGTCACAAGAAGAAAGGTAATTTCATCTTTCTCGATTTCGAATGCATGCAAGAGACTGGCATTCACATCCCTAATTTCTGCGTTGCTCATCGAGCGTGCGAGAAGTGCATTCAAGAACCTATCTTCAGTCATTGCCCTCACTGCAGCAAGATTCCTGGAGGACGTGAAAAAATCTTTCGGGGACCAAACACGTTAGCCGATTTTGCCCAATGGGTCTTAGACCCCATCGACAAGACGTGGAGCCAAGAGGACATCGAACGTTACGGAGATTGTCATCGTCATGCCACGGTGATGGCTCACAATTTCTCCGGATACGATGGACAGTTTCTTTTGAGGTACTATACGGAACATGGCACCGAACGTCCTAAAGTGATTTTGAACGGAGCCAAAATCATTTTCATGCAAGTGGGACAAGTACAGTTTAAAGATTCGATGAGTTACTTGGCCATGCCTTTGAGCCGAATGCCTAAAACGTTTGGAATGACAGAAATGGCTAAAGGGTACTTTCCACACTTTTTCAATACGGAAGCCAATCAACATGCTGTTCTACCCCATTTGCCCAAGGCTCACTATTACGACCCCGACAACATGCGTACCGAACAACGAGAAGCTTTCTACGCTTGGTACCAAGCTCACGCCTCGGACCCTTTCGACTTTCAGGAAGAAATGTTAAAGTATTGTCGTTCCGACGTGGACATTTTACGACGTTGCTGTGGAAAATTTCGAGAACTGTTCATGGAACACGGAGGGGTCGATCCTTTGAAAGAAGCTTGCACCATTGCCAAAGCGTGTTCCTTAGTGTACCGCCAACGATTCATGCCTGAAAACACCGTGGCTGTCATCAGTCCTCAAACGACCCACTATGTCAAGCGCCAATACTCGGTCAAAGCCCTACGTTGGTTACATTACTTGTGCGACAAGGAAGACAAATGGATTCAGCATGCCCGCAAGGAGGAGGCGAAAAGACCATCGGAACGTATTCGGTAGATGGCTGGGACTTAGAAAACCCCAAGATCGTGTACGAGTTTAACGGTTGCTTATTTCACGGATGTCCCGTCTGTTACCCTGACCGTGGCACTAAAAATCAGTTTTTGCAACGAACCATGGAAGACTTGTACCAGGACACTTGTCAGCGACGCCTAAAGTTAGAACAGCAAGGATACCAAGTGGTGGAAATGTGGGAACACGAGTACGATCACCGTATGAAAACCGATCCCGAGTTTAAACGCCTCGTGGAAAGTTACCAGTTCATGGACCCGCTGAACCCGAGGGATAGTTTGTACGGAGGAAGGACCAATGCCACCTGTTTGCTGTACCAAGCCGACGAAGAGAAAGGAGAAGAAATCAAATACTTGGACGTGTGTTCGCTGTATCCCTACGTGTGCAAATATTGTCGCTTTCCTGTCGGGCACCCGCAATTGTTCACGGAACACATCGACCTGAAAAACATTCGACAATACGAAGGCTTGATCAAGTGTAAAGTTTTGCCTCCCACGAACCTATACCATCCCGTCTTACCTCACCATTGTCAAGGCAAACTGATGTTTCCCTTGTGCCGTACTTGTGCCGAAACGTGCAACCAGGACCAACCTTGCCATCACAGCCAGGAAGAACGTGCCTTGACGGGAACCTGGGTCAGCGTGGAATTGTTCAAAGCTCTGGACATGGGATACCAACTGTTAGAAGTGTACGAAATTTGCCACTTTCCCAAGACACAACAGTACCACAAGGGTGACCCTACTCAGAAAGGCATTTTCGCCGACTACGTGGATGCCTTTTTGAAACTGAAACAAGAAGCTAGCGGCTATCCTTCCTGGTGTCACACTCCCGAAGACCAAATACAATTCAAAGAGAAATACTACGCACAAGAAGGCATCTCTTTAGACCACATCGAAAAAAACGAAGGCAGGCGATCGTTTGCCAAAGTGATGTTAAATTGCTTGTGGGGTAAAATGGCACAACGACCGTGTTTACCCAAGACGGAATATTTGACAGAACCTTCCCGCTACTTCCAGATGATTCACGACAAAACCAAATACATGAAACACGTGGACGTCGTTCGCGAGGATTTGATCTTGGTCAATTACGAAGAAGATCTGGACTTTGTACAAGACGACCCTTTTGGAAACGTCATCATTGCGGCTTACGTGACAGCTCATGCTCGCTTAAAATTGTACGAAGCTTTAGAACTGTTAGAAGAACGCGTCCTGTACTTTGACACGGACAGTTGCATTTACATCCATCACCCGATTCAACAGCACCCTGACATCGAAGGAGACCGTTTAGGAGCCTGGACAGACGAGCATCCCGACGACAAGATTCTAAGTTTCGTCAGTGGTGGTCCCAAAAATTACGGCTACGAATACCGGGACAAACAAGGAGAAGTGCACACGACGTGCAAAGTGAAAGGACTGACTCTGAATCATCGTACCAGTCGAGTGGTCAACTTTGGGGTATTGAAAGAAGCCTTGCAATCGGGAGAGGATGGAAACTTTAAAGTGACCACCTATCAACCGAACAAGATTGTACGTTTACCCACTCACCACATCGTCAGTCGACCCTTGGAAAAAGTCTATCAAATTGTATACCAGAAGCGAGTGCGACTTCCCAATCACGTCACCTTACCGTACGGTCACGTCGGTATTGGTCTGTATATGAAAAGGAACCCTAGGCAAGATCGATAGTTCATTGTTCATTGAAGTAACTTACCATGTCGTTGACGAAGAAGAAACCAGATTGGTTAGGAGTCAAATGTTGGACATCACCGAGACCAGGGTTTTGAGGCTTGGACACAAGAGGTGGCCCAGTATGTTACTTTTCAACCTGTATTAGTGACGGTGCCAGAAGAACCCGTCACCCAGGACAGGACTGTCGTGGACAGGCCTGAAAGACCCTTTCGGGAGGACACTTGTGTGACCTTACCCCTACTATAGAACTGGTTAGAACTTTACCCAAAACATGTTGTACAGACACTTGTGTTTATTCCACGTTCATGGTTATCATGTGCCTTTTATTCTTGTACTTAAGCCTTTGGCTTTTATGCATTTTTGTCTTTCGTATTCATGTTTGAAACATTCAATAAACGTGTTCTGAAAAAGTATATAAACTCTTGTCTTGTTTGTTTTTCGTGTCACAAGTGACATTTCTCACACCATGGCTACCTCTACTGTCTCTGCTCCCTCTTCCTCTACTGTCAAAGTCATCGACGAACACTTAGATCGTGCCAGTTGGGAGGCTTTGTATCTTCGCCATCCCTTTAACATGCTCATTGCTGGACCTAGCGGTTCTGGCAAAACCGAATTCGTCAAACGTTTGATCGAACATAAACATCATTTGATCGATCGGCCCCCTCAACGAATCGTGTGGTGTTACAAAGAGTGGCAATCGGCGTACAGCCTCTTGCGAGAAAGTCAAGGCGATTCGATCGTGTTTGTGGAAGGCATTCCTAAAGAAGACGATGGCATCGTCTCTGACTCCCGTCTAACCCATTTGGTCATTTTCGACGACATGTTAGGAGAAGACGAAGAAGAAATTAAACTGTGGTTCACGCGCAAAGGGCATCACCGTAATGCCAGTGTCGTTTACATCACCCAAAATTTGTTTCAACAAAGTAAAGCCCATCGCACCATCAGTCTCAATGCGCATTACGTGGTCTTGTTTAAAAGCCCTCGAGATAAATCGCAAGTGCAAGTCTTAGCCAAACAGTTAGGAACGCCTTGGCTGACTCAGGCGTACGACGATGCCACTCAAACGCCACACGCCTATTTACTCGTCGATTTGAAACCTACGACTCATGAGGATTTGCGATTTCGTACCCACTTGTTTCACCACTGGTGCCAAGACGGAGGGCCTGTCCTGTACACGTCTCCGTCCTCGACTTCATTTCACTCCCCATAAAAAAATCTATAAAAACCTCAGACCCTTTTTCGTCTGTCTCACTCTCAGTGCGAACATGACGTCCCTTCAGTCGCATCTTCCCGTCAAATTGATTCGTGCCTTGTATGGCATCAGTCGAGAAAAAGATCCACAAACACGAGCTCGTGTCTTAGAAGCTAGTCTCAAAGAAGTCTTACGATGGTTCACGGTGACGGCACGTCAATTACTCCAAGGAATCATTCAGATTCCTCATCAAACCAAACGCTTTTTCGATCGAAACAAAGTCGCTTTGGTCCAACTGGCCGATCCCCGCATCGACACTCAAACCAAAAAACAAATCATTTTGAAACCTGGAGGGAGCGGTACTCTAGGAGGGGTCATCATTCGCTCACTCTTAAGATGGGATCCTAATGCCCCCAAAGTTATCCCCAAGACAAAAGTCCAACGAAGCCCCAAGAAGAAAAAGACCAGGTCCCCAAGGAGAACTTCTCCAGTGGCAGGACCCTCCTCTGACCAGACACCACCACCACCCCGGAAACAGAAAGGAAGCCCCCAGAAAAAGAAAAGTCCACAGAAAACTAGTCGCAAGAGAGGCACTTCGGCCAGGACGCAACCTTACACTCGCAAACCACGACTTGCCACGGCGGTGACTGCGTCTCCGGCAGCTTCACGTTTGTCCACTTCTCCGTTAATGACACCCAGAACTGAAGAGTACTTGGAGACGCTGATCACACCAAGAACTTCTCCGTTGATGACCCCCAAAAGAACTTCCCAGTGGCAGGACCTTCCAATTTAGTGGCAGTGGCTGCTGCTCACAAAGTACCTTCTCCCAAAATCAAAGTCCATGAAAGATCGGGCATGTTACAAAGTTTACTGGATTTGTCCAAGCAAGAACTGGCTCGATTTAGTCCGTTACGTACCCCTGCACGATGTGTCATGCCTGTCCTCAAACTGATACGACGTCAAGACAATCAGTGGCGACGAGTTCCAGTATAAAAAAGGCCTGTGACCAAGTCGGGTATCAGTGTTTTTTTGGTGCTCCTAAAGACTCAAAGATGGCACCCTCCAGAAAACCCCAAGGAAAGAAAAGGAAAGGACTGCCACCACGTTTAGCCAAACATGGGGACATGTTATCTGTCCTGTCCAAAGCTTCTCCACCCCTACGAAGAAAACTCATTCAAACGGCCTCCAAAGAGGTCATCGATACCGTGTGCGAATGTTGTTTGAACGTTTTGAAAGGCACGATCCCTTTGTCCAAACACCAGAAACAATGCTTAAGCAAACATCGTCACGTTCTTCGCCAAATGGTTCGAAAGAAAATTCCCATTCGTCAAAAAAAGAAGATGTTAGTGCAACGTGGAGGTATTTTACCTCTCTTGTTAGGCCCCATACTGAAAGGAGTCTTGGGAACCATGTTGGGAGGACTGGTGGGAGCAAGATAAAAAGGCCTTCGGAAGTCCCAAGATCTCAGAATCGACCCCTGACAACCCCATGGAAGGACGAAAAGTAGCTTTAGTGCCTTACAAACGATGGATGGAATACCATCGGTGGCAAGAACAACACACCCCGCATTTACCTCCCAATCCCCATTTGAGCGAGATGTCCCAGTTACAACACGAATTGCAGTCCTTGATGGATCGCCAAGATTTGTCCGAAACAGAAAAATCGCAAAAGTACGGTCAACTCTTGCAACGACTGCAACTCTTTCACCAGAAAGCTTTAGACGAAACAGCTCTACCCACTCTGAAAGATTTTAAGACCTTGATGAAAAGTCCAGCACCATCACCAGTACCAGTACCAGTACCAGTACCACCAGTACCCGTGACCAAGACAGAAAAAGGAGAAGAAGAGGAAGGGTTTCAAACTCCACCAGAAAAAGTACGCAAGTTAACAACACCACCTACCTCCAGAATTGGATGGATTAAAAAGTTGATAGCCACCCCTTCTTCATCACAAGAGAAAAAGAAAGTGAAGACAGAAGTGAAACAAGAACCGATATCCCCCGCTCAGACATCCTTCTCCTCTTCGACACCTATTGCTGGACGCACACGCAAAGCATTGCAATCCAAGAAAGTACCCCAAGAGAAAAAGAGTAGCATCCTCCAAGAGTGGGTGTCTTATTAACACACCAACCAAAACAAAAAAATGGAAAAAGTCTTAGCCAGCATTTACTACGATCCCTCCCATCCTGCAGGTTACGCAGGAGTTCAAAAATTGTATCGTGCTACCAAAGCTCGACTGAAAAGTCTCCGTTTACCTCAAGTGCAACGATGGTTACAAGAACAAGCTACCTACACTTTACACAAACCCATTCGACGCAAGTTTGCCAGAAGTCGCACCCGAGTGGAAGGCATCGATCATCAATGGCAAGCCGATTTAGCCGATGTCTCTCATTTGGCCAGCTACAATCGTGGCTACAAATATTTGTTTTGTGTCATCGACGTCTTTTCCAAATTTGCCTGGGTCGTGCCCTTGACTTCCAAATCGAGCAGCGAGTTAGTGCGAGCCCTGCAACGGGTGTTGAAACAAAGCGGTCGTCACCCTCTTCGATGGCAAACGGACAAAGGCACCGAATTTCTGAACCAAGCTTTCCAAAAAGAATTAAAGAAACGTGACATTCATTTTTTTACCACCGAGAATCCCGAAACCAAAGCCAGCATCGTGGAACGTTTTCAACACACTTTGAAAGAACGCATGTGGAAATATTTTACGCATCACCACACTCTGAAGTACATCGACATCTTACCGCACCTGGTGCAAGCGTACAACCAATCTTACCATCGAAGCATCGGACGTGCCCCGCAAGACGTGACTCCCGACAACGAAGTGTTGGTGTTTGAGCGTCTGTTTGGTACGTCCCCGACGAGGGCTGTCCCCGAGAAAAGTGGAATGTTGGTCGTAGGAGATTGGGTGCGCATTGGCAAAACCAAACGCACTTTCGACAAAGGTTACTTACCTAACTGGACGACCGAATTGTTTCGCGTCACTGGACGAGTGCATGGCCGTCATCCTACCGTCGATAAATTGGAAGACATGAACGGAGAAGTGCTCAAAGGAACGTTTTATTTGCCCGAGTTACAACGTGTCACCAAAAAAGAAGACGACCTGTACGACATAGAAAGCATTCTCGAACGCAGAACCCGTAAAGTGGGCAAACGACGTGTCAAAGAAGTCAAAGTACGTTGGAAAGGATATCCACCCAGTTTCGATTCTTGGATCGACGCTTCGCAAGTCATCGACTATAAAAAGAAGAAGTGACCATCATGCCCTTTCACACAGCAGACGCAGCTACGTCGACCACTCCTCCTTCACCTAGTTCTTCTGTGCAAGATTTACAAAAACAATCCTTGTGGGTGTGGTGTGGAGAACGTGTGCCTAAAACGCAAATCGTCTTTTTCTGCCAAATCTTCGTGGTGTATTGTGTCATCGGGGCAGCCATCGCCAATTTGAGTTTGCAACAAGGAGACAAACAATTGTGGACCATTTTATTGAGCAGTTGCATCGGTTACCTGCTTCCTAATCCCTCCCTGAAATTCACCTCGAACGGGAACCCCGGGAACCTTGTGTCCAGTGCCAGTGCCAGTCACAACTTCAATCACAACCAGAACCCCATTTTAGACGGAGACACGCCTCTGACGTCCAGTAACCCCTCGGACAGCCACAGAACTCTGGAATTATGAGTCACCAAAACCAATTTTACTTAACTTTACCCAGTGACAGTTCCATGGAGGTGTTTCAAAAGAACACGTTGTGCTGTTACACGGCCAAATTACCTCAAGCCATCCAGTTAGATCACGAAGCCCATTGGGAAGTGGCTTTAGTAGAAATGTTTCACCCGACCCAAGTCCTCAATGTCCTTCCCAATCAAAATTTTTTTGATGTGGAAGTTCATGACGAGCAAATGCAACAGTGGATGGATAGCAATGTCAAATATGACAAGAAAACCCGTACACAAAAGTACACCACCTATCACTTGTTCATTCCCCCAGGCTATCATTTTAGTGGTCAACATTTGGTCAGCACCATAGCCTCCAGGTTTAATGTCGTGTTTCTGAAAGCTTTGGAGCATGTCAACAAAAGTGTCACCATGGAGTACCACAAAGCAGCTCGTCGCTTCTTGATGAAATTTGAACGGAGTAAAATCCTGTCCATTTTATTTTGTCCTGAATTGTTTGACATGTTGGGCGGAGACATGGACATGAGAAAGACCATGCTCAAGAAAAACGAATTACCCATCGTTTACGACAACGAGTCTTTTAGCAAGTTATTTCGTGCCCCGGTAGAACTGAACCAAGGACTGAATTTGATGTTCGTGTATTCCGATGTGGTGGAGTACAACGTGGTGGGACACACCTCCGTACCGTTACTGCGTGTCATTCCTTTCAAAGTGGATTCTGCCACGAACACTGACGAGGAAGGTGGAAACACTTACCACGTCCACCGCGAATTTGTCCATCCTCACTATTTGCCGGTCAGCAAGGCGTATTTGGACACGGTCAACATTGCTATAAAAAGAGATTTGGGACAAAATATTCCATTCACCAAAGGAAAAGTCACGGTGAAACTCCATTTTCGAAAACGGTTCTCTCACGACTCTTAAGTCATGTATCCAGTGTACCGAGGGGTTGCTCGACAGCGAGGACACGGCTTAGGAGACATGTTAAAATCGGCCTTTCGTTCGGTGGCCCCGGTGTTGAAACCGATGGTGACACGCGGATTGCACGCCTTGAAAGATGCGGCACTGACGCAAGGCAAAGAATTTCTCCAAAATGTCATCATCGACAAACAAAACCCTAAAGAAGCCTTCATGAGGGCAGGCAAAAATGTCTTGCTGCAAACGGGCAAAGACATTTTAGGCCAACGAGAAACACCTATAAATGCCCTGCACGCTACCGAGTCAGGCATTCAGCAAGGACAAGGCAGAAAGAGACGACGAAGAAAATACCCTTTCACCAGACTTCAAGCGAGAAAGGCCAAGAAAAGAAGAACCGTTCGAGACTTAGACGTTTTCGATTATTGAGAAAAAAGACAAAAAAATGATGCACCGAGAATCATGCGCTTGTTCCAAGACGGAACTGGATCTGTTTGCCATGCCCCCTACCATGATGACCATGAAAGAATCCCAGTGGGTGGAATTTCACCCCGTCTCCTCACTGACCGATTCCGCTCCCATCGAGTTTGAAATCAAAGGACAGCCCGAAGATTACATCGATCTGAATAGCAGTTACTTGTACCTGAAAGTCAAAATTCTAGATAAGACTGGAGGTGCTATAGACGATGAAGCAGTAGCTCCCGTCAACAATTTCATGCATTCCTTGTTCAGTGGAGTGGACTTGTACTTGAATAACAAACTGGTCAGTAGCAGCATGGATACTTACCCTTATCGTGCCTACCTGGAAAATCTCTTGACGTACGGAATAGATGCCAAGAACACTCATCTCAATGCCTGTGTGGTATGGGAAGCTGACGAACCTACCAAGTTTGAAATATTGGAAACTGATGAAAAGAAAGACAACAATAATGGATTTGTAGAACGAAGAAAGAGAATCACGGGAGCCGACACAAGTTTAGAACTGATGGATCGTTTGCATTTGGACATGTGGTTGCAAGAAAAGTATTTGCTGAACGGGGTGGATGTCCGCCTGAGACTGAATCATAGCAGTGCCGCTTTCCATTTGATGGCTGTTAGTGACGGTTACAAAACCAAAATTCTAGAAGCCAGACTCTACGTACGCCGTGTGGAAGTGTTACCTAAAGTGGGAAACGACATCAGTCAGACGTTGAGCAGAACGACCGCCAAGTATCCCATACGACGCGTGGAAGTGAAAACCTTCACCATTCCCAAGGGACAGCGATCCATGATCGAAGATCATCTGTTCCAAGGACAGTTACCCAAACGTTTGATCGTTGGTATCGTCGAGAATACAGCCTTCAACGGAGCTGCCGAAAAAAATCCTTTCTACTTTCAACACTTTGGCGTGTCCAAAATCGAAGTCAGTCGCGATGGCAAGACCTTGTGTACCCGACCTTTCGAACCTGACTTTACCAAGAAGAATTACTTAAGATCGTACTTGTCCCTGTACGAAGCCACCGGACAGTTAGGAACCAATACCAGTCACGGCATTACGTACGAGGATTATGCAGGAGGCTACGCTTTGTGGGCTTTCGATTTCACTCCAGACCAAGGCAGCGACGAGGGACATTTCCACCCTATAAAATCCGGCCAGATTCGTGTGGAAATTCAGTTTAAAGACCGAGACCCTGATGAAACGGTGAACGTCATCCTGTATGCAGAATTCGATAATACCATAGAAATCAACAGTTTGAGAGAAGTCATCCTAGATTACTAGAAACCATGGAAGACTGTTATCCCTCTTTACCTAGTGGAGAAACTTTAAAGATGGAATGTGATGAGACTGTGGAAAAAAATGTTGTGTTTTGAAAAAAATTGTTTGATGTTATGATGTTGGATTATTGTTAAAAATGTTACAGTTGTTGTTTAGTGTTAAGTGATTTTTGAATAAAAAATGTTGTGTTTTGAAAAAAATTGTTTGATGTTATATTGTTGGATTATTGTTAAAAATGTTAGAGTTGTTGTTTAGTGTTAAGTGATTTTTGAAAAAAAAATGTTGTGTTTTGAAAAAAATGCCTTTGTCTTTTGTTTAGCTATAAGAATGTTGGATTGATGCTCTTTCATTTCTTACTATCCCTCTCATGACACTCACTAAACGTTGCGACTAAAAAACCGTGTGGGGGATGTTTTCCTTCACGTCCGCGCTTTGACTTTAAGAACCGGGTTGTTTCCAGTCTAACCATCCATTGTCGACTCATCCCCCTAAGAAGATGTGCTCCAAACTAGCTAAACTCAACGAAACCTACGTGAATTTGCATAGGGTCAGACACAGTCTGATACCGAAGCCAGAAGAAATAGAGAATGTGAGAATGTTAAAAATCACTGAAGACCTGATAGAAGAGCTCTTCAGAGAAGAAATGAACAGGGAGAAAGAAGAATGGACAGAGAAGTACAGACTTCAGAGACAGCAGCAACAGCAGCAACAACAGCAGCAGCAGCAGCAACCTGAACCTGACAGAGGCTTTGTTGATTGCCGTATCGACACCAAAGAGTTCTTCTTTTCTTTCCGAAGAAGCAGACCTATCGTCAGAAAGTCTATCCTCAGAGGACATCGCATTCTTAGAAACTAAAAAAAGAATGCCATAGCAAACAAAAAAAACCCCAGCCCTTTTCAGGGCTACCCCAATACTCTATAAAAGAAATAACGATCGATTTGCCAATGTGTGTAGGTAGAGTAGTGTGAAAATAAACACTAACTCTTTTTTAAAAAATGTGAGGGTATGTGTTAGTGTTATAGTAAGTGCTTAAGTAAGTTGGTATGAATAGTAGATTAAAATCATGTTTTTTTGGTGTTTGAGGTGTATATTTGGAGTTAGATTGGATTGATTTGCGTATGTGGATAGTCTATTGAAGTGATTTATAAAAAAAATTTAAAATAGTGATGGGTAGCATGAAAAAGTGAGTGAGTGTTTCTTTTAGGTCCGCGCGTTGTTGTTTTTGGTCATGATGTAGGTAACATCAATTTTATGTTTTTTTAGGGGGATGTTTTCCTTCACGTCCGCGCTTTCACTATAAATTGAAACTCGCTGGGCAGTCTACCTACCCTTGTTGATTGATCAACACCAAAAATGAACACGAGACTGTCTAAACTGTTGGAACTTCATGTGCATCTGGAATATGCCAGGCGCCTGTTGAATGAACTGGCCGCGGAAGCCATTGTGGAGGAGGGAAGGATAAGAGAGGAGGAGGAAAGAAGAAAAAAAGAATAGGAGGAGAGAAGATATAAAGAAGAAGAAGAAGAGGAAAGAAGATACAAAGAGGAGGAGAGAAGAAACAAAGAAGAGGAGGAGGAGAAGGAAAAGAAGAGAAGAAGAATAAATTTCAGAATCCCAGAGAGCGAAAATTGGGATTCTGAAGCGACATATCGTGCCTCTGCTCTCTCCCCCAGAAAAGTAAAAAGTAACTGGGGGATAAGATGTGTATGTGGCGCCAGGCCTGGAAGGTGCCACCATTAACCAGGTGTCCATGAAGTTAAAAAAAAACAGCCCCTTTCAGGGCTACCCAATACTCTAGAAAAGAAATAACCATCAATTTGCCAATGTGTAGGTAGAGTAGTGTGAATATAAACACTAACTCTTTTTTAAGATAGTGTGAGGGTATGTGTTTGTGTGTTTGTGTTTGTGTGTTTGTGTTTGTACCCGCTCACGTACGATTGTGTGGATAGTAGATTATGGATTTGTTTATCGTTTCTTAGCGTATGTGTTTGTGTGTTTGTGTTTGTGTGTTTGTGTTTGTACCCGCTCACGTAAGATTGTGTGGATAGTAGATTATGGATTTGTTTATTGTTTCTTAGCGTATGTGTTTGTGTATTTGTGTTTGTGTGTTTGTGTTTGTGTGTTTGTGTTTGTACCCGCTCACGTACAATTATGTGGATAGTAGATTATGGATTTGTTTATTGTTTCTTAGCGTATGTGTTTGTGTGTTTGTGTTTGTGTGTTTGTGTTTGTACCCGCTCACGTACGATTGTGTGGATAGTAGATTATGGATTTGTTTATTGTTTCTTAGCGTATGTGTTTGTGTGTTTGTGTTTGTACCCGCTCACGTACGATTGTGTCGATAGTAGATTATGGATTTGTTTATTGTTTCTTAGCGTAGGTGTTTGTGTGTTTGTGTTTGTGTGTTTGTGTTTGTACCCGCTCACGTAAGATTGTGTGGATAGTAGATTATGGATTTGTTTATTGTTTCTTAGCGTATGTGTTTGTGTGTTTGTGTTTGTACCCGCTCACGTACGATTGTGTCGATAGTAGATTATGGATTTGTTTATTGTTTCTTAGCGTAGGTGTTTGTGTGTTTGTGTTTGTGTGTTTGTGTTTGTACCCGCTCACGTAAGATTGTGTGGATAGTAGATTATGGATTTGTTTATTGTTTCTTAGCGTATGTGTTTGTGTGTTTGTGTTTGTACCCGCTCACGTACGATTGTGTGGATAGTAGATTATGGATTTGTTTATTGTTTCTTAGTGTATGTGTTTGTGTGATTGTGTTTGTGTGTTTGTGTTTGTACCCGCTCACGTACGATTGTGTGGATAGTAGATTATGGATTTGTTTATTGTTTCTTAGCGTATGTGTTTGTGTGTTTGTGTTTGTGTGTTTGTGTTTGTACCCGCTCACGTACGATTGTGTGGATAGTAGATTATGGATTTGTTTATTGTTTCTTAGCGTATGTGTTTGTGTATTTGTGTTTGTGTTTGTGTGTTTGTGTTTGTGTGTTTGTGTTTGTACCCGCTCACGTACGATTGTGTGGATAGTAGATTATGGATTTGTTTATTGTTTCTTAGCGTATGTGTTTGTGTGTTTGTGTTTGTGTGTTTGTGTTTGTACCCGCTCACGTACGATTGTGTGGATAGTAGATTATGGATTTGTTTATTGTTTCTTAGCGTATGTGTTTGTGTATTTGTGTTTGTGTGTTTGTGTTTGTGTGTTTGTGTTTGTGTGTTTGTGTTTGTACCCGCTCACGTACGATTGTGTGGATAGTAGATTATGGATTTGTTTATTGTTTCTTAGCGTATGTGTTTGTGTGTTTGTGTTTGTGTGTTTGTGTTTGTGTGTTTGTGTTTGTACCCGCTCACGTACGATTGTGTGGATAGTAGATTATGGATTTGTTTATTGTTTCTTAGCGTATGTGTTTGTGTATTTGTGTTTGTGTGTTTGTGTTTGTGTGTTTGTGTTTGTACCCGCTCATTGAGTCATCCACCCTTGTGTCTTCCATGATGTTTAGGACGGACATGCTCATGTATGTCAGGTCCAAGTGGACTGTTGTTGATAGGACAGATACTAGTCAATGGATGAGGAGAGTTTACATAGAAAGACAAGGATGTCTCAAGAGGGTACTTGTGTATGGACCGGTAGTTAGAAGGAGTTTAAGAAGAAGAAGAAGAAGATGTGACAGATGCCATCTATGTTAATATTAATATTAACATAAACCCAAAGGCCCTTTTCAGGGCCAGCCATATTTCTCGAAAAGAGAGAGCCTTTCCATTGCCTACCCCTTTTCTAAATTTAAATTTAAATTTAAAAAAACTTTTTAAAAAAAAAAAAAATCCCATATTCAATTCCCCTTGTCCCTAGACAAACCCAAACTCTATTCCCATGTTAATTTCCCTTGTCCCTAGACAGACCCAAACTCTATGTTAAATTCCCATTGTCCCTAAAGTGGCCCAGCGTTTTTCTCCATGTTAAATTTCCATTGTCCCTAGAGTTGCCCAGGGGTGTTTTTAATGCTAAGTCCCATTGTCCCTATGGTGGCCCACTTAACTACTGGCATGTAAAATAATTTTTATCATCAAACAGAAAATAGTGCAGTGCTTACATTCAAAGTATCAACAATACATGAACTAACATTTTTGAGAAAAGCAGAATTAATGTACAGGGTGTTTACAAAAACCATATTCCAGGAAAGAGAATCTACTGGTGCCCCAAATCTAAGGTCATTTAATTAAAGGACAAAATTTCAAAGTACCCAAGCCAAAAAGAAGATATTCAAAAAAAAACGCTTTCAATTTTCAGGTTTGTTTTTTGGAGTAACATGCACACGATATTAAATCAGCTCCAAGCATCTCTTCCTTCCACAATAGGTGTATTAGATGGATGAAATCAAAAAAATCGCGTACTTATTAATGTGCTTCATTTTCATTTCTGGAGCAATGTAGCATTTATGTGAATAATTGTTTGTATACTGTGTATTTGCATGTGTATGTGAGTGTGTGTGTGTGTGTGTGTGTGTGTGTGTGTGTGTGTGTGTGCATCTGTGTGGGTGTGAGTGTGTGTACATATGTGTGTGTATGTGTGTACATATATGTGTGTATGCATGTGTGTATGTACATATGTGTGTGTGTGCATGTGTGTGTGAGTATTTGTGTGACTTATTATTATTAGCTTGCAGCTTATATGTACATAATAGAGGATCTCAAGGTAGATTAGTTTCTCATTTGTAACTAACTGAGTCGTCCTCTGAAAATAAAGTCTTTACTATTACCATTATTATTATTATTCATTATTATTATTATTAATTTTAGTCTTTAGTGGACCAATGCTTGGGGCATGTTAGTTGATAATAATACACAATAGACAGCATATATGTACAGGTGTCAAAGTGAGTGTGTGTGTGTGTGTGTGTGTCTGTGTGTGTGATTTGGATTTTTAACTTAGTTTTAACAATTTTTCAGTCATATAGCTCCGATGTCTGCAATGTGGCAGTTGATAGTGATGTCTAGCATTGGGGCATCATGCCGCAGACATGTAGCATGATATCCCACCCAGTCACATTATCCTGACACCAGGCCAACCAGTCCTAACACTAACCTCTTAATGTTAGTACCATTTTTATAAGTATTTTGGTATGACTAGGCCGGGTTTCGAACCCGTGACCTCCCGCATCCGAGGCGTACGCTTTAACCACTTAGGCCACCGGAGCGGTCCGTAGGTTAGAAGAAAAAAAGAACGTAGTAGAAACATAATCCTATGTGTTTTCAAACAAACCAGTCTGACACATCGTAACGTGCAGAAACGATGGTTATCGAATCGCTCCCTTCTAAAAGTCATTTGTGTTTTGATTTGTTTCGTTTAATTTATTTTACCAAACTCTAGATTTGCCTTTGATTGTAATTATCTACTTCTCTGTTGGAGAAAATCAAGAAATTGATTCAAGTTGTTGAAAACTGACACATCTACCGTGCGTTGTTTAAAGACCTTTGTAGTTTGCTAAATGGTCACAATGTCAGAACAGTAATCCGATTAAAGACGTGTCATTACATTCCTTCAGGATGATCTCGCTTTTGCAATACCGACAAGCATTTTAAAAGTGTTTTTTATCTGTCACAAAAGCTTAGAAGTATTCAAGTGTAGTTTGTATGGATATTAACAGGATGTGTGTGCTGGGTCAGAGAGAGAGAGAGAGAGAGAGAGAGAGAGAGAGAGAGACTGGAATGTTAAGATGTTGATATCTCTGAGGGTTGTGCTTATTTAATGCGCATGGCAGCATCAAATTGTATCGAGATAGTCATTTATGACTTAGTTTCGTTTTATTTGTACCAGTGATTATTTAAAGTGGAATTAGAAGCGAAACAATCGGTATGACTCATAGTCTCACGAAAATGAGAGAACGTTCTACACCATCTCCAGCTATGTCTTCATGACATCTTAAAGACACTGGATACACATTTTGAAAAAAGGGTAAGTATACTTACTTGTGGGATAAGAAGTAACGTGTAATGGGCTCTACAACCATGATTGGTTTCATTGTACTGCATAAATTAGAATTCAGCGAACGCGAGTCTCAGTTTGTTTTTCAACCCATGAAGTCCACCAGTACACAGTATGCCTATGTAGGTATAACTTTTGCAGGAATGTAAATAGTCCTTTCAATATTTATTTTTCCCTACGGTTACTTGTAAATTGTCTACTTCCAGCACTAGAAATGTACACTGGACTTGAAATGTTTTAAAATGAAAAAAAAAAGCACGATCAGCTCACAAACAAACATGTCTAACCCAACAAAAAAAAATTAAAGTCCTCGAATCCATTTCTTAATATAGCGCTCATACCTGCAGACGTATTGTCAACTCAGAAAACATAACAGTGAAGCAAAGTCTTTAGGAACACCTTCCCGATTGTTTTTTTTTTATGTTCAACTGATCCATATTTGACTTTATTTTCAGATTTCAAGTATGACTGTTCCATGTTATAATTTTGAGGCCGGACTTACGCAGTCGGTATGTATTTTGATTTTTGTCAGTGCCATTCTGACTTTTTCCGAGGCCGATGTCCCATGTCCCGATCCAATATGCAAATGCAAGAACAGGACAGCCACGTGTAACGGAAATATATCGTACATTCCTCCATTGCCATCACTGATTCGATTTCTTATTTTTGATAACAACTATTTACCTTCGATAAGTAGAAACACATTTTCAAATATAACAAATCTGAAACTAGGCAAGATTCAGCTTTTAATGTGTGAGATACAAACCATAACGTCTGATGCATTCTACGACTTTAATTTGACATTGACGGAATTAAATTTATCTGGAAATACACGGATAAGCAAAGAACACCTGTCTTCATCATTTCGACTAGTACGAATACACCGGCTCTATCTGAACCAAATTAACATGGGATACCATATTTATTTGAATTTCTTCGAGGGTATGGAGAAATCCCCACTGAGAGAAATCCAACTTCGAGCGAACAATTTTCAGAATATAACTGACACGGCACTTAAAATACTCACACATCTGAAACAGTTGGATTTGTCAAATAACTGGATTGTGTTTGTTGAATTGTTTGGTTTAGCTCAGTTAAAAACTCTGAAGTTAAGTTTTAACAGGTTGTCTGAGGTACCTGATTTTTGTGCGAATGGAACCAGCAAGTTTCCACAGATTAGAAAGTTATATTTAGATAACAACGCAATCGAGGCTTTGTTCAAGGCATCATTGTCTTGCTTGACCTACTTACGGTGGCTGCACTTAGAGAAGAACAGACTTGTATCCTTGAATGACAATGTATTTTCTCAGTTAGGACGTCTTGATAACCTGCTTTTAAACGAGATGAGTAGTGAAGGGGGATATTATAGGGTCTATGGGATTTATCATTAAAAACACCCTTGGGAACATATAGGGTCTATGTAAATTTAACATGGAGAAAAATCGTGGGAACATATAGGGTCTATGGGAATTAACATGGCCAAAAATCGTGGGACAATATAGGGTCTATGGGAATTAACATGGCCAAAAACCCTGGGACAATATAGGGTCTATGTATATTTAACATGGCCAAAAAAAACCTTGGGACTTTATAGGGTCTATGTAAAATTGAAACATAAAAAAATAAAAAATAAAATAAAAAAAGGGGTAGGCAATGGAAAGGCTATCTCTTTTCGAGAAATATGGCTGGCCCTGAAAAGGGCCTTTGGGTTTATGTTAATGTATTCATTAACATAAAGGGCACCGCATTGGTCTTCTTCTTGTCCTTAGGCTGCGTCTTACTGTTGGTCCGTACATCAGCACTCTTTTTAGGCATCCTTGTCTTTCGACGTAGATCCTACGTATCCACAGGCTGGTGTTTGTCCTGTGGACAACGGTCCACTTGGATCGGACATACATGAGCAAGTCTGTCCGAAACATCATGGAAGACACAAGGGTGGATGACTCAACTGTAGTCCACATCTTGAAGCGACGAGAACAGGTGAATCAATGCATTGAACGGCGCTTATTTATAGGTACAGGAAGGATTGAAACGGATTGAGTTCATTCACCAATCCGAACACGCGTTACAGAATTCAGTCAGCCCGCATCCAATCCGATGAGAGCAGTCTGTGACGTCACGTAGTCTATATAGATTCGCTAGCGCTTGTGTGCAGTCAATCTATGCGACAGTGATTCAACATGACGGAAACTCAGAAAACGATCCATTGGGGTGCACCAGCAGGGGAGACTGCCCAAGGGAACCCGGACTTACTTTCAGAAGAGGTGAATTGGGATTTTGTGGATTTTCTCTCCTCGCAAGAATTTGTTCCGGAACCTTCGTTACCTTCTTCATTACTGCAAGTGGAGAATTTTAGACAGAGACAGAAAGAAGAATTGGAGAAATTTATACAACGACAAAAGGAAGCGGAACAGGCTTTTCTCCTACAGCAACAGCAACAAGAAGAAGAGGTAAGAAAAAAAACAACAGCAAGAAGAAGTAGCAGCAAAGAAACAAGAGGGTGAAAATCAAACGGTCACGGTACTGTTGGACATTTTAGCGGAGTTAAGAAGTCTGAAACAAATGTATCAGACTTCTTTATCACGACCGAAGAGAATACGACCTTCCCGAGCTAAACACGTCAACCCTGTGACTAAACCTACCGTACCACCCTTAGTGATTTCAACCCAATCATTATCATCATCAACATTACGCAGTCCAGAAGTAGGCCTTGGCCGTGGCAAAGGCATAAGGCAGTTAAAGTTGATTGCTTAAACTCACCCCTTCACCATGAAGAAAAAGGCCCTTTTCAGGGCCACCCACATTTCTCGAAAAGAAATACAATTTCAATTTGCCAATAACTCAAAAAAAAAAAACCCACCCATTTTACCCTTATAGTACGTGTCTGTGTATGAGTGCGTGAGTGTACGTTCTTATTTTAAAATCAAAACTCAAAGACACTTACCTTATATCATTCATTTATTCTTTTCTCCATTTTTACAATTCAATTCACAACACAACACTTTAATAAAAAGTTCATTGACTTCTTCTTTCTCCTTGTTTACTCTCTCTGTTTTTTAAATTTCTTCACCGTCTTTTCCTCATTTTCTTCCCTTCTTCTTTTCTTCTTCTCCTGTTTCTTTGCCTCTTGTAAATAGAATTGTCTTTTTTCTTCCTCTTCTTCCTCTGAAGAATCCCTCTCTTCTTCCGAAGAATCCCTCTCTTCTTCTGAAGAATCCTTCTTTTCTTCTGACTCCTCTTGTTTCTTTTTTGGGCAATCTGGAGACCAATGTCCTTTTTCTTTACAATAATAACAGGTATCTTGACTTTTGTCTTTTTTAGTCCCTGTTTTTGTTCTTTTTTGACGGTCTGGACACTCTGAAGACCAATGCCCTTTCTTCTGACAGATATAGCAAGTATCTTGACTTTTATCTCGAAAGGAAGGAGAGTAGTCCGTAGGCTGGTCTGAAGAGAATTTTCTAATGACCCCTCGCAAAGCTCTGACGAAACGTTCCATCTGGTTAGTCTCTTCCATCGTTGTACTCGGCTTGAGAGTGAAATGAATAGTGAAAGGATAAGACACACACCCTTTTATATACGCTGGTCTGCTATGACTATAAAGTAGCTCATGGTGTTTGAACTTGAGTCATTTGACTTTTTGCTTTCAAGATGAAACGATCCCATTCATTTGAGAAGAAAGAAGAAGAAGAAAGTAAGAGGCGGAAACGTGATCTATCGCCTCGAACCAGGGGTGAAATCTTGGCACAAATTCATGCCAGTGATTTTGAAGAGGACATGAGTGAACCAGAATTTGAAACCTCTAAACCAAGTTCACCACCTTTAGTCAACCCTGAAAAATACTATTCCATTCGAGAGACGGAAAAGCGCTCCTCTAGAAAATTTAGAACCACGGCTTACAAATACACGGTGAAGTTTAAAGATTTCAAGTCTGAAGTACCGTTAGAGAAAGCAGAAGGGTTCATCACCGGAGTGTGGGATTCTCTGCTCACTGCACTCAAGCGACAATGTCAACCCAAAGAAGACGACCGCTTGAGACTTTCCATACAACACGACGGTTTGAAATCCCCTGTTTGGATCGAGTTTAGCACCCCTGCAGAATTGACCGCTTCCAAAGTCATGGACAAGATTCAACACGTGCAACAATCTAATGACCAGTTTGACATCACCGATGGAAAAGCCACATTGGACATGACCCACGTCTCTCCTCCTCAAGGGACCGGACGCAAAAAGATGTTATTGGTGAACGACCTTCGCAGCATTAAGCGTAGCCTTGTCCAAATTCACAATCCTCATGACCAGATGTGTTTAGCCCGTGCCATCGTGGTGGGACGAACCTATGCCAACAAGAACGACACGGTAGAATGGAAAAGAGACTGGGAGAACATTCGACAATCGGACCGAGCCAAACAACGAAGTGAAGCAGAACTCCTGTTACGACAAGCTGGCATGTCCAAAGACACACCCTGTGGCATTCCTGAGATGCAAAAATTGCAAGATGCCCTAGCTCCACGATACACCTTGAAAGTGCACCCTCAAGAAGTGCGCGGGCCTTTGTTGTTTCGAGGGCAAGACTTTAAGGACGGAAAATACATTCATGTCGATTATCACGATGACCATTTCGATACCATTACCACTATCACCGGATTCCTGGGATACGGTTATTACTGTGAGAAATGTGACCATGGTTATAATAATCGAGAGCAACACAAGCATTGTGGATCGAAATGCTCAGGATGTTTGGCCTCTTCACCCTGTCTGAGCGAAGAACCAGTGCCTTGTTCAACTTGTCTGCGCACGTTTGTTAGCCCTACCTGTTACCAACAACATCTGAAAACGCAAGGTTCACAGAAGAAATGCGCTTGTCAGCTCCTGAGATTGTGCCCTACGTGTGAACAAGTCATACGTACCAATAATACCAAGGCACACGTATGTTCAGGAAAGAAAAAATGTCACATTTGTCACCACATCGTGGACTTGGAACACCAATGCTACGTGCAAAAATACCAGCCCCCACCAGAGAAAGAGGATGGTCACAAGAAGAAAGGTAATTTCATCTTTTTCGATTTCGAATGCATGCAAGAGACCGGCATTCACATTCCTAATTTCTGCGTGGCTCATCGAGCGTGCGAGAAGTGCATTCAAGAACCTATCTTCAGTCATTGTCCTCACTGTAGCAAGATTCCTGGAGGGCGTGAAAAAATCTTTCGGGGACCGAACACGTTAGCCGATTTTGCCCAATGGGTCTTAGACCCCATCGACAAGACGTGGAGCCAAGAGGACATCGAACTTTACGGAGATTGTCATCGTCATGCCACGGTGATGGCTCACAATTTCTCCGGATACGATGGACAGTTTCTTTTGAGGTACTATACGGAACAAGGCACCGAACGTCCTAAAGTGACTTTGAACGGAGCCAAAATCATTTTCATGCAAGTGGGACAAGTGCAGTTTAAAGATTCGATGAGCTATTTGGCCATGCCTTTGAGTCGAATGCCTAAAACGTTTGGAATGACAGAAATGGCTAAAGGGTACTTTCCACACTTTTTCAATACGGAAGCCAATCAACACGCCGTTCTACCCCATTTGCCCAAGGCTCACTATTACGACCCCGACAACATGCGTACCGAACAACGAGAAGCTTTTTACGCTTGGTACCAGGCTCACGCCTCGGACCCTTTCGACTTTCAGGAAGAAATGTTAAAGTATTGTCGTTCCGACGTGGACATTTTACGGCGTTGCTGTGGAAAATTTCGAGAACTGTTCATGGAACACGGAGGGGTCGATCCTTTGAAAGAAGCTTGCACCATTGCCAAAGCGTGTTCCTTAGTGTATCGCCAACGATTCATGCCTGAAAACACCGTGGCTGTCATCAGTCCTCAAACGACCCACTATGTCAAACGTCAATACTCGGTCAAAGCCCTACGTTGGTTACATTACTTGTGCGACAAGGAAGACAAATGGATTCAGCATGCCCGCAACGGAGGAGGCGAAAAGACCATCGGAACGTATTCGGTCGATGGCTGGGACTTAGAAAACCCCAAGATCGTGTACGAGTTTAACGGTTGTTTATTTCACGGATGTCCCGTCTGTTACCCTGACCGTGGCACTAAAAATCAGTTTTTGCAACGAACCATGGAAGACTTGTACCAGGACAGTTGTCAGCGGCGCCTAAAGTTAGAACAGCAAGGATACCAAGTGGTGGAAATGTGGGAACACGAGTACGATCACCGTATGAAAACCGATCCCGAGTTTAAACGCCTCGTGGAAAGTTACCAGTTCATGGACCCGCTGAACCCGAGGGATAGTTTGTACGGAGGAAGGACCAATGCCACCTGTTTGCTGTACCAAGCCGACGAAGAGAAAGGAGAAGAAATCAAATACTTGTACGTGTGTTCGCTCTATCCCTACGTGTGCAAATATTGTCGCTTTCCTGTAGGGCACCCGCAATTGCTGACGGAACACATCGACCTGGTCAACATTCGACAATACGAAGGCTTGATCAAGTGCAAAGTTTTGCCTCCCACGAACCTATACCATCCCGTCTTACCTCACCATTGTCAAGGCAAACTGATGTTTCCCTTGTGCCGTACTTGTGCCGAAACGTGCAACCAAGACCAACCTTGCCATCACAGCCAGGAAGAACGTGCCTTGATGGGAACCTGGGTCAGCGTGGAATTGTTCAAAGCTCTGGACATGGGATACCAACTGTTAGAAGTGTACGAAATTTGTCACTTTCCCAAGACACAACAATACCACAAGGGTGACCCCACGCAGAAAGGCATTTTCGCCGACTACGTGGATGCCTTTTTGAAACTGAAGCAAGAAGCCAGCGGCTATCCTTCCTGGTGTCACACTCCCGAAGACCAAATAAAATTCAAAGAGAAATACTACGAACAAGAAGGCATCACTTTAGACCACATCGAGAAAAACGAAGGCAGGCGATCGTTTGCCAAAGTGATGTTAAATTGCTTGTGGGGTAAAATGGCACAACGACCGTGTTTACCCAAGACGGAATATTTGACAGAACCTTCCCGTTACTTCCAGATGATTCACGACAAAACCAAATACATGAAACACGTGGACGTCGTTCGAGAGAATTTGATCTTGGTCAATTACGAAGAAGATCTGGACTTTGTACAAGACGACCCTTTTGGAAATGTCATCATTGCGGCTTACGTGACAGCCCATGCTCGCTTAAAATTGTACGAAGCTTTAGAACTGTTAGGGGAACGCGTCCTGTACTTTGACACGGACAGTTGCATTTACATCCATCACCCGATTCAACATCACCCTGACATCGAAGGAGACCGTTTAGGAGCCTGGACAGACGAGCATCCCGACGACAAGATTTTAAGTTTCGTCAGTGGTGGTCCCAAAAATTACGGCTACGAATACCGTGACAAACAAGGAGAAGTGCACACGACGTGCAAAGTGAAAGGACTGACTCTGAATTATCGTACCAGTCGAGTGGTCAACTTTGGGGTATTGAAAGAAGCCTTGCAATCGGGAGAGGATGGAAACTTTAAAGTGACCACCTACCAACCGAACAAAATTGTACGTTTACCCACTCACCACATCGTCAGTCGACCCTTGGAAAAAATCTATCAAATTGTATACCAGAAGCGAGTTCGACTTCCCAATCATTTCACCTTACCGTACGGTCACGTCGGTATTGGTCTGTATATAAAAAGGAACCCTAGGCAAGATTGATAGTTCATCGTGACTACCAAGACCGAGCGAACAAGATGAATACTTTGAAAGAGACATCGTTCCAGTTTGGGGATTGTAAAAAAGTTGTATCTTCCTCTAGTGTGACTAATATTGGATGGATAAGACCCAGACATTGCGGCGGAAAATGTCCGGAAGGAAACTGCGATTGTCCATGTGGTTACCATTGTAATTGCGTAACGGAGTTTCAGACGAGTGCGATTGTGAGCCTTGCGATGGATACGATGCTGTACCTTGTGACCTGAGCGATGCCGTAAAGCATCATGGGAACTTTAGTGCCCCTACCCCTATCATGGAAAGGGATGCTGTGCGTGTCAAACCTGTGGGATGCGAAAGCGATGCTGCTCGTCCTCTTGGACATTTTACTGGGTTTCGTTTTAAAGGGGAATGTTCACCTTCACGTCTACCCCCCTACGGATGTCATCCAGCCCTGAACAAACTCCTGCCCATGTCACTCAACCCTCATCGAAACGAACCTGTGAAAGACGAATATTCGTTTCCTGTGCGTTTGTCGGAATACTGCGACTTTGAAAATCGTCTTCAATCGTTCAAAGGAAAATGGCCAAAGTATCTGGGAGGACCGACCCCTGAAGAATTAGCCAGAGCCGGATTTTTCTACTTGGGCGAAGGAGATAAAGTCAAGTGCTTCAGTTGCGGTGTGTCACTTCACCACTGGGAACCGCAAGATTCGGCCTACGTAGAACATGCTCGATGGTCACCGAATTGTCATTACTTACCCTTAGTGGGACCGAGACATTGAAGTAACTTCTTACCATAATAATCTGTTCATGGATACTTTACAAGAGAACATTCGTGCTTTGCCTGTGGAGTTGAGAGAACGCATTTATCGAGAACTGGTCAAAATACAAGTGAAACGTAAAGAACAATTGCATCCGTTACGTCACCGGTGTTTGAACCACTGGTACCTGAAGGCTATACAAGGATTGATTCAATTGAAAGTGTTCCATCGGACAGACATTGATGAACGATCCTCTAGTTTTAAAAAGGATTGGTTTGGTATGGACGATTGTAGTTACATCATTGTAAACGTACTGCATCGAATTCCAGAGGAAGAGTTAACGAATTACCAACATCTTGAACACAATGTCAACTTAGTGAAAGAGGAAACTTCTGAACGAATTGTAATGTGTAGATTAGTGACTCAACGATTTAAATTCGACACTGAAGTGAAACCATGTTTGTGCAAAGAGTACATTTCTTGTGTCAGACCAAAGAGGATTTAGTATGACCTATTCATGGATACTTTGCTAGAGAACATTCGTGCTTTGCCTGTGGAGTTGAGAGAACGCATTTACCGAGAGCTGGTGAAAATACAAGTGAAACGTAAAGAACAACTGCATCCGTTACGTCACCAGATCTTTAACCACTGGTACCTGAATGGTATAAGAGAACTGATTCGTCAGAAATTGTTTCAGTGGTCAGACCTTGTTCAATACTTCCAGGCCCCCGATGATTCACGTGTTGATCATTTTGGTTACTTCGAGATTCACCTAGAGCAACCCATTGAGGAAGACAAGGTAAAGGATTACCAACATTTGTTACGTGGAATCTACTTAGAGGAAGAGGAAACTTCTAATCGAACTCTGACGTTTCGGTTACAGTATGCAAGATTTACATTCCCCACTGGAGAACGAAGATGTCTGGCTAGAAAGTACGTGTATTCTTTTCGAAACAAAGAAACTATAAAAACAGGCTGTTATGCCACGACTTATGTCGTATGTCATCCAACAGATTCCGTGGAAGGAACTCAATGACCATATTCAAACCGTGGATCATTACCATCAATTATTACAACAACTGTATCCATTCAATTTGGGACGACAAGTGGTGTGTGTCTTAGTGACTTGTTTTCTGGGATTTCGTTTACCAGCCGATTCTTTGTGGACTCTTTACGATCAGTACTTACCACCTCAATGGCCTTAACTGGTCACGAAAAACTCCTTTTGCTCAAAGCCTTGCGTTTTCATCTGGATACTTCTCGACCTCAACAGGAAAAAAAGATTCGTCAACTTTTAGCTACCCAAGACGTGTATGACGATGTGTGTGTAGCTTGTGACTTACATCCCCATTGGACAGATGTCCGTGCCTGGAAAGAATGGGGCTTTGAGGCTTGGACCCAAGAAGTGGCCCAGTATGCACGAGAGTTGTTCAAGGAAAAAAGTTACTTTTCAACCCGTGTTAGTGACGGTGCCAGAAGAACCCGTCACCCAGGACAGGACTGTCGTGGACAGGCCTGAAAGACCCTTTCGGAAGGACTCTTGTGTGACCTTACCCCCTACTATAGAACTGGTTAGAACATTACCCAAAACATGTGATTGTTGTACAGACACTTGTGTTTATTCCAGGTTCATCGTTATCATGTGCCTTTTATTGTTGTAGTTAAGCCTTTGGCTTTTATGTATTTTTGTCTTTCGTATTCATGTTTGAAACATTCAATAAACGTGTTCTGAAAAAGTATATAAACTCTTGTCTTGTTTGTTTTCGTGTCACAAGTGACATTTCTCACACCATGGCTACCTCTACTGTCTCTGCTCCCTCTTCCTCTACTGTCAAAGTCATCGACGAACACTTAGATCGTGCCAGTTGGGAGGCTTTGTATCTTCGCCATCCCTTTAACATGCTCATTGCTGGACCTAGCGGTTCTGGCAAAACCGAATTCGTCAAACGTTTGATCGAACATAAACATCATTTGATCGATCGGTCCCCTCAACGGATCGTGTGGTGTTACAAAGAGTGGCAATCGGCGTACAGTCTCTTGCGAGAAAGTCAAGGAGATTCCATCGTGTTTGTGGAAGGCATTCCTAAAGAAGACGATGGCATCGTCTCTGACTCCCGTCAAACCCATTTGGTCATTTTCGACGACATGTTAGGAGAAGACGAAGAAGAAATTAAATTGTGGTTCACGCGCAAAGGGCATCACCGTAATGCCAGTGTCGTTTACATCACCCAAAATTTGTTTCAACAAAGTAAAGCCCATCGCACCATCAGTCTCAATGCGCATTACGTGGTCTTGTTTAAAAGCCCTCGAGATAAATCGCAAGTGCAAGTCTTAGCCAAACAGTTAGGAACGCCTTGGCTGACTCAGGCGTACGACGATGCCACTCAAACGCCACACGCCTATTTACTCGTCGATTTGAAACCTGCGACTCCCGAGGATTTGCGATTTCGTACCCACTTGTTTCACCACTGGTGCCAAGACGGAGGGCCTGTCCTGTACACGTCTCCGTCCTCGACTTCATTTCACTCCCCATGAAAAAAATCTATAAAAACCTCAGACCCTTTTTCGTCTGTCTCACACAGTGTGAACATGACGTCCCTTCAGTCGCATCTTCCCGTCAAATTGATTCGTGCCTTGTATGGCATCAGTCGAGAAAAAGATCCACAAACACGAGCTCGTGTCTTAGAAGCTAGTCTCAAAGAAGTCTTACGATGGTTCACGGTGACGGCACGTCAATTACTCCAAGGAATCATTCAGATTCCTCATCAAACCAAACGCTTTTTTGATCGAAACAAAGTCGCTTTGGTCCAACTGGCCGATCCCCGCATCGACACTCAAACCAAAAAACAAATCATTTTGAAACCTGGAGGGAGCGGTACTCTAGGAGGGGTCATCATTCGCTCACTCTTAAGATGGGATCCTAATGCCCCCAAAGTTATCCCCAAGACAAAAGTCCAACGAAGCCCCAAGAAGAAAAAGAAAAAGACCAGGTCCCCAAGAAGAATAACTTCTCCAGTGGCAGGACCCTCCTCTTACCAGACACCACCCCGGAAAAAGAAAAGAAGCCCCCAGAAAAAGAAAAGTCCACAGAAGAAAACTAGTCGCAAGAGAGGCACTTCGGCCAGGACGCAACCTTACACTCGCAAACCACGACCTGCCACAACGGTGACTGCGTCTCCGGCAGCCTCACGTTTATCCACTTCTCCGTTGATGTCACCAGGAACTGAAGAGTACTTGGAGACGTTGATCACACCAAGAACTTCTCCGTTGATGACCCCCAAAAGAACTTCCCCAGTGGCAGGACCCTCCCATTTAGCGGCAGTGGCTGCTGCTCACAAAGTACCTTCTCCCAAAATCAAAGTCCATGAAAGATTGGGCATGTTACAAAGTTTACTGGATTTGTCCAAGCAAGAACTGGCTCGATTTAGTCCGTTACGTACCCCTACACGACGTGTCATGCCTGTCCTCAAACTGATACGCCGTAAAGACAATCAATGGCGACGCGTTCCAGTATGAAAAAGGCCTGTGACCGAGTAGGGTATCAGTGTTTTTAGGTGCTCCTAAAGACTCAAAGATGTCACCCTCCAGAAAACCCCAAGGAAAGAAAAGGAAAGGACTGCCACCACGTTTAGCCAAACACGAAGACCTGTTATCTGTCCTGTCCAAAGCTTCTCCACCCCTACGAAAAAAACTCATTCAAACGGCCTCCAAAGAGGTCATCGATACCGTGTGCGAATGTTGTTTGAACGTTTTGAAAGGCACGATCCCTTTGTCCAAACACCAGAAACAATGCTAAGGCAAACATCGTCACGTTCTTCGGAAAATGGTTCAAAAGAAAATTCCCATTCGTCAAAAAAAGAAGATGTTAGTCCAACGTGGAGGTATTTTACCTCTCTTGTTAGGCCCCATACTGAAAGGAGTCTTGGGAACCATGTTGGGAGGACTGGTGGGAGCAAGATAAAAAGGCCCTCGGAAGTCCCAAGATCTCAGAATCGACCGCTGACAACCCCATGGAAGGACGAAAACTAGCTTTAGTGCCTTACAAACGATGGATGGAATACCATCGGTGGCAAGAACAACGCACCCCGCATTTACCTCCCAATCCCCATTTGAGCGAGATGTCCCAGTTACAACACGAATTGCAATCCTTGATGGATCGCCAAGATTTGTCCGAAACAGAAAAATCGCAAAAGTACGGTCAACTCTTGCAACGACTGCAACTCTTTCACCAGAAAGCTTTAGACGAAACAGCTCTACCCACTCTGAAAGATTTTAAGACCTTGATGAAAAGTCCAGCACCATCAGCAGTACCAGTACCAGTACCAGTACCACCAGTACCCGTGACCAAGACAGAAAAAGGAGAAGAAGAGGAAGGGTTTCAAACTCCACCAGAAAAAGTACGCAAGTTAACAACACCACCTACCTCCAGAATTGGATGGATTAAAAAGATGATGGCCACCCCTTCTTCCTCACAAGAGAAAAAGAAAGTGAAGACAGAAGTGAAGACAGAAGTGAAACAAGAACCGATATCCCCCGCTCAGACATCCTCCTCCTCTTCGACACCTATTGCCGGTCGCACACGCAAAGCCTTGCAATCCAAGAAAATACCCCAAGAGAAAAAGAGTAGCATCCTCCAAGAGTGGGTGCCTTATTAACACACCAATCAACACAAAAAAATGGAAAAAGTCTTAGCCAGCATTTACTACGATCCCTCCCATCCTGCAGGTTACGCAGGAGTTCAAAAATTGTATCGTGCTGCCAAAACGCAACTGAAAAGTCTCCGTTTACCTCAAGTGCAACGATGGTTACAAGAACAAGCTACCTACACTTTACACAAACCCATTCGACGCAAGTTTGCCAGAAGTCGCACCCGAGTGGAAGGCATCGATCATCAATGGCAAGCCGATTTAGCCGATGTCTCTCATTTGGCCAGCTACAATCGTGGCTACAAATATTTGTTTTGTGTCATCGACGTCTTTTCCAAATTTGCCTGGGTCGTGCCCTTGACTTCCAAATCGCGCAGCGAGTTAGTGCGAGCCCTGCAACGGGTGTTAAAACAAAGCGGTCGTCACCCTCTTCGATGGCAAACGGACAAAGGCACCGAATTTCTGAACCAAGCTTTCCAAAAAGAATTAAAGAAACGTGACATTCATTTTTTTTACCACCGAGAATCCCGAAACCAAAGCCAGCATCGTGGAACGTTTTCAACGCACTTTGAAAGAACGCATGTGGAAATATTTTACGCATCACCACACTCTGAAGTACATCGACATCTTACCGCACCTGGTGCAAGCGTACAACCAATCTTACCATCGAAGCATCGGACGTGCCCCGCAAGACGTGACTCCCGACAACGAAGTGCTGGTGTTTGAGCGCCTGTTCGGTACGTCCCCGACGAGGGCTGTCCCCAAGAAAAGTGGAGAGTTGACCGTATGAGATTGGGTGCGCATTGGCAAAACCAAACGCACTTTCGACAAAGGTTACTTACCTAACTGGACGACCGAATTGTTTCGCGTCACTGGACGAGTGCATGGCCGTCATCCTACCGTCTATAAATTGGAAGACATGAACGGAGAAGTGCTCAAAGGAACGTTTTATTTGCCTGAGTTACAAGTGTCACCAAAAAAGAAGACGACGTGTACGACATCGAAAGCATTCTCGAACGCAGAACCCGTAAAGTGGGCAAACGACGTGTCAAAGAAGTCAAAGTACGTTGGAAAGGATATCCACCCAGTTTCGATTCTTGGATCGACGCTTCGCAAGTCATCGACTATAAAAAGAAGAAGTGACCATCATGCCCTTTCACACAGCAGACGCAGCTACGTCGACCAGTCCTTCTTCCCCTAGTTCTTCTGTGCAAGATTTACAAAAACAACCCTTGTGGGTGTGGTGTGGAGAACGTGTGCCTAAAACGCAAATCGTCTTTTTCTGCCAAATCTTCGTGGTGTATTGTGTCATCGGGGCAGCCATTGCCAATTTGAGTTTGCAACAAGGAGACAAACAATTGTGGACCATTTTATTGAGCAGTTGCATCGGTTACCTGCTTCCCAATCCCTCCCTGAAATTCACCTCGAACGGGAACCTTGTGTCCAGTGCCAGTGCCAGTCACCACTCCAACAACAACGACAACCAGAACCCCATTTTGGGCGGAGACACGCCTCTGACGTCCAGTAACCCCTCGGACAGCCACAGAACTCTGGAATTATGAGTCACCAAAACCAATTTTACTTAACTTTACCCAGTGACAGTTCCATGGAGGTGTTCCCCAACAACACGTTGTGCTGTTACACGGCCAAATTACCTCAAGCCATCCAGTTAGATCACGAAGCCCATTGGGAAGTGGCTTTAGTAGAAATGATTCACCCGACCCAAGTCCTCAATGTCCTTCCCAATCAAAATAAATTTTACGTGGAAGTTCATGACGATCAATTGCAACAGGAGTTGGATAAGAGAACCATACCTGACAAAACCTATAATGAGAAAACTAAAACGTGGACCTACCACTTGTTCATTCTCCCAGGCTATTATTTAAGTGGTCATCATTTGGTCAGCGCCATAACCTCCAAGTTTAATGGCGTGTTTGGGGAAGCTTTTAAGAATGTCAAGAACAAAAGTGTCACCATGGAGTACCACAAAGTAGCTCGTCGCTTCTTGATGAAATTTGAGCGAAGTAAAATCGTCTCCATTGTATTTTGTTCTGAATTGTTTGACATGTTGGGCGGAGACATGGAGATGAGGAAGAGATTAGAACAAAAACAAAAACCCGAATTACCAATCATTTACGACAACGAGACTTTTGGCCAGTATTTTCGTACCCCGGTAGAACTGAACCAAGGACTGAATTTGATGTTTGTGTACTCCGATGTGGTGGAATACAACGTGGTGGGACACACCTTCGTGCCGGTACTGCGTGTCATTCCTTTCAAAGTGGATTCTGCCGCGAACGCTGACGAGGAAGGTGGAAACACTTACCACGTCCACCGCGAATTTGTCCATCCTCACTATTTGCCCGTCAGCAAGTCGTATTTGGACACGGTCAACATTACTATAAAAGGAGATTTGGGACAAAATATTCCATTCACCAAAGGAAAAGTCACGGTGAAACTCCATTTTCGAAAACGGTTCTCTCACGACTCTTAAGTCATGTATCCAGTGTACCGAGGGGTTGCTCGACAGCGAGGACACGGCTTAGGAGACATGTTAAAATCGGCCTTTCGTTCGGTGGCCCCGGTGTTGAAACCGATGGTGACACGCGGATTGCACGCCTTGAAAGATGCGGCACTGACGCAAGGCAAAGAATTTCTCCAAAATGTCATCATCGACAAACAAAACCCTAAAGAAGCCTTCATGAGGGCAGGCAAAAATGTCTTGCTGCAAACGGGCAAAGACATTTTGGGCCGACGAGACACACCTATAAATGCCCTGCACGCTACCGAGTCAGGCATTCAGCAAGGACAAGGCAGAAAGAGACGACGAAGAAAACACCCTTTCACCAGACTTCAAGCTAGAAAGGCCAAGAAAAGAAGAACCGTTCGAGACTTAGACGTTTTCGATTATTGAGACACAGCAACAAAAAAAAAAATGATGCACCGAGAGTCATGCGCTTGTTCCAAGACGGAACTGGATCTGTTTGCCATGCCCCCCACCATGATGACGATGCAAGAATCCCAATGGGTGGAATTTCACCCCGTCTCCTCATTGGCCGATTCTGCTCCCATCGAGTTTGAAATCAAGGGACAGCCCGAAGATTACATCGATCTGAATAGCAGTTACTTGTACTTGAAAGTCAAAGTTCTAGATAAGGGAGGAGATATTATAAGCGGCGAAGAGAAAGTAGCTCCCGTCAACAATTTCATGCATTCCTTGTTCAGCTCAGTGGACTTGTGCTTGAATAACAAACTGGTCAGTAGCAGCATGGATACTTACCATTATCGTGCCTACCTGGAAAATCTCTTGACGTACGGAATAGATGCCAAGGATACTCATCTCAATGCCTGTGTGCTGTGGGAACCTGACGAAGCGGGCGAATTTAATGAAAAAGGTCTTGAAGCTGACCCCAAAACAAAAACAACCACCAATGAGGGATTTGTAGAACGAAGAAACAAAATCAAAGATGGAAAGAGTTTAGAACTGATGGATCGTTTGCATTTGGACATGTGGTTGCAAGAGAAATATTTGCTGAACGGGGTGAATGTTCGCTTGAGACTGAATCGCAGCAGTGCCGCTTTCCATTTGTTGGCTGATGGTGATGCTACTACTGGTGGCAATCCCAAAAGCAAAATCGAGGAGGCCAAACTCTACGTACGACGCGTGGAAGTGTTACCTAAAGTAGGTAACGACATCAGTCAAACGTTGAGCAGAACGACCGCCAAGTATCCCATCCGACGCGTGGAAGTGAAAACGTTCACCATTCCCGCTCAACATCATTCCATGATCGAAGATCATCTGTTTCAAGGACAGTTACCCAAACGTTTAATCCTTGGTATGGTCGAGAATTCAGCCTTCAACGGAGCCTTCGATGAAAATCCTTTCAACTTTCAACACTTCAAGGTGAAGAAAATCGAAGTCAGTCGCGATGGTAAGACCTTGTGTACCAGACCTTTCGAACCCGACTTTGAGAAGAACAATTACTTGAGATCGTACTTGTCCTTGTACGAAGCCACGGGCCAGTTAGGAACCAACACCAGTCACGGCATTACGTACGACGATTATGCAGGAGGCTATGCTTTGTGGGCTTTCGATTTCACTCCAGACCAAGGCAGCGACGAGGGACATTTCCACCCTATAAAATCTGGCCAGATTCGTGTGGAACTTCAGTTTGCAGATAAACTGGACAAGACAGTGAACGTCATCCTGTATGCAGAATTCGATAATACCATAGAAATCAACAGTTTGAGAGAAGTCATTCTAGATTATTAGAAACCATGGAAGACTGTTCTCCCTCTTTACCTAGTGGAGAAACTTTAAAGATGGAATGTGAGGAGACTGTGGAAAAAGAAGAAGTGATCATGATGAAGTCGAGATGGCCAACAAAAAGCCCATTTAGTCTCCTGTTTTGCCAAACACTTGGTCGACAAAATGACGGAATTGATCAAGAAAAATTGTTATGGATGTCAAAACGATCATCCCAGTCAAATTCAACACGATAAATGCCTGATGTTGAGGCAAGAAGAAAAATTGGACGAGTATCTCGACGAAGCTTGGAGTCTCATCTCGAACAAAGACGTGTTGCACCAGTGGTATAAAGACTTGCGTGAACATTCTTGTCCACCATTAACCACTCAAGAGATCCATCGTATCGAAGCTCTCCGAAATCAGAGTGAGGAAACAGAACGAATAACCGTTTATTCGTCAGACATTTTCAAGCAAAAAGTCAGGATCGAATTGACGACTTATTATTACCTGTGAAGAAGAAAACAAATCAATGGATACCTGGGAACTTTATTACCTTTTGAACCACAGTTCGTATACGGCTTCTTGGAATCCTGTCGTCTGTGCTAAAGATGAACTCCCTCATCGCAAACCTAAAGACCATCAAGCTTACGTGATCAACACGGACGACAGTCATCTCCCAGGAACCCACTGGGTAGCCGTCTACTTTCCTCAAGAAGGATGTGTGGAATATTTCGATTCGTACGGATTGCCCCCTTTGGAAGACGATATCATCGACTTTATGAGAAGAAATGCTCAAACCACCCGATTCAATAATGTGAAATTACAAGGCACAGATTCCTTGGTGTGTGGACAGTACTGTGTGTATTTTCTGCATCATCGCAGCCTGGGCTATTCCTTAGAACATTTAGTGACTCATTTCGATCCTCGTTCTTCTGCTAGAAACGATGTGAAAGTAGATCGATGGTTTTGTGACCATTATGCTTATCTTTTGTCTCAAGCTAGGAAACGTAGTGTCCATCAATGGCCTAATGATTTCCAACAGTGGAAATCACAATTTCATTCACAACGTTGTCAGCCTTGTTTAAAGTAGATTGTATTTGAAGAAAAAAATGTTTGTGATTTGAAAAAAATTGTTTGATGTTATAGTGTTGGATTATTGTTAAAAATGTTAGAGTTGTTGTTTAGTGTTAAGTGATTTTTGAATAAAAAATGTTGTGTTTTGAAAAAATGCTTTTGTCTTTTGTTTAGCTGTAAGAATGTTGGATTGATGCTCTTTCATTTCTTACTATCCCTCTCATGAACGTTGCGGCTCGAAAAAACCGTGTGGGGGATGTTTTCCTTCACGTCCGCGCTTTGACTTTAAGAACCGGTTTGTTCCCAGTCTAACCATCCATTGTCGACTCATCCTCCTAAGAAGATGTGTTCCAAACTAGCTAAGCTCAACGAAGCCTACGTGAATTTGCATAGGGTCAGACACAGTCTGATACCGAAGCCAGAAGAAATAGAGAATGTGAGAATGTTAAAAATCACTGAAGACCTGAGAGAAGAACTCTTCAGAGAAGAAATGAACAGGGAAAAAGAAGAATGGACAGAGAAGTACAGACTTCAGAGACAGCAGCAACAGCAGCAACAGCAGCAACAACAGCAGCAGCAGCAACCTGAAGCTGACAGAGGCTTTGTCGATTGCCGTATCGACACCAAAGAGTTCTTCTTCTCTTTCCGAAGAAGCAGACCTATCGCCAGAAAGTCTATCCTCAGAGGACATCGCATTCTTAGAAACTAAAAAAGAATGCCATAGCAAACAAAAAAACAGCCCTTTTCAGGGCTACCCAATACTTTAGAAAAGAAATAACTATTAATTTGCCAATGTGAGTAGGTAGAGTAGTGTGAAAATAAACACTAACTCTTTATGAATAGTGGAAGTGTATGTGTTTGTGTGTTTGTAAGTGCTCACGTAACTTGGTATGGATAGTAGATTAAAATGTTAGTTTTTCTGGCTGTTAGAGGTGTATATTTGGGGTTAGATTGGATTGCTTTGAGTATGTGGATAGTCAATGGAAGTGATTTATAAAAATTTTTAGAATAGTGATGGGTAGCATAAAAAAGTGAGTGAGTGTTTCTTTTAGGTCCGCGCGCTGTTGTTGATTTTGGTCACGATGTAGGTAAGATGAATTTTATGTTTTTAGGGGGATGTTTTCCTTCACGTCCGCGCTTTCAGTATAAATTGAAACTCGTTCGGCAGTCCAGCTACCCTTGTTGATTGATCAACACAGCCAGAAGAATGAATAGCAGAATAGTGAAACTGTTAGAACTCCAGATGCACCTGGAATATGCCAGGCGCATAGTAAATGAACTATCAGCGGAGGCTATCGTAGAAGAAGCAAGAACAAAGAACGAAGAGGAAAGAAGACAGAGGGAAGAGGAAGAAAAAAAACTAGAAGAGAGGATGTCATACAATATTCCCGAGACAGAGGATTGGGGTGCTGAAGCGAATCATCCCGCCTCTGCACTCTCAAGACAAAAAGTAAAAAGAGACTGGAGTCAAAGATGCGTGTGCGGCGCCAGGCCTAGAAGGTGCAACCATTAGATAGGTGCATCTGGAGTTAAAAAACAGCCCTTTTAAGGGCTACCCAATACTCTAGAAAAGAAATAACTATCAATTTGCCAATGTGTGTAGGTAGGGTAGTGTGAATATAAACACTAACTCTTTATTTATAGCGAGAGTGTATGAGTTTGTGTGTTTGTGTGTTTTTGTTTGTAAATGATGAAGTAAGTTTGTGTGAATAGTAGATTATGGGTTTATTTATTGATTCTTAGCGTATGTAGAGAGTATAGTTGTGGTTATATTATATGAAATGAGAAAGTAGGGGGATGTTTTCCTTCACGTCCGCGCTTTCACTATAAGAACCCACAGTGTTTGTTGTTCAAACCATTCTGCAAAGAATAAAAAGAAGATGGCGTCAAACCAAATGGACAAAATACAAACCTTGCAAGACGTTTTAGACAAGTTAGGAATAATGGAACAGATGCTAATAAGACTGGTTGAAGACCATTATTCCTATAGTCCCCATCGTGTAAAGATGGAAATTAATAACTTAAGAAAAGCAAAGGACAAGATTAGTTGCGTTATGAAAGAGATAAAGGAGGAGAAGGAGGATGAAGAGGAAAGAATAAGAATACGCAAATGGAACGAAAAAATTGAAAAAGAAGAAGAAAATGAAAAGAGGAAGAAAGAAGAGGAGGAAGAGAAGAAGAAAGAAGAAGAGGAGGAGAAGAAAAAAAGAAAGGGAAGAAGAGTGTAGGAGATAAAATAAGAACTTGGTGGAGAAAAAGAAGAAATTAGAAGAAGAAGAAAACACAAAGGCCCTTTTCAGGGCCCCCATATTTCTCAAAAAGAGATAGTCTTTGAATTGCCTACCCCTTTTTTTATTTTGTTTTTTATTTTTTTTTAAAAAATAGAGACTCTCCCTGTTTCAATTTTACATAGACCCTATACAGTCCCAAGGGTTTTTTGGCCATGTTAAATTTACATAGACCCTATATTGTCCCAGGGTTTTTGGCCATGTTAATTCCCATAGACCCTATATTGTCCCACGATTTTTGGCCATGTTAATTCCCATAGACCCTATATGTTCCCACGATTTTTCTCCATGTTAAATTTACATAGACCCTATATGTTCCCAAGGGTGTTTTTAATGATAAATCCCATAGACCCTATAATATCCCCCTTCACTACTGAGATGAAACTAAAGAATATTTCAAGCTTTGCTTTCAACAATTCCAACCTAAAAGTACTTTCTCTAAGTAAATGTGAGATTAAGTTTACAAGTGATAACTTTGACTATGCTAATCTTTTTCGGTGGTCTCCAAATCTTCAGCGTCTTCAACTGGATCGGAATAACATGCATAATATGAATGCTTCTTCTTTAGTGTCACTGCTGTCGCCTCTAAACAAGCTGAGGGATCTCAATCTCGAATCGTCGAAGCTGAAAACGTTTCCAGCAGAAGTGTTCAAACCTCTCGTTTCTCTACGACATTTAGATATAACTTTAAATTCCATATCTGAGTGGTCGATCACATTATTCAGTAATGTCAGCAAACTGTCCAAATTATTAATGGCAAGAAATAAGATACAAGTTATCAAAGAAGGATATTTGCCTTCATCACTTATGGAACATTTGACCACACTGGATCTGTCAGAAAACCCATTTGACTGCAGCTGTGAAAATCTGTGGTTTAGAAAATGGATGGATAACATACTACGCCAAAAGCCACATATTTTCTCCAACTATCCTGACCATTACCGGTGCGCAACTCCTTCTCGTCTGCAAGGGACATTGCTAAAGAGCTACATCCCAACGGATGAAGATTGCAGACCTTGGGGTCACGTGCTTATGGATATCATAATAACATCAGGTGCTGTTTGTTTTGTCTTTGCATATATAGCAGTTGTTTATATTCAACGGTGGAACATTAGATATCTCTTGCATAAAATTTCTATGCGAAGGAAGAAATACACTGTCCTGACAGACGCAGACTTCCAATATGACCTCTACGTTGCTTACTCCGACAAAGATGCATCATGGGTCCGAAATGAACTTTGGAGAGAACTTGGACAGGAAAGGGGGCTCAAACTCTATATCAGAGATAAATCTGAAGATCCAGGGGTTGCGAAGTGTGATTCGATCATCAATAATATGTACGAAAGTAGAAAAGTTATTTTGGTCATATGCTCCAACTTCATGTCGTGTCCATGGTGTCTCTATCAATTACAGGTGGCCCAGGGTCGCGCTGTCCACACTGGCCCTAATTGGATGATTCCAGTTATCCTTGGCGACCTGCCGATACGTCACGTTACCAAGTCCATACGCGTGTTGTTGACACAAGAAAATGTAATATCGTGGAGCGAAGAAGAGAATGGGAAACGATTGTTTTGGTCAACAATTCTTAGATCAATAGAAACATCCGTAAATCTAAATGATGTTATCGAGGGCAATTAAGTCGTTGGAAGAGAAGTCAAAATCATTCCTATCTATCGTCTGCCTTTGAATGCCCATTCTCACCTCTTTAGATAAAGAAGCTAGTAACAAAGTGTTAATATGTACATTTGAAAAATATCACACTCGAAGCATCAACATATATGTGATAAAACTTTCTTTCTACCCGACCAAGTTTACAGTTACACAAAAACGATGCATGGCAAGTATCCTGTACCATGTACGTTAGAAAGAAAACAAAACATATTCATGACAGGTGAAAATTAGCATGCATATTCATTCTGTTATAGTTGTAAGGGAGAATCTTCTATTAAAGATGTCAAAACATGTTTCCCACATTGACGTAATTGATTTGTATCTTATCCACATGAAACCATTACATTAGGGGATTCTGATGCTATACTTTGTTAAAAAGCTTACTTTATACTTATATGTCAAAATTAAGCTTTATCGGTGTATGCAAAAAGTACTGATTTTAAATAATTCTATAAGTGTATCTTTTTGTTGTTGTTGAGTTTAATTAAAGTGGCGTGCGCACAATTGTGCATGTGCCACTTTCTTCTGACTGCACCGCAGTCTGCTAGTTGTTCCTGGGGAAGGGGATGGTGCCATCTCCCCCAGGCTTTTATGGATTCAAGGAACACTGATAGTTTGGCCTCAATCTGTGGGTCCATAAAGGTCCCTACAGTTGAATGGTTGGCTGTCATTAGTGGGAAGGAGAGCTCGGGAACGGTCCTGCTTGCTTTACATCGCTAGTTTCTTGTTGCATTTGCCTGGTGTTTCTTGCGATTTTTATTTTTTTTTCGATTTGTTTTTCTTCTTTAAAATGTTCTAAAAGGAGGGGGATGTTCTATGCTGTTTACAGAGGTTCTTAGTAGAAATCATGTATGAAGAGAGATTTTCAAGGTTATTATGGTATTACTAGTCGAGGTGTTTAGGGTGTGCTTCCTACGTTATGTTATTTATACGTTTTTAGATATTACCTCTTTAAGTTATTTATTAATTAATGTTTTTAGAGATTGAATGTCATTTATACTTTATTTAGCAAGAGACCGGAGTCCTAGCCGATTACACGGTTCGTTAAGGACATCTAGGATCGGAATCCTAGCTGATTACTCGGTTCGTTAAGGACATCTAGGACATCCGATTTTGCGGTTTCGTTAGTTTTTTATAGGTGCTTCGCAAGTGAATTATTTATTAATACTTTTATAAAATTGAATGATATGTTATGGGTTTTTATGTGGTGGCTTCTAAATTTATTTAGCTAATTACTGGGTCTTTTGGTTTTGTGGGGATAGTAATTATATTTTGTTCCTAAGTCCTGCTGAGTATATGAATTGATTTATATTTTTATATGCTGATTGTTTATTTTTATTAAAGTCCATAAGTAACTCTGGGTTTGTGTGTGGTGATCCAATCTCTTTTTGGTTTTTGATAAATATTTTCCGAGCGGGTTGATATTCTGGGCATATATTGAATACGTGGCGTAGATCTTCGGTGGTGTGGCAGTTAAAGCAGTTAATGGTTGCTGGTTTGGGTCCTATAAACCTTCTAAAACTGCTTGCTAGTTTAGTTTTTCCAGTTATTATCCTGTTTATGGTTTTCTGTTCTAAATAGGTACCCTTAGGTAGCTGTATGTTGCTATCTAGGTTTTTTTTTTTGGTTTCATGGTGCTTTTTACCTTTTGTGGAGGAGTTCCAAAAATCTTGCCATGTTTGGTCTATATATGTTTGCGCGAAGCTTATTGCTTCTGCAGAGCTATAGTTAAGCTTGATAGAATTTTGATCTCCTAGTTTGGGTTTTGCAACTTTGTCTGCTGTTTCGTTGCCAGAGATTCCAATGTGCGACGGTATCCACATGAGCTCGACTAATTGATGTGCTGTGGTGATATCGTCGATTAATTGGCATGCTCTGTCGAGGAATTGTTCCCTAGAGTGTGTATCGCGATTTTGGATCGATTTGATAACGCTTAGGGAATCGTTTATAATGACTGCTTTAGGTATTTGGTTGTCTTTGATCCATTGTAGTGATTCAAGTATAGCCCAGAATTCAGTGGTGTAAATGGAGCAATAGTCAGGTAATATGGATCCCGTTTGTATATTGAATTCAGGGATGACTACTGCTGCTGCTGTTCTTGGTGGGTTGTTTGTTTTTGATCCATCGGTATATATTTTAACATAGTCCGGGTATTTTTGGTTGATTTCGTTTACCAGTACAGGTTTTAGTAAGTTTTCTTGTCCTTCTTTATTGCCTAATTTGGTAGCTTCAGTGTTAATCATTGGTGGTTTTTGTAACCATGGTGATTTGTTCTGGTCTGTATTGTTTGTTTCCTGTTTTTGAGTAGAGGTATCTTTTCTCTTAGTTCAAGGATTACTTTGCCACTTGGTGTGATGGGTATGATTTTGGGTTTGAAGACAACTTTGGACTTATTTATAGCTATTTTGGTGGGATGGTTGTCTGGGTGGGTATCTAATCGAATGGGGTATCGGAGGAGCAGTTCTTGCCTACGTAATTTTAAGGGTAGTTCTCCTGTTAGTGTTTGTAGTTCTTCCCATGATGTTGAGGGGAGTGTTCCTGTACATAATAGTAAGGCTTTTCTCTGGATATTGTCAAGTTTTTGTAGTACAGGTTGCTTAGCCGAGTTATATGCTTGGCAACCGTAATCCAGTTTTGATCTAATTAGGCTTTTATATATCGTGAGGAGGGTTTCCTGGTTGGATCCCCAGTCAGTCCCTGTGATGTTCCTGAGTAAATTGAGATCTTTGTTACAATTCTGGGTGAGTTGTTCAATGTGCTGTTTCCATGTGAGGTGGTTGTCAAAGAACATTCCTAGGAATTTTACGACTGTTACGTATTTGATTAATCGATTTTGTATATAGAAGTTTGGATAGACTAGGTTGTTATTTCGTTTTGGGGTGAATATGATTGCCACAGTTTTTTCATGAGATATTTTGAAACCCCATTTGTCGGCCCATCTCCCTATGTTGTCTCGGCTCTGCTGGATTTCTTTAACTACTGTGTTATTGGCAGGATTTCCATTCCTCCATATGCCACTATCATCTGCAAATTGTGACAAGTTTATTTTTGTGGAGGCTGCATTGAGGTCAAGGTCGTTTACCATTAGGTTAAATAGTAAGGGACTTATTACACTGCCTTGCGGTGTTCCATTTTCAAGTGAAAATTCTTCCGAATGGGTGTTGCCTATTCTTGTGGTAATTTTCCGGCCTGTGAGGAAATCGCCAATCCAGTTGAACAAGCGTCCAGTTATTCCAAATTGGTTTAGTTTGGCCATTAGTCCATTGGTCCATACTAGGTTGAACGCTTTTTCTAGGTCTAAAAATACCGCTATGAGGTTGCGATCGGTTTTCCTATGTGCGTTAAAAGCGAGTTTGATGTCTGTTTCCAATCTGAGAAGTTGGTCAGTGGTGGACCGTTTGTTCCGAAAGCCACATTGATTTATGGAGAGTAGGTTATTGGTTTCTAGGTGGTGTTTTAACCTATTTGCGATTATTGTCTCCATTATTTTGCAAATATTGTTTGTAAGGGAGATGGGTCGGTACGAATTTATGTTGTTGGGATCTTTACCTAGCTTGGGGATTGGTATTACTATGGCCTGTTTCCATTTGGTGGGTAGTTGGCCTTTATCCCATATCCTATTAAAGAGTTTGATTATGGCTATTGTTATATTGATAGGTAGTTTTTTGTAGATAATGTAACCTAACTGATCCTTACCAGGGGATGTTTCGTTTTTGGATCGTAGGGCTATCTTCCATTCATGTACTGTGATGTCGCTATTTAGGTGAGATTCTTTTGTTCCTTGGTCTTGAAACATTTGAGGTTGGGTTCCCTCCATTAGTTTTTTGTGTTCTTGAAAGTTTCTGGTGTGATTATTGTTGCTACTCATGTTCGAAAAATGCTTCGCTAGGAGGTCTGCCTTATCTTTATTTGTTATGGCATTTTTAATTTTTGGGGCTGAGGTAGTTGCTTTCCCTTTGATGGCTTTTATCTTGTCCCATATTTGTTCTGAGTTTGATTTTAGACTCAGTTTAGAGCAAAAGGTTTGCCATAGATTAATTTTAGCAGTTTTTATAGTTTGTTTTAGTGCTTTTTCTTTATCTTTATATTGCTGGAAGTAGATAGAATTTTTGGTGCGTTTATATTTATTTAAGGCCCTTTTTTTGTCTTTATGTGCTATAATGCACTGTTTAGTCCACCATGGTACAGGGTTTTTATTTTGGATATTAGTTGTCTTTGGTATGCATCTGTTAGCTGCTTCTATAATTGTGTCTATTATGTTATCATAATACATGTCAATACTTGGGCTTTCTAAGTTATGTGGATTTACTCTAGCTAGTAATAACTGGAATTGGTCCCAGTCTGCCTGTTGGTACCTCCATTTAGGTGGGGTTTCGTTTGGAATGTGATGAGTTTTTGTTTGAATATTGATTGTGATGGGAAAATGGCCAATTCCTAACGTATCTTCCTGATCCACCCACCAATTTGTGATTTGAGCCAATTTTGGGGTAGTGATGGTTAGGTCTATGGCTGAGAGATTGCCATCCTCAGGGTTTAATCTAGTGTTTGACCCGTCATTTAAGATGACCAGATTGTTCTCAGTTATCCATTTTTCAACCATTTTCCATCTTTGATCTTTCTTTTTACCTCCCCATAATTCACTGTGTGCGTTGAAGTCGCCACAGATCATTAGATTGTTGTTGTTGTTATTAGTGATTGCCTTGAGTGAGATTAGGTTGGTAGTGCAGAAGGTACCCCCGGGTCGTATGCATTTATTATTTGAATGTTTGTGGTTCATATATTTATCATTACTGACATTATTTCGATGCTATTATTGATGTTTAGGTTAGGGGGTACTTCTATTACTTCATAGTAGATTAGTGTATCTATTAAAAAAATTGCTAGTCCACCCCCTTTCTGCCCCATGGGTCTGTTTTTAAAGATTCCCTGCGTATAGCCTTGTAGTTTGGGCAGGCGTTTGTGTTTTTGTGTTATGAGGGTTTCCTGTAGGCAGATTACGTCTGGTTTTACGGCCGTATTATTCAGTTTGTTCTGCAGTTCTGATAGGTTTTTAAAGATTCCTCTGCAGTTCCATTGCCAGATGGTGATTTTATTATTTTTTGTACTATTCATTTTTGACGTTGTCTTTATCTGTTAGTCTTGTGGTCCAATCAGCTAGTATGGTGAAAATGGTTTTGAGGGTTCTGATTACGCTACTGAGATCTTGCATTATGGTTCGTGTTGTTAGGTTCATTACTTCCTGTATTAATTCTGTGTTGGGGTGTGTGTTAGGTTTGGGGATGTTTTGGGTGACAGTTTTGTTTGTATCTGGAGTGTTATCAGGGTGGTCATGGTTTGTTACAATGTGGGTTGTAGTTTTTGGTTCTTTTGTTTCCTGATTCGAGGGTATGTTTTGCGGTGCAATGTTTTCCCTTCTGATTCTGCGTGGAGAGTTTTGGTGCTCATTGATTGTTTCAGAGGTAGATTTTGGTGTGTTGGGGTTATTTTACAAATAATGTTTTTAGCAGAATGGTAGGTGAGGTGTTTTTCGTTCATTAAGTCCACTATTTGTTTCTCTTTTATTGCAAATCTGCATTCTGCCGATCTAGGATAATGGTTGTCTTTACAGTTAGCACATTTTTGTTTAATTGTGTGGCATTCTCCTTTGTGTTGACCTCCGCAGTACTTACATCTTGGTTTGAATCTACATCTGAGGGCATAGTGTCCCCAGTGCAGGCATTTGGTGCAAAATCTTGGCCTATTTATGTAGTTTTCCAGCTTATGGCACACTCCTGACTGTCCTAGTTTTATTACTGAGGGTATTGGCTCGGTAGCCTCTATAACTGCTTTGTTTGTTCCTTGTCCCTTGTGATTTTTAAGACGATATACTTTGGTGGTCTGTGTTCCATTTGCTGTGAGTTTATGAAGCAGGAGTTCATTGATTATGGTATCACGGTACCAATTGTTTTTCCATATACCTCAATGCTAATGTTTTGTGAAATAAATATACTTTCTGTCCTACTTGGGCATGCATGTCACACACTGTCATATAGAACAATGCTAGATTGTCAATTTGACAATGACATAACCAGGTACTCCATTGCATTTAAGAGAGATAACTCTACTGGAACTAGACAGGGGTAAGAGTTATCTAATCACAACAAGCACATTTTCAGCCATGTGTACCATATTTTAAAAAAAATCATAAAAAATACAAAATATGATCTAGATAGAAATTAACACAAACTCACATGTTGCCAAGAGGCTCAACATTTTTTTAAGCCAAACAGAAAGTACAACTCTTACATAATGCACCAATCACAGCTAGTGTTGTTCTTTAATTCTGAATACAATGTTCCATACACCTTAAGCTCCGCCCACCTAGACTTGCGCAATTGGTACCGTTATACCTATAGCAAACCTTAATTTTTCCAATAATCTGTGAAGTAGTTCGGGACTGTATAAGTAACAAATATACTTAGTCTCACTTGTGAAAAACAGTTTGATGAGGTACTAGCCTATGTCTTATATGAATGTGTATAGAAATGTCATTGAGCTGTTTGAACTATTGTTTTCATACTTTTGCTTCACCATCAAAATCATCTTTTGAAATAAAATGAATTCTTTCAACTATGAGTTGTATCTTATTCATATCGGCACTTATTGAACTTCACATAGGTGATATGGGATAAATCACATTATGTCATATTATGTAATAACTAGGTCAAAGGTCAATGTACCAAATAGTATGTACCTGTCCTACTTCAAAATGTACAATTCACCTAAAAGAAAGGAATTTATATTTGTTTGGTAGGTGCAGAACTTAACATCAGAGACCGGTGGACATTACCCAATCTTATTATAAAGTATAAGCTTTGACCACTTTACACTGTCTGCAGATACAAGAGGTCACTAACCACCAGTCCTCACACAAAGGTCCACCTACCCATCCTCTTTGTAACACAAATAGTAAGCTTTCCTCCTTTGTAATGTGAATAAAATTGTTTCAATAAGTCAATCGGTCACCAAATATAGTAAATCACAGCTTATAAGTGGTTATGTTGGATTGGGGGGTGAAATTAGGGGAACAAAATACAGAAAAATGCCAAATATAAACACTAAGTATAGCACATCAAATGGAGTTAAAAACAGGAGGAAAGTGTTTATCTAAAAGGGAGAGGTAGCTTATGATAAAGGAATTAAAGGAGGCAAAATCAGCAATGCGAGAAATGAGAAGTGAAAGTTTGATGACCTTACCTTGGACAAATATATGGGGCAGGGCCCAACAGGTCCAAGGACAGCCCAAAGGCAACTGTGCTATAACATCCCTTACAGGTACCCAAATTTCAAGTGAAGTTGTGTTCATTTCCATCTAATATAAAAGGGTGAATAATTTAGATAATATAGATACATATAAAGTATATTTCTTCTACATAAGAATTTAATAATAATTGGCATAAGACAGAGAGAAACTTATCTCAGATCCAAGCAGAACATACCTTATCAGTTTTTAAACTTGTAAACTTTACTGTGAGAAATTATTAAATTACTTCTACTTACATTTGCATCAAGATTGAGGGCTAATATAATACTTCACAAATCTTCTCTTTATTTTCATAACCAGTCACTGAAAATGTGAGATTTTATTTCCTTGAAATGTTATGACTGGTGTAAGGGAGATAACTGAATGATATACATAAGGTGTGGTAACCTCTAATACAGTATCCATGTAATATAGATGAGTTCATTAACAACCTGTATTAACTTCATTGCAATTAAATTATCTCAAAATACATTACTGATAAAGTGAGAACCTAACATGTAGACTCCTATATTTAGTGAAGACCTCAAGAGTCATGTAATTTTAATTTCTAAGATGACGCAGCTCTTTCATATCACATAGTTCATATTTTCTACAATGCTGGCATGTAGAGTGCAGCCTTCCATAACCATGCAGATATCATCTCATGCCAATTTGGATTCTTGCGATGGGATGCAAAGTTTCAAGAACAGTGTGGATTTGAATGGAATGAATACGCACTGTGTGACTAAAATGGTTATCATTCTGTAATGTTGGACCAAACATGGAAATTCCACAAGAGCAGCTTGACAGAAAGAAATAGGATTAATTGAACGTCAATAGTAGATTATAACTGGGCTTATACAAGTGCCAATGGGAAATGCTGACTTAAGGAAACTGTTCTTGTTTGTTAGTATTCACCACTACTTCAACAAAAGGGAATGCAAGAGAACTGAACTAACTACATGAACAATTTCAAAGCAGGAAAGTGTAAAAAAAAGGACAATTAGTGCAGGACAATTCAAATCAAAGTGGGAAGGAATACCATATCGTTAATATATTACCTAAAAATTACTCATGCCAGAACATCCCACATGGTACAAGTGATCTCTCTACAAGTGTACTTAGAGTGTTCTCTATCCTGGTTTATGGCATGCCTTACAAGAACAAGATAGCTGTTTTTGTACACATGATTTTTCATCTTTTGCAGGTAAAATAGCCAATATTTGGCCAAAATCATCTATATTATGTTTCCATAACTTATTTTGTTGCATGCATTCCAATCTAGGAGGTAACAGCACATACATAAAGGCATCAGGTAACACAAGTCTATATCTATGATAGCTATAGTTATCAAAAGTCCCCATCCAAAGCCAACTTGTGCTATTTTCTGAAGATTTCATACATTTTATTCTTAAAGAACTTTCAATATTTGACCAAAACTGTTCAGCACACATTTGTTTTCCTACACCAAACTAGTATAGTTTATAAATGCCGCCCACATGTATGCGTTTCTATAGATACACTGTGAGGCTATTCTTTCCTTTAGGTATCACGGTACCAATTGTTTTTCCATATACCTCAATGCTAATGTTTTGTGAAATAAATATACTTTCTGTCCTACTTGGGCATGCATGTCACACACTGTCATATAGAACAATGCTAGATTGTCAATTTGACAATGACATAACCAGGTACTCCATTGCATTTAAGAGAGATAGCTCTACTGGAACTAGACAGGGGTAAGAGTTATCTAATCACAACAAGCACATTTTCAGCCATGTGTACCATATTTTAAAAAAATCATAAAAAATACAAAATATGATCTAGATAGAAATTAACACAAACTCACATGTTGCCAAGAGGCTCAACATTTTTTTAAGCCAAACAGAAAGTACAACTCTTACATAATGCACCAATCACAGCTAGTGTTGTTCTTTAATTCTGAATACAAAGTTCCATACACCTTAAGCTCCGCCCACCTAGACTTACGCAATTGGTACCGTTATACCTTATGTCCTTGTTGTATCCGTTTAGTGCTATTACTTTTTTAAAGATAGTGGTTTTAGTGGGCTCAGCCAGATTAGTTGTGGTTTCACTGTGTTTGGAGTTCGAAGTGACTCGTGTTTTCCTCTGAGTGCTATGGTGTCTCTCTACTTTGATCTTTATTGGGCCTATAGTTTCAATTTGGATGAATTTTTCCACCTGTTGAATTGTGCTGCAATGGACAATCAGGTAGTTTCGCCTTGGTCTTATCAGTTTGAATTGTCCAGTGTGAATTTTGGCCAGTGCTGTCATAATAATATTGGTATTTAGACTAGTAATTCTGTTGCACCTGCTGCTTATGTATATGGTGTGTTCGATGGAATGATAATTGTAAATTTTCTTTTGGGGGTTATGTTGTTGTTTACTTGTGGGGTTTTTTTTGGTTGTTTTGGGGTTTTAGCTGGCCCTTGCCATTACCTAGGTATGTGTTTTGAGTGTTTTGGGTTGTTTGGGGTCTTTGGGTTGCCATATTAGTAATGCTGCTGGGTAGTTTTGTAGTGTCTAATTCATTGGATTTGTTCCCATAGGTTTGTGGTTCCCTTGCTGTTATTATCCCAGATGGTCCAGTAGTTTGGCTTGAGTGTAGAGTTTCTTTCCAAATGTTTTGATTTATTGTTGTTTGCTTGATTTCCTGTTGTTGGTTTGTTTGCATGTTTCTAGAATTGGTTATTTCATTTTTGGTGAATTTTGGGGTGCTGGTTATGGTTATGTGGTCTAATTGTGGGGAGTTTAAGGTATGTCGGTTACTGTCAAATTCATTTGTTAGGTTTGGAATAGTGGTGTCTATATCTTCATTTATGTTTGGTTTTTCCGCTTCCTTGAAGAGGATTGGCGATAGTATTGGCATTGTATTTATATTGTTCCCTGGTGTGTAGTTTTGCATTTCTAGTAGTTTCTGTTGGTGGGTGGGGGTGTGTTAGTTATATCTATCTAAAACATATATCCAAAATGGATTAAGATTCCTTATTATGGACTGAACAAAATCTGAAGATTTTTATAAATTTATGGAGCTTAACAAAATCTGATACAAAAAAGATTTTTTCAATTTATGTAACTGAAGCGTGTAATACATAGTTTTTACACGTTTCCAGGTCACATTCTCCTAAGCCATTTTAGGTTGTAAAACATGTGCAAATTTAAAAATATTAATCATCTTTATACCCTCACAATTTTTTGTTTTAGACTGTCTTAGTGATGGTTGAGGTTTAACTAATGTAAGGTTTAATTAATGTTGTATTAGGACTGATTCTTTATTGTATTATTTTACGTTCATTGAAGTAATAACTGAAGTTTGCAGAGCATGTTTTTGTACATAGATTAGTGAATATAAAATACAAGCAGCTCAGTCATTGAAATTGGGCATCTAATAACGACAAAAGTAGGAAAACTCTTTGAAACGTGCACTAAATAGATCATTATAACATTGTCTAATCGTCAGTGAATACATGAAACACAGCAACAGTATATGTTATTTGCATACAGCTAATCAGAATACATCAACCATATGCCTATCAGCATAGAACAAAATTACTTTATGGCTGCTTTCATTGAACTGTATTGTTCCAGTACGCAAATAGAAATCCACGTGGGACAAAAACGCATGCGATTAAATTGCAACATTAGTTCGATTTTAAAGCTATATATATCCCTGTTGTCAAAAATAAGGGAGTAACGCCCAGTGGGTCTAGCTAGCGTATATTTTCGCTAGTAAAAATAATTCCTTAGATTCTGCAGTGTAGTCTGTAATTTACTGAAATGATTAATACGTTTACTGAAAATGAAATTATTTCAGAGCGAAAGGGAAGAGGGTAGGAAGGTGACAGGTATCCTGTGTATTCACTACCTTCGGCTAAATGGATTAGAGCAGGTATTCTTGATGAAGGAATTATTATTGTTGTCGTGTCCCTAAAACATTTCTTCCCATCAAAAAAGCAAATCACCTTAAACTGTTTAACATGATATCCATTTCCCATGAAGTTTCTAAAATATTGTTAAGACAGAAAAAAATCATATTGAAACCAATTTTTCATGTTTTATACAAACAATGAAATTAAAAAAACTCTCAATTTCATGACTCTGTTAATCATATTTCTTTTCTTCATTCGCAATGAAACAATGACAGGTATATTTAAAACGGAACTAAGTCATTAGCTTGATATAATTTTATCTTATTAAACTTTAGGGAAGTCAATACTCCAGTCTCCTCTACATCATTGTCAGCTTGATGTTTTAAGTGTTATTTATTTTTTCTTCTCTTTTCCACATTACTAGTATAATGCACTGTAGACGTGATATGATGATTTCATTCTTTACGTCTGTGTAGCTTGCAGTTATTTTGCACATAATTATATGCGAAAAAGTAGTACCAGTGGGTGGGGTTAAAATATTCTATTTCCATTGTGGTTCATACAGATTTGAATTAAAAAAAATCAGAAATGGCAGGCCAATCAGAAAGGGATGGGACTGACAATAAGGAAAGAAAACTTGTTAATTATATTAAAACGATTCTTGAAATAGGACGAATGATTTTATCACAAACAATTAATACTTTTCGGAATACTCTAAATATTACGTACGTTTCTATAATATTTTGTGACTGTGTAAAGTAAATTATGTACATCTCAAATGTACTATCAGATAGACACAGAATTCAAAACCATCATATTGGCACCATTCGCAACTTACAATTCTTAACGGGAAAGTTTGTGTTGAGTCTGTCTTTTTTATGCAACGAAAGAGTTTTCACATTAAAAGTTGTTATGTTTGATATCCTTTAATAGAAAAAGAGAAACTTTGAACCTTATGCATTTTCTGATTTAATATCATTTAATGCAATTCAGCAATAGATCAATTGAAATTATTCATCGTTGATTTTCAGTTGAAAATAGTTCTAACTTGCATTTGTGACCAGTTTCATTAAAATATGTTTTATTGTTTCACTGATCATGTTTATCCATGATAAACCGATGCAAAGTTGTCACAACAAATTATGAATTTATTGGCATGCACTTAAATGGATAAAAACCATTGTGCAACATATGTACTTGAAGTATGATGATGTGAAATGCCAAGATTAGTAGAACAAGTGACTAATTACTATGTAACATCTTCACACTGATACGCACAAGAGATTGGAATATGTCAATACACAGTCTCTGGAAGGTATACAATCATAAATGTTTAATGAATCAAAACAAATTATAAATTATAGCCAAGCAATTTTCAAAACGCTGTGATAAAAAAGATTTTAAAAATTTCGTTCAGCGACTAGAATGCATAATGATATTACACGCCAATGTTAAGGTATACACGACTAACATAATAGAGCTATTATGTACACAGGCTTTGACCATATTAGACTAATTCTCGAATGATTTAAAAATAATCGTTTATTAACTGGACTCATATGAACTTGTTGCCACGCCATTCATATAGAATGTATGTATGGAGTGTATATAGAACATCATGCTACACATTATTAGTATCAACACTAGTGTTTAGGGGGTAGGGGACAGTTTTTATGTACAAATTAATGCCGCAATCAGCGACCTAGTAAACAAAATCTTAACTAATCAAATACACAAGTAAGGTCAAAAAGGTCCATATTTTTGGATACCTATATTATGACAAAGCATAAGAATATTATCCACTTGACCAAAGAAGTCAATGGCAGTTAATAGCAGAATAAGTTCATGTGCCCCAACCCCAAATTTCAACCGGCAATTTTCATGTCCGAAGGTCATTTTTGACACCATGTGATGCTGTCAGTGCAAACACAAGCCCTTTTCCTAGATGACATTTCTGCAAAGCAGTGTGTACTAAACAGACTGATGCAATTGAAAATAATTGTCATCCAAGCCTTTTTGAGATATTCTGCTTGCCCCAAACCCATGTGTTTACTGTTATGGGAGGCTAGCTCTTCATCATAGTCGACTATTAGTATTTCACTATCAACATACTGCATAGTAACTATGGAAGGTCTACATGTCTGACATCATTTTCAAGAACAACACAAGCCAAAAAAACACAAAAACACCCAGTTCACAAATATATCCATATCGTTAAAGAGTAAACAAAAATGCTGAAAAAGTCACACCATAGCCTTAAGTTAAGAAATTTGCCAGGGGCCAATTTACGAAACTGTACCCTACCACCTTAAGAGTTTGGCTGAAAATGGTTTATGTCAAAAGTTGTGTACATATGACTTATTTAGATATTATCTAGTAAAATGGTATAAAGGAACACTTTTTGTGTGCAAAACTAAAAATGGTATTACGCTTTTAGAAGAGTGACTACTTTGCGGCAAAAAGCACTGCATTATTTACATTGTGAGTTTTGACTGACTGCATTTCTTGAAAGATTTCAAACTGTTTGCAACCTACAATGCTTTTGGTCTTTGTTTACCATCATAGCATCGTAACAGAATCTAAATTCCTTTTCAATGTTTCATGAATGTCAAGAAGAGATCTGAAGTTATAAATTTTAGGAATGAATGACAGAAATGCTATGTTAGTTGTCAGTGACAAAAGTGAAAAGTTTCTATAAACTCTTCTAGCAAACGTAAAGAAATCACACCTTTAAGTAAATAATGTACTTTAGAAGTACTTTTAGACTGATATAAAACAAGCAGTTCCTAACCTTTCATTATCATTCTGGAGATGCTAATATCAGCAATCATGGTGTGTGGGTGTGTGTTGGGGGGGATATCAGAACAACAGCTAGCAAATCTGTAGAGATCCAAGTTAAATCAATTAACATTAGACCATGCTAGAATATTGATATACTGATGTGTGGGACCCTGTTAAACATACAAAGTGACATATCAAATAAATTCATTGATACATAGCCACTGAAATCGACCACATATATACAATTACTCAATGCATTTTAACAGAGAAATTTCTTCTCAGACACTAGTTCACTTACAACTGGTTTCTGGAGTTTACAAAATCATAGTAAATAATCAAATAAGGTATAGAACAATATTTGGATAATTCAGTTCTAGGTAAAAAGCATTTCACCTGTTTGGCTTTTAATAAGCACGTACCATAAAACAACTCCTGCGGAAGCTTAATCTGTCCGTCAAAGTCATTTTCTTGTGCACTTAGATCAAAATGAGTATCTGGATGAGATTCAAGCTATTGTTTCTTTCAGCATGACTAACCAATTAATCCTAATCTTTTGCCATGCAAACTGAGACCTGCAAAAAGAAAAGAAACAAGTGATATTAATGTACTTTTGACATTCAGTGAAAACATAAGAATTTCACAGTAGAAACTTTATGTGTATTGTCCAATGCATGAAACTACCACTTAATTTTAAGATTTTACCCCTTTGTTAACTGAACCTAGAAATTTCAAGATATATACATAACATTGAAACATTTCCTATTATCACCCAAGTGTGAGATATGAATCTCATATGTCAACTTCTTAGTAGGGTCATGAAAGTAGAAATTATGTCAGTGTGCTAAAACTTTCATTCTTCTCACAGACCTATAGCCAGCAATATGCCATATGCATCACTATTTTTCAGACCGTTCCACTGGTGACATTCAACATTCACAACAGTATGTTATGTATGATTTCTCTGAATTCTATCTGCACCTGTGGAGTTAAATTACTTTTAAGAATACATGTTGACATGTTATGCAATTGTTTCTGTGTGTCTGTATTGAAATGTGAATAATATTCATAAAAATAGGGGTGCAAACCTTGACAACTACAGAAAGAGCAAGACAATACATTATGGTCACCATTTTGTTCCCATATTTAGTAAGTTAAGTCCAAAATATGCTACTTTGTCATGATGTAAACAGTTCTCACACTGAGGTACAAATCACAGTTACCTCCCTCTCCAAAGGGCATTACATACATACATAATATGGATTTAGTATGCTGAGATGTTTTTTTTTTTTTTCAAGTCTGACTTATTTTTGAGAAAAAAAACTTGTAGGAGTCAGTTTCGGTTCGAGGTGGTCTTATTCTCAAGTTTAGATTAATTTCACACTTAAACTAATACGTTATTTTTTTAAAAAAATGTTTGATATTTTTTTATTTTCATTCCTTTTCTTAAGCATTATGACAATCTTCCTGACTACGGCACGAATGTGAAACAAATATTGTACAACTAAGTAATACATACACAATAGTATCAAACTAAACGATGGTTGCACTCAGTCTTCGGATAAAAATGGATGCACTCAGTCTTCCATTTTAATGGTTGCACTCAGTCTTCCATTTTAATGGTTGCACTCAGTGTTCCAGTCAAATGGTTGCATCAGTCTTCCATTTTAATGGTTGCACTCAGTGTTCCAGTCAAATGGTTGCACTCAGTCTTCCATTTTAATGGTTGCACTCAGTGTTTCAGTCAGATGGTTGCACTCAGTCTTCCATTTTAATGGTTGCACTCAGTATTCCAGTCAAATGGTGTAACAAGATAACCGGGTTAGATTTCGAATTTATAACAGAACACTATTGATGGTGATACAAATACAATGTTTAATGATGAATGACTTGAATAAGAAAAGAATTATGATTAACACGTGCGTGTATAAGATCCAAATATTGGACAAATTAACATAATCCACACGAACCTAATAATGCAACAAATAAAAATAGAAATAAATGACCTTACACAATAGAATGACAAAGGGGAATGATTCACAGTAATTTCACACGACGAAAAGAATTGTGTTTGATTCAATTAGTAAAAACGAATTCACTCAAATAGTGAAAATGAGGTATTTTACTCAGATAGTAAAATGATGAAAACAAAGGGACACATATCATACAAAATATCTTTACAATCCTAAAACACTGGGTATTAAGAACCCCAAAATAAGCCAACGGCTGAAAGATTACATGGAGTTACACACTAGGTCACCAGCACACTTGGCTACCAATCAAACTGGTCAATCAAGCAGTCAGTAACGTAGAGCGCTTTAGACCACTCGGCCACTCGGCCCCCCTCCTCCTAGGTAATACTTATGTACAACAGTGATTTGATGAAAGAAACAAATGCTTAACACGTCTGGTATCTTAATTAAAATATTAAATCTTAACTAAATTTATGCCACAACAACAACAAAAAAAAAGAAACAAAACAGAACCAACTAGCTTCTCAATTGACATGTATGTTTTCCTTAAATGTATGGATGATAGACACTGTGAAATCTTCATTGAAAATATGTTTTACCCTTCTCCACATGCGAAATGTGATCTCAGATTAAAACGGATAACAATGTTAAACAATGTTGCATTAGCTAAACAACAAGACAAGCGAAAAAAAATTACTTCAAGAAGAATTGTAGACTAAGGAGCCAGGGAAACCAATAAATAGGTCTCCATGGAGCAAAGATCTGATAAAGGAGATAAAAAAGATTAAATAATATACACGGCGGGACTTTAGTAGGACTCCATGGAACTAACTAAATTTTAAACAATTATATGTTACTCAGATTTCAAGTCCAATAATATATTTTGTCCTCTGCATTCTGAACAGTACGATAAATTAATCTTTAGTCGGTAATTAAGAGAATTAGAGGAATTACATGATCCATCTTCTGGTAAATTAAATTTCATCTAAATTTAATTAAGAGGATATAACGTGTAGTATAACAGTGGTAACTTTTTTCTTTTTAAGTCACTGACAATTGGTATTTGCATAAATAGTTATGTTGCGCTACTAAAGAAAGCGATACACCATGTGACCTTTCATTGTATATTTTTCCGGTTCTTTCCCAATTTGTATTGCAAACCGATACAAGGTACAAAAGTCTCGACGGTCATGAAGTCAATAATTTCACTGATTGATTAATTTCCTTTCTGAAACACATTAAATTCCTTATCACAAAAGCTTAGAAGTATTCAAGCGTAGTTTGTATGGATATTAAAAGTATGTATGTGCTGGGTCAGAGAGAGAGAGAGAGAGACTGGAATGTTAAGATGTTGATATCTCTGAGGATTGTGCTTATTTAATGCGCATGGCAGCATCAAATTGTATCGAGATAGTCATTTATGACTTAGTTTCGTTTTATTTGTACCAGTGATTATTTAAAGTGGAATTAGAAGCCAAACATTCGGTATGACTCATAATCGCACGAAAATGAGAGAACGTTCTACACCATCTACAGCTATGTCTTCATGATATCTTAAAGCCACTGGATACACATTTTCAAAAAAGGGTAAGTATACTTACTTGTGGGATAAGAAGTAACGTGTAATGGGCTCTACAACCATTATTGGTTTCATTGTACTGCATAAATTAGAATTCAGCGAACGCGAGTCTCAGTTTGTTTTTCAACCCATGAAGTCCACCAGTACACAGTATGCCTATGTAGGTATAACTTTTGCAGGAATGTAAATAGTCCTTTCAATATTTATTTTTCCCTACGGTTACTTGTAAATTGTCTACTTCCAGCACTAGAAATGTACACTGGACTTGAAATGTTTTAAAAGGAAAAAAAATATCACGATCAGCTCACAAATAAACACCTCTAATCCAATACAAAATTAAAGTCCTCGAATTTATTTCTTAATATAGCGCTCATACCTGTAGACGTATTGTCAACTCAGAAAACATAACAGTGAAGCAAAGTCTTTAGGAACACCTTCCCGATTGCTTTTTATGTTCAACTGATCCATATTTGACTTTATTTTCAGATTTCAAGTATGACTGTTCCATGTTATAATTTTGAGGCCGGACTTATGTATTCGGTATGTATTTCGATTTTTGTCAGTGCCATTCTGACTTTTTCCGAGGCCGATGTCCCATGTCCCGATCCAATATGCAAATGCAAGAACAGGACAGCCACGTGTAACGGAAATATATCGTACATTCCTCCATTGCCATCACTGATTCGATTTCTTATTTTTGATAACAACTATTTACCTTCAATAAGTAGAAACACATTTTCAAATATAACAAATCTGAAACTAGGCAAGATTCAGCTTTCGATGTGTCAGATACAAACCATAACGTCTGATGCATTCTACAACTTTAATTTGACATTGACGGAATTAAATTTATCTGGAAATACACGGATAAGCAAAGAACACCTGTCTTCATCATTTCGACTAGTACGAATACACCGGCTCTATCTGAACCAAATTAACATGGGATACCATATTTATTTGAATTTCTTCGAGGGTATGGAGAAATCCCCACTGAGAGAAATCCAACTTCAAGACAACAATTTTCAGAAAATAAATGACAGGGTACTTAAAATACTCAAGCATTTGAAACAGTTGGATTTGTCAAATAACAGGATTGTGTTTGCTGAATTGTTTGGTTTAGCTCATTTGCAAACTCTGAAGTTAAGTTTTAACAGGTTGTCTGAGGTACCTGATTTTTGTGCGAATGGAACCAGCAAGTTTCCACAGATTAGAAGTTTATATTTAGATAACAACGCAATCGAGGCTTTGTTCAAGGCATCATTGTCTTGCTTGACCTACTTACGGTGGCTGCACTTAGAGAAGAACAGACTTGTATCCTTGAATGACAATGTATTTTCTCAATTAGGACGTCTTGATGACCTGTTTTTAAACGAGATGAAACTAAAGAATATTTCAAGCTTTGCTTTCAACAATTCCAACCTAAAAATACTTTCTCTAAGTAAATGTGAGATTAAGTTTACAAGTGATAACTTTGACTATGCTAATCTTTTTCGGTGGTCTCCAAATCTTCAGCGTCTTCAACTGGATTGGAATAACATGCATAAAATGAATGCTTCTTCTTTAGTGTCAATGCTGTCGCCTCTAAACAAGCTGAGGGATCTCAATCTCGAATCGTCCAAGCTGAAAACGCTTCCAGCAGAAGTGTTCAAACCTCTCGTTTCTCTACGACATTTAGATCTAACTTTAAATTCCATATCTGAGTGGCCGATCACATTATTCAGTAATGTCAGCAAACTATCCAAATTATTAATGGCAGGAAATAAGATACAAGTTATCAAAGAAGGATATTTGCCTTCATCACTTATGGAACATTTGACCACACTGGATCTGTCAGAAAACCCATTTGACTGCAGCTGTGAAAATCTGTGGTTTAGAAAATGGATGGATAACATACTACGCCAAAAGCCACATATTTTCTCCAACTATCCTGACCATTACCGGTGCGCAACTCCTTCTCGTCTGCAAGGAACACTGCTGATGGATTACAATCCAACGGATGAAGATTGCAGACCATGGGGTCGCGTGCTTATGGATATCATAATAACATCAGGTGCTGTTTGTTTGGTCTTTGCATGTGTAGCAGTTGTTTATATTCAACGGTGGAACATTCGGTATCTCTTGCATAACATTTCTATGCGAAGGAAGAAATACACTGTCCTGACAGACGCAGACTTCCAATATGACCTCTACGTTGCTTACTCCGACAAAGATGCATCATGGGTCCGAAATGAACTTTGGAGAGAACTTGGACAGGAAAGGGGGCTCAAACTCTATATCAGAGATAAATCTGAAGATCCAGGGGTTGCGAAGTGTGATTCGATCATCAATAATATGTACGAAAGTAGAAAAGTTCTTTTGGTCATATCCTCCAACTTCATGTCGTGTCCATGGTGTCTCTATCAATTACAGGTGGCCCAGGGTCGCGCTGTCCACACTGGCCCTAATTGGATGATTCCAGTTATCCTTGGCGACCTGCCGATACGTCACGTTACTAAGTCCATACGCGTGTTGTTGACACAAGAAAATGTAATATCGTGGAGCGAAGAAGAGAATGGGAAACGATTGTTTTGGTCAACAATTCTGAGATCAATAGAAACATCCGTAAATCTAAATGATGTTATCGAGGGCAATTAAGTCGTTGGAAGAGAAGTCAAAATCATTCCTATCTATCGTCTGCCTTTGAATGCCCATTCTCACCTCTTTAGATAAAGAAGCTAGTAACAAAGTGTTAATATATACATTTGAAAAATATCACACTCGAAGCATCAATATATATGTGATAAAACTTTCTTTCTACCCGACCAAGTTTACAGTTACACAAAAACGATGCATGGCAAGTATCCTGTACCATGTACGGTAGAAAGAAAACAAGACATATTTATGACAGGTGAAAATTAGCATGCATATTCATTCTTTTATAGTTGTCAAAACATGTTTCCCACATTGACGTAATTGATTTGTATCTTATCCACATGAAACCATTACATTAGGGGATTCTGATGCTATACTTTGTTAAAAAGCTTACTTTATACTTATATGTCAAAATTAAACTTTATCGGTGTATGCAAAAAGTACTGATTTTAAATAATTCTATAAGTGTATCTAAAACATATATCCAAAATGGATTAATATTCCTTATTATGGACTGAACAAAATCTGAAGATTTTTATAAATTTATGGAGCTGAACAAAATCTGATACAAAAATGATTTTATCAATTTATGTAACTGAAGCGTGTAATACATAGTTTTTACACGGAGTTTCCAGGTCACATGCTCCTAAGCCATTTTAGGTTGTAAAACATGTGCAAATTTAAAAATATTAATCATCTTTATACCCTCACAATTTTTTGTTTTAGACTGTCTTAGTGATGGTTGAGGTTTAACTAATGTAAGGTTTAATTAATGTCGTATTAGGACTGATTCTTTATTGTATTATTTTACGTTCATTGAAGTAATAACTGAAGTTTGCAGAGCATGTTTTTGTACATAGATTAGTGAATATAAAATACAAGCAGCTCAATCATTGAAATTGGGCATCTAATAACTACAAAAGTAGGAAAACTCTTTGAAACGTGCACTAAATAGATCATTATAACATTGTCTAATCGTCAGTGAATACATGAAACACAGCAACAGTATATGTTATTTGCATACAACTAATCAGAATACATCAACCATATGCCTATCAGCATAGAACAAAATTACTTTATGGCTGCTTTCATTGAACTGTATTGTTCCAGTACGCAAATAGAAATCCACGTGGGACAAAAACGCATGCGATTAAATTGCAACATTAGTTCGATTTTAAAGCTATATATACCCCTGTTGTCAAAAATAAGGGAGTAACGCCCAGTGAGCCTAGCTAGCGTATATTTTCGCTAGTAAAAATGATTCCTTAGATTCTGCAGTATAGTCTGTAATTTACTAAAATGAGTAATACGTTTACTGAAAATGAATTTATTTCAGAGCGAAAGGGAAGAGGGTAGGAAGGTGACAGGTATCCTGTGTATTTACTAACTTCGGCTAAATGGATTAGAGAAGATATTCTTGATGAAGGAATTATTATTGTTGTCGTGTCCCTAAAACATTTCTTCCCATCAGAAAAGCAAATCACCTTAAACTGTTTAACATGATATCCATTTCCCATGTAGTTTTTAAGATATTGCTAACACAGAAAAATCATATTGAAACCGATTTTTCATGTTTTATACAAACAATGAAATTAAAAAAACTCTCAATTTCATGACTCTGTTAATCATATTTGTTTTCTTCATTCGCAATGAAACAATGACAGGTATATTTAAAACGGAACTAAGTCATTAGTGATTAGCTTGATACAATTTTATGTTATTAAACTTTAGGGAAGTCAATGCTCCAATCTCCTCCCCCACCTTCTCTCTGTGTGGTTTATCTACATTATTGTCAGCTTGATATTTTAAGTGTTATTTATTTTTCTTTTCTTTTCCACATTACTAGTATAATTCAATGTAGACGTGATATGATGATTTCATTCTTTACGTCTGTGTAGCTTGCATATATTTTCCACATAATTAAATACAAAAAAGTACCATTGCGTGGTGTTAAAATATTCTATTTCCATTGTGGTTCATACAGGTTTGAATTTAAAAAAATCAGAAATGGCTGGCCAATCAGAAAGGGATGGGACTGACAATAAGGAAAGAAAACTTGTTAATTATATTAAAACGACTGTTGAAATAAAACGAATGATTTTATCACAAACAATTAATACTTTTCGGAATACTCTAAATATTACGTACGTTTCTATACTATTTTGTGAATGTGTAAAGTAAATTATGTACATCTCAAATGTACTATCAGATAGACATAGAATTCAAAACCATCCTGTTGGCACCATTCGCTACTTACAATTCTTAACAGGACAATTTTTGTTGATTCTGTCTTTTTTATGCAACGAAAGGGTTTTCACATTAAAAGTTGTTATGTTTGATATCCTTTAATTGAAAAAGAGTTACTTTGAACCATTTGCATTTCCTGATTTGCTGATATCATTTAAGAAAATTCAGCAATAGATCAATTGAAATTATTCATCGTTGATTTTCAGTTGAAAATGTTTCAAACTTGCATGTGAGATCAGTTTCATTAAAATATGTTTTATTGTTTCACTGAACATGTTTATCCATGATAAACCGATGCAAAGTTGTCACAACAAATTATGAATTTATTGGCATGCACTTAAATGGATAAAACCATTGTGCAACATATGTACTTGAAGTATGATGATGTGAAATGCCAAGATTAGTAGAACAAGTGACTAATTACTATGTAACATCTTCACACTGATACGCACAAGAGCTTTGCATATGTTTAGTAGAACACGTGACTAATTAATATGCAACATCTTCACACTGATACGCACAAGAGATTGGAATATGTCAATACACAGTCTCTGGAAGGTATACAATCATAAATGTTTAATGAATCAAAAGAAATTATAAATTATAGCCAAGCAATTTTCAAAACGCTGTGATAAAAAAGATTTTAAAAATTTCTTTCAGCGACTAGAATGCATAATGATATTACACGCCAATGTTAAGGTATACACGACTAACATAATAGAGCTATTATGTACACAAGCTTTGACCATATTAGACTAATTCTCGAATGATTTAAAAATAATCGTTTATTAACTGGACTCATATGAACTTGTTGCCACGCCATTCATATAGAATGTATGTATGGAGTGTATATAGAACATCATGCTACACATTATTAGTATCAACACTAGTGTTTAGGGGGTAGGGGACAGTTTTTATGTACAAATTAATCAGCGACCTAGTATAAACAAATCTTAACAAATGAAATACCCAAGTGAGGTCAAAAAGGTCCATATATTTGGATACCTGTATTATAACAAAGCATAAGAATATTATCCACTTGACCAAAGAAGTCAATGGCAGTTAATAGCAGAATAAGTTGATTCACCCCAACTGCAAATTTCAACCGGCAATTTTCATGTCCGAAGGTCATTTTTGACACCATGTGATGCTGTCAGTGCAAACACAACCTCTTTTCCTATATGACACTTTCGCAAAACAGTGTGTAATAAACAGGCTGATGAAATTGAACATAGTTGTCATCCAAGCCGCTTTTGAGATATTCTACTTGCCCCAAACCTATATGTTTACTGCTATAGGAGGCTAGCTCTTCTTCCTAGCCGACTACTGGTATTTCACTATCAACATACTGCAGAGTAACTATGGAAGGTGTACATGTCTGACATCAGTTTCAAGAACAACACAAGCCCAAAACACCTAGCTCACAAATATATCCATATCGTGAAATAGTAAACAAAAATGCTGAAAAAGTCACACCATAGCCTTAAGTTAAGAAATTTGCCAGGGGCCGATTTACGAAACTGTACCCTACCACCTTAAGAGTTTGGCTGAAAATGGTTTATGTCAAAAGTTGTGTACATATGACATATTTAGATATTATCTAGCAAAATGGTATAAAGAAACACTTTTTGTGTGCAAAACTAAAAATGGCATTACGCTTTTAGAAGAGTGACTACTTTGCGGAACAAACAATGCATTATTTACATTGTGAGTTATGACTGACTGCATTTCTTGAAAGATTTCAAATTGTTTGCAACCTACTATGCTTTCGGTCTTTGTTTGCCATCATAGCATCGTAACAGAATCTAAATTCCTTTACAATGTTTCATGAATGTCAAGAAGAGATCTGAAGTTATAAATTTTAGGAATGAATGACAGAAATTCTATGTTAGTTGTCAGTGACAAAAGTGAAAAGTTTCTATAAACTCTTCTAGCAAACGTAAAGAAATCACACCTTTAAGTAAATAATGTACTTTAGAAGTACTTTTAGGCTGATATAAAACAAGCAGTTCCTAACATTTCATTATCATTCTGGAGATGCTAATAGCAGCAATCTTGGTGTGTGGGTGTGTGTTGGGGAGGGGTGTAATCAGAACAACAGTGATCTAATCTGGAGAGATCCAAGTTAAATCAATTAACATTAAACCATGCTAGAATATTGATATACTGATGTGTGGGACCCTGTTGAACTTACAAAGTGACATATCAAATAAATTCATTGATACATAGCCACTGAAATTGTCCACATATATACAATTATTTAATACAGGTTAACAGAGAAATTTCTTCTTAAGCACCAATTCACTTACAACTGATTTCTGGAATTTACATAATCATAGTCAATAATCAGATAAGGTATAGAACAAATATTTACAGTAGAAAATTCATTTCAAGGTAAAAGGCATCTCACCTGCTTGGCTTTTAATAAGCAGGTACCATTAAAAAAAAACTCATGCGAAGGCTAAATCTCTCCGTCAAAATATAGCAAGCAATATGCGATATGCATCATTATTTGTAAGACCGTTCCACTGGTGACATTCAATATTCACAACAGTATGTTTATGTATGATTTCTCTGAACTGTATCTGCTCCTGTGGAGTTAAATTACTTTTAAGAATACATGTTGACATGTTATGCAATTGTTTCTGTGTGTCTGTATTGAAATGTGAATAATATTCATAACAATAGGGGTGAAAATCTTGACAACTACAGAAGGAGCAAGACAATACATTATGGTTACCATTTTGTTCCCATATTTAGTAAGTTAAGTCCAAAATATGCTATTTTGTCATGATGTAAACAGTTCTCACACTGAGGTACAAAACACAGTTACCTCCCTCTCAAAAGGGCATTACATGCATACAGAATATGGATGTAGTAAGATGAGATGTATTTTTTTCTAGTCTGACTTATTTTTGAGAAATAAACCTTGTAGGAGTCAGTTTCGGTTCGAGGTGGTCTTATTCGCAAGGTCAGATTAATTTCACACTTAAACTATTATGGTTTTTAAAAAAACAAATGCATGATATTGTTTTATTTTCATTCCTTTTGTTAAACATTATGACAATTGTATCTTCCTGACTACGGCACGAATGTGAAACAAATATTGTACAACTAAGTAATACATACACAACAGTATCAAACTAAACGATGGTTGCACTCAGTCTTTGGATCAAATGGATGTACTCAGTCTTCCCATCAAATAGTTGCACTCAGTCTTCCGGTCAAATGGTTGCACTCAGTGTTCCAGTCAAATGGTTGCACTCAGTCTTCCATTTTAATGGTTGCACTCAGTGTTTCAGTCAGATAGTGTAACAAGATAACCGGGTTAGATTTCGAATTTATAATAGAACACTATTGATGGTGATACAAATACAATGTTTAATGATGAATGACTTGAATAAGAAAAGAATTATGATTAACACGTGCATGTATAAGATCCAAATATTGGACAAATTAACATAATCCACACGAACCTAATAATGCAACAAATAAAAAGAGAAATAAATGACTTTACACAATGCAAGGACAAAGGTGAATGATTCACAGTAATTTCACACGACGAAAAGAATTATGTGTTTGACTCAATTAGTAAAAATGAATTCACTCAAATAGTGAAAATGAGGTATTTTACTCAGATAGTAAAATGATGAAAACAAAGGGACAAATATCATACAAAATATCTTTACAATCCTAAAATTCTAAAACACTGGGTATTAAGAACCCCAAAATTAGCCAACGGCTAAAAGATTACATGGAGTTACACACTCCGTCACCAGCACACTTGGCTACCAGTCAAACTGGTCAATCAAGCAGTCAGTATTCCAGGTAGTCACCGACCACCATTAAATTCCTTGGTCAATCAAACAATCAACGCCCATCAATCAGTCAGCAACGCCCGATCACCTGCTACTCGACCCACAACACTGTTTACTCAGCTCTGTGGCTGCTATGGTTCAGCTTTACAGCTGCTTTGGTCAAGTTCTATGGTTAGCTCTACAGCTAGTACCACGTCGACTACGATCAGCTGAAATTAAATCTAACACCGTGTATTATGAATGACATGGGCATATATGATAACACGTAATGATGTTATATACGGTAAGCTATATAAATTACATTATGAGCACAACATTATAAAAAAAAAAAAACAGGTTTCAGAAGTGAACCTACCCGTGTCCGATAAAAATCCTTCGGTACTAATCTTTTCTTAAAAATGCAACTTTATATTGCTAATATAAATCTCTTGCTAAGTCACAAACAATAATATAAAATATTTGGATTATGCTACACAAGCCGAAACTACATATAAACTATACAAAAATAAACGTAGTAGTACAATAGTTATAACTTATACACAAGAACTTAATAAACAACTCACATACCTCTACAGCTCAGGAGTCTTTTAAGTGGACCGCTCACTGACAAGACGTTCCGTAATGTGAAGACTTTGTCTTACGGTGAGGCATTTATACACAGACGATGCAGCCACACAAGTATTCGGTTCGTTATGTATGTTTGATTTAATTTATAATTGATTTAATTAAATTGTTTGTTTGTTAGTTTTAATTTTTTTATTCCGTTACATGCTACGTAATGTAACTTTATTTACTGGATTTGATATTGTTCAGTTTTGACTGATTTTTTAAAAATATTTTTCAAAGTAAAGAACTAATAATAGAAACTTTGTATCTAATGATGACGTAGTTCCTGACATTGATTCAGAACCAATAAGGGTTTCAGTAAACAACTTTTAAAAAAAAATTAAAATTCTTTCTCAGAGTAAGATTCATGAAGTGAAATCAAGGCCATATTTGGAGTACGTGACAAAAACATGTGTTTATTGTTACAAACGTTTGGCTTTTCCCAGAAGTATGAACTCTTGACCTCTATCTGGGAATCTGGTTTGCGTTGTAGTTAGATTTATTACTGATATTTTGAAAAATAACAATTGTTAGTGCCTTAACACTGGAGACGTCCAGGTGTTTTATGTTCTGTCCAGTTTGGGCTAATTATTTTATTTTCTTCAAATTATTTTAAAGAAAAGTGATTCTTTTCCCTGGAAATACTAATGGTCAAAATTAATTCTTGGACGATGGCATTTATCGAAATTAGTACAGAATAAAAAACTGGAATAATATTTTCTTTGATTCAAGAAGAGACTGTTGACCCTGCAGCACTTCACAGGTTACAACAGACGTTATCGTCTTCCATTTTGGATTTCATCGGGATTCGAACTCAGTTTCATTTATGACTTTTAATAATAGAACATATATTTTTTAATTTCTGGGTTCATTTTTGATTTGCATCGTAAAACCGCAAGTTCTTTTTTCTCATTTTTACCTTGCTTTTCTAGGAAAAATAATTTCTGTTAAATTTTTCAAAGCTTGTTGCCTTCGCTCTTTTCTAGTTGCGTTTTGTAAGAGCCTAACTCGTAACAGGTTTATGCCATCGAAAGCACTTCGCACGTGCAGCATAGGGTGAACCGAACTCACTGTTTCGAAATAATGTACAACATACAATAATCACCATTCGGGTATTATTGCACACTAACAACGAAACCCGAATACATGTATTTAATAAATAAATAAAGGGATTTATACAATTCCGTAACAATTGGTTACACTCAGTCTGCCAGTCAGATGGTTGCAATCAGTCTTCCACTCAGATGGTTGCAATCAGTCTTCCTATCAAATGGTTGCACCCAGTCTTCCAGTCAGATGGTTGCACTCAGTCTTCCAGTCAGATGGTTGCAATCAGTCTTCTAGTCAAATGGTTGCACTCAATCTGCCAGTCAAATGGTTGCACTCAGTCTGCCAGTCACATGGTTGCATTCAGTATGGCAGTCAGATGGTTGCACTCAGTCTTCCAGTCAGATGGTTGTAATCAGTCTTCTAGTCAAATGGTTGCACTCAGTCTGCCAGCCAAATGGTTGCACTCAGTCCGCCAGTCAGATGTCTGCACTCAGTCTGTCAGTCAGATGGTTGCACTAAGTTTGCCAGTCAAATGGATGCAATGTCCCATATATGTTATGTTTTGGTTTGCTATTTGCTAACATACGTTAGGAAATACTCCGTGTCTTTGGTTCTGTCTGATTTAGCCTCTGTATTCAGATTGTCATTGCTGTTTTATGTCATGTTGATTTTCATTACAATAAAGACACACCCGCAGTATCATTCTGGAATTATGTTTTTATTGGTATTTTTTCATGCTTTCCTCCACTTAACAATATCAGATAAGTTTGACGGACCATCGTTTCCTTACTTTCCTTTTTTCTGTCCATTTTGCCTCCTCTGTATCATTATGTCCCTATCTTTGAATCTGTCTATCAGAGAGAGAGAGAGAGAGAGAGAGAGAGAGAAGACATAATTAATGTGCTAACGCACTATTGGAAATGAAAACTCCCAAGAGATCCCTAATATCATCTGTTTCTCTATTGATAAGAAAATAAAGTTGATTTTATTCTATTTAACTCTTATGCCAAAGGAAATGCAGGATTTATTTGGCTTTGGGATATAAATCCCAGTTGTATTACTTTGGAGGTAATACTTAGGTACAACAGTGATTTTATGAAAGAAACAAATGCTTAACACGTCTGGTCTCCTAATTAAAATCTTAAATCTTAAATAAGCTTATGCACACAAAAAACCCCAGAACCAACCATCTTCTCAATTTACATGTATGTTTCCTTAAATGAATTGATGATAGACACTGTGAAATCTTCATTCAAGATATGTTTTATCCTTCTCCACATGCGAAATGTGATCTCAGATTAAAATGGATAACAATGTTAAACAATGCTGCATTAGTTAAACAAAAAGACAAGCGAAGCCAGTTACTTCAAGAATTCTAGCCAGGGAAACCAATAAGTTGGTCTCCATGGAGCAAAGGTCCGATAAAGGAAGTCTTATCTCTGTGATAAATACATTAAATAATATACATGTTGGGACTTTAATAGGTCTCCTTGGAACGAACTAAATTTTAAACAATTATATGTTACTCAGATTTCAAGTTCAATAATATATTTTGTCCTCTGGATTCTGAACATTACGATAAATTAATCTTTAGTCGGTAATTAAGATAATTAGAGGAATTACATGAGCAGATGCAGCAACAAGAACATCAGCCTTCTGAATCTGAATAATATTTCTAATCGATTTAGGCGTTATATTTTATTTTCATATTTTTTAAATATTACTCTACACTTTAAACATCTACAGCTTCTGGTAAATTAAATTTCATCTAAATATAATTAAGAGGATGTAACGTGTAGCATGCCAGTGGTAATTTTTTTCCTGTTCAAATCACTGACAATTGGTATTTGCATAAATAGTTATGTTGCGCTACTAAAGAATGCGACACACCATGTGAAATTTCATTGTATATTTCTTCCGGTTATTTCCCAATTTGTATTGCAAACCGATACAAGGTACAAAAGTCTCGACGGTCATGAAGTCAACAGTATTCACAAACTGATGAATTTCCTTTCTGAAACACATTAAATTCCTTATGTAGCTATCGTAAAAGAAAGGCTATAATATACTTTGCCTTCGACCTCAAAGATAACTCTTCTGCCGAAAACAACGTACGACACACACACACACACACACACACACACGCGCGCGCGCACTCAATACACACATGCATAACCTGATGATAGAACTGCGATCGGCATGTCAGAACAAGAGTACAGCAAACAACATATGATATAACCATCCTTTGGCCGTTTCCTAATAGTGACCTTGACCTTTTAGCCTGAAACTTTGCTATCTCATAATAAGGTCTGAATCTGGATATAGTTTCACGAAAAGCCTGTATGGGTTAAGGACTAACAACTTGAACAAGGAAAAGAGCATAACATGTATTATACTTATTGTTGAGACTTTGACCTTGAAATAGTGGGGCTGTGGAGGCCCACACTGTAAATTGCGAGTTTCGGTACGATCAGAGTAATCCAACCCCCATTAGAGATAATACCTCCAGATAAGTGAAGTGTATCTTTATTAAAACCAATGAAATATCGGAATGCACTTGTTAAAGTTGTTCCTACCCTACATGGGTACATATTATTAGTTTCGCATGCGATTTTGTCTGCAATGAACCGGGTTAGTACACATACAGCCCTGTGATTTTGTCTGCAATGAACAGGGTTAGTACACATACAGCCCTGTGATTTTGTCTGCAATGAACAGGGTTAGTACACATACAGCCCTGTGATTTTGTCTGCAATGAACAGGGTTAATAAACATACAGCCCTGTGATTTTATTTGCAGTGAAAAGGGTTAGAACACATACAGCCCTGTGATAAGGGATGCACCGCTACAGGACACACGGTAATAATGAGATGGAAAAATGGGAACCGGCCTGGAAGTGGGTGAACATAAAATATGGGTATATGTGGGTTTGGCTGACCATGATTTGTTAATAATGTAAGTTATGTTTTAGAAAAAAGAATCTTTTGAGAGATTATCCTAGTTGTAAGTGAATAAAAAAATAGATACATTGTTTAACTGATGGAATTTTATTCCTTTAACAGTCTTGAGTTTGGAACACTCATTACTAAAATTAGCACCTGACTCTTTCGTGCGGAATTGAAAGCACACGTTTCAAACATATGCAGGTCCAGAAAATGATGCGGCTGATATTTTCCTCAACATAGAAGTTGACATCCACGTTTCATCTATACTGATAAATATAGGTTTCATCATGAGCACTCAAAAAATTTGAAGTTATTGACTTTTTAATATCATGGTGTTTGCATAGGTTTACTTTGGGAACTGAATTAGTCCTACATATATTTTCACCGTTTTAGCTAGGGTTTCAAGCAGAATAAAATGCTTACGTGCGTTTTGCAGAAGTAAACGAAAGTGTATTTCCTCGATGGGTAAGAAGCAATGGTACACACAATCAAAATCGATAGTATAATAAACTCTGGATAACAAATAATCTTAGTTATTATCTTTCCAACTAAAGAAACTCGAGGGAACAAGAGTTCCAATTTTGTTATTTTCTTCTGGTACATACATACATACATGTAAAGAGACAGAAACACACACACACACACACACACACACACACACACACACACACACATATATATATATATATATATATATATATATATATATATATATATAAAGAGAGAGAGAGAGAGAGAGAGAGAGACTCGTTGCATATAAAGGTTTTCGATTACAGCCTCTTGTGTATAATATATTGTGTATTGTATAAAGAAGAGCATCTTACTGACATAACAGTATAAATGAGTTACAGTATTCTCAGTGTAACGGTTAGAAAGAACGAAAACCAACGTATCTTCTGTATTAGTAAGTTGACAATTCAAAGTTTTGTTTCCTTTTACTTGTACATATAATTAATTACCGTAACTGTGTAACGATTAAACCAGTGGCGTCACTAGGCTTGGTGTCACCCAGTGCGGTAACTCATGTTATACCCATGGACCCACTTCCTGCACAAAAATTTAAAATTTTTATACATTGTCATTTTGGTGTCACCCCATCTGATGGTGTCACCCGGTGCGGTCCGCACCCCCCGCACCCCCTAGTGACGTCACTGGATTAAATATGTCTACATATAATTAATCACCGTAACTGAGTTATGATTAAATAGAAAGGTGGTGCATCGAAAATGAAAATTGTGAAATTAAAATAACTTAAATTTAAAATAAAAGAAGAAAAATGAATAATTGGCTGTTAATGATTTTGTTAATGTTGCATTTATTATACCTCTCACAGTGGGCTACCTCCAATTATAGTGGGTGAAATCTGTTAGAATCTTGCAAAATGGCTTTGTCTCTTTCTAACCTTGTTTTTAAAAGAATAACTGATCAAATACGATAATGAACACTGGCTTTAACATCTGCAGTTCTGGCATAGTGACAAACCATCAATATGCATAGTAGAAATTACGTGTGTAATAGAAGCTGACCGAAGGAACAAACGCGTTGTATTGGTAGTTTCGTTGTTAATGATGTCCTTTAGGGAGTAGTTTATTTTGAGATATCGGTACCTTTATCTTTAAAGGCATCATTTGGGGAATAGTTTACACTGAGTTGTCAATACTATTACGACTCTATGGTCTTAGACTTAAGTAACAAATGAGCAAAAATCAACTAGTTGTGTACAATTCGACAATAATTTATTTTCCTAGAATATAAAGTGAAAATTTTAAAAGAACACAGTAATGAGACTGAAGTCCCAAATAGTCCTAAACGATTTTTCACAAGTCCAAATGTATAAAGTTCCATTTGAATTCCAGTGGTATTCCACATAAGGTATCAAATTGAAAGAGTTGATGTGTCGGTAGTCTTGAATATGCTAAAGTGCAAGTGGCTTGTAGTGTGACGATGTGCTTATAGTCTTTTGAAGTATCACAATAATATAATCCAAAAAGGTCTTGTATGAATATACTATAATTCCAAATTAACGTTCCATTCTAAGAATATTATTGATGAGCACTTTTAATCTCCAGTGAATAATAATTTGCATAAATAATTACACCCAGTCGAAATACTGAACATAACAATAAGACTGATGCTGCTAAAGGTGCTAATGCAAGAATGAGTAATTCCTCAAGTAAACAAGATTATATTTATTAAGAAAACAAAGTCATAACAGTAGAACCAGAATGAGGATCAAAAGTTAATTTCTAAAACAATCTACTTTATCAATAAAGCAAGACCTATTTCTAATATTATAATTAACGTACATGGGAAATATCAGGTGAGACCAGGTTATTCAACTACGGGAAACCCAAATGTCCTAGACTCTGATTAAGATAAACAACTTTCAATTAATTATGATCTGAATATGTTACCTTCAATCATAGATAAATATCTAGGTATGTGTTCTGTTGTTTACAGAATCAGTGTCTCTAGTCAAGTAAACAGTGAACTTGATTTTGGACAAGGTCAAGTCCAAAATACAATTATACAGGATATATAATTATGGAGAAAAAAACTTACAAATACAATTTGATTATATGTAACAATACCCGTATCATCAATGACGTCGTTAGGGTACCAGTTTACTTTAGGTTGTCGATAACCTTCCCGTTAAAAACGTCATTTGGGGAATAGTTTACGCTGAGTTGTCTGTACCCTTCCATTCAATAACGTTATTTGGGGTGTAGTTTACTTAGGGTTGTTGGTACGCTTCTCTTTAATGACGTAATTTGGGGAGTAATTTACTTTAAGCTATAGATACCCTTATATTGAATTACGTCATTTGGGGAGTAGTGTACTTTGAGTTTTTGATACCATTCTCTTTAATGAAGTCATCTGGGGCGTAGTTTACTTGAGTTGTCAATACCCTTACATTTAATTACGTCATTTGGGGAATAGTTTATTTTGAGTTATGAGTGGTGTTCAGGGTGCTCTGTGAGTAGCTCGGCCACCTTTGTTCCCCACCAGGTGATCAGCTCTCAGTTGGGGCTCCAAACTACTGTAGCATGCGCAGCGGCCACACTACGGGCAACGGCTTCGACTGGCCGGCGAAACCAGGTTGAGGTTAGCCTTTGGGCCTCAAACCCTCGGTGAGTTAAAAGCTTGCCTATCCTTGCATTCAAAGCCACCTTCGACAGCCTGGGCAGAAGAGATCAACTGAGTGATCCAACGGCCACGAAGGCGAATCTGCAGAGGCTTTGTGGAGAGCGCAGGGCATGACCATCCAATGCAGCCGAAGTAGTCCCGAGCCGTGAGGAATCTTTGTACCACTGAATTACAACTGCCAAGGCCGGGAGAGTGAGGCTATCTCTGTGCAAAGGCTGTTTCACTTAAATCTCCTTCACGCACAGGTCATGTTGTGCACCTATCATTCATCCCCATCATCACACTCATCGTTCCCTACCTGCACCTACCAAAGTCCTACGGCGATGGGTGACTGGCGAAGCAATAGGTAGAGATGACCACTGGGAGTTGTAGTCAGAGACATGCACGTAAGCGGCCCTAGGGCACGTGGTCCATCTGCTCTGTACCCAGGGCAACGGAACAGTTCAGCAGCATCCAGGGCGACTGAGCTGACCTTTTCAGGACAGCGCTGCTCACCCTGCATAGAGAGGGACCTAGAAAAGGTGGCCTAAAAATAGCCTGCCCTTGAAAATCTGGCCAACGTGACGCGGCTGGCAAGATTATCCATATATGTGGTCGAAACCATCAAAGAAAAATACTTCTTATTGGAACATGGAACATCCGTACTCTCATGGACAAAGAGAACGTAGCAAGACCTAACAGTAGAACAGCCCTAGTTGCTCAGGAGCTACACTATCGATATTCCAGCCTTTAGTGAAACCAGGTGTGCAGAGGAGGGTTCACTGACTGAGCTAGCAAGCGGCTACACCTTCTTCTAGAAAGGAAAAGCCCAAAACGAAGACAGGATCCACGGAGTCGGCCAGGCTAGCGAATCAAATCTTCTGAAGCAGCTTCCGGACCTGCCTGTTGGTGTCAATGAGAGGCTAATGAAATTGCGAGTACCAACTCCACTAACGCTACGAAACAATCACCAGCGCCTACGCCCCTACCCTCTTGAGCTCAGCGGAAACAATCGAACAGTTCTATGCGGACCTCAGCTCTGTACTGTGCTCAGTTCCAGCTGACGACAAGATCATGCTACTGGGGGACTTCAACGCCCGTGTTGGTTGCGATTATGGTCGATGGAAACGAGTGTTTGGCAAGCACGGTGTCGGCAAGATGAACAACAACGGCCTGCTTCTACTTAGGCCGATAAATCAGCCCTTCACCCGTGATGATATTGATTTTCGGGTGAAGGGCTGATATAACATATTCATTAAGAGCTGCAATTATCTGCATCCAAATTTGGCTGCACACATCGATGCATATTTTATACATTAACCGGTATTTCTCGTGGCTGTGCAGCTACCGTCTGCTGAAGGGTTCATTTGATGACATGTAGATTATATCTCCTGAGCAAATTATATGTTTGGTGACTTGTAAATCCACATGGGATAGCACAACTATCTGTCCTGTGACCATTTACAATTTCACGCTTGATATGACTGCTACCAATTACCGGTATGTGTCTAAAGTGTAAGCGGGTTTGATCCGGAATGATTTGAATGCAGCAAAATTGCATATTTTAATGAAATGGTGACATCATAACCACCACATCGTTCATCAGTATCAACACAGATTTGTGGGGTTGATTTATCGGACTAGCTTCTACTCAGCAAATTCACAGAATTTGACCTCCTCTCGAGCTAGTCTAGCGGAATGTGCTTCTCCAATATTTGCTATTATCAATAACACAAATTTTTAATTCATAGCAGCAGGGAGGGCGACGCTCTCAACGCGTCACCGACGATCGTGCATTTTTTTTAATACGATTTTTGTGATCCCCTAGGAAGTCGTATTTTGCGAAAATACGGGTGACCCAAATAGAGTCTGTTCGCTCTCCCTGCTGCTTACCAGCCTGTTACACCCCGGACCCCTAGTGGGAGTGATATAGTGTAATGAACATTACCACCGTTACGAATTTACAATGTAATTACTATGCATCATTTCCTAAATGAAGGGTGTGCTTTATGTATAGTAATATGTATAATGTACTTATCTAGGACACGTCTTTCAGCGTTTAGCAAGTGAATTTTGTTACCTGCATTGTGTATTGAAACATGCTGACTCACGATGTTTTGACACAATGTGATACACAGATTATGTATGTATTGTAACCTTGCATGATTATTGTGTGCATATATGACGTGTTAGTCATAGCGGTATAATGAAATTACCTTGTATCATAATTCCACCAGGACATGGTCAATTTATTTCATAATTCAAATGTTTTGCTGTGCACTCGCTGCCAAAACACGTACTAATCCGCCATTTGCACTTTTGGTCAGCAAGCGCTATGGAATCTGATTGGCTATTGGTCACATGATCTTTTTCTATAAATATCACAACGTACATATAATGTAGAGCTTCACTGTTATCTTGTCCAGCGTTCGGAGCAGACGGAAGCAAAGCATCGGGTGACGTTGTAACCAGTTCATATATTTTATAATGTCTCAAGCTATGTTAGATAAACATAGTCAAGTTGCAATGGTTAGTACCTAATGAAACTGGATATCCTTTCTTGACATTACGGGGAATTCCAGAATTATTTAATATTCATGAGGTGATGTCTGCTACCGTATTGGTTGATATGATTTCACCTTCGGTGAATTGTCCCCGGGATTAACCTATGTAAGTGAAGGCGAGAGATCACTACGATAGATATAATCCTGGGAAACATACAAATTGTTCCCTCAGGAACTGATATATAAGTATATTAACGTTAAGTCGCTACTAAATCGTCACTCTTCACCTTCGTTAGAAGGCGAACTCGCATTGCACCTTCACCTTACGATACTCACCACCTTCAACACCCGAAGGTTAATACTTCACCGTCACCTTATTCACCGCCCCGATTTAAGCAACTCTTTCTTGTACTTCCATAACGTGAATTTTATGTGATATAAATCATTACAAATATATTCTTAAATCTACTCAGAGAGGTGGAGAAGGTACAATAATATTTGCAGCTCCATTGCACCTTCCCCGACGGGAGCCGATTACCTTTAGCAGCAGGGGGGGCGAATCCGACATTTTGTCCAATCGTTATTTTGCTTAATTATTACTTTCTGCACTCAGCGGATCCGGTGTAGTCAGCGCCCGGTAAAAAAAAAACGACGACGGTCCATCCTACACGACGGTGACGTCATTTGGTTTAATACACTTTTCTGCGAGCCGATCCCAGCGTCGTCAGCGTCCGGTAAACAAAGCGACGACCGCGTCGATGTCATTGCCCCCCCTGCTGCTAAGGGGCTATTTACAATGAAAATTAGTTACAATTTAACCGAATATTTGGTCAAGTCCGATACGATATCGTGTCCGAGGATCATGTAAATTTATCGTTACAAATCCATGTGGGGTCGACTGAGCATGACTAAAAAAGTTTCGAAAACCATTAAAGTCCATGTCACCGCCACACCAAGTTTGCCAGATATTTCGTAGCGTGTGTGTATCAACGCCGTTGAATACAGCAAGAATATTACAGTTGTCTCTGATTACTTTTGGAATCTGAGTGTATCGTTGAGTGACATATATCACGTCGGTGTTTTTATGCCTGCCTCTGGAAAATATCCTAGCTGGGTTTTTTTGATTGTCTAACATAACATCATCGTACACGACTAGATTGTTAACGTCGCCATCAATATCATCAATACCTGGTGCATCATTGATATCTGTAATAAACTCAATAACATTTTTTTCAGCGATCGCTGATGCATTCTCGTTAAAATCTTTCAACACCTCGTAGCATCGTTGATCATCCACGCTAGGGGCGATTAAATACAACTTATCCCACTTCATCCATCTCATTATTAAATTGAGTAACAATTGCGTCTTGCCGGATCCAGATGGTCCGATGATAATCATCCGGATCGAGTTTGGTAACGCTGCAACATGCTTAACTGGTTCTCTTGTTTTAGTCGCCGAAAAATCAATTATATTCATATCTCTATACATAAATTATGGATTTATATTGTGTGAAGTGTAGAGTGCGTACTGGCACAAATGATATGACAACCGTTACAACGAGAAATAACAGATCGGCGCTTACTGGTAAGTGTGTCCAATGCGGTACAAAGAAATTTAGATTTATTTCTGCTAGACCCGGGGATGTTTTAAAAAAAAGCGAGGAGGTGATATTGCAGCCAAGTTATCAAAACTCCCCGGAACACCGTGGGCAAAGTATCCAGGAGAAAAACACCTCCCAGGATATAGCTACTGTGGCCCCGGAACACGATTAGATATCAGACTCGATGATCAAAATCAGCCCAAACCCGGTGAGTATCCAATAAACGCTATCGATAAGGCGTGTCATGCTCATGATGTTGCTTACTACAAAAGTAGCGATCTGCAACAGCGTCATATCGCGGATGTAAAATTAATTCACGCGTTAAATGCTATTCCTGATAAATCATTCAAAGAAAAATTGGCTTCATGGTTGGTAAAATCGGCTATGAAAGGTAAATTAATGATTGGAAGCGGAGCTTCTCGCGCTGGTAATTGAAAACGCTAGCGTTTATAATAACAACATGGAATCCATCTATTATTCTCCGAGAGGATACTGGAAGGGGAAGGCCGCAATTGGTAAACTCGCAAGCGCTGCAAAGGTAACAAAGGCCACTGCGGCTAATTGGTTATCCAAACAGGCTATATGGCAAATTTATCTACCACTGCCTAAACAAATCAACTTTTCGCGCTTTGATGTCAGCGTACCTAATGAAGTTCATCAGGCTGATATACTATTTCTGCCGCATGACAACGGTTACAAATACGCGCTAACCGTAGTTGATGTTGCGAGTCGATACAAACAAGCGGAGCCGTTAAAAACAAAGTCAGCAACTGAAGTAGCCGATGCGTTTGAGCGGATTTACCGAAGGGGTCCTCTGCGCTGGCCAAATCTATTACAAGTTGATCCTGGTAGTGAATTTCGCGGCGCTGTTTTATCAACGCTGAAACATCATAGCGTCGCGATACGACGAGGTCATACTGCGCTACATCGTGATCAGGCAATTGTTGAACGATTCAATCGGACTCTTGCTGAACGGTTATTTGGGTATCAATACGCGAAGGAATTCATCCAAGAAAAACGATCTCGTGAATGGGTCAAAAGGTTGCCAGGCGTAATTGCAGCGTTAAATAACGAGATTACCCGAGCAATCAACATGAAGCCCAGCGACGCGATTAAAAAAAAGTATATACCCGGAAGATCAAAAATAGATAGCGTTTCTAAGCCGATTCTCGGCGATGTCACTGTTAGATATCTGTATGAACCAGGAGAGCTTGAAGGCGGTAAAAAAAGAGCTACTGATCCTATTTGGAGTGTTACCACACATAACATATCAACGATAACACGATCAACTGGTAGACCACCGATCTATAGACTGGATTCAACTGCCCCACAGCGGGGGTTTACACGCGAGCAACTACAAGTGATACCTGACGATACTCAATTGCCCCCGCGTGGTCTTAACTAGCGCCATTGCGTCTATTGCACTCAAGACAGGTCAACCTTACATTGTTTTTGACATGACCGAGACTGTTATCGATCCTGTCCACGGTAAATTGGCGAGCGTCTTTATCCGAATAACGCCAGCGCATTACACAATTGCAACTCGCGCAGTGATTATTCTGTTGTTGTCGTAACGCAATTATTAATTCGGCATCAATATCTAAACGCCGCTGTTTTTTTTTATCCTGTTGGCGGTAACCCGAGAGTTTTCTATCAATGACGCTAGCATCAATAATGTCATCGTTGTCACTGGCTTCGTCAATAACAATTCTTCGAAGCTGATTCATTCTCCGTACTCGGGACACTGCAAGATAGACTAGATTTGACCATTCGATGCGATTATCAACTATCCAAACAATTGTATCCGTGATAGTCAATCCCTGCGAGGAATGTATTGTCGTTGCATATCCTAGCGTCCACGGGGATTTATCAGCACGTAGCGCGTCCTCGACGACGCTGATATCAACGAGCACAATATCATTCAGCACAAGAATTTGTTTTTTTGTCCCTGACGCTGTCGGGCCCGGGATTTCAACTTCAATGTTCTGCCGCCGTGTGGCCGCGGGTCTATAACATAACGGCACTGGACGCGTTGGAAACTTTTCCTTATGCAACGTAAACAACTTCCGCTGAAGTGTGTCTCTGACTATCTTTCTACTCGCTACAATCAAATCGTTTGGTCTCCATGTTTCCCAGAATTCATTTAACGGCGTTTCCGGAATCACCTCGCGGATTATTTCACATTGAACTCTATCCGGCTGTAATCTGATTAATTTTTTAACCTCGCGCAGTTGTTCATCAAGTGCTCGGTAATCAGTATCGGTTTCTTCATAATAGTCCACAAAACCCTTTAACCAATCATGTGGACCCTCGCCGACAAATGGTGGTGGTTGGCCATGATCTCCGCACATTATCACCGCTGTATCCGCGCGCAGCAACCACTCAAGAAACATTTGTAAAACATCTAACGAAACAGTACATATCTCATCCCAGATGATAACCTCAGCAATAAATTTTTCCCCCATTCGATCAGGAGTCCACTCACCGCCGCTGTATCGAAAAAAGCTGTGATAAGTAACGGCGTCAACATTTCGTTGTTTTATCTCTCGCGCTAGTCTATGGGTCGGTGTAAGCACGATTATACTTGCCCGCGTTCGAAATAATTCAATTGCCCGAGTCGTCTTTCCTGACCCGCCACAACCGCTTAAATAAACTGTTTTATATCTACAAATTGGATCAGAACACGGTGGTGCATTAGACCATTCTGATAGATTATCAACGCGTAAGTAATTATTTTCAACGGTGACATCTGCTGACGGGGAATAATCGCGTCGTATTTCATTTTTAATTCTCCATATACCCCAACTCTCGTCCGGACTAGTAAACTCGGCTATGTTTCCCTTATACTTTACGTCTATGTAAAATGAATCAATCGCAACTCTAACCGCGGTGTCGGGAAATCTATTTATCATCGAGAATAAATTGATAGCGGCGTAACCCAGCATAGACGCCCTCAAATGTGGATATGCCGGGCTGTCTCCATCGCTGTAGGTAACAACTGTACCCAACCTTGTTCCATTGGACAAGAAAGCTGTTTTGCAGTTCACGTATCTATTTTTTGCCACTGCGTCCTTGATTACGAAATCATATTCTGCGTCATCTATAATCAGCCGTGAGCAATATCGTTTGTAGTCGCAGTTTTTTCCACCTTGTGTGAACTTACCAATTATTCTTCTACCGAGATCTTTTGCCTCGCGGTTTCGTTGGTTGAATATCTTTTTGGACCATTCGATGATATATTCCTCGTCGGCATCAATCTGTGCTCTGGACTCGTCAATTATACTATCAAGACGTTCCGGTTCTGGTAACCAGACTTCAGTTTGCGCCCGATATGATATAATCGCGTCACTGACAATCAACGATACAAGCATGCTACAATCAATCATATACCGTAGCAACGCTATTGGCAGCCACTTCTTTTCAGCCATGTGTCTACCGATCCAAATATAACAACAGCGATGAAGTCCTGCCGCGAATTCAAATGATACTATGCGAGCGAATCCGGTTAAATCAAAATCAGGCAGTGGTCCATTAATAGCAACACGAGTCATTTCATGTCTGGGGTGTCCAAATCGTTTGAAGTACCCAGCGGCGGATCCATACCCGAGAAAACTCGCTGGATAACAGGCAACCATATCAACCGAGATCATAGCGTCGCGGTTGTATTCAGTGTTCCATAGTCCACCGTGATAGTATTCCAAACAACTGGATTGTACATCCGGTAGAAATTCCTTGCGCGTTGGTCTCCACGCATTTTTCCTTGCTGCAACATGAGCCGCAACCGATGGAATCGTAAAACAATTTGTTAGCAGTTGTTCATCATGCTCTCCAAATTCCATGGCGGTTTTTTTCATCTTGTTGTGAAACGCTTCAGTGCGATATAATTCACCGTTTGGTCTTACAAACTGATCAAAGGTATCCATGTCGTTTTCAGCGCTGCGAAGTAACCACACTGACACAGGGTCGTTTTTACACAAACAAGTAATAGCATCAAATAGTTTCCTCTCTGCGAGAAAACCATCCTCTCCCAGGAATTCCCCCGGGATATACTTTACTGTTCTATCCCGTGGAAATATTGTGACCGCGGGCGTCCACGCGTGTTCGTTATGATCAATAATTTTGATTGGGGCTCCATTTGATTTATACTTTGATTCGTATAATACTTCACCGGTTATCGTTGTAACGGTTATTGGAAATCTCAGCGACGTTTCTAATCTCGCTATGTCGCTGATGGTTGCTCCTCGCTCGCGCACTGTCTCCTCCCATTGGTTTATTTTACTACGTCGTAAATCAGTCAATTTGTTTCCTCGACACGCATTTGTAAAATGCTCTATTACTCGTTCTGCTACACAATTTATCCCCGTTGACTGTTTCATCGGCGCTAGTTTTCCGATATCAGGTTTCTTATTTAACGGGTATATTCCATAGACAACTGCTGTTTCAGGATACGCTCGTTCATAGTATGGTCTGTCAATTCCGGTTAACAGCCCTGGCTTGGAGTCGCGGCTAACAATGACTGTTTTCGTGTCGCTGAGAACTGGTTCAAATTTATCACGTATGATCCAATTACCTGATTCCACCCGGACAATAAATTTTACTCTGAAGAAATACTTGCTGGAGCCAAGTTGTGATATTATCGTTGCTGCGCGGTTGTCGTTCATGGTAGCATCAACAACACCATCAATTCGAAATGTTGACCAACTATGAGATGCACCATCACGCTTGAATTCATTGATACAGTCGCGTATTTTATTTAACAGGGTTCTATCGTTTATTGACGCTTTTGGTGCGTCCTTGAGGACTCTATCGAGATTGAACTTAATATTTTTCCAGGGCTTAATTGCTGCTAATCTCTCGAACTCCTCCATATAATTAAAACAAGTATTTAAATGAAAGAATATAGTATAATGAATCACTGCAAATGGTTGATGATTGGGTCGATAACCCCGTGCAATAAATCATGTAGAGGTGAATTCTGCGGGTATCATTTACAAAGCGTTCGTAATGGTTCTCTTGGCCCCCTACCGTGCTTGGTTTGCCACGTTGGTGTAAGAGGCAAATCGCAATTATGTATCAATTGTGGCGGCAAACGATACAGAGAGTTAAAACGTTATTACGACAAGCGAATTAAAAACGCCGTCATTGACCCCACCGCTGACTCAGTCATCAAAACTCCTCAGGACTACATTGCAAGGTTTATAATTAAACCAAATAATGAATTAGACAAGTAGTATTATTATACAAATGAACCAAGAATTTCAGCCGCATCCTGTGCTCGTTAATTACGAGGCATCTCGCGACGGCGTTGTTAGAAATTGTAGACTGAAGAAGCCGGTTGGTACCGTAAATAATCGCGGGTATTTGATGTTTACTGCGGGAGGAAAAAGCTATTATGTTCACAGGATTGTATTTGAAGTATTTAACGGATTAATCGAGAATGGGGTTGTGATTGATCATATTAATAATAATAAGACTGATAATTCTCTTATAAACTTGCAAGCTATCTCGCAAAGTCAGAATACCAAAAAAGGCGGAACCGGTAAATACTCAAAAAAAGCAAAACCCGTAAAGTCATTTGATACAATAACGCACGAAGAAAAAACTTTTCAGTCGATGAATGAAGCCAGTAGATATTTTGATATTTGTGTGTCCGCAGTACAATTTGTTGCAGAAGGAATACAAAATTCAGCGATCTCAAAAAAGACCGGGCGCAGAATTCGATTTTCATATGTAACATCAAAGGAGAATAACTCGTGATGGTATATCACCGAGTGACAAAGTTACCGACAGTGTGAACGCTGCAGTCTATTACAATTAATAAATTGTTTCTTCCGGAAGAAAACTGATGGAATAAATTGTCTTTACAAACAACTGTAATATTCTGTTTTATGTTTCATCGAATGTTAACACACCTCGGGATTGATACGCGGGGTTCATTTTGTAAAATAATTTTTTTTTTGATATTAGAAATAAGATGTTTTATAAGAATATGAATATCAAAGACATCAATAATATATTAACCGAGATTTTAAAATTAAAAAATCAAGGAATTGAATTATCTGATAAGCTTGATAACCAAAAAATATTGCCCGATTATGAAATTATTAACGAGCAATCAAAGAAAGGTCGATATACCTTGCCACGCGAGTATTCTTTTATAAAGCGATTACAATATACGATCAATGAAAACCTGTATGGCAATGACGTAAATGCATTTATTGGACTATTTACTGCCGTTGAGACAGTACGAAAAAAACTCGGACAGGCTTTTGAACGACGTCGAGAAATCTCTAATAAAATTAAAAACATTAGAAGGATTATAGACGAAAACTCCCTGGAGCCCCTGGGACATACTCCCCCCGTCACACTCGGCGGGAAATTAGAAACTACGGAGCAATTGCAATAATGGTAGGCGAATCACTTACTACTCGGCTAGCCAGAGAGCGGCTAGTAGCGCTTAAAAAGTTCATACCGTTACGAGACAGGGTCCGAAAACAACTTCAAACGCGGCAACAACTACAAACTGATTTTGCTGTTGGAAGCGAACAACTCTTTGCTCCGGTAACTAAAGCGACCAAAGATGTTACGGCGGCAACTGTGCCCGTCCTCGGTGCGCTTGAAAAGATAGCGGCTCAGACCGAGCAAACAAAAAAGTCTCTGGAAACACTCCCTGCGAAAATAGCGGTTGCTACAACACGGAGGCCGCCACCACTCGCTATAACGGACCCACAAGAACCTTATGTTACAATGGCCGATGAAGAAGAACTAGGTGCTACCGCAAGAGAACCAGAAGAAGAAATACCGGAAGAAATACCGGAAGGAATACAGGAAAAAAAAGAAAGAGGGGAGAATATACCCCGTAATGTGCTTAAAAAGGACACAATAGGTCAAATTAGAGCCTTCGACAGCGATGAAGAATTAGTTAATTTTACTGTTACAAATTTTGCTAAGGGCACACGAGATAAAAAGCATATCAATAGCGGTTACGAGAAAAATATAAAGACGTTAAAGGATTGGACAAGAATAGTGTATTTAGCAGGTAGATATAAAGATGCATTACCACATCGTGGTGATCCCAATTACGACGCATTCCACAAGGAAGTTGAAAGTAAAAAATCAAAACACGGAAAAGGATACTCTGTTGGTAAAGACGTTGCTTGTCCTGGTAGTGTTCTCAGTGATATATCACGGCTAGAAATACTAATCGGAGGAAAACGAGCCGGAAATAACTCTCCGGAAATAATCAATGAGGCCGCTGATATTTGCAGGCGGTTATTTGCCGGTGGTATCATGGACATTAATGCATATCGAACGCTCATAGACGAGTTAGTGGATGATTAAAAAAATTATAAAATTGTCGTTTTTTTGTCAGTTTTTGGTCGTTTTTTGTCTGTTTTTGGTCGTTTTTTGGTCGTTTTTGGTTAGTTTTTACGGGTGAAAACCCCAGGAAATCATTTAGAGAAAATCGATGTTTTTTTTACCAAAAACCGGCAAAAACCAACCAAAAACGACAAAAAATCGACAAAAATTGACAAAAATTGACAAAAAACGCGGATTTTTACCGCCGATGAAAACCCCAGGAAATCATTTAGAGGAAATCGATGTTTTTGACAAAATTTATGATTCGGTGGTGGGAAGGGGGGGGGGGGGTGATCAACCACTAATTGGAAAACACTGGTGTTTTTTATAATAAAGATGATTATACACTACAACCATGATAAACCAGTCAGCGTCTACGTGGTAAACTCACGATTGCCCGTATACCGCACGTGGTACGGAGACGGTCTCGGTAGCACCATTGCGGGGTTATTTACAAGAATGGCTCCAAAAGTGGCGCCGTTAGCCAAACAATTAGGAATGAAGGCTATTGATGTTATTCGTGATAAGGGAATCAGCGCTATTGGAGATGTCGCCGGAAGGGCGTTTTCTGCAGCAAAGGACAAACTAATGTCGTTGGTGAGAAAAAGAAAACAGAAACCACCGGTGATGCCATCAACGACAGTGATGCCTGCAAATGTCAGTAAAGTAACAAATAACGCCGTGGAAGAAAAACTAGAGTCGTTGGCGGCTCAGTCATCCACCGATGCAACAACCAACGCGCTCATGAACGCGATAGCGGGAAGTGGCCTACGACGAAAACGACGTTGATGAATTAAACATCAACATGATAAATAATAAAATGTTTGCGCAAACCGCTGATCCCGCGTTTGATATGGACGCCCCAGTGCGCAGGGATGATTCTGTCCGTGATTATCAATATTATTCTTATCATGCAATGCAACCGAATCTACGATCGCGAATTGAACTTCAAGTCCAAGATACCAGTAAATATTTTTTGCCGTGTGAAGCGTTTATCGAAATTGAGGGAGAACTTGTAACAAATGCTGCCGATAATGCACCATACCCAAATGACGGTCGTACTCGAGTTGGCTTCGTCAACAACGGTATCATGGCGTTATTTGAGAGCGCCAGATATCTTATTGACGGACGAGAAATTGAATCAATAGAAAACGATGTTGATGTTGCAACACCGATAATCGGGCTAGCGAGATACTCAGATGATTATACAAGATCGGCGGGCCCATCTATGATGTTCGCGAAGGATACCACTGATAACGCTGATCATATTCAGTACAATAATGTGTTGACACCACAAGATACTTCAGTTGCTAATCAAGCTGAAGCAGCCAACCCAGACCGCAGAGCAAGACCAGGCGCTGAGTTTACTGTTATAAAAAGTACTAACGATAATTTTAATCTAGGGTTTGCAACACGATTAGGGATGTTGCAAGGACAACGCCGACAGTTTTCATGCGCGATTCCACTCCATCACATATTCGGATTTTGCAGAAATGTTAGAAAAGTTATCTATGGGGCTAAGCACACAATCGCTCTAACGCGAAGGGGTGATGATAACAGTGCAATATGGAATGCTGCTGGTGTCGCTGCCGGTAAAGTCGTTTTAACTAAAATAGCATTGTGGATGCCGGTGTTAACTCCATCAGTTACCACGGAAGCACGATTGTTATCATTTATGGAACAGGGGGGAAAATCGTTGTTGAGTTGGCTAGCGGTAACAACTGATGCTAAAGAGGATAATGTCGGCGATACATTTACATGGCACCTGGCATCAAAACAGGGTGTTTCAGCCCCGCGTCATATATTTGTTGCGTTACAGAATAGGGAACGATTAGGTTCCCAAGAACGCAGCCATATGATATTTGATCGATTAGGAGTCAGGGAGGTTTCGCTGAGAATAAACGGACAACAGGAACCATCCGAGGATATACAGCTTAATTACGACAACAACCATATTGCTCGCGTGTATCATCGGATGCTGTCATATATGGGTCGTGATCAAAACGTCGACACCGGTTTGCAAATATCACAACTTGATTTTAAAAACCTGTATCCGATTTATTACTTTTCGTTGGAACATCTTGATTTAACGAGACAGTCCGTCGTTGATATACACTTCCGAGCTCGTATAGACCCGGGTGGTGTTAATTTTAGAGCGGTTGCTGTCATTCTCAGCGATAAATCAATGCTGTTGGAAGGTGTTGGTGGACGAATGAGAATCGTTGATGCACCAGTGGAAAACATGTAATTGAAAACATAAACGCGTTTACAATAAAAATGTCGTATAATGTTGTCGGTGTAGAGTTGACCGATGGTCAAGTCAAGAAATTACGATCAAAGTCGGCTAAACAATGTGGAACCACAATAACGTTAAAGCCGTCACAGATGGCAGGTGGTAATCATAAGATATCGTTGACGGCGCGTCAAATAAAACATTTCAATGATGCGATGAAGAATAAAAAGGGTGTTCAAATAGATTTTTCGGCCGCAGCGATTAAAAACATGGAAAAGACCGGTGGGATATTTCCGCTGTTAGCTGCGATTCCAGCGTTGATTGCCGCGGCGGCCCCAGCAGTGGCGAAGGCGGCGGCGTTGGGGGCCGTTGGTACCGCAGCGGGAATGGCATTGAAGAAGGCAACCGGGAAAGGCTATAAAAAAAAACGACCAGTAGCCGGAAAGGGTCTAAGACTACCGGGAACCCCGTATTCATGGTACTCGGGGAAGGGTCTAAGACTACCGGGAACCGTTTATTAACTCCTATGTCTAATTTTGATTTAATAGATGCCGCAAACGCGTTAGCGATAAAAAACTTCAGAGGTGTTTTTATGAGGGATCAATTACCGACAAAACCAAGGAATATTGAAACCGGTATAATTAACCTCGATAAATCCTCCGGAGCGGGGACTCATTGGGTTGCATACGCAATTGATCCGCGTTCGATCGTCTATTTTGATTCATACGGGTTAGCCCCGCCAAACGAGTTCATGCGGTATATCCGGGCGTGTTCAGCCCCGGTTTTTTATTCCACGCTGCCAACACAACAATTAAGTGACCCACCGATATGCGGCCGTGAGGTATTGAACGTACTCGCGGCGATTTCATCATCGCGGAAACCACCTCATGTGGTTGTAAACGAATACACTAGTGGGGTCGTAGAGGCCCGGCGGGTTAATTAAAAACACTGGATTTTTTTACAATAATAATGATTGATATCTGGGGACGACCGGTTTCGGCGCTGAAAAAATCCACGGAAACGCTCGCCACCGATGACATAAAAAAACTAATCGAGGATGAAATCGCTGATACGTTAAATTTAACCAGTGTTGACCCGGGCGAAATAGTTGTATTTCAAGACCGCCAGGGTAAACTGAAATCCAGTAATGTGTCGCTGAATGACGTTTTAATACGACAGCGTGATGCCGCCGAGAACACCATCGCGTTGTATACCGATGACGGACGACTTAAATCAGGTGAATCCATCTTGACGATAAATGGAAAAATAAGTACACTTGGCGACAATTATATATCCGTGTCGGATTCGTTAAAAAATTTGTATGATAAATTTAACGCGCAAGCAAATCAGTTCGAGGGGATACAAAAGTCTGTCACCGATATACAACTAACTACTGCTAGTTTTTTGGAACCCCGACGGTAACCGAACCGAATCTTGTGGGGATAAAAAGTACTATTTCGGAGTTTACAACGCTGTCGGGCCAATTTTACACGTTGCGAAAAAATTTTAACAGGGCTGATAACACCATTGATAAATTCTTTGGTAAAAAAAATACCAGACCGGATGAAATTACAATAACTATAAATGATATCACTGCGTATGGACAGGAAATAGGAACAATCAAAACTGATGTTGCAGCGAACAAGAATAATATAGACGCGCATAAACTGATAATAGAAAAAATCAGCTATAATGTTGCAGCGATCATAAATAATGTAGACGCGCATAAACTGATAATAGAAACAATCAAAACTGATATTGAAGCGAACAAAAATAATATAGACGCGTATTGGCTGGGGATAATAGGAACAATCAAAACTAATGTTGCAGATAACAAAAAGAGTGTAGACGCGCATACACAGGAAATAGGAACAATCAAAACTGATGTTACAGCGATTAAAGACAGACTACCGGAGGTGACAAAAATAAAAATCCCTCATGAAAACACCATCAACACAGTATACACGATTCATCATGAATCATTCGCTTGGACTCCTACACAGAATACAGTAAAAATGACCGCAACTGTTAAGGGTATTTATCGATTGACACTGGTTTCAATGATGCAGTTTAATATATTATCGTCGAGTTCATCCGGGTTTAACAATACAATATCAACAATTATAGACAAGGACGCAACTGAACAGTTTACAATTTATGCCGTCGATAGACATTTAATCGAGGCAAACATTACATGGTATATGGAATTTGTAACGGATCTAAGTAATTAAAAACACTAGCTCTTTTAAAATAAAAATGACCACCAAGGTAATTGAATCAGAGGTATCACCGACGTCACATCAATATCGATTCAATACCGTAAAAGAATTCTCCGCGAATTTGAAAACGCTTTCCGAACAATACCGTGTAAAAATAAAAAAATACCGTCGAAAAATAACCACCATCGACGCGGTCGTGTACTCGGTGTCAGGTATAGTAGCCGGTACCGGTGTTATTTTATCCACGGTGACCATGATGGCCCCGATCGCTGTTCCAATCGCTATCTCCGCGGCGACAACAATTGCTGGAGTCGCCAACGCAATCACTAGAAAGATATCATCGTGTTCTCAGAAAAAACTCAACGAGTATACAGTAAAACATCAAATAGTATCCGACGCGTACTCGAAATTATCCGGGTTTATCTCGTTGGCGATAGATAATTCGTTTATATCCGATGTTGAATTCTCCACGATGGTCCAGTTGTATGACTCCGCGATGTCAAAAATCGAGGATTTTCAACTGGAAGCTGGAAACCACGTGGCTGAAACCACTTCAATGGGCTTAAAACATTCTCCTGAAACCACTTCAATGGGCTTAAAAGATTCTCCTGAAAACAAGCAGGTTGTTAATATTCGGTGTTGAAATTAAACACTAGAAACGACGAATAATAATAATGTCGCTGAACCCCGAAGGGTTGCAATTACTTCAACGGATCGCGGAGAACACCACTCCGGTACAAACAAATATGATATCGATAACATCAACGAAGCCAGAATTCAGTGTAAACTTCCCTTCTCCGATTCCAGTGAAGGAAATAGCGCTGGCAAAATTGCGAATATATCACAGTTGGCCTAATATCCGAGCGGATGCATTTAACGGACAACAACCTAATAACTCGCTGGTTTTTGCATGGACAAATAAACCCGATGGGACCCCAGACTGGAATGAGGTTACAATACCAACTGGGTCATACCAAGTAGAACAAATCAATAAAGAATTTCAACGCAGGATAAAATCGATCACAGGAAAAGAATCAAAAATCGCTATTACGGTTCATGAACCGACGTTATCGTCGACGATTGAAATAAGCACACCGGGGTATATGGTTGATATTTATAACAGTTCAATAAGAACCATACTAGGTTGGCCCGAGAATCCACCTAATGAAATCCCCGCGGATTTGCACACGAATGCGCAATCGTATCATGAAATTAATCCCAGTTATCAAGATAAATTGTCTATTATGAAAAACACGTTATTACCCAGTTGGTTTATATTTCAAAACAGGAATGTCATGCAGTGGTATTTTCGGTATGACAAAACCCTTGAATCGATCGTCATATTAACAGTTAATTTAGATGATATCGATAGTTTTTTTACCGAGATTAATCGTAATTACCAATTGCAACTAGAACAACTACGGAAAACAAAAGCACGAAAACACGTTGAGGTGTTAAATCAACTTATATCAGACATGGAATATATTAATGAGCGAATCGTTAAAATAATATCCGATAACAACGATGATAATAAACAAAAATTCCTAACCGAGTATAATATCACAGAAGCCGATTTACCCGATTTCAAGTTTCCAGGATACAACGCGCCAGAACTAAGAAAGTCTCTTAATGATTTTCTCGGTCCATCAATTATCCTCAGACACGATAACGGAAATGGTGGTAGGCATATTGCTCCATACAACGTAAATATCGCATCGGTGATAGCAATCAATCTAGTGTGTGATGTTATCGAAGGGAGTTACCAGGTAGATACCAAGCAATCAAATCAAGCTCAACAGGGGTATATCCTTTATTCATTTTCGCCAACAGCCCCTCCCGGATTTTTAATCGTTGAGAGCCCGATTAATCCGGTCTATATGCGATGCCATAATCGGTTTTTAACGAGAATTAATTTCAGACTTACTGATCAGTCAAATAACCTAATTGATCTACAAGAGGAGGAGTTAGTGATCACTCTGTTTGTAAGATCATTGTAAATAACTTCTTAGCAGCAGGGGGGGGGGGGCAATGACATCGACGCGGTCGTCGCTGTGTTTACCGGACGCTGACGACGCTGGGATCGGCTCGCAGAAAAGTGTATTAAACCAAATGACGTCACCGTCGTGTAGGATGGACCGTCGTCGTTCTTTTTTTACCGGGCGCTGACTACACCGGATCCGCTGAGTGCAGAAAGTAATAATTAAGCAAAATAACGATTGGACAAAATGTCGGATTCGCCCCCCCCCTGCTGCTCCTTTGTCTCACGTGATTCTTTTGTTTACCTAGGTCTGGTATTAAATCTTAAATGTTTATGTATATGTAACTGTATTGACATTCAGCAATTGCAGGTTCACCTGCTCTTGTACTTAAGGTAATTTACAAATAAATACTTTCGATGTTGATTCTATACGGTCTTTTAGTATTCTTTCTAACCAAAAGCTAGACAGGAAGACCCAAAAAATATTATAGCTCTGATACGGCATTACAATACATACCAGCCTCTTAACTTTGATATACCACGGACCCCTAGTGGGAGTGATATACATACCAGCCTCTTAACCTTGTTACACCCCGGACCCCTAGTGGGAGTGATATATATATATATATATATATATATATATATATATATATATATATATATATATATATATATATATATATATATATATATATATATACAGCCTCTTAACTTTATTACACCCCGAACCCCTAGTGTGAGTGATATACATACCAGCCTGTTACACCCCGGACCCCTAGTGGAAGTGATATACACACCAGCCTCTTAACTTTGTTACCCCCCGGACCCCTAGTGGGAGTGATATATATACCAGCCTGTTACACCCCGTAGCTCTAGTGGGAATGATATACATACTAGCCTTGTTACACCCCGGACCCCTAGTGGGAGTGATATACCTACCAGCCTGTTACACCCCAGACCCCTTGTGGGAGTGATATACATACCAGCATTGTTACACCGCGGACACCTTGTGGAAGTGATATACATACCAGCCTGTTACACCCCAGACCCCTGGTGGGAGTGATATACATACCAGTCTTGCTACACCCCGGACCCCTAGAGGGAGTGCTATACATACCAGCCTGTTACATCCCGTGCTCATACACAGTCTTATTTTCAATATTTGCCAAAATGTTTTCATTCTTCTTTGTGCATATCTTGATCACATGACCATTTCACCATGCGAAGAATAATAATATGATGTGAGTAGTTATGGGAGATACTATAGGGCAACATGCGAATAATACTATGATTTTTTATGGTTGAATTTGGATTTCAGAATGTTTAAAGCAATCGCTGGTTTGGGAAGACCTACTTTATGACGTTTCATACATGTTTTTTTTTCCCTTCATTTGTTGGTTATAAATACGATACTTTAATGAAGAGCATAGGATATTGGAATACCGTAAGTCCTTATTTGGAATACCGTAAGTCCTTATGAATCTCAAAGAGAGATAACGACAGAAGCAAAAACTATCGTGAAGTTGTTAGTAACTTTCTTTATTCTCCTTTGTCTTTGCCTTTGTATTTCATTGAGTTGATGTTATGTTATGCCCTTGTTTTCTGATGTGATTGTAACTACCTCACGTGAGCAATGATCCTATGTGCATCACATCGTTATCATTTACTACTTAAGGGACATAGCCCCTGGTTTGATGTATAATTCTTGAATGTTTCCTGCGTGAATGTTGAACTTTGTTAGTTCCTGCTACTTTTAAAAATACTTTTACAGTTTCTTATATTTTTGAGCAACCTGATGCATGTTGGGTGGGTGGGTCTTTTTCAGCTTGTGCAGGTGATGGTTGAGTGGTACCATACCAACCACCTTCCTCTTGTGGGAGTGATATGCCCAGTCCCTTCCTATCAGCAGCTATACTTAGCACCTCCCTAATTTTAGATAAGTAAAGTTTTATTTAAAACAAAATCCTCTATTGTATTGCATTTGTATGCACTTAACTTATTTCTTTTTTTATTTGTATACATGCTTTCTTATTTTGGTAATTATTTGCTGCTTTAATTCTACGAATCCTCCACTAGTACCAACGAAACTGAAATCGCAAGGTTCGAGGTTACCAATACACCTCTTATGATGGAAGTCTGAGGGACTTGTCATTTTATTGTAGATGCTCTCTGTTTACACTCAGACAGCATTTTCCCTTGTGGGAGACGAGATCAAGGAAGAACACGAATCTGTATCTGAAGTCGTAGAGTTTATTTTTTATTTTTCCGCTTTAGTTTGACGGTTCGTCTACATTCTTTATTTACATTTATTATGTATTAGACTGCTTAGTTTTATACATCCATCTTGTCATGCCCGTTTGTATAAAGTAATGAGTCGTCATTCATTTTTTCTTATGTCTATTATATGTTTCCGTATTGACTATGTATTTATAAATTGCAAAATTGAATATTTATTTAGTATAATCCTTTACAGTGCAGTGGGCATGACGGAAGTTGACTTATCCCAGGTCTTGTATGTGCATTGGTTTCAGAGACCAATTAATAACATTTTCCTCGTCTTTCCTTCTTTCTCTGCTTATTCAGTATTTTTGTTATCTTTATCTGTGGTTTTGATGGTGTTACATTTCCATTTTCCTCAACTGTATTGATGGTGGTTTCTTTATTCTGCGTTTGCTCGTCTCCTTTGTTCTTTCCGCTTCCTATTGCGCCACGTAGATATAATTCTTTTCTCGGCAGCTTGGACGGTGTTCGCTCTCTTTTCCAAACAGTGCGTTGTGCAGGTATGCGAATATCAGAAATTGTTTATATGTTGTATTAAATCTCAACCAAATTTCCCATATTTCATTATATTTTAGAAATATATTTTAGTCCGTGTTTTGTTTTCTTCTCTTTCGCTTAATATGCAGTATAGCTTCATGTTATTGTCCATTCCCAAAATAGCGTTTTGCTTCCTATTTTTAAATATGATTAGTTTTATGTGTTTATGTTTCCTCTGTGGTTCTAAAATGTTTATAGATCTATTATTTCTATATATTTCTGGTTTGTCATTTAGAGTGTATCTAAACAAGCAGATATGCAGCTACCCATGGAAGGCTTAATTTTGTTAGCAAGTCCTTATTCCAATCAATTTCTTGGTTATTTTTTATTGTATGCTAATCTGTAACGTTTATTTCCCGCTTTTCTTATTCCTGTACATTGTACTCTTCTTGATATAAGGCATATTTATTACGGAAGGGTGTTTATACATAGGGATATTTGTCACGGAAGGGTGTGTGTACACAGGGATATTTGTTACGGAAGGGTGTGTGTACACAGGGATATTTGTTACGGAAGGGTGTGTGTACACAGGAATATTTGTTACGGAAGGGTGTGTGTACACAGGGAGTTGGAAAATGCACATCCTGTGACTAAAGCCTATGATGGCCTAGTAACGAATTTAAGTGGCATCCATTTATTACACAATTTTCAAGTGCTTGATTTTAATAATAATAATAATAATAATAATAATAATAATAATAATAAACACAATAATAATATTAATAACAACAACAACAACAACAATTATAATAGTAATAATAACAACAACACCAATAACAACAACAACAATAATAGCAACAACAACAATACTCAATGATAACAATAATAATAATGATAATAATAATAACATTATTAAAAATAACAACAACAATAATAATAACAGCAACAACAACAACAATAATAATAATAACAATAATAATAATAATAATAATCATGTCAATAATAGTAATGTGGACTTAACACAGAGACTATTCTTTAGAAGCTCTAAGCGCATTACACTATTAGATAACACATAAAACATATACAAGGACACTATTACACATAACAAACACCGTGAAATTACAAAACAAAAGCATGCTGACAATAATGCTGATCCGAACAGTCGGGTTTTGAATTTTGTAAGTTTCTCTGTAGACACTGAGACGAACCCGAGAGAAGTGTATTACAATAGCCCAGTCTTGAAAGTACTAAGGAACACACAAGTGTGTTAGTAGTATCAACCGAAAGTGTGTGTGTGTGATTAGGATTTTTAACGTAGCTTTAACAATTTTTCAATCATATCGGTACGATGTCTGCAGTGTGGCAGTTTATAGTGATGTCTAGCACTGGGGCATCATGCCACAGACATGTAGCATGATGTCCCACCCAGTCACATTATCCTGACACCAAGCCGACCAGTCCTAACACTCTTAATGCTGAGCGCGTAGCGATGCGTTGCTAGTACCATTTTTGTAAGTCTTTGGTATGACTCGGCCGGGGTTCAAACCCACGACCTCCCGCTTCTAAGGCGGACGCTCTAACCACTAGGCCACCGGAGCCGTATCTGAATGTATAGAATCAAGAGAACGGGACCGACAACAGAATATCGTGGAACAATGAAACAGATCAGCTGGGCTGGATTGTTTTCCATTTATGTGTTCCGTTGATTAAGAAGGACTGTATTGTGAATACTAAATACATGCTGGAAACTGTGAAATAATATATGATGGCATGGTCTATTTGGGTATTACGACTCAATGGTCTTAAATCAAATAATTGAAAATACCGAAAACCATCAAGTTTTGTAAATTTCAACAATTTCCCTAAAATAAAAAGTGAAATATGTAAAACGAACTTACGATATTGCGAATTAAATTCCACAAAATCATAGAATTTCTAACACTAGTCCTAATGATTAAATTTCTGGATGAACTTTAGTGGTATTCCAAAATAAATCTAACATTGGAAGTGTTGATGTGCCTGTGATGGCCTGTATCGTAGTGATGTGCCAATAGTCTTGTTGAATCACAATAATACAATCCAAGAATATATTCTTATTTTAATTCACTATAAATCCAAGTATCTATTTCCAAGAATGTTTAGTTGATCACTTTGTATTTCCAGTGAAAATTAACGGGAATTAATAATTTGAATAAATACATAACAGTGCAAATGAAATACTGGACACAACAATAATACAACTTACTCCGCTTATATCTTACAGCACAATTTTTTTTAAAGACAAGCAAGAGTATATAGTCCTCTACTTGACATCATGCCACAATTAGCATTTCCTAAAAACCCCAACTATAACCTAATCAAAAATTTCATTCTGGAAGGTTACACATGTTTACAAAATACAATCGGAATTGCAATTAGAAGGTCTGCTACAAAAGTTATAATATAAAATGTGCTAAACAACAGGTTGACCTGACAGTTCATGGGAAATTTCCAATGTTCTGGACTCAGATTGATTTAAACATGTAGTTTACAAAACTTAAATCAATGGTTCAGGTCAGGTAGAAAATGAGCTTGATCAAGGACAAGGTCAAGGTCAAGTCCAAAAAACAATTATTCATTGCATATAATGAATACAAAAACCCATCAAGCAATGTAAATTAAATATACATAACAGTGTCAAATGCCGCAGACAAGTTAAGGAAGGTGACGACTGTAACCTTTCCACTATCCAAAGCTGAGAGAAGTCATTAACTATTGTCAGAAGGGCAGTTTCAGCTCTGTTGCGTGGGCGAATGCAGACTGTACGTTGCCAGAAAGTTTAGTTGAATTCAGATGAGATACAGGTTGGGATAAAACGACATTTTCTAAGACTTTTGAAATGAATGAGAGGTTAAAACAGGTCGGTAGTTCTTTAAATCGTTCGGGTCAAGTGTCGCTTTCTTCAACAGAGGCTAAACAATGGCAGTTTTGAAAAACCATGAGGATTCAGCGGTTGAAATAAGTATTGATAACATCGGTAATTGAAGGAAATATTGAATCTAAGAACTCAAGCAGGAGTGATGTAGGAATTGGACTGAGTTCACATGGCTTTCGGGCACTTTTGATCACAATTGTAGATACTAAATCCATAGAGAGAGGTTCAAATGCTGTTAAATGTTGCTGTGTATATTCAGTATCACAGCTGTATGGTGACGATGAGTCAGTTGAATTTGTGTTGTCAAGATGATATCTAGTAGAAAGAACTTTGTAAAGGAAAAAATTAATTTGAAAATAGGTTCGGAAAGTCGATAGGAGAGGAGGTCGTTGAAAGTGGTGTACATTTATTCCTTGAAATTAGCTTTTTGTAATAGCCGTGAGCTCTTTGCATCTGGAATTTTCAGCGATCTTAGTTCTGTAGGCTGATTTCGCTGCATTTACTATGTTTGTAGCATTCTTCTTCGGAGCTTAATATATCTGCTTATGAACAGCGAGGCTGGTAGAAAGCCAAAATCTCTTAGTATTATGGCGTTCTGTTTTAACAGTGTGAATCTTGTCCATCATACTATTGTACAGTGGAGAACACTGTTGAATTGATACCTTGCACTTGGTTGCATGTTTGTCAAGCAATAAACGCAAACACTTGTCACTTTGTACTGCTGTAGGAGGTAACGAAGTTGTTAGGTTTGCTTGGATGCCATGCATTCAGTTTTCATTTCATTTCCAAAGTAAACCCCACTCTCTTCATTTACCCTGTTCTCCACTGCTCTTTGGGTCTTTTCTCCATGCATGTCAGTTCTTTGATGTTATCTTCGCATCTCTTCTTCAATGTGCCTCTCTCTCATTTCACTGTGCCCCGTAGGATCGCCTTTGACAGGCCAGATATGCGTGATACGTGACTATAACATCTTAGTTTGCGTTCCTTCACAGTTGTGAGAAGATCATCTTATGGTCCAATTGCACGCTGGATTCTAATGCGCACCTCCTTATTAGATACGTAGTATAAGTATGAGATGTTCAGGATCCTTGGATATAATCTCATCTCTAAGGCATGAATTCTTCTCTCTAGTTCTACTGTCAGGGTCTATGTCTCACACGCATACACGAATATGGACATGACGATGGAGAGCATAAGCTTGATCTTGGACGGAAGTGTGTTGTTCGTTGTATTTCCAAATGGGCTTCAGACTAGCCAGTGCATTTGTTACCTGCGCAATTCTGAACAGAGCCTCAGGTTTTGAACTTTCATTAGAGGCGATAGGACGTAGATACTCGAAACTTATCACTGTGTCCATATTCTGTCCATTCACTCTTATTTCCTTTTGGAAGCCACTCGGTTTGTTTTTCATTAGCATAGTCTTTTCAGTGCTGATCTCAGTGCTATACCTAGTGATGATTGTTTGAGACGGTTCACTAAAGTTTCGATTTCTTGTTCATCTCCTGCTAAACCATCAATATCACCAACGAAGCGCAGGCTAGTGTTTGTTCTACCTTCTACACTCACACGGCCGTCATCGTCTTCGAAGGCATCGGACATGATCCTTTCCAGATAGATATTGAATAGAGTGGAAGAGAGGAGACACTTCTGTCTGACTCCGACTGTGGTTCTGAGCCAGTCTCCAATACTGTCATTGACGAGAACTGCGGCATACAGGTTTTCTATAGTGTTGATTAGTTTCGCGTTTATGTTGTATATCCGCATGGTAGCCCACTACAATGCATCACGCCATACCTTGTCGAAAGCCTTTGTGACGTCAATGAAGACATGTAGAGGTCCTGCTGATGCTGCAGACACTTTTTATAGACGATTTTAAACTAACCATTTCTTCAGAAATGATGTGCTTTGTTGGGGGTATCAGTCTGTTGATGATAATCTTAACCATGAACTTTCTTGGATGACCAATAAGTCTGATTGTTCGGTGATTCTGACATGCATTGGATGGTTCTATTTATCATACGGAGGTTACTCTTTGCAGCAAACAGAGATGGAGTGTTAGGGACTGATACGTTGGGATGGCATATGACTCAGAGGTGATCTGATGCAAGTTCGTGGGACGCCATTGAAGACTGTAGAATAATATCATCAGGTCTTTGAAGAAGCCAGTCTAAAATGTGACCATGTTTATCGGAGCTGGCAAACTGACTGGCTGAGATTGAACATGTCAATAAAATCTAGGAGGTTTTATTGTTTGGATTTTAAGGACAGTCAAAGTGAAAATTGAAATCACCAAGAATAATCAGGTTAATCAATATTCCATATTCCACTACGTTAAGGAACTGCTCCAAAAAGAGAGATTCTGTCAGCTTGTTTTCAGACAGTCACCCTGCTTTAAGATACCAGATTAGAAGCAATCGGCTTTTGATGATTCTATTACAGAAAATATAACTAAAAGAGCGTAGGTTTCGAGAAGAAAATATAACTAAAAGAGCGTAGGTTTCGAGAAGAAAATATAACTAAAAGAGCGTAGGTTTCGAGAAGAAAATATGAAGTCCTGGCGAATATAAATGTTCCAACTCTAAAAATTTATGAGGTAGTTTGGTTGATTTTGATACAGCGTCGAGTACAGCAATTTCTTCACGGCCACATATTGGCGGATCAGTTATTGTCTGTGTTGGTAATGTTGAATACCAGTTCGGAATGGATTTTGTATATATCATAAATTCCTTCGGCGGGGGGTGTCTGTACGAATAAAAATAAACAGATCCACGTGGATCAATTTGGTATGCAACCCAGTGTGTACATGGACCAGAACCATTATCCAGATTAATGATACCGGCTTCAACTTCATTGTGCTGGTTAGGTAATTCATCATGCATAAAAACACCTCTACAGTTTTTAATTTTTAATTTTTCAACAGCATTATTTAAATCAAAATTAGACATTCGAAGAATATTTTTTGTGTCTAACTAGGTATTGTCCCGGGAAGTCTGAGTCCTTTTCCGTACCGTGATTCCGGTAATCTTAGTCGACCCGGCTGAGGCATACTTGACTTTTTTGGACGTCTTCCTGGATTTTGTTGGCGTGATCTTTTTTTAGGCTTTCTGCGTGCAAAATTCCTTGTCCACCTGCTTTCTTTAATGCCATTCCAGCAGCAGTTCCAACAGCACCTAACGCGGCTGCCTGTGCAACGGCTGGAGCTGCAGAAGCTATCAACGCCGGTATCGTCGCGAGGAGTGGAAATATACCACCAGATTTAGTTATATCTGAAATGGCACCCGCGGATAGAGTAATTCGTATTCCAGGTTTGGCTATTTTGGCATCGTTAAGTTTTTTGAGTTGACGTTCTGTCAGCGACAATTTATTTTGATCTGGTTATGTTTTAGCGATATTGTGGTTTCGAATTTTTTTACCGACGGGAATTGTAGTTTTTTAATCTGACCAGGAGTCAGACTAACATTAACATGATGATATGACATTTATAATATCAACGGTGATCAAATTACAATTACATGTTTTCTACCGGCGCGTCATTAACTTTCATTCTTCCACCAACACCTTCAGGTAACATTGATTTGTCGCTGAGTATAATCGCGATTGCTCTGTAATTAACACCGCCACCTGTATTTACGCTGGCTCGAAAATGAATATCAACAACAGATTGTCTGGATAAATCAAGATGCTCCAGCGAAAAGTAATAGATCGGATATAGATTTTTAAAATCAAGTTGTGATATTTGCAATCCTGTGTCTCCGTTTTGATTACGTCCCATAAATGTCATTAACCGATGATACACACGAGCTATATGATTTTCATAAAAAAATTCTGTAGTATATTTTCAGTTGTTTCTTGTTGTCTGTTTATCCGTAAAGAAACCTAACTAGCTCCAAATTTACCAAATATCACATGACTACGCGTTTGTGAGTTTAATCGATCAGAATTTTGAAACAAAACAAATATCTGTCGTGGTGAAGAAACACCTTGCTGTGATGCTATATGCGATGTAAATAAACCATTAATATTACTCTGAATACTATCCGTGGTTACTGTTAACCAACTCAGCAATGATTTACCGCCTTGATTCATAAATGACAACAATCGCTGTTCTTCAGCAATCGTTGGAGTCATTACCGGCATCCACAACGAAAGTTGTGTTAGTATTACTTTACCAGCATCGCCAATAGGTCGCCAGATAGCGTCGTCATCAATGGCTTTTCTTACAAGTGTAACTGTGTGTTTAGCGCCAAAGATAACTTTTCTAGCATTTCTACAAAATTCAAAGATGTGGGATAGTGGAATCGAGCATGAAAAAACCTCTACGCGCTTGTCCCAGCATTGCTCGACGTGTTAAAAGTTCTATGTTGTATTCTGGATTAGCACTAACACGCACAAGAACATTGATTATATTCTTAAATAATTTTGACATAAATTATGTATTAACTGGATTCAATTTAATTTGAAGTTACAGAGTGTAGAAAATGGTATGTCACTCGTACCTGTTAGCACGTTCCTTTTGAGAAATATATGTATAAAAGACACTTTTGAGGCACCACAAAATTATATCTTTCATGGACAGGTCTTTAATGAATATAATATATAATGAAAACTGAAAGAGATTGATAAATATTGTATTTTATCGACAGGTGTCCCTTGTATGGTGTGTACATTAAGACAGGTGATATATTTTCTAGGCAGGTGTCCATTGTATGATGTGGCGATTAAGACAGGTTATATATTGTATAGGCAAGTGTCCATTGTATGGTGTATCCATTAAGACAGGTTGTATATTTTATAGGTAGGTGTCCATTGGATGATGTGTCTATTCAGACGGGTTATATATTTTATAGGCAGATGTCTATTGTATGGTGTGTCCATTAAGACAGGTTATAATATAGCCCTCCCTAGATCATGGAGTGTTTGGTGTCATGTTGACAGGTATTCTAATCATTTCGAAAATTAAGCCGCGGGCTTTATTAATCATCACACTTTTCAGGATTACTTATTTTTGGTGACGCCTTTTTGGGAGTGGGGGTGGGCTGCTTGTTTTAAATAAAAGCTGTAGAAGACGGAGAAATAGTTCTGGATATCTACCGTTATTTATGTATATTGTAGATGCGAAATATGTATATAATTTACACTTGTAACTTTTACACCTTAAAATATTAGACTGATTCATTTTACACTTTAAATGCAGCAGTCATGACAATATGTTAATTGGACCTTATTTGACTTTACAATTAGATTTTCACATAAAGTTAAGAAATTATACATTTCGTTTGCGAAGTCGAAAGCTTTTCTCTCTAGATGACAACTGATATGCATAAAAAATATGGGTTGTATTTTGTAGGTTTATTCTTCAAAGCTGGCTCGCTTTCGAGACCAAAACCTTGTAGTAGTTTGCTTATAATCAAGGTGGTCTTATTCTCAAAGTCAGATTAATTTCTGACTTACTCTATTCTTTTTGCTAAATACATTACTTAATATTTATTTTCTTTCCTTTTGATTTAGCACTTAAACAATTACTGATTTAATCTTTGTGACAATACCTCTTCCTGACCACAGCACGAATGTGAAACTGATATCATGTAACTAAGTGCGATATACACAATGTAAAACTGATGTAATCAAATGACACAAACATAGCGTGAAACTGAAGCCATGTAACTAAATAATCTCTACAAAAAGGAAGTGTACCAAATGAAACAATGGATGCACTTAGTCCTCCAGTCCGATCGATGTAGCTTATCGTATATGTTACTTTTGTTTGATTTCTATGTACTAATTTAATAATGAAATGATACATGTCTTCCGTCTGCATAGTCTGTGTCTGTGTTTCAATTTAGCATTCCATTACTGTGTTATTTCATACGGAATCTCTGAAATAAAGAAACAACCATGTATCGTTCTCGAATCTTGTTTTCGCCCTTGCTCATAAATGCCGTCTTCTACTGATCAATCTATGTTAAGTTTGATGCAGCATCATTTACTAACTTTACTTCCAATATCCGACTGTTTCTGTATTTTTGTTTATTTGTCTGTCTCAGAGAGAGAGAGAGAGAGAGAGAGGACAAACAGTACTATCACACACGTGGGATTGGAAGCTCCAAAGCGGTTCCATAGGTCATCTAAATACCCTATTGAAGAGCAAATACAGTTGATAGTTGAATAATTTGTTATGATACACATTTACATGCTTATAAAATACATATTACGAATATTGCGGGGCTATCAAATGCTATGTGTACAACTTTAAACAGTTGGACAGATACACACAACCTTTTCTTAACAAATTACTCTAAAAATATAGCATATATCTTAATTTAAACGCTTCATATTCTTTTTTCATTTAGTTACCATTATTGCAATATCACTAGAGGTTAACAATTACATGTATTTGTGAATGGATAATTTATTCGATAAGTACGTTTGAATTAGGTTTACACTCAAGCTAGGATACACAGGACATACTAAAAAGAAAATAATAGTCATCTAAAATATCATGGTTGGCACAAACCATGCAATAATTTTCATTTCTATTGATTATTTACCCTCCATATCTCCCAGTTTCAATTCTCAGATTCTGAAACGACACTCGGAGTTTTGTCAAAGCTTATCGATATTATGCTTACACAAGCATTTTAAATAGTTTTCGAAGTCAAAGTAAGTTTTGATACGTTTTTAGAGACACGTTTTGTTCTAGACTATTTTAATGTACGATTCCAGTCCCATAGAAAAGAATCTGCAACTCTTTATTTAAAAATTAGAATAAACCTAGAGAGTAATTTACAGAAACAGGACAGAACCAAGCTGAACGAAAAACAAATATGTTTAATGTACCTTTTAGCAGTGTAACCCAATTGATATTATTGAATTATTTTATTCATTGTCTATATATCGCTACTTATTTGCAGTAATCTGTATAATATTTACAGAATTAACCAATATGTACCTAACTTACCCAGTCTTAGTGAGTTAAGTGGGAATCTGCCAAGTTCACCATATACACCGACATCAAAAGTCGATATTTGTACCTTTAACCGATGTTTTAAAAAACCGTCGTTGTACACGTTATAAACCCATGCTTCTGATGCGTAAATCAAAACTGAGAAACATAAATATAGAAAAGGTTAATTATAATTTATGTAACTTTATTATCAAATTACAAATAAGTATATTCATTGCATTTAGTGCTTTTTCGGCCAATGTTTGTTGAGTTTTAGAGAATGTTCCATCGCCGAGAAAAAACACCAATGCAACTAAATTTTTCCATCACATCGGTACTATTGTTACAAGCCAAGGGTCCTGACTTGACCGAGCGGTTGTCAAACCCTGGCGCGATTCTCGATAGAAGTCATAAGTTTACCCCAACTTTCCAAAGACTTCCATACAACTTCAGTTGTAAATTAGAAAGCCCGACGCGTCCATTCTGTACCTAAATTTTACTCTAATTAATGCAAGACCACAGATGAAACAAACTGCCAAATATCTATCAACAGCACGTCTGCATGGCTTATCTTCATCATGTTTCCGTACCGCCAACCGTTCACGCCTTAGAAAATGTACGAGTATCCCCTAACACTGGGAACTATTTTAACTCCGCCACCTTAGGCCAGTCAATGTATGCTTTCCAGGCACATTTCGCCAATATAACTGCACCATATTTGCCCCCATGGCGACATAATCTGCCGAGTACCTTCTTATTTATTCCTTTGTTGATTTACCGGTTTCCTACCGTAAATTTATTCCACTGCAGCCACACCACCAATGTACACCACTAGATTTTAATATGGGCTATCTTATGACAAGGACATTCATTCGGCCGGAATTCACAACTAGTGAACCATGGCATCATGGAAACTCACTTACACTTCACTCCGTGACGTTTGCTCCTAGTAACTGGCTAATTATTTCGGGCTAAGGATATTTCCTTTGCACCGAATTCCAATAATCAAACCAGGAAATCAAACAAATCTAAGAGTTCCTTAAAACGGGGCGCTATAACCAAATGCGCATGCACCGAATTCCAATAATCACACCAGGAAATCAAACAAATCTAACAATTCCTTAAAACGGGGCGCTATAACCAAATGCGCATACTCCATATTTGTTACACTATATTCAGTACTTCGACTTGCGTTAATTAACCAACGTTTTTAACAACCATACATTTAGTTTTATCAAGGTTAATAATTCGATTCCAATTATTACAGTAGTCGTGCAAATTATCCATGAGCTTTTTATAGCCCCTCCCCACTGTTCTCTCAAAATAGACTCAATCATTAGCATACAGTCTTAGAAAAAAGGCAACTTGTCTAATGATGTTACTACGTCTTCAGTAATAAAGAAGTACTATCGGTGATAACTCTTCGCCTTGTACAAAACCTGCTCCATACTAAAAAAATGTCACCACGAATACCCCAATGTGAAATACATGAATTACCTACACTGTACTGTTAGGACTCTATTGTCGTAAACAACATAAAAGAAAACAAGTGAAAATTTAAGAGAAACTTACATCATTGTGAATTAAATCCCAAAAGAAATCCTAAAAAGTTGTATCACAAGTCCAAAAGTAGAGCATGTTCCGAATGAACTCCGCTGGTCTTCCGAATGAATTTCAATCTTAAATGTGCTGATGTAGCAATAGTATTGGATGAAGTGATGCACCATCAGTCATGATGAATCACAATGGTGTAATGAAAAATGTCTTTGAATGAATTCACAATAATCCCAAAATAGAGATTTAGACTAGAATGTCAGTGGTCACTTTGTAATTCCAAATAATAATTCTTAACAAAAAAGATTTATCTAAAATAATTCTGAAAATAACAGTAAATATTTCGACAGACTGAAATTAAAGGAGGAATGAATAATCTGGTTGATCTCAAATTTACATAATACCCGCTTGACTTATTTAGCAATAGCGTTTTCTGGAGAAAAAAATCAGTCATCTAAATGAAAAATTACCTAAAACGGTAAACAAATTACTTCTAGAACCTTCTAATGTCAAACTTAAGGTTTTCCTCTTGAACTCAAACCCAAGTAAACAACCTATGTTTAATTACTAACAAGACAAAGAGCAGATACACCCAAAAATTCTATACTCAATCACGGATAAAAGTCAGGCACACAAAATAAATTAAATATACATAACAGTACATAAACGACGAATATTTAACATTTTTCGAAATAAAAAGTGCTTTTTTAAATACCATCACGCCCAACAAACTGCAAAACACTTGCACCTTGACGAAATTAATTATTAATCAAAATGAACATAGCCTAAGTAGTTCTCACTCTTTTCATGAAACCAAATGATTCATCCTATATTATGTAATTTTCCTCCATCCCATCCAGCTGTGTGGCATTTAAAATACTGGTAAATAATTGTGAAAAGAAACTTAGTAAAGTAATACCTTTACTATATCCTGTATTGCAAGCGTCACTGGACTTGATCTTATGTGCGATTTCTCCCTTCATATTGCTCTGTTTAACTCAGAGACTTAAGGAAAAGCAAGGATTACCTGCCCTTAGGATTTAATTCCCAGCGTTATGTAAATACCTTACAAGTTCTTTTAGTTGTAGCAGTATTTCGATGAAAGAGACATATACCTACTAAAACTGGCCTCCTAATTAGATTATTAACTGTAATTAACTTTATATAGTAAACAGAATCACTTTCCTGTCCATTTTGATATGTTTGTTTTATAAATTTATGATTGATAGCAACTGCGGTATGTTCAGTGAAAAACTATTTTATTTCTCCCTGCATGCAAAATGTGATCTCAGATTCAAAGGGTACACATTGTAAAAGTTTCTTTATTGTTAGAATAAAAATAGAAGCAGCGGGACAAGTGAATAAAAATCAAAATGAATTCGATACTTTGGCCAGGCAATTGTTTCACGTAGGATTGACGGAACTTGCGTTCATTGTCTTGCAGTCAGTAAAATATTACATTCTTTGATGCAAGTACAAGTTCTAGCAATCAGCTTTTCACGAATTTTCCAAGTTGGAAGACATGCTACAAAACGTTATATGAATAGTTAGGTCTCCATGGAGCAAAGGTCCGATCAAGGACTTCTTATTTCTTTGAAAAGTAGATTCAATAATTTACGTGTCGGAACATAATTAGTCTCCTAGGATCAATGACCTGATCAAAGATTTCTTATTTCTGTAATACGTCGGTTCAACAGTGTACATTTCGGGACATCAGTAGGTCTCCATCAAGAAATAACCTGATCAAGGACTTCTTATCTACGTGGTAAGTTCATTAAATAGTATACGTGCTAGGACAGTTGTTGTTGTTGTAGGGTTTAACGCCATTTTCAGCACACCATACGCTATACATGGCGGCCAGTATTAATGGTGGAGGAAGAACCCGAGAAAATCCCGGAAAGAACCACCGACCCACGAGAAGCTACTGGCAAGATCTCTCACATACCCACATTAACCGAATCGGAGACCCGAACCCACGCAGATAGAGGTGAGATGGCAGTGATCCGTAACGGAGAGCGCTTTAGACCACTTGGCCAATCGGGGGCACTACCTGCTAGGACAGAAGACAGTCTCCATGATCAATTACTAACCAAGGACTTCTTGCGAGCTGAGACTTACTATAATACTAATTTAATTGGGTTCAATCGCATACTTGAACATTTACTTGTCATTTACACAAAAAACATTTTACAACCTTGCAAATTTTCGACTTTTAACAATTTACACACGAACATTTGAATCGTACTTCATTATTGTTTCCCAAAGAAATTATGAACCATGACCCATACCCATTTGTCCCAGAAAAAAAAAAGCATCCTTTCTGAATATCGTCACAGCCTGCACAAATTATATTTCAAGAATCTGTTTGTAAAATATACAAAATGAGTAAAAGATGGTATAGAGTCATATTAAAGCAATACAAATAAGGCACACCCCACCCCATTGGGGCCCCGAGTGGCCGAGTTGTCTAAAGCGCTCTCAGTTACGGATCACTGCCATCTCACCTCTGTCTGCGTGGGTTCGAGTCTAGGATTCGGCCAATGTGGGTATGTGAGAAAGCTTGCCAGTAGCTTCTCGTGGGTCGGTGGTTCTTCCTGGGGTTTTCCACGGGTTTTTCCTCTACCATTAATACTGGCCGCCATGCATAGCCTATGGTGTGCTGAAAACTGGCGTTAAACCCCACGACAACAACAACAACAACAACCCCTGCTCGAATTTCGTATGAAAGCAACGATTAGTATGTCGTTTTAAGAACAGGAAGAAAAAACATATTTCCTTTTCTTTCAAAATTTGCTTTAGTATATATATTTTGTTTCAGTTATACTTCCCGGTTTTAAATAATCCAGTGTCTCATCTAAAGAAAAGTTATCACTGTTATTTTTTTGAGGTAATTTGCCGAGACAAATGACCTTTCTATGACTATGAATGAATTGTCGTTATCAAACCAGCTTTCACAGGTCATTTATATTAGAAAATATGTGCAATAGTATTGTTTGGGAATTTTTAGTCAATATGACTAAAAATATAGTTGGGGAAATTGTAGTACATGTGTCCGATAAAAGTTTAATAATTTTGTGTTCAATGTTTTAATAATATATTTTGTGAATTTGTATTAATTGATCTTCAGCGGTGGCCACAACGCAAAGTTAGTCAAACAATTTAGTCCCAGATTTTGTCGCTGAAGTTGTGGAAAGTATTAAAAGAAACCAAACACGACTCTGTATTGAAATAATGCCTGTTTACAATACGGAAGGTAATTCATCAGTTTTCCCGATTTCTTCACGCTTTCTCGCTCCAGAAGAGCGTTTATGGCTAGGTAAGTAGCAAAGTAAACAAGGAAAGATATAATATTAAGAGGAATAATGACAAAGAAGTGAGAATAAAGTATGAATGGATAATGGATGCATGTAATCTGACATTTATAACCGAACAAGAGCAGAATAACCAGACTGATACTTATCTTACTGCATGTACTATGTAAATCACTTCTAACGATTCATTTATGTTATATTAATTTGATATACATTCGGTACAGATTTTCGGACTCTTGCAATGGACCTAAAAAAAATCAATCACCGGTTCACTGAAGGTTCATTAAAGTTAATGCTTTTACCGATAGAGAAAATGACTGGCAGAAATCTCCAAGGGATGAATTTCAATAATAGTCCAGCAGACGTTTTCAAACTAAAACAATTAGATCGAATGTTCGAATTCCGTCTTGGAATGTTCTGTAACATTATCCAGTAACGTCGACAGGTCTCTCACTATTAATGACATGAAGCAACATAACAATGACCAAAGTAAGATATTTTCCTTGATCTCATTTAGAAAATTGGACGACATTGGATCTGTCACAAAACCCGAAACCCCTTTGGCTGCAGCTGTGAAAAATCTTTCGTTTAGCAAACAGGCTTATAATTCAGTGCGCAAAAGCCAAATATTTTATCCAATACCTGTCCTAGTGCATACCCATGTGCAGCAGCAGGAAAGAACGAGCAGGGCAGTTAGTGTGGATTTCAAATGTATTTGTGATCCCTAATCAACTTGGGTATATGAAAGCAATCGTCATCAGTCCTCACGTTAAGCTAAGAATTTAGTTTAATATGGTGGATACCATGAAATGGAAGCTACCATAGGAACAATAAAGAAACTTTCATTTTAAGTAACATTGTGTATGATGCATATTATACTTACTTATTTCTTTTTGTTGTTATGATTTGATATCTAGTCTATATATATATATATATATATATATATATATATATATATATATATATATATATATATATATATATATATATATAGTGCTTGTTTTTGAAATCGTAACAAAAACGAGAGACGAGACGACAGATGTACATAACCACTAGTCTTTACAGTTTCAATGAGGAAAATGTAAATATATCTTTAATGCACCAAACTGAAATTTTACAAACAATGGTTGAGTGATTATCACAAATAAAACCAGAATTGTGTTTCTTGAAATACGGATGATCAATCACAATAGCTGAAAAGTGACCAAAATGTGCGGACGAAGGGTAGCATATGTATAATAAATATATCATTTTATTGGTAATGGGCCATAACTATTATTTTTGGGTTATAGCAAGTCTAAAGAAGTAATCAATCCTTATCTTCAAGTTTATCGATTGTTTGTTTAAATATTTTAAAGCTAAGTAAAAACTTCCTTTTATTGCCATGGCTACTACGCCGTTTAATCTGCAAAGACGGGTCCAGTGAACAATTGAAAATACTGAGAACTTGAACCAGTTTGTAGAATTCTCCTGCGGACCTTAAATATGTATGACAAACGTAGCACTCAGTTTAATGCATACTGATTTGAAGCTAGATGGAGCTGATGTCCACACACACACACGAGTTAGATGTACTCTAACATATATTTATTTTCCCGGTTCAGATTGAAAGTGAACATATCTGATACCAGTATTTAGCAAATTGTCTGCCATATCCATTGAAAAAAGGTAATCGCAAAAGACACACACACACACATTCGAGCGCATTTTGTAATAGGAACGAAACAATCTTACAGTTTCATTATAACGACTATTAGTGCTTGTGTAGATAATTTATCTCAGACTTATTCCGTACATTTAAAAGAAGAAAAACATCAACAAAAAATAAATAAAAAAAACAACAAAATAGAACCAACACATCGTAACATGCGGAAACGCTAGTAATTTATCTTTCCCTTCTAAATTTCATTTGTGCTTCGATTTGTTTCATTTAATTTATTCTACCAAAATCTAATGTACCTGACATGTGAGTTTTCTTTGGTTGTAATTGGCACCTTATTTGTTGTAAAATTAAAGCAATAGTTCAATTCATTGAAATATGAGATAATTTTTTGTGCATTATCAAAAACCTTTTTATTATGCCACATGGTCAATAAGTTAGAACTGTCAACTGATTAGAGACATTTCACTATATTCCACCAGGATCATACCCAACCTTGTATTCACAAAACTATTTAATTCGTAATTTAGATACCACACAAACCTTAGGGGCATTCGAGTGTTGTTTTATGTATATTAACATATTCGAATCAGTCACAGAGAGAGAGAGAGAGAGAGAGAGAGAGATTGGCTTATTGGTCTCTTTAAGATTTTTGATGAATTAAATTAGACGAATGACATCATTAAATTGTATAGAGTTACATGACTAAGCTCCGTTTTATTTGTACCATTGATTGTTAACGGATAAATCAAAGTAATCCGGTATGACTAACAGTCGCAAGAAAATGAGATAATGTTTTATACTATATGCCTCGAAATGCGTTAGAAAGATCTTCAGACCAGGACGAAATGGATGTCTTGTGAAAGGAGGGTAAGTACACCTACTGATAAGATAAGAAGAAACATTTATTGGGCATAGTAAAACTGATTGTTTTCATTGTGAAGCATAACACAGGATTGAGTGAGCGAGTGTCACATGCCTGATATTTTCAACACATGAAGTCCAATACACAGCATGCTTATATAGGTACAGCTCTTGCAAGAGTCTGAATCGTCCTCTCAATATTCGCTTTTCCCAACGATTACTTGTAAATTGCATATTCTTTTGGAAATATCTAATAACATTATACGAATCTTTAATATTCCGTAGTTATCAATGTCCACTTCCAGCACTCAAAATTTACACGAGGCTTCAAATGTTTCGAAAAGGAACTAACAAACACGTCTAATTGAAAATAAAAGCACACGAATTGCTTTCCGAATCAAACGCCCATACGTGATAAAGTATTATAAATGCAAAGGCAAGACAGCGAATCAAAGTCGTTAGGAATTACACCTATTTGCTTCCTCCGTTCAATATATATATATATATATATATATATATATATATATATATATATATATATATATATATATATATATATATATATATATATATATACTTTCAGATCTCCAGAATGATTGTTCCACGTCATAGATTTAGGGCCGGCCTTTTCTATTCGGTATGTATTTTGATTGTTGTCTGTGCCATTTCGACTTTTTCCGAGGTCGATGTCCCATGTCCCGATCCAATATGCAAATGCGAGAACAGGACAGCGACTTGCAAAGGAAATATATCCTACATTCCTCCATTACCGTCTAAGACAAAAGTTCTCATTTTTGAAAGCAACTATTTACCTTCGATTAGCAGAGAGACCTTTTCAAACATAACACAGCTGAAACTTAGCACGCTTCAATTGTCAATGTGTGAGATTCAAAACATAACGTTCGATGCATTCTCCAACTTTAATTCGACACTTGCAGAACTAAATCTTACCGGAAATAGGGGCATAAACAAAGAACACCTGTCTTCATCATTAAGAACTGTAAGAATACAATATCTATATCTGAACGAAATTAACATGGGGGACGATGTTTATTCAAAGTTCTTCCAGGGTATGGAGAAATCCCCACTAAGAGAAATCCAACTTCAAAATAACAGTTTTCACATTATTAATGACAAGGCACTCCAAAGTTTCAGACATTTGATACAGTTGGATTTGTCAAAGAACAGGATTGTAGATGTTGAATTGTTTGGTTTAGCTTTTTTGAAAACTCTGAAGTTAAGTTCTAACAAGTTGTCTAAGGTACCAAAGTTTTGTGTGAATGGAACCAGCAAATTTCCAAGGATTAGAAGTTTAAGTTTAGATAACAACGACATCGACGCTCTGGTCAAGGAATCCTTTTCTTGCTTGACTTCGTTAAGGTGGCTACGCTTAGAGGATAACAGGATTGTATCTTTGGATGACAATATATTTTCTCAGTTAGGAAAACTTGACAGCTTGTTTTTGAACTCTTTGAAACTAAAGAAAATTTCAAGCTTTGCATTCAACAATTCAAACTTGAAATACTTGTCCCTAAGTACCTGCTGGATTAAGTTTAAAAATGATAACTTTGACTACGCTAATCTTTTCCGGTGGTGTCCAAATCTTGAGCGCCTTCAATTGGATTCGAACAATATGCATAAGATGAATGCTACTTCTTTAATGTCGATGCTTTCGCCACTAAACAAGCTGAAGGATCTCAATCTAGAAAAGACGAATTTCAAGAATATTCCAGTGGATTTTTTCAAACCGCTCGTATCTTTAAGACTGTTAGTGCTCAGTATGAATTCCATATCTGAGTGGCCTCTTACTTTATTCAGTAACGTCAGCCAACTACGTACGCTAATCATGGCAAACAATAAGATAAATGTCATCAAAGAAGGGCATTTACCTTCATCGTTTACCCAACATTTGACCACATTGGATCTATCACTTAATCCATTTGACTGCAGCTGTGAAAATCTGTGGTTTAGAAAATGGATGAATAACATAATACGCCAAAAGCCACATATTTTATCCAACTATCCTTACTATTATCTGTGTGCAACTCCTTCTCGTCTGCAAGGGACTTTGCTAAAGAGCTACAACCCAACGGATGAAGATTGCAGACCTTGGGGTCACGTGCTTATGGATATCATAATAACATCAAGCGCTGTTTTTTTGGTCTTTGCATGTGTGGCAGTACTTTATATTCAACGGTGGAACATTCGATATCTCTTACATAAAATTTCTATGGGAAGGAAGAAATACACTGTCCTGACAGACGCAGACTTCCAATATGACCTCTATGTTGCTTACTCCGACAAAGATGCATCATGGGTCCGAAATGAACTGTGGAGAGAACTTGAACAACAAAGGGGGCTCAAACTCTATATCAGAGATAAATCTGAAGATCCAGGGGTTGCGAAGTGTGATTCGATCATCAATAATATGTACGAAAGTAGAAAAGTTCTTTTGGTCATATCCTCCAACTTCATGTCGTGTCCATGGTGTCTATATCAATTACAGGTGGCCCAGGGTCGCGCTGTCCACACTGGCCCTAATTGGATGATTCCTGTTATCCTTGGCGACCTGCAGATACGTCACGTTACCAAGTCCATACGCGTGTTATTGACACAGGAAAATGTAATAACGTGGAGCGAAGAAGAGAATGGGAAACGATTGTTTTGGTCAACAATTCTTAGATCAATGGAAACATCCGCAAATCTAATTGACGTTATCGATGGCAATTCACTGCTAATAAATTAATTTGATGGAAGAGCAGTCAAAATCAAAACCGTTTGAAAATGATGTTCTTTAAAGGAAAGTTGACAGCATCTGCTTTTGTTTAACATGCATCAAAATAAGATATTTACTGTTGTTCCTCCTTGGCTAATTTCTATTCCACCAAATAACATTATCTTGCATTACTAAGAACAGTATCAGTGATATATATATATATATATATATATATATATATATATATATATATATATATATATATATATATATATATATATATATATATATATATATATATATATATATATATATATATATATATATATATATATATATATATATCTTTATTTCATTATATGCTATTGTAACGTAACATTGTATTCTGGACTTAATCTTGTTCAAAATCAAGTTTATTTTCTACTTGAATTATAGATTTTTGTATTTTATTTTGTAAACAACTAATACATAGCTAAATTATATTCTATGTGTATTGGTTTTATATCAGGATTATTATTAATAGAAGTAAATAAGTCTATTTGGATCCGGGTCTAGGTTATTGCAATTCCCCGACAATTTACCTGGTGTACATGACACGGTCCATGTTATATATTATAATTTTAGCAACATGCTTTCGAATAATAAACTAACATTTTATTTTGTAAACATTAAGAATTTTCTAGAAGGTTATTTTCTATTAGGCATTTTTCTTTCTACAAAATGCTAATTGTGACCTGAGATCAAGTAGACGACTATATAATCTATATAATCAATGGAAATTTTTTTAATTCGTGCTTAAGATCTAGCAGAATCCATTTGTATTACTGTTGTGTTCAATGTTTGTTTGGGCTGGAATTTATTTCTTCAAAATAATTATTTCAATAAATTGTTTCTCTAGAAATTCAGAGTGCTCATAAGATATAATATATTTGGACAAAGACATTCGCTGGGATTTATAGTAAAGTCAAACCTGGAATTATATTTATGTGATTCAACAAAAGACCGTTGACAGATCAACATTATACAGGTCATCATACACACATCAATACTTCAGCGCTGGACTTAATTTGGATTGCTATTAAAGCTTATTCAGGAGCTTAAGTTATCAGTTGTTTTGTCTGTAAATTATCAGTTGTTTTGTCTGTAAATTATCAGTTCTTTTGTCTGTAAATTATCATTTCTTTTTACTGTAAGTCTAGGAAGTTTTGTTTTTCTTCATCCAATTTCTCCTTGTATTCTAGGGAAATAAATAAATGGGTAAATTCTACAAAGCTTGTTACTATTTACTCTTTTCTGTTGCTTATTTTAAGAGCATAGACTCGTAACAGAATGTAAAAATTTTCGTCATAAATGTGAAAGTTTAATTTTAGTTTTCTTTTAATAAACTTATTTCACTATGTTATTCAGCTGCAACTAGTATGCAAAACAATGCGTGAATAATTTCGTCCGGAGATGCAGAACAATTGTTCTAAGTGATTGTGAATTAATTTTGACTTGAGTAAACGTGAATGCACTTGTAACAATACAATTGTTTAGTATGAGCATTTATTACTTTCATGTCAATTGTGTTACTTACAAATTCATAGTTTTACTTGCATATATATATATATTCATTGGTTAATTGCATGTCCATTTTGTTAGTTACATATCCATGATGTTACCTACGTAGTCATATTGTTACTGGCATGTCCATTTTTTTACTTATATGATCATGCTCTACTTGCATACACAGTTAGTTACTTACCTATTCAAAATATTACTTCCATGTTCATTGTGTTACTTATCCAATCACTGCCTCTGCAGTATGGTTAAGCAATACTATTTCTAATGTAAATATTTGTAAGAAACAAGCGATGTCATTTTTGTTCTGAATGTACAAATATATAGAATCTCACACTACAACTTAATACTTTTAGGGACTGATGAATGTAAAATAGAGAAACCGTAATGTTTATTTGAATGAACCTGTTAAATTGTAGTGTAGAGTGGAACCCTTGAATACCTGACATGTACGATCATATATATTTTCTTTTTATAGGTTCTCAGTTTTCAGCTAATTTATAATGTTACCATCGCTGTGACTGAAGACAATGATTGGTTCAAATGTTACTGGTTATCACATTATCCAACATTCAGAGGGTGCTCTCTTTAATTTAATTGAATCATAATGACATTGGCAATATTCTTATTTGTTTGTTATCCGTTTTAGACCAAACTGTGCATATTCCTTGAACAATTCCTAATTACCAGCGTTAATTGAAAATCGTGAAGTATGTCCGGATATTCAGATACTCAAATAAAAGAAATATATTAAAAAAGGTGTTATCTTCCCTTAAATTATAACTGTTATATACCTTTTAATCAATGAGTACACATCCTCAGACAAAATGGATAATCTAGAATTTGAATGTTACAGTAATTAATGTGTCATAATGAGCAAGCAATTATAAAACCATTACTATTACATTGCTTTTGTTATAGTAGTTCGAATAATATTTTAATCATTGCTATTAAGGTGTGATTAAATAGCAACATTAATATAATTTGTTAAACTATTTTTACCCCTATTTCCCGTTGTCGAAATGTGTGAGTAAAGCCTTAATAACCTAGGTAGCGCCACATTCTCTGTTGAAGAAATAAACTTTCATTAAATAGATTTTGCAGTATAGTCTATAGTTTGCTAAAATGAAAAATACATTTCCCGAACAGGATTTGTCATCTGAGAGAGAGAGAGAGAGAGAGAGAGAGAGTCTCCATCATTTATGAACCTATAACCATCAATAACTCGTCCGTTCGGATATTTCAGTGTATAATTTGCTTTTCTACTACACTAGGGAATATCATAAACAAGCTTACCATCTTCGTAAATCACGTCACTAAGTTACGATTCAGTAGATAGCTCACCCCAACCACCAAATTTTCGACGACATTCAAGGACAGATTCACTAATTCCTGGGGGGGTTGGGTTCTAAAATTCTAAAATATTCAAATCTAAAATTTTTACTTATTTATATTAGAACTACCACTAGGAATAATGGTGACTTCTTTCATTTTTTCATCTAAGTCCTAGTTTCATTTCAAAATATAGAAATACGACTATATACCTAGAGTATAAACTTATCGAATCGGGTCGAGGAGGCAACTATTCAGTCCCGCCCGAATAATCAAGTCATATTGGCCCTACTATGTTTAACGTCACAATGCAACAATAAAAACATTTGGAATGTCATAATTAGGCCACTGGCATATGCCGATATTAGAATAAAGACTGTATATATGAGCTCTATTCCCCTTTATGGCCAGGAATAATCATACTGGCGAGATTTAAATAGAGCAAACCCCCATTAAATGAACATTTGCAATAATGTCTGTGATTGCCAGAGTACTTGTTTTGTTCTCTTGACTTCTGTGGACTCTAGATTTCGGAAACCAACTGAGATTCTTAAAGTTTTGATGTGATTTGTTTGGTCATCATTATATTTTTTACCTTCAGTTTTGTTTGTCCAATGTAAATTACGTATGCTGAGATTCTTAAAGTTTTGATGTGATTTGTTAGGTCATCATTATAGTTTTTGCTTTCAGTTTTGTTTGTCCAATGTAAATTACGTATACTGGAAGTTGACATGAAGAAACAGGGACTCTTAAATTATAGCGCAATTATATAATTATTTTATATAATTATTTTGTATGTTTATTTTATATCTTTCTGCAAGAATATACTTATCGCCTTAGAACAAAATAACACAAAATATGTATTGCTGTCCCATACCAAAAGCAATATCAGTTATATCTAAAACAGAATTAAGTCATTAATGATTAACGTGGTACAATTGTATGTTATCAACCTTATAAATGTTAACATTCCGATCCCTCTCTGTGGATTATCTACATTGTTCTAACTGTCAGTTTTATATTTTAAGTGTGATTTAAGTTTTCTTTTGGTTTTCATTCCCATCGTCATGTATTATACGTCGTAGATATTATATAGTCATTGCCTTCGTTTACATCAGAGCACCTTGCAAATATTTTGCACATACTTCCATGAGAAAAAGTCGGCGGGGCTAAATTATTCTATTTCCAGTTTGGTCCATACATATTTGAAGAAAACGCAATTGGAAAGAGCTGGCCAATAATATCTCTGGAAATGGCAATACATATAAAATGCGTTAATTCAATTAAAATGACTGGAGAAATAGGACATGTTTAGAAAAATTCTATCATAAACAAATCATTTTTATCTCATTATTACTGACTCTTTGTCCTGATGTGCAAATGTTTCAAGTAAGTTATTCAAACCAATTGTGCACATTTCAAATGTACCATAAGATCTTCATATAATTCAAAATCATCTCATTTACACCATTTGAAACCTATAATTCTTAACATGAGAGTGTTTGCTAATTTTCTATCTGATACAAAAAAGAAATTTCACATTAGTTGTTATGTTTGAAATATTTTGGTTGGAAAAGAACAACTTTGAACCATATGCATTTTCTGATTTGCTCATATCATTAGATAATATTCCACAATCGAACAATTATCGAAATTATCCATGCTTGATTCTCAAATTTAAAATGTTTAGAAGTTGCATGAGAGATCCGATTCATGAAAAAAGTTTCAGTGTTTTATAAAACATCTTTGTCCATGATAAACCGTTTCTAAGTTGTCAAAATACATTTGGAATTTCATATTTGACAGTATTTTTAACGTTTCAACCAATGCAACAAAAATACAGAGAAAGTTGAGGTAAAATGCCAAAATTAGTAGAATACGTGACTAATTAATATGTAAAATCTTCACTCAGATATGCACAAGAGCTTTGAATATGTCAATACACAGTCTCTGGAATTTATACAAAAATAAATGTTTAATACTTTAAAAGCCATTCTAGCTGGTAGCCACTCAGTTCTAAACTGCTGTGAAAAACAAAATACAAGAATTTCCATTGGATAAATGTATTTAAAAGGGAGCTGCACGAGTGTCCTTTATAAAGAGTGTCCATGAAAACAGGTTGCATTATACATTGAATATGTTTATGTCAAACATCCTCTTTTGAAGGTCTGGTCTCAAGTTGACTGAGAACATACACATTTCAGAAAAATGAACTGCAGCTTATATTAACCATCAGTTATATTAATTGGTTTATTGACTGATTATTTGTTTCTAAACGAGGTAGAGGATGGAAAAAATGCTGCTATACATTAACATTATGGTTTCGTCGTTAATGATTTATTTTACTTTCAAATCTATGCTAAGTTGAATGGAGCACCATTTATTTACTTTCCTATCTGCTTTTTCTCCATCTCTGTAGCATTACGTATCTGTCTGTCGTCCATCTCTCTGTCTATCAGAGAGAGAGAGAGAACACAACAACATATACTAACACATTTGGGGGATTGAAAACTCACAGGAGGTCAATATTATCATCAGTTTCTTTGCTGATAAATAGTTAAATTGATATTCTTTTTTTAACAAAGTGAAATTAAAAAACACTAAATAAAATGTGAATTAAATCTGAGATAGTCCTAGCAGTTCTATTGGAATTCTAAATGCATAAAGTTCCAATTGAGTTTCAGTGGTGTTCAAAATAATTCCAAGATTGAACGTGTTGATGTGTGTGTAGTCTCGAACGTGCTAACGTGCCTGGTGTGTGGCGATGTGTTAACAGTCTTTTGATGGATCACAATAATAAAAACCAAAAATAGTCTTGTCTGAATTAACTATTAATCCAAATTAATGTGTTGGTCCAATAAAAGTATTGAGCACTTTGTAATTCCAGTGAATGATAATTTGAATAAATTAATCCAACCAAAATTAAAAACTAAACACGGCAATAAGACTATTTCTTTTTCAAATATTCATAAATCCATGAACTAATTATTACGACTAAATAGTTGTACAATAACAGAATGAAGAAAAACTATGAAGATTTGCTAAACTTTACAAATAATTTAATTATCAATGATATAAATGAAAATCTGAGAAGAACTTAACAGTATTATGAAGTGAATCTTATATAATCCTGAAAAAGTTCAGTTGAAGTCCAAACGAATAAAACGTTCCGTATAAATTTCAGAATCGGAAATGTACTGGTCCGTTGTCAAAATTCCGTTGTCCAGTGCTCATTTGAATAATTCACACTAGTTCGAAAAATTAAGTTTGTAGTCCAATGAGCACATTCTATTTCAATTGAATAATCCAAACGAATGCATTTCATCAAATAATAAATAAATACGTCTGCAGACTTGATGCTACAACACGAACCCTGGAAATAAGAATGAAAAACCGCCCAGTCCGAGTTTCTTATAAAGAGGCCAAAGGTTAAAACAGGCATATTGTCAATAATCCTACGAGACAAATTGCAAATATCCAACATCGCAAAACAGCTCACATGATCAAACCCACCCAATGGTGAATAACTTAAATCTTCTAAGAACACACTGATAGACCTGACCAGTGGGAAATAGCGCGAAACGTTTCAACGTATTTACTAATAATTATATTATTAGTAACTACAAACACGTACGTAAGCATCTATTTATAGATCCTACACAATTCTACGTTCTTAGCATCTTAAAAAGACCCTATAATCGTACACCATATCCAGCTTTAGATGATAACTACAATATGGAGTCAGGAATAAAATGTTAAAAAAAGTTATAAATAAGCATAACAGTAAGGGTAAGGTACACTAATAGTACATGAACACGTGACTATTGTCCACTTGCTTTATTACTGGATACCAAAAGTAGCAGCAGGAAAATCAGAGATAACTTGCTCATTAAAAGTAAAGACTGATATCAGCAAAACATACTACAGTATATAGTAAAGACAGATTGAATTATTATTTGAGCAGTCTTATTCGTAAAGGCAACCAGACTACGAGAGTTAAAACAAACGGACAACCCCCTCACCCCCAAAAAAATTCAGATTTAATTTTGACTGTCTTATGAGGTAGGTAAGAATTTGAACCCTAATGTGCCCTTATCATGCATTGGACAATAAGAAAAGGAAATAGTTATAGCACGTGTGTGTGTGTGTGTGTGTGTGTGTGTGTGTGTGTGTGTGTGTGTGTGACAGAGAGAGAGAGAGACGAGAGAGAGAGAGAGAGAGAGAGAGAGCGCTATATTTATATTACTTAACATGATCTTTTTTAGGATAAGATCTAAGAGAAACCCTAACGCTTATCTAGCGTCTGTCATATTTTATATTGGAGAGTGTTTTTTTTAAATTGCGTCATGTCTGAGTTACAGATCTTTGTATGAAGGAAATAACTGGAATTAATAGGTTGTCTTCCCTTGTCCATTTTTCAAGAATGAGTTACTAAGCCCATAACAACACATATGAACATAAGCAGTAAAATAGGATTTGTTTTTCCCCCAGTGTTGGAAATTGTGTGAAGAGAGTTGTTTTTCAATAAAAGGTATTTGTGCACATATTTTGTCTCCTTGCTTTTTAATAAAATTGACTGACCATTCATATTTGTAATAACGGTTACTTGCATTAAGTTGTTTCTTATATTAGTATATACAAAGTAGCAAGGATAATACTTGCTTGTAAGACTGACTAATGATTAATGTCTTTGTGTATCCTTTGCTTGGAGCTTGCGAACCAGTCTGTAGATCATTGACTTTAGTTTGGAACTTGCATTGCAACGAAACTTCCTTTTTCTCAGAACCAGAGTGTGAACCTGGAATTTTATTTGGACTTCATTGTAGTTTTCCTGGAAAAAGAATTGTATGTTGTGTTTACGTGACATCCCAATCTACATTTTCCTGGAAAAAGAATTGTATGTTGTGTTTACGTGACATCCCAATCTACATTTTCCTCATGCATATTGTTCTGATGAATATTTCTTGGCTATAAATCAAAATGTCTGCTATTAACCTAATATTTAGTTTTTTCCTCTTTTCTGTTGGCATTTAGTTTTGAAGCTCTAATATCACTGTGGTTTGTGATTTATTTGTTGTTTTTTTTAAAGTGTGACAACAGAACTTGTTTTGTTTTTTTTATATTGTTTTTATTTTTCGCGTAAAGGTAGCTAGTATCAACTGTCTGTTTGATCAGACTTGCATTTGGCTTTAGGTTCCAAACACGTAGTATCATCAATATCATATGAGACAGTGACGTGAAACAAATCGAATCTGATAGCTGCCATAAAGTGATCAACACCTATTAACAAATGATTAAAGTGAACATAATTAGTAATGAAAGAAATTTTAGGCATGCATAGTATCATCTCTGTACAACAAATTGATGAAATGAGAGGCTGTACAATGTAATACCTCTATCACATCATGCCTATAAATAGATATTTTTTGTATGCACACCTGGAGCCATAGTATATGGACATTTTATACATTTATTGCAATGTAATATTCATTATTATCATGAATGAACATCTAGATTAATAATATATCAACATTGTATACATTTATTGCAATGTAACAAATATAACATTCATCTTTGTCATGCATGTACATCTAGATCAATAATATATCAACATTGTATAAATTTATTACAATGTAACAAAGGTAACATTCATTATTATCATGCATGTACATTTAGATTGATAATATATGAAAAAGGTATACATTTATTGCAGCGTAACATTCATTCTCATCATCTGTCGGAATTACGTAGGTATTCGTTATTATCATTTAGTGTGCTTCGAATGCAGTCCAAATTATTATAGGAATTGCTTGGTGTAAGCAATACACAAGAAAAATAACAAATAAGTTTTGAAACATGCTGTTCAGGATAGGTAAAGAGACCACTAATTAAGTTACCGCGAGCGAACCAGTCAATATGTGTATGTATGAGCAGCAGAGGAGGCGAACAGACCTTTAGCTGAAACGTAACTTTGAAAACTAAAACCTCATACGAAATTTTTAAAAAAATATCTTGAACTAATTAGAGACATTCTCTCACTTTTCTCTAATTAAGTCACCTTATTTTAATCAAACTTTAATGTTTTTTGTTTAACCGTCGGGACATTTGTTTGAGGTCGCGCCTCCTCTGTTGCTATAATTTTAACCAAATATTTTATCGATGTCTACACGATATCTTGTTCTGGGATCATGTAAATTTATTGTTACAAATCCATGTGGGGTAGTTTGTGCTTTTGAAAAGAAAGTTTTAAATCTAATTATGTTGAAATATGCTTAACTGGTTCTTGCTTTCGTGTCGCTGAGAAATCAATTACATCCATGTTAAAAATATACATGAATCTATATTGTTTACGTTGTAGAGTTAAAAAAAACTCCAACCACTGATTTATCCACTGTTACAACAAAAAATAAAAGAATAGCATATGGTGAAAAATGTGGAATATGTATCAGATTTTTTTTCTTCTCGTTTTTATCCAGAATTCAACGTAAGGACGGTGGTGATACTGCTACATTAATGTCAGAATTTCCAGGAACTCATTGGGCTAAATACCCTGGAAGAAATCATCTTCCGGGATATAATTATTGTGGTCCTGGTACCCAACTTGATATCCGACTTGATAACCAAGATCAACCAAAACCTGGTGAATATCCCATAAGTGATATTGATAAAGCATGTCACGTTCATAATGTAGCATATAAAGCAAAAACCTACAAGATAGACATATTGCAGATGTGAAGTTGATTCATTTGTTAAATTCCATAAAAAAATAAAAATATCAGAGAATCATTAGCCAATTGGTTGGTAAGATCTGCGATGAAAGGTAAACTAGCATTAGGGGCTGGTAATTAAATAATCTATTATTAAATAATGGGTTCAATTTATTATAGTCCAACGGGATACTGGACAGGTAGAGCAGCAAGTAGTAAACTTGCTGATGCAGCAGGTGTCGAACGTTCTGCCGCCGCAAATTGGTTAGCACGACAGGCAATATAGCAAATTTATCTACCACCGCCTGAACGAATTCAGCATGCACGTTTTGATGTCAGCACTCCTAATGAAGTTCATCAGGCTCATATTTTATTTTTACCACATGATACTATTAAAATTGGGATAGTTCAAATAACGTACAAATACGCGTTAGCTGTCGTTGATGTTACAAGTAGGTATAAAGAAGCAGAGCCACTATCAGCTAAAACAACTGCTGAAGTTGTATCTGCTTTTGAGCGAATTTATCAACGAGGACCCTTACGATGGCCACAACTATTACAAATTGATCCTGGCAAGGAATTTCTTGGTGCAGTGTATCATCTCTGATGAAAAAACATAACATCGAAATTAGACGAGGACATACTGCAAGTCATCGTGATCAGGCAATTGTTGAGCGATTTAATCAAACACTTGCTGAGCGGTTATTTGGATATCAATATGAGAAGGAAATAATTCAGGATACGAGATCTCGCGAATGGGTTGCAAGATTACCAAGTGTGATAGCGGCGTTAAATAACGAAATAACTCGTGCAACTTCCATGAAACCCATCAATGCAATTACAAAAGAGCACATACCAATAAAACGAAATGATTTTTCAAAACAACCAGTATTAGGTAATGTTACTGTAAGATATTCATATGAACCAGGTGAACTTAAAGGCAGTAAAAAAAGAGCGACTGATCCTATCTGGAGTGTAACGACACATAAAATATCTAGCGTGGTAAGATCCATGGGTAGACCTACAATATACAGACTAGATGCAACTGTTCTTCAGCGTGGATTTGTACGCGAGCAATTACAAGTAATTCCTGAAGACACATCACATCAAAATTCCGAAATAGTTCAAACACGAGTTGTCTTACCAGACCCTCCTAGTCCATTAAGACGAACTGTTTATGTCTAGCTACGGGATCATACACTGACGGTGCAGATGATAACTTTAATGTCTGATATTTTTGCAATAAATATCTCTGATTTCAACATCAGCGGATTCAGAATAATCGAATATTTTTCTTGTTTTATTCTCCATTCGCCCCATGATGCATACGTGTCGATATTTAATATTTCCTACAATCCTGAATATTTTTTATTGATATAAAATGAATCCGTAGCAACTCTGGCAGCAAACCCAGAAATTCTGTTTATCATCGATAACAGATTTATCGAAACGTATGCGAGCATTGACGATCTTAAATGAGTAATTTGCGGTGACTCACCGTCCATATAACTCACAATTGTACCTAATTTGGTTCCATTTGGCAAGAGAGCTATTTCTCAACTTATAAACGTATATTTCTTCGTTGTATCAACGATTATAAAATCTAACTCAGCATCGTCTATAATCAGTCTTGTAGAACGTCGTTTATAATCATATGATCCTCATTGGGTGAATTTACCGAATATTTTTCTGCCGAGGTCGTTTGCAATTTTTTTTTTCGTAATCTTTTGTATCAGGATTTTCATCGTCAGAATATTTTTTTGTTGTTGTGGTAACCAAACTTCTTTCTGCGGACGATATGATATAATTGCTTCACTTATTATCAAAAATATCAGTATTTTTACATCGAGCATATATCGTAATAATACTGTTGGAGGCCAATGTTTTCTGAAACAATGTTTGCCAAACCAGACATAACAAATTGGATGAAGATCTTTCGCAAATTCGAATGACTCGATACAAGAGAATCCAGTCAAGTCAAAATCCGGTAATGGTCCATTTATCGATACTCTGGTCATTTCGTGTGTCGGATGACCAAATCTTTTAAAATATAAAGAACATTCTCCCATACCAAGAAAACTTCCAGCATGACACGCGACCATATCAACCGAAATAACATCTCTGTGATCGTATTTAGTATTCCACAATCCACCGTGTCCGTATTCGACACAACTCGATATTATATCATTAATAAAATCAAACCCAGTTGGTTTCCACGAATTTTTCTCTCTAACAAAGTGAACTGCAACTGACGGAACTGTGAAACAGTTGCCCAGCAACTCGTCAGTGTCATCAGCATATCGCCGTGCAAGATTTTTCATTTTTGTGTGAAAAAAATCTGTTCGATAAATAAGGCCATTAGGTCGTACAAACTGATCAAATTTACTTTTTTCTTCGATACAAATATTTCCATCTGATCTAATCAATTCATCGTCGTTTTCAGAACTTTGAAATAACCATAATGATACAGGATCGTTTTGATTTATTTCGTTAATAAAATCAAAAATATCTCCTTGATAAAATTTAACAGTTCGATTTCGTGGAAATATTGTTGCTGCGCATTGTGATCAATAATTTCATTCGAAGCTCCTTTTGATTTATATTTTGATTCATACAAATCCCTTCTGTTCTCGTTTTTACTGTCATTGGGAATTGTAGTTTTCTTGCCAGCTCAGCGATATCTTTGATAGACGCCCCGGTGTCTTTAACTATTTCTCCCCACTCGTTTATTATTTTACGTCTTTTGTCCGTTAGACCGTTTCCACGAGTCGAAACGGTAAAATGTTCTGTTACTCGTTCGGCTACACAATTTATTTTTGAAAATTTCATTGGTTTCAGATTAATAACACTTGGTTTTTCATTTAATCGGATAAATTCCATAAATAACCGCGGTTACAGGATACGTTCTTTCATAATACTGTTTGTCAATACCAGTCAACATTCCTGGTTTGGAATTTTTACTCAGTATGGCAAATTTTTCGTTATGACGAACAGGATCATATTTGTCACGGATAATCCAATTATCTGTTTCTTCTAGTACAACAAATTTTACTTTAACAAGATGTTTTCGATTGTCGAGATAATTAATGGTAGTTGCCGCTCGTTTGTCGTTCATCTTAGAATCGACACCATCGGTGATTTTAAATGTTGACCCTACGTGAGATGCGCCATCTTTGCGAAATTCCTTCTTGGCGTCATGAATTTTATTAATCAAACTTTTATTTTTCGGATCAACCAGAGCTTTTATTGATAATTCAGGGGATATTCTATCAAGAGTACATTTATCTTTAGAAGGCTTGATCTTGGATAATCCCTCAAATTCGTTCATATTATGATCAAGACAAACATTTAAATTGAAATATTATATATATATATATATATATATATATATATATATATATATATATATATATATATATATATATATATATATATATATATATATATATATATATATATATATATATATATGTGTGTGTGTGTGTGTGTGTGTGTGTGTGTGTAAGTCTCAAGCAAGGGATAAATGCAAGTGGCTGAATATAGGTTCCTTGTCTCCTTGTAGCAAAAACCTGCGTAAACGAATACTGCGGACATCATTCATTTGCACAGCGTTCGTAATGGAAGTTTAGGACCTAAACGTGTTTGAAATGTGGTGTTGGAGTTAGAGGAAAAACACAGCTGTGTTTGTAATGTGGTGCTAAAGCAATACAGAGAACTTTAAAGATATTATGATTAAAAAAAATGACAGTGACAAGGTTATAAAAAATTGAGAAGATTATCTAACTAGATTCTGAAAGTAATGATTTAGACAAATTTTATTTTAGCAAATGATATTATTATATAAATGAACCAAGAATTTGTGAAGCATCCAATCATCAAGGATTATTAAGCATATCGTGATGGTGTGATTATACGCTGTCGCCTAAAAAAAAAAAACAGTTGGAAATGTCACTAATACTGGTTATCTTAGATTCTGTGCTGGGGGAAAGAAAAATTATTATTGTCACCGGTTCGTATTTGAATGTTTCAACGGGTTGATCGAAGATGGTCTTGTGATCGATCGCATCAACAGTATAAATAATATTTTATCCAATCTGAGATCTATCACACAGAGTTAGAATTCTGAATGTGATGGGACTGGTAAATAAGAAAACATTGCAAAAGCAATTAAATCTACGAATACAGAGACTGGCGAAGAAATAATATTTAAATCAATAACTGCACTGGTAAATATTTTAATATTGTACCGATTTCGGTACAATGTGTCACAGAAAATATAACCAAATCTGCTCTTTCAAAAGGTTATAAACAAAAAAATCACTTTCCATTATTGTTAGAGAGAACTGTCAAGCTAAGCTATCTCCGGTAGAGGTATTAAGTAGTTATGTCGCTTATATTTACTAAACTATTTTATTTCATTTCTTTTTATGTCATTGTTTAGTAATTATACAATTGTCAATTTATTCCCTACTATTCCAAAGGGAGATAACTCTCTTCTCCTTGACAAATAGCAATTCAACGGTTACCTCTCTTTCTTAAGGTCAATGACATGAAGGAAGGGAATGACATGAAGGAAGGGAAATAATTCTGTGTTATATAATTCTGCGGAGATCGTTATTAATTTTGTCATGGTAAATAATTTAACTATCTGTATCATAATTAATATCAGTGAAGTAACATAATTGTATAATATTTCAAATTAGTAAAGGATATTTATGGTTTGTAACTAATCAAGACAGAAAGAACGCGCGGTACAGGACAGTAAAACAATGTTATTTTAGATATATGTTACGCAGAAAAAAATCTGATTTTGTCAAGACAGAAATATATACTTTTCAAATCTAACTTTGTCAAGAAATATACACAGCGATTTTCTAAACAGAAATAAATCCACGCTGTAATTTTTAGTACTGGAATGGAAGGTAACTTTATAATAATTTCTGAAACATATATTTGTAAGATTGGAACGTGGCGCAATGCTAAAGCATAGAACTCTGATACTGGAGGTCTGGCGATCGAGTCCCATGACTGACAACTGTCGATAGTTGCGCACATTTCAAGATTTTTATATATAAAATCGGGGCCCAGCTTCCGCCTCAGAAAAAAACAGCCTCCCGCGTGGTGGGTGCTCCTTTCACACTCTCCCGGGGGTTGTTTACGTTTGTGTGTGTGCAGAAATTTGTTGAGCTACGAGAATATATATAATGCTGTAAATAAGCTTCTATATGTATTTGTGCCGTCTCATCTAATAAATTTAACTAAACAAATGTTAATTTAGCAAACTGGACAAAACGCCCTCCGAACCTCCTAGGGTGTCATTTGCCATCTTAGGAGTTTCACATGGGGGTTGTTTCGTCCTCACAAACGGTAAATGACCAAGTATTTTGTATTTTAAATATATAAGATGTGTATAATACAATGAATTTTGAAAATATTAATGCTATTATTTCTGCAATGAAAAGATTAAAAAAGATGGTATAAATATTCAACTTGATCTAAAAAGATAATTTAATTTCTGATTTTGAATCAGTACAAAATTGTAAATTTCAAGGCGGATATACACTATCATCTGAATATCGGTTAATGAAAAATATACACGAAATCATGTTACAAACTTTATCAACAGTGAAAGATACAGAAGTAGAAAAATTTGTACCTCTTTCTATCGCGATTGATAATATTAGATCAAAATTATCTGACGAATATGAAACAAAAAAGGTTATAAACACACGCGTGAGACAACTGAAAAAAAAAATATATCAGATATTGAAAGTGAAGACACTCACCTTTATGAAAATGATTCTAGTAAGAACGTCAGTAGTGAGAGTGATTAATGAGAATCAGTAAAAAAAATATTACAAACAGAATATTTTTTGATTTTTTTAAATATACTAACTAGAAAATATTTTTTATTTCTTAAAATTTAGAACTAGACAATATTTTTTAAGTTGATAGAGTTTAATGCAGGAATGTGCATAATTCAGAATCTGATCTCTATCACATGTGATCATAGAAATATGTTCTAATTGTTCCTGTGTCAATAAAAAGTCTTCGTTACTGTATTCATCAATAACTATGTCAACACTAAATTGTTCTGTGTTTCCTGGAGACTGTGTCATCCTTGTTTTGATGGCGTTTTGTATGAAAACCCCCACATGTTGGTACTTTATATAATTACCTCTTGATTAATTGTAAAATATTTATAAAAAAATATTTTTATTTTTGATGATTTTTATTTTTCATGATTGTTATTGGTAATGATTTCTGTTGTTGAAATATTCTGAAATTTTGTTGCTTTTTCATGAAAATTAGTCAAAATTCATCGTTTTTTAAACCTATTTTAGTCGTTTTTTTATCAAGAAAAATCGCCAAATTTCCAAAAACGTGAGGGTAAAACCCCCAGCGTTTCTCTAATTAATTTTGTTTTTTGTGATTCTTTGTCTTAATTTTGTTGAAAAATCGCGAAATTTAATCATTTTGTATTATATTTCAGCCAAAAATCATAAAAACAATTAGAGAAAATGGTGCTGGGGTTATTGCCCTCAAAATTTAAGAAATCTGACGGATTTTCCTTGACGATTTTCCACAAAAAATAATTTTGTCATCAGAATAAATGAATCTGATTTCACGCTTAGGTTGAAAATTGTTAAGATCAAAGATCTTCGATCTTACATATAAATTTATATTAAGAAATTCTTCACGTAGGTCAATCAAATGTCCGAATTGGTCAGTAAGTTTGAAATTTATTCTTGACAATAACGGATGATGACATCGAAGATAAACAGGATTTATCGGTTCTCGTACGATTAAATATCCAGGAGGTACTTGCGGTTTAAAAGTATATAAAATATATCCTTGTTGAGCTTGATTTGATTTCTCAAGATCTATTTGAAAGCTGCCATCAATTACATCACAAACAAGATTTACTGCGATTGTTGAAGTTATATTAACAATTCCTGGTGAAATATGACGACCTTCACCGTACGGATTATTATTGTGTTTGAGAAGAGATGCTGTTGGGGCTATTTTTCTCCATGACTCGAGTAATTTGGGAAAGTTTTCATTGAAAAGATCGTTGAGTGATTTTTTAGTTCGTCGGTTTCAAATCTTGGTATTACATACGTTGGAAATTTGTCTCTAGCTACTCTATAATATTCAGTAAATATATCTTTATATGTTTGTTTTACGCCAGTTATTGTCCTTGAAAGTACAATATCCACTTTATCTATAAAACAAATAGTTTTCTAATGTATATAGTCAAGATCTGTTATAGCTTGATTTAAATGTTTATCGTTTCAATGATCTTTTCTTTTAGATTGTTATTAGGATACTCCAGAATATAATTTTTAAATAAATTTGCATATGCAGTTTTGTACTCATTTTTAATTTTATCGGTTAGTGAAATGAATGTTTCTTCATTAACAGCATGATATTCTTGTACTTCTCTGATTATGAGGTGTAGATATTCATCAAAACGTTCGTTTAATGGAGATGCGTCTTCCTAATATTCTGGAATCGTCATATACATTTTCTCATTTGAGAGGAATTCGTTCAGATTTGGTTCTGGTGGTTTTTGATATCCTGGTGGAACATCGGGCCATCCTTAAACAGATTTAATCGATGACTGATAAATATCTACAACGTAATCTGGAGACTTTATCTCCATTGCGGCTGATAATGTTGGTTTGTGGACTGTGATAGCTATTTTCACTTCTCTTCCGGTTACAGATTTGATTCTCCGTTGAAATTCATCAATGATTTGTTCGATTTGATAATTTCCTGTAGGAATAGAAACAGCTTGCCAATCAGTAGTTCCATCATCTTTGTTTCTATTTGCAAATACAAATGAATTATTTGCTGGCAATCCACGAAATGATTTTGATCTGATATTTGGCCATCTGTAATATACTCGTAAATTTGCTAGTGCTATTTCTCTCACTGAGATTGCAGTTGGAAAATTAACACTAAATTCTGGATTACTTGAATTTACTGATATCATCGTTGTTTTTACTGGAGTTGTATTTGTCACAATTTGTTGTAGTAGCTCTTGCGATATCATTATTTTTTAAATCCTGATTTTCTAAATCAATTACTGTCTTTGCTCCATTGTAAATTTTAATTATCTCTGTGAATTCAAAATCTGATCTTTTTCCATCACTAAGGCTCGTTGATAATAACGAGGATAATTTGGAGTATGCTGATGTCGCTGTATGTAATTTTTTTATATAATCATGCAATTTTTCATTTGTGCAAGTACATATATTTTTGGCAATGATATTGAGAATATCGGCAATTGTTGTTGTAGTTGAAATACAGATTGTTGCAACTAATGGTGCCATCATTATTATTGTTGATAATAACACACAGGTTCCAGCAACAACAGCAGACACTGAATAAACAATTATATCAGCAATAACTACACGTCTGCGATGTTTCTTTATTGATAAAGAGTATTGTTCGACGGTATCTTTTAATTTTGTTTGCCATTCACGTGCTTGATTGTACCTAAAGTTTTGAACGTCGATTGAAGTGTTCATTCTATTTTACTTAGTAACCAATTGAGACGTTTCAGCCACAAATTCCAGACACCACCAGTAAGATGTTGCGGTTAATTTCTTATCAGCTGCTTCCAGAAGAAATATTTCTTCGTTTCCTTTATTTGATATGACAGACACATCTCCAGAAAACATATCGGTTGAATGCCGCCAGGGATACGTTGTAAAATATCTCAAATTTTGCAGCACTGAACACAAACAGTCTATACACACCAGTGACTTCTGCAGTATGTTTGAGGGTTTTATTTTGCTGTGACCATGTTAAGAATCCAGATGATATTGTGTATACTCTGTTGGTAATCTGTTCCGGAGTTACTCCCGGTGGGGATTTTAATCAGATTCATTTTGTTAACGATATTAGGAATTCCACTTACGACATCTTCTAGTGTTTTTTTAATTGTTTCAATGCTCGTCTTGACATCAGAGAGTTTCACGTCAGCGGCCAACGGGGTGCCAAAGAAATCATTTGCGATTTCATTAAGTTTTCTAACGTTTCTACGGAGAGTTGTAAACGCACCTAAGCGAACGTCATACTCGGCCCGCGACGTGGATAATTTACCATCTACGGTATTGTAGTTAACGTTCACATATTTTGTTCTTACGATATCTGCATCAGATGTTGGATCTCTTAAAACAACTATATTATATCCGTTCATGCTGAGTTCGCCCGTCATTGTATCACAAACAATTAGTAACGCTTCTTGCAATTTCATTTCTAATAGTTGCGAATGATATATTTGAGTCTCTGATTATACCACCGTCAGTAAATAATAGAATGTTATCCGTAGTAGCACCAAGAACTCTACGAATTATATCATTCCATTTGATTTTGCACGTTTTTAAAACAACGTATTTATCCTGAAAAATAACAACTTCATCTCTGTCAACTCCAGTAAGGTTCATAATATCAGCAAGTTCATCTTTAGTCGCGTAATTTGACAAATCAATATCATCTTTTTTTTCCTTGCCCTTGATAGAAGAAGATCTTCCGTAAATATCAACCATTATAATTTAAGATCTGTTTAAAACGACGTGGTTACTTGTATAATCATACACGACTTTATGAGGTGCATTGGAAGACTTTGATATAGCGTTAAGTACATCAATTACTTCACAACCACATATCGGTGGATCAGTCAGTACTTGGATTGGTAATGTTGAATACCAGACCCTCACTTTGTGAAGAGTTTTTATTGTGTTTATGTATTTTAAAAAAGCAACTGGTGGAGGAAGCCCATACGAATCGAAATAAACGATTCATCGTGGATCAATTGCGTATGCCACCCAATGAGTACCAGGCCCTGAATTATCATCAAGATTTATGATTCCTGTTTCAAAATTGTTTGCTTGTTTTGGTAGTTGGTCGCGCATAAAACACCTCTAAAAATTTTATTTTTAATTTTTTAGCAGCATCAAGCAAATAAAAATTTGACATTGGAAAGATCATCGAAGTGTTCCTGGATGTCTGAGACCTTTTCCGTATCGATAAGGGGTTCCCGGTAATCTTAGACCCCTTCCCTTTTTTATATCCTTGTCCTGTAGGTTTCTTTAATGCCATTCCAGCGGCGGTTCCAACAGCACATAACGCCGCTGCTTTCGCTACGGCTGGGGCGGCTGCGGCTATCAACGCTGGTATAGCTGCAAGAAGTGGAAATATACCACCAACTTTAACCATATCTTTAATAGCGCTCGGAGAAAGATGAAGTTGAACCCCCGTTCTTGATTATAAGGCTTTATTAAAATGTTTAAGCTGGTTCTTGGTTAATGATAATTTGTTTTGACCGCAATTAAAAATCTGATTTTTTGTAGTGATATTTTTGTTCCGCATTTACTCGCGAGTTTTGATTGTAATGTTTTCACCTGACCGGAAGTCCGAGTAACTCCAACGTGACTATACGACATTTTTATAATATGATAAGTGATTTAATTACATGTTTTCTACTGGAGCGTCAATAACTCGCATTCTTCCACCAGCGCCTTCAAGTAACATTGATTTATCTGAAAGAATAACTGCAATTGCTCTGTAATTAACACCACCAGCTGAGTTTATATTAGCTCGAAAATGTATATCAACGACAGGTTGTCGATAAATCAAGATGTTCCAATGAAACGTAATAGATCGTATACAGATTTCTAAAATCTAACTGTGATATTTGTAGACCGGTATCTGTATTTTGATCACGTCCCATAAATGTCATTTAACGATGATTTGCAAGTGCTATGTAGTTATTTTCAAAATTTAAAGTTATATCTTCAGATGGCTTCTGATGTTCATTTATCCGTAAAGAAACCTCACTAGTAATAAAACTGTCAAATATCATATGACTACGTTCTTGATTATTTAATCGTTCAGCATTTTGAAAAGCGATAAATATATGTCTTGGCGCAGAAACTCCTTGTTGTGATGCAATATGCTATGTGAATAACCCAGCATTATTACTCTGAATGCTATCTGTGGTCATTAACAACCATGATAACAATGATTTACCACCTGAATCCATAAAAGAAAGTAATTTTTGTTATTCAGCAAGCGATGGAGTCATTACTGGCATCCATAATGAAAGTTTAAATAAAATTACGTTTCCTTCAGCAACAACGGCTGGTCGCCAAATAACATCATTATCGTTACCCTTTCTTACAAGTACATCTGTATGTTTCGCTCCAAAGATAACTTTTCTGACATTTCTACAAAATCCAAAGTTATGAGATAATCGAATTGCGCACGAAAATCTTCTACGACCATCTTTCAACATTACTTTACGTGTAGCAAATCCTAAGTTGTAATTTGGTCTGGTGTTAATAATCATGTTTTCAGCATCAATATCAGCAGCGCCTGCATTGTTTCTTGGTCGTCTTATATCATGCTGGTTACTTTCAGGATGATCAGTGTTATCTTTGGCGAACATCACTGACGGTCCAGCTGATCTTGTATAATCATCTGAATATCTTGCTAAACCTATTATCGTTGTAGCAACATCAACGTCCTTTTGAATTGTTTCAATATTTTTTCCATCAATCATGTAAGTGGCGCTATCAAATAACGCCATAATACCATTGTTAACAAAACCAACTATGACATCAGCTCCATATGCTGTATTAAGAGGAACATCTGTTACAAGCTCTCCTTCTACCTCAATAAATGCTTCGGCGGGTAAGAAATATCTGTTTGTGTCTTGAACTTGTAATTCGATTCGACCACGCTGATTTGTTTGTCTTGCGTCGTAGGAATAAAATTGATAATCACGCATCGATTCATCTTTGAGAACTGGCGCGTCTATATCAAATGCAGGATCAGACACACGTTTGAACATCTTTATTGTATTTATTAACGTCTAACACGAAGACCACTCCCTGAAATAAAACTTGTATTTGTCGGTATAATTTCATTAGTTAACTTTGTGGGAACAACTTCATTAGCAGCCAATTCCGCTAGTTTTTTATTTGTTTTTTGATTTATTATTTTACTGACATTTGCAGGCATAACTTCAGTGTTGGGTAATTTTACTTGCTGTGGTTTTCTTCTAATTAACCGTGTTAGTCTATCCCTTATTGCCGAGAATGCTTTACCAGCAAGATTACCAATATCGCCGATGCCCTTATCACGAACAGCCTCAATAGCCTTCATCCCTAATTGTTTTGCAATCGGTATTGCTTTTAGAGCCATCCTTCTGAAAAAACACCCATAACAGAATCACCAAGTCCATATCCGTAAATTGCTTTGTAAGTTGGCAGTCGTGAATTTACTACCCTGACCATTACAGGTCCACGTTAAGCATTGTGTATAATCATTTTTTATATACTGATTAATTAATTGTTTAGTCGCTGTGATAATCATCAGCAATTTCATCAATAAGGGATAATAAATGTTGCGATCCATAATACCGCCAGTGAATAATCTTCGACAAATATCAGATATTTCATTCATAATTTCCAGCGAATTATTTCCTGCACGTTTTCCTCCAATCAGAACTTCTGATCTATCTAAATCGGTAAGAACACTGTCAGGACAGACAATAAGCCAACTTCCTTGAGTAGTTGAATAAAAACCACTTCCAGTAGCGCCTGAAGATGTGTCATCACCAGTTTTTTTCTGACTTCCTGGAGGATCATAAAAATTCTTCGTTTTGCTGATCTTTTATGTCCGGCTTTAGCTCTTTCCAAATTTTCTTCTACCTTTTTTTTTATAAAATCAGCTACTTCTTTCTTAAAATCAGGAAGATTCCGACTGTAAGAAACTGGAATGAAACCATAACGTAGGGAATATACATCCTCATACCATTTTTTTGTGATTATTAAGATAATCAAGAGTATACTCACTTTTTACATGTTCTGGTATAAGACCAACATATGCAGCTGTTTCTACTAATTTTTCACGAGTTAATTTACTTATTTTTTATAGCTTCAGGTCTGAATCTACTTCTAATTTTAGTTAGTTCTTCTTCTTCCTCTTCCTCTTCTTCCTGCTGTGGAGACTCTTGCTGGTGAGTAACTGGAGGAAAAGATATTGGGGGCTGAGGAAGTCGTCGACGAGGAGATATTGGTTTTTCCTGCTGTCGTTCTATTTGTTGCTGCGGTGGAGGAAGTTGATAGGAAGGTTCCTGCGGTGGAGGAAGTCCTGATTGTTTATCAATCCCTTTTATTTCTTTAACAAATCTTGCATATTTTAGATCAGTATTTTTGGCCTGATTTTCGTTATAATATACACGAAATATCCATTTGATCAAACTATCATCGTTCACAGTTTTATATTCACGTTTTAAAAATCCAGATTTATTAAAAAGAGCACTATATGCCAAACGAGGTAAATCCTCCTCGTCAGTATTTAAATTCCTTTAACAACACCTTCCTTAAATTTTTTGATTAATTCAGTATTTTCTTTCATTATTTTAGGTCTAGGCTCAAGACCTTCTTTTATTTTACCAATACCTTCAAGTATTTCTTCATCTGCGGGCGGGGGGGGGGGGGGCGGGCGCTGAGCAGCGGCTATGCCAGCTAGAAGTGTTTGTAAAAGCTTCATTGTTTTCTTAGTTTCTTTAGCAGTTTGTTTTAACGTTGGATGAAGACCTTCAGTAGCTTCTACAACTTTGTCAGTAACTATTGTAACAGGTTTAAATAATTTTTCTGTATCTTCAGCAAATTCAACTTGTGCCTCTTGACGCTCTTGAAGTTTTTTTCTAAGAGAATCACGAACAGGCAAAAACTTTTTAATTGCTTCTAATCTTTCTCTGGCTAATCTAGCTGTATAAGATTCAGCACCAGGTGCCATTACTGATATACATAATATTCTAATTATAGCAGCAGAGGAGGCGCGACCTCAAATAAAGTTTGATAAAAATAAAGTGACTTAATTAGAGAAAAGTCGGAGAATTTCTCTAATTAGTTCAAGATTTTTTTAAAAAAATTTCGTATGAGGTTTTAGTTTTCAAAGTTACGTTTCAGCAAAAGGTCTGTTTGCCTCCACTGCTGCTGTATGTGTATGTGTGTGAGTGTAAATAGCAACTAGCGTACTAAATGCTCGCGATGTAACTTTTGTCAAGTAAAGGGATAATTTTCCATTATTATTTTCCCAAACCTTAAATTGTAGTTGGCAATAAAACGTTTGCTCCTATTCTGATATCCTACATCTAGTTACCAACTTACAAAAAAGGAACTCCTATGTTATTAGGTTCAAATCTTGGAGCCCCCTCCCACCCCCCCACCCCCCGAACCCCCGTTTAACGACACTATGTTTAAAAATGCCGCGGACCACCTGATTTTAGTTTCGCAATCTAATGCACAAACTGTTTCTATATTTCAACGCATTAGCATTACGTTCTATAGGAAATTTGTGGTTCGACCCCTATATGTAATTTTGTGTGAGCACTAGTTTTGTTAATTGAAAGGAACAGTCTCTTCATACATCCTATCGTAAGCAAAAACAACAAATATCTCCATATGATATCATTGTTTCTCGTACCAATGATACAGCTGCAAAGGATCCCTCTCCAGCCAAATAGCTATATGACATCACGTGGAACAGCTGCAAAAGATCCCTCTCCAGCCAAATATCTATATGACATCACGTGGAACAGCTGCAAAGGATCCCTCTCCAGCCAAATAGCTATATGACATCACGTGGAACAGCTACAATGGATCCCAATCTCTTCTACCAGCTACAATGGTTCCCCTCCCTTCTAACGGCTACAACGGATTTCCCTCCTTTCTATCAGCTATATGATATCACATGGTGCAGCTACAATATCCCCCACCCTTTTAACAGCTAGAATGGACCCCACCCGTCTAACAGCTATATGACATCACATGGTACAGTTACAATAGATCCCCCTACCGTCTAACAACTAAATATCACATGGTGCAACTAAAATGGATCCACCTCCATTCTAACAGCTAGAATGGATCCCCCTACCTTCTAACAGCTATATTATATCACATGCGACAGCTACAATAGATCCCCTCCCTGCAAACAGCTTTATGATATCACATGGTACACCTACTAGGGATTCCCTTCCTTCCTAACCGCTACACTGGCTTCCATTCCCTTCTAACAGCTATATATCACATGATACAGCTATACCCTCTCTTCTAACATATATATGATATCACATGGTACAGCTACAGTGGATCCCCTCCCTTCGAACAGCTATATGATATCACATGGTACACATACAAAAGATTTCCTTCCTTTCTAACAGCTAAAATGGATCCCACTCGCTTCTAACAGCTATATATCACATGGTACAGCTATAATGGATCATCTTCCTTCTAACAGCTATATGATTTCACATGGTACAGCTAAATTAATAGATCCCTTCCTTTCTAACATCTATATGATATCACATGGTATGGATCCCCGTCCCTTCTAATAGCTATATATAATATGGTACAGCTAAAGTGAATCCCCTCCCTTCTAATATTTATATGATATCACATGGTACAGCCACAATAGATCCCCTCCTTTCTAACAGCTATATAATATCACATGGTACAGTTTCACTGGATCCTTCTCCTTTCGAACACCTATATGATATCACATGATAGATTTTCACTGGATCCCTTCTAGTAGCTATATGATATCACATGGTACTACTACAATGGACCCCCCTCCATTCTAACAGCTGTATGATATCACATGGTACTACTACAATGGACCCCCCTCCATTCTAACAGCTATATGATATCACATGGTACTACTACAATGGACCCCCCTCCATTCTAACAGCTATATGATATCACATGGTACTACTACAATGGACCCCCCTCCATTCTAACAGCTATATGATATCACATGGTACTACTACAATGGACCCCCCTCCATTCTAACAGCTATATGATATCACATGGTACTACTACAATGGACCCCCCTCCTTTCTAACAGCTATATAATATCACATGGTACAGTTTCACTTGATCCATCTCCTTTCGAACAGCTATATGATATCACACGATACATTTTCACTGGATCCCTTCTAGTAGCTATATGATATCACATGGTACTACTACAATGGACCCCCCTCCATTCTAACAGCTTTATGATATCATATGGTACTACTACAATGGACCCCCCTCCATTCTAACAGCTGTATGATATCACATGGTACTACTACAATAGACCCCCCTCCATTCTAACAGCTATATGATATCACATGGTACTACTACAATGGACCCCCCTCCATTCTAACAGCTATATGATATCACATGGTACTACTACAATGGACCCCCCTCCATTCTAACAGCTATATGATATCACATGGTACTACTACAATGGACCCCCCTCCATTCTAACAGCTATATGATATCACATGGTACTACTACAATGGACCCCCCTCCATTCTAACAGCTATATGATATCACATGGTACTACTACAATGGACCCCCCTCCATTCTAACAGCTATATGATATAATATGGACTAGCACTGTATGATGAGGTTCCCTTATGCACATAATCTTTTAAATCTAATTGCTAATTTAATCTCTCTCTCTCTCTCTCTCTCTCTCTCTCTCTCTCTCTCTCTATATATATATATATATATATATATATGTATATATATATATATATATATATATATATATATATATATATACAATATTTTAAAAAATTTATTTAGTTATATACATATATAAATACAAATATTGATATTTTTCCATATAAATAATGTATACGTATATAAGCAGATATACTCATTACAAACATAAACACCCGCATACACATTACACATATAAACACCTGCATACACATTACACACATAAACACCTGCATACACATTACACACATAAAGACCTGCAATCACATTACACACATAAACACCTGCATACACATTACACACAAAAACACCTGCATACACATTACACACATAAGCACCTGTATACACGTTACACACATAAACATCTGCATACACATTACACACATAAACACCTGTATACACCTTACACACATAAACACCTGTATAAACCTTACACACATAAACACCTGCATACACATTTTGTTTGTTACATAAGTAATTACTGAATAACTGTCAGTGCTGCTTTAATCTTTTCCCAGCATACTCTTATTTTTTATGCCTTTGCCAAGGTGTACATGCATGTAGAATATATTTCCCGATGTTTGCAAAAATTGCATTTCTTCTATGCAGGCCATCAAACTTGGAATGTAATTTTGTTTCTACATGTATTTTTGTACTCTTTTATCAGAATTAGGCATATATTAATGCTTTCCAATTTTTGTGCATTCTTAATCCCAAAATTAAAGGTCTTTATTGTTAAATCTAACTCAGCATGACATTTGTCTCCAAGAATTGACGTGAAATGTATCAATACTGCTTTCAAAAAATGACATCCAAAACATAAATGAAGCAGAGTCGATGCAGTTTCATTACAAACAGACGATAATGATGATTTAGAGATGTTAGTATAGAGAATTCTGCTGTGAACTATGTATGGAAAGCTCCGAATTCCTACATCCTCAAAAATAGAAAAGATAAGGAAATATTGATTCCCAAATTTCGTGTGAATAACTCTGACTTAAAAAATAGTTCTATTTAGTTTCCATTTGAATGGGAAGGTTTATTTCTCTTTTATTAATGTACAAAAAATAATTATGCATTTCTGTACAACTTCCTGAGAAAGTTTATATTTCGTGTAGTGGTGATTCGAATTTCATAACACTTCTAACAGTTTTTCCAAGTTCCCGTTATGAGTCAATAACTCCATAGAATCCAACAAAAGTAATACGAATATTAATTTTTTTTTTCGTGAACTCGTAATCGAAGAACATGACATCTTAAAAATTTTGTCATTAAAAAGAATATAGACCTTTCACATCATTTCTTCAGAAAGAATGTATTATCATTTATCTTGATATATTTATTACCAAAGTGGCATTGACAAATGTTTTTCAGGATTTGTGGTGAAAATTCCAACCATGCAAAATGCACATAGTTAAAAAACTATTAAACATCTGTGAAACAATGTGGAGTCCCTATTTTGTTTAGAAAGGAAATATTGTCCCTTCCACGCTTTTCGAGTGTGTTTATAAGAAGTTTCCATGGTGAATTGCTGAGATGATAAATTATTTCATCCAGTCATCGGTTTTGCACCGGATGCAATATCTACCGAAGTATTTCCATTTTTATGATGTTATTGTCTTTATTATTATTATTATTATTAATATTACTACGAAACATAATTATCTTAACATCTTTCCTGCAGAACCTCCTTACATGTCTCACCGGGATATAATTTATTTACCAAATCCTGTAGATGACGTTGATCTCTAGCCACGTCTTCCTTCTTTCCTTTGTTCACATCTTAGAATTAGGTCACAACATTCTGGTTCGCTATGTGACAGACACAAAAACAAGAACCCGCTCATTTATTATTACTGCACGACCTTGTATTGTTATATTCTTGTAAATAGCTCCCAGTGATTCTAACATATAGGAGTGCAGAAGTTTTCGTAGATTTTGTGTTAAGTGTTTGCTTGTATATATATATATATATATATATATATATATATATATATATATATATATATATATATATATATATATATATATATAGAGAGAGAGAGAGAGAGAGAGAGAGAGAGAGAGAGAATTATAAATATACCCCAGACAGAACGGAAATGGCTATCCATGGATTCTATAAGAATGCTTGATAGTAGTAGGCAAAATTATTTGTATTATATATATATATATATATATATATATATATATATATATATATATATATATATATATATATATATATATATATATATACATATATATATATATATATATATATATATATATATATATATATATATATATATATATATATATATATATATATATATATATATATATATATTATACGAAGTATACATACAAAAATACATATCTATACACGGGAAAGTGCATCTGCTATTCATTTTCTTTTCCTTTTTGATGTGCCTGATATCATATTATTTTCGTGGAACAACAAACTCCACCTAAATAGTCCTTGATTTTTAATTTTCATCTTGCTGATGATAGTAACGGGGTTGTAATTACTAAACACAATAATCGAAGGAGCTCAACTAAGCTAAACTACAAAATCTTGTAGTGCCAATATCAAAACCAAACATTCCTTCTCGTTTGTTGAATAATTTCTTTGGTGTGTATTTAATTTCTTGGAAAGAAAAGCACACTGGATGATCAACACCAGTTTTATCTTCTTGAGTTAATAGTGCTCCAACCCCAACATCACGTGCATCAACAGACAGTTTAAACTGATTGGCTATAATGTGGATCTGTAAGAACTGGTGCGCTCTTAAGTATGACCCTTAACTTATCAAAGCCTCCTGACAGCTTTCAGTCCAATGAAACTTGGTTTTCTTGCTCCATAAATTTGTTAGGGGTTCAGCAGTTATAGAAAAATTGGAAGAAAGTTTCCGATAGTATCCAGCCTTACCTAAAAATCGTATCAGTTGCTTTTTACTAACAGCACAGGAAAGTCAGAGATAGCCATGACCTCAGCATATATAGGTTTAATTTGTCCATACCCCACGATATGCCCTAGAAAAGTTACAGTAGCACGGCAGAATTCACTTTTGGATAAAATAATTGTCAAATTCGCATCAGTGAGTTTGTCAAAGAATTTCCGAATTGTCGCTAAATGTTCTTTCCAGGTGTCGTTGTAGATGATGGCTTCATCAATGTAAGCATATCAGTTGTCTAGACCAGGGGTGATCATATTTATTAGACGTTCAAAAGTACCTGACGAACCTTTCATCCCGAATGGCATCACTTTGTACTGATAAAATCCATATGGAGTCACAAATGCCGAAATTTCCTTTGCCCTTTCCGTCAGTGGAATTGGCCAAAATCCTTTCAGAAGGTCAAATTTTATGACATAATTGGCATATCCGATTTTATGAATGGAGTCATCGATTCTTGTAAATGAAACTGAATCTGTTTAAGTCACACTGTTCACCGTCCTATAACCAGTATACCTACGGAAAGTTTATTCTGGTCTCGGAACAAGTATACATGGTGAACTCCAGTCACTTTTAATTAGCTCTACAACATCGTTCTCCAGCAAATACTGAATGTCTTTTTTCAAGTATTCCTGTTTGAGAGGGTTCATCCTGTACGGGTGTTGTTTCACAGGTTTGGAATTTACAATTTCAACGTCATGGAAAATTGTATTTTTTTCTTGTAGGAACATCTGGATATAAGTGCTCATATTCAAATAATAACTGTTCAAGTTCATTCCAGTCTTGCTGTAGAAAATTTGAGCGTTTCCGGTCCAGATCTTTTATAATTTCTGAAATCCGAAGATTTGCCACTCCAATATGAATAAATGGTATTCCTTCACTTAAATCGTCACTGAGTGGGACAGGTATTACTAAATTAATTGCAGGTTTAACCTGGCTGTCTCTCTCAATATACTGGTTCTCCTTTTGCTATGTATATTTTATTTCATGTATAGTTGATTTAATTTAATTGTTTGTTTGTTAGTTTTAATTTTTTTTATATTGCAATACATGTTATAGTAATTTAATTTTGTTTACTGGAAATTGACATTTTCCAGAAAATAGTTTGACCTGCCTGTTTTTTCGTATCTGTGTACCTAAAAGCTGACCTAGTTCCTGACCGTGATTGAGAAGGAAGTAAAGAACATCTTTTTCTTTTTTTATTCTTAATGTGTGATTGATAAGACTAAAATCGAAGCTGACTGTGACAACTTGACTTTAGACGTAAATATCTTCTACGGTGTTCTCGAAATTCTGGTTTTACTGGAGGGTTGACTAACATCCGGGAATCTGTTTTGCGTCTTAATTTAGTGTATAACCTTTTTATATAGAGAATTTGTTTAGTTGGGTTTCTAAAGAATTGGACGCAAGGTGTTTGTTCTGTTGTGACCAGTCTCATTTTTCTTCAAATTATTTGGATTCTAAGAGATTAATTATTATTATCCCTCGAGAATATTTAAGTGCCCATGCATAATTCTGGACAAAAACATTTATTGAAATTTTATTCGGAATTTAATCAACGGAATATTATTTTGCATGGTATAACAAAGAACTATAGGCACATCAGTACTACATTGGCTATAGCAAACGTCATCGCCTTCCATTTTGAAGTTTCGTCGGGACTCGAATATCATATTCATTAGAACACTTTATTACTAGGACTCCTAAGCAACGTTCCCTCTAAGCTGCGCGCGCACGGCCGCGCAGTTGCTCAGGCATCCCCGCGCAGCTGAATTGTTCTCCACGCAGCAGATCAAAATTACCAAATATTCAATCCAACATTGATACTCAAGTCATCGTAATCCTTGCACAATGCAGCGCGCATAGCGCGCACATCTACCATTCGCTTAGAGGGAACGTTGCTCCTAAGTTTTAATTCTTTGATCAACTTTTGATTATATTTGGATTAGATTCTTAAAACCGTAAGTTCCTTTTTTCATTTGTACCTTATTTTTCTAGGGAAATAAATTATTTGTTAAAGTTTCCAAAGCTTGTTGTTTTCACTCTTTTCTTTTGTTGCGTTTATTAAGAGCCTAAACGTAACACTTTACATTATTTAGATCGCAGGAGTACTATCATTATAATTTAACTCATTGATTTTCTTTTTAACTTTGTAACGGCCGTAATATGTAATCTGAAGAAAATTTTGAAGAATGAGCAAGTGAAACAGAATTCTATTACCAGACTAAAAAGTTATCTTCATTGTAGTTCTGTCAAACCATAACTTTACTTTTGATTTGAACTGCTGAATGCCAAATTCAAGCGCACTCATGTGGAAAGTTCCAGACCTAAAATTTTACCCTTGATCAGATTGGACAGATTTGGGAAGGCCAAACTGAGTAAAACCCTTTATCAAAGCTTTTACTGTTGTTTTAGATTTAATATTGCTCAAAGTAATTGCCTCTGAGAACCTTGTTGACGCACACATAATGGTCAACAAGTATTGGTTACCTGACTTGGTCTTAGGTATTGGACCAACACAGTCTACCATTATTCTGCTAAATGGTTCGTCAAATGCAGGAATAGGTTACAGATGAGCCTTAGGTATCTTATGATTGGGGTTTCCTACCATTTGACAAGGATGACAAGATTTACAGTATTTTCAAACATCACTTTTGATTTTTGGCCAATAGAAGTAACCTGCGATCTTGTGATAAGGCTTATTATTCCCTAAATGACCAGCCAAAGAAGTTTCGTGAGCCAGACTAAGTATTGTCTATCTGTATGATTTTGGAACTACAATTTGATAGTTCACGGACCACTCGTCACCGAAGATACCTCAGGAGTTCTCCATTTTCCATGTAATGAAAAGACAGGTACTTCAGTGGCTTCAATTTCACTAATGGCCCTTTGAAGCAAATAGGAAATCTCAGGATCTTTTTCCAGTTCTACGACAAGTGATTGTCGTCTATCACCATGATTAGAATAAAAAGAATGAAGAGTGAAAAGAGGATCACTGTGATTAATAACGTTTGATTTATCCAAACAAGGAGTGAAAGTGACCTCATCAAAAGTCTGACCAATACATGTGTCAGCTAAAGGAATACTTTCCTTATCAACATCATTCTCAAGAGTTGTCTTTGCCATATATCTAGTAACTGCACAAGCTGGGTATAAATCAGGGAATTCTTTTTAATAGTATCGACTTTTTGATCCAAACAAGGCCTGTCAGTTACAAGTGGATTAATCACAACCTGATCTCCAGCTAGGTAGTTGCCTAGTAATAAATGATTGCCCTCAACGGGTAAAGAATACACTGTTCCGAGAGTAACGAGTCCTGAGACTAAGTCTTATTACACATTTACACAATGGAGAGGAACATTAACAAAGCTGCATTCTACTCACTGAATAAGAACACTGTCATTGAAATCAAACTTCTCAGAAAAAGGCAAATAAAAGACTCTCAGAAGCTCCTGTGTCCTTTAAAAGTTTAATAGGGATGGGATTGGCCGAATCGTCCAAGAGTGATATAGAACCCTTCTACATCAACGGTTCATAATTCTCCATAATAAAATCAGACTGGGGCTATTAGACCTAAAATGTGTTGCTTTCAATACTTGACCGTGACCGTGTCTTTATTTTTCAATTTGTAGCAATCAGAAATAACTTGTCCGTTCTTCTTGCAATAGATACACGTAGGACGAGACAAGGATGTATGATCAAGCTTATCAGAAGCTTGATTTTTAAAAGTTCAGCCCGATTGAAATTTAGAAAGGCTTGTATTAGGCAGATATTCTCTTCTACTAAAAGACTACTGAGTGTTAAATTTGCCTACAAAAAGAACATTTTTGAGCTAAAGAATACACGTCAGCGGGATGACTAACAATTTACAAGGTTTTGACCTTATGCTCATCAAGATAATTCTTATTGTTACTATGGCAATGTTCCTAAACTCTTTAAGAAACACAAGCTGGTTGAGACTTTCATAATCTTGATCAACTTTCTTGGCTAAGCACCATCGATCTAATAACTGCACTTTTTCTCATGAAAATTCGAATGAGTTTGTCCAGCTTCCTTTTTATAGTTAATGAATTTTTGCCGATAAGCTTCAGGGACTAACTCATAACCCTGTAAGATGCATTCCTTAACCAAACTTATTCTGCACTTTGCTGAACTGGCCATGAATGGAAAATATAACTAATTTTACTAGTAAATACAGATTGTAATAATAGTCCAATGCATCCTTGGTCATTTCAAATTTTCCGTACTTGTTTTCAAAACGAGGTAAATATTTGTCTACTCTTTTTCTCTGAAAGTGGGCATTAGCCTAACATTCTTAGTAACATCAAAACCTGAATTTGTATCAGAAATGAGAATCTGCTTTTCACTTGCCATTTCTTTTATTCTAAACTGATATTCCTTCTCTTCCTTCTCTCTTTGCATTTGCATCTGTCTTTCTCTTTCTCTCTCTCTCTCTCTTCTAATTGCACGTGGGGTTTTTTCTTTATCTTTCTGTCACTGCATTTGTTTTCCTTTTTCTGAAGTTCACGTTTCCTTAACTCCATTTCCATATCGAATTTTCATTTTAATTCCTTTACTTTTGTGTCAGAGTCTGAAACAGACTTACTGATCGAAACTAAAGCACTTTGAACCAAAACATTCTTTTCTACCAAATACTGGACCAAAATATTTTTTATTTCTTGCCTCGTTAAGAAAGCCTCAGAAGGGTAATATTTTCCGACAAGTTGACACAATTCATCTTTCTTCAAATGTCTAATCGTTCCTTGATAGGATTTGAAAGAAAGATTTACACTTTTGATGACATTGTAAAAAGAACTTGCTGATTTCACTAAAGATTTCAAAAATGTAAAATAATACTTGGAATTTAAACATTTACAAAACGTAAAGGAATTTACATTTCAAAAAATAGAATTTTCTAAAATATTTTAGAAAAATTCATATATAACAAGGACGAGCACCACAATTTTCTTTGTTACGTGTTTAGGCTCTTTCAAACAGTAACAATAAAAGAGTGAAGACAACAATCTTTGTAAAATTGAATAAATCATTCTTTTCCTTAGAAGAACAAGGTGAAAATGAGAAAACGAACTTACAGTTCTAAGAATCAAATAAAAAAATAATCCAAGAATAATACAAGAATTAAGAAGAGAAGTCTTAGTAATAAACAGTCCTAATGAAACTGAATTCGAATCCCAATGAAATCCAAAATGAAGAGTGATGACGTATGATATGGTCAGCGTCGTACTGATGTGTTATCAGTTCTTTGCTGAATCGCATAAAATAATATTACACTGTTTGAATTCTGTGTAAATTTCGATAATTGTCCTTGTCCAAGAATTAATTTAAAGCACAAGTATTTCCAGGGGAAAAAAATCTCCTGAAATCCAAATAATTTGAAGAAAGCAAAATAATTATCCCCCAAAACTGGTCACAACATAAAACACTTTAACTTTCAAGGGTTAAGGCAAGAAATGACCATTGTTTCTCAAAATATCAATAATATATCTAGCTACGATGCAAAGCAGATGCCAGGACGTGGGTCAAACCAGAGTTCCAGAGTTTGTAACAGTTGCCGCATGTTATTTGTCACATACTCCAAGCATGGCTTCGATTTCACTTTATGAATCTTATTGGGAGAAAAAATTTAAATTTTTTTTATATAAAAAAGTCGCCTACTTGAACGCTTACTGGTTCTGAATCAAGGTCAGGAATTAGGACAGTATTAGCTACACAGTTTCTATTATTAGTTGTTTTCAAAAAACAGGTCAGACAGAACTGAACTGAATTTCTAGAAAATTTCAAATCCAGTAAATAAAGTTATATTACAATAGCATGTAATGGAATACTTTTTTTAAAAAACTAACAAACAAAAAAATAAATTTAATCAAATATGCATTACTATAAAACTATATAACTCTCTCTCTCTCTCTCTCTCTCTCTCTCTCTCTCTCTCTCTCTCTCTCTCTCTCTATATATATATATATATATATATATATATATATATATATATATATATATATATATATATATATTAATATAAACTGACAACTAATAGTGTGAAACTGGTATCTAACTGGCCTGAGCGCTTTCGACTCTTTAATGTGTCTTCTTCACAGGCGAATACAAAACATAGTCAAGAAAAACAAATAAAGCTGAAAAACGGTTATGTTTGCGAAACTTTACATGGCTGTTTCTTCAGGAATTCAACCTTTTATCTGTATTATGCTTCAACTAGTTTATTTCATCTTGTTGCTGATACCGGAAAATATTTGTTTTGACCTAGAAATTGATGAGCCATAACGACATCTGTTATTTTATGTAAAAACTGTAAGCGCAAATTATATCCAGGATATTTCATTGTTATTGTAGCCATAAGCTATTAAGCAAATTTAGGGGAATAAATTATTTGTTAAAGTTTACAAGACTTGTTGGTTTTGGCTCTTTTATGTTACTTTGTTCAAAACAAGTTGAGCAGTAACTTTATATGTGAAATCATGTATTGTTGTGTTCGGACATAATTTAAGAAGAATCACAAAGAGCACAATGATTTTGTTTGGACTAAAACAAAGTTACTTTGAGATTTTTGTGAATTAATTAAAAACTATTCTGGTTGTTATCATTGTGAAGAAATAAAAGTTATTGGTATACGAGCACATTCAATATTAGAACTGATTCTGACCATTCTAAACTTTTGGACTTCATTAAGACATTTTACGTTTATTTGGGAATTAATTCACAATACTGTATGTTGCTCTTAAATGTTGACTTTGAATCTTTGAAAATTTCGTTACTTCCAATAAACTTATTGGTTTTGCTTCTTTGTGTGGTTTTTTTTTATAGTTAAGACCTTAAGAGTCGTATCTATATATATATATATATATAGAGAGAGAGAGAGAGAGAGAGAGAGAGAGAGAGAGAGAGAGAGAGTGAGAGAGAGAGAGAGAGAGAGAGAGAGAGAGAGAGAATTATGTTAATTCCCCTGCTAACTAAAGCATAATTATTTCTTTAGCCAATTATATATTGACTTTGGCTGTGAAAGGTTTTGGGTAAACCGATTCAAAAATCGATAGCGTCCACGTAGTATTGGAACAGGTACACATTGATTTTGTAACGGAAATATGGCAAGTCAGTCATTTACTATAAGGAAATAAGATAAAATCTGCCGCATAGATTACACGTAGGCCCCCGTAAAGAAGGACCTTTATTGCTGTTATTATTAATAAGGTAGCGTGGCTGCGTTGAGCTGCAATCTAGCCTAATTTTGACTATCTAAAGGTATATATCTTATCGACATCTATGGATCGTCTTTCTGGATTATAAATATAACAGTGACATAGGAATGTCACAATCAAGAAAACTTAAAGAGAGCGAACGGTTTTGGTCAAATCAATATAATGTGAATTTGGGCGTTTTGTTTGTTTAAATTTATGGAGATAATGTCGAGACCACGATAGGGTCTTAAAATATATTGATCGCTGATTTAGTTGGTTTTCATATGTTGATACTCGATAAATGAATACGTGACACCTCACCATATATATATATATATATATATATATATATATATATATATATATATATATATATATATATATATATATACACATATATATACTGCATCTTGCATAAATGTCTTGGCTGAAAGCTGTATTACCAGCGTGTTATTTGCAGCGTCTAAGAATGTAAAACGATAAACGATGGTATTATCAGCCAAAATCTATATCGTCAGTGTTTACTTTTTAATTTTATGGAAATCTTGAAATCTGGTTTTTAATATCTTTATTTCTCCAGAGGTTTATATGATTTTTAAATGGGATCATTTTTTATACTCAGTATAATCCAAGTTATTGAAACCGACTGTACTGAGGTAATTGCCTTTGTAAATTTACACCGTTGAGTGACGCATCATTTTGTGGGGAAAACCCACAATTAAAAACAAAAATGCTAAATAGCGTGACAATCATTTTCTTCATGATCATCACTCGAAACCCTTCTTCCTTTTTGGACTATAATGTGTATTTATTCTAAATATGTGTCATTCTTATTTATTGGGTTTTTCACTAAGTCAGGTAATGACCTTATTTCACTTTTCAACTATTATCAAGGTAATGCAGTTTTAATTCATTGACCAAAAGGACAGAAAGGTAAATCGTTTTATTATTGAAAGTAGTTTCGTGTGTAGGGAGGGGGATGGGTAATCAAGAAGAGGGATAAATCACAATTTTTACACATGGGAGAGGTAATTTCTGGACTCGTGCAAGAGGTGGGGTTAAATTTGAAGTTACTCATCGGACTGTAGGCATAGTGAAATAGCTGTACATAACGACAAGATCTATTTATAAGTCTTATTTATCTTTAATGGATGAATTCTGGGAAATACGTTACCTGATAATATAATGAATGACGTTGATTTTGTACAGTCAACGAAGTGGAAATGCTATCCAAGTTTTTGCTATTATGTCCATAAATGCGTATACCTCGTCTTGTTTGTTTTAAAACTGGTTTGGTTTGATTTTGTGTGTTTAACACACCTGATAGGCTATATATATATATATATATATATATATATATATATATATATATATATATATATATCGATCAGTATATTCGGTGAAGGAAGAAACTGGGAAAACCCAGGTTAAATACACTCACCTTCTAGAAGCCTTCCAACATAACAATTTAGCCGAACCGAGTCTCAAACCCATTGGCACAGATGTCATATATATATGTTATTGATCTCAGGGCACTCTTCTTTAAAACACACCAAGATGTCGAGGAGAAAAAAACAACATTATTTTCAAGCATTACGATCCTACGCGTTGTTATATTTGGAGAGTTGCCAGCTAATCTGACCGTATCAACTAATGTAAATTACAAAATGTTACCTTGTTTCGTTTCGTTTGCTTGCCTTTTTTATATGTTGTTAATAAACTCAGAATATGTTATTTACATAATTGTTATTGATAATTCTTTTTATTTGATGTTCGATGTCGGACACGAAAAAGCAAACAAGTAATTCAGTGTATTCAGAAATGAAACACAGGCACTTTGCATTCTTGAAAGAATTTATCGTTTATATGAAATGGTAAAATCTGATTAGCTGCGTTAACTTACCTACAATAAGGACCTGTCACAGCTTCTCATCTTGCATCTCTTCTTTTCCCTCCTCTTGTACTGCATTATTTCTTCCGTCCATAGATTTCCATTAATATTTTATGTTAGATATGAATCAATCATTATCAGTGTTAAGGTGTCTTTATTTGGATATTATCAACATCATCCCAAAACAAACATCATCGGTGTTAAGATGTCTTCATGTGGATATTATTAGTAACATCCCAAAACAAATATTATCAGTGTTAAGGTGTCTTTATATGGATGTTATTACAATCATCCCTTCTCTTTCCAAAGTTGTCATGCAGGTAAAGTCATGGGTTGTAATCACACTCAGAAAAAAAGTGATTCTTTTATGTTGCTGTAGTCGCTTAGTTAAAATATATGTTTTATCAAGTTAAGGGGCCATGGTTATTCAGCCTGTAAAGCGTCTGCGTCGTAATCGGACCCCCTGATGCTAGCCTTGGCCGGCTGACTCAGTGTGTCCTCAGGAATGTCATTTAGCTCGCATTTCCTTAGTACAGTATACACAAAAATGTTGTTGTTGTTGCGTTTAACGCCACAGCACACGATAGGCTATACATGGCGGCCAGTATTAATGGTGGAGGAAGAACCCGGGAACACCCCGTAAAGGACCACCGACCCACCACAAAAATGTAACAGTGACAGTGGAAATAGATCATAACGGACCAGCATGACCAACAGACGCATTCAAAAATGTACTTTATGTTTTGAATCAACATTTAACTTTTATTTGTTAAATTAGTTTTGTGTCAAATTACAGCGCATAAATGAACGTTACACGATTTGGTGTTTTCGTTTCAAGAATAAGACGTTATTTAGTAAGCAATAATCTATGTGAATACCGAGCATTGCTTCAAAAGTTCCATTTCATGGATTTTTTTTTTACTTTCAGATCTCCAATATGATTGTTCTAGGACATAAGTTTGAGGTCAATCTCAATTATTCAGTTTTTATTCTGGTGTTTGTTCATGCCATTTTAACCTTTTCCGTGGCCGATGTCCCATGTCCCAATCCGGTTTGTGTATGCAAGAACAAGACTGTGACTTGCACAAATATATCTTACATTCCTCCACTACCAAGCAAGACTAAAGGTCTCGTTTTTATAAACAACTATTTACCATCGATAAGCAGAAATACATTTTCAAACATAACAAATTTAAAGCTCAAGACACTTCTGCTTTCAAGATGCGAGATACAAAACATCACCTCTGATGCACTCTACAACTTTAATTCGACATTGGAGATATTAGATCTGACAGGAAATACCGGCATAAACAAACAACAGCTGTCTTCTTCACTGAAACAATTAAAGAGAATAAAAGTGCTCTACCTGAATCAGATTAATATGGGAAATCATCTTGACTCGAACTTTTTCAATGGTATGAACGGTTCGGAACTGGCAGCAATCCATCTGCAAGACAACAATTTTCACAATATAAGTGATCAGGCATTCCGAGTGTTTCAACATTTGAAACATTTGGATTTGTCACACAACAACATTAATGTTGCTGACTTGTCAGGTTTAGTTCCGTTGGAAGTTCTGAAGTTAAGTTTCAACAGGTTGTTGGACGTTCCCGATTTTTGCATGAATGGAACCAGCAAATTTCCAAAAATGAATTTATTAAAGCTAGATAATAACTTCATCGACACTCGGTTCAAGGCATCCTTGTCTTGCTTAACGTCCTTAAAGGAGCTGCACTTAGGTGGGAACAAGATTCAATATTTGGATGACAATGTATTTTCTCAATTTAAAAGGCTTAACAGCTTGTATTTAGAATCAATGAGGATAGAAAGTATTTCAAGCTTTGCGTTCAATAATTCGAATTTAAAATCGTTGTTTCTTCGAGGATGCTGTATTAAGTTTACAAGTTATAACTTGGACTATGCAAACCTCTTTCAATGGACTCCAAATCTTCTGACACTTACAATGGATTCGAACAACCTGCGTTACATAAATGCCACGTCCTTGATGTCTATGTTATCGCCGCTAACGAAATTGATGTATCTCAGTCTACGAGAGACTAAGTTCAAGTATTTTCCAGCAGACTTTTTCAAACCACTCGTGTCTCTACGACATTTAGATCTAACTTCGAATTTCATATCTGAGTGGCCAATTACATTGTTCAGTAGCGTAAGGAAACTAATCACACTACTAATGGCAAACAATAAAATAAAAGTTATTAAAGAAGGATATTTGCCTTCGTCTCTTATGGACAATTTGACCACACTGGATCTGTCAGGCAACCCATTTGACTGCAGCTGTGAAAATCTTTGGCTTAGAAAATGGATGAAAAACATACTGCACAAAAAGCCACATATTTTCTCTAATAACTACCCTAAATCTTACAATTGTACAACGCCGCATAGTCTGGAAGGAACTCTGCTGATGACTTACAACCCAACGGATGAAGATTGCAGACCTTGGGGTCACGTACTTATGGATATCATAATAACATCAAGCGCTGTTTGTTTTGTCTTTGCATGTGTGGCAGTACTTTATATTCAAAGATGGAATATCCGATATCTATTGCATGGAATATCGATGCGAAGGAAGAAGTACACAATCCTGAAGGACACAGATTTTCAGTATGACATCTACGTCGCTTACTCTGACAAAGATAGATCATGGATACGAAACGAACTTTGGAGAGAACTCCAACAAGAAAAGGGGCTCAGACTTTATATCAGAGATAAATCCGAGGATCCAGGTGTGGCAAAGTGCGATTCTATCGTCAATAATATGTACTGCAGTAAAAAAGTTATTTTGGTCCTATCCCCCAGCTTTATGTCGTGCCCATGGTGTCAGTATCAACTACAGGTGGCCCAGGGTCGCGCGGTTCACGTTGGCCCTGATTGGCTAATACCTATTATCCTTGGCGACTTGAAAATACGTCACGTGACTAAGTCCCTGCACGTGCTATTGAAATATGGAAACGGAATATCGTGGAGTGAGGAAGAGGATGGAAGAAGATTATTTTGGACAAAATTGCTAGCATCAATTGAAAACTCTGTAAATCTAAATAATGATATCGAGGATGATTCAATGATAGTAACTTAACTTAATATAAGTGGAAAAGGAACCAGAATATAATTCTTGGAAGCATTGTCATAAATACAGTATGACTCTATTTCTTCTAATTCATGAGCAAATTGAAACTATCAATGGATTTTCGCTCTTAGAAGTTAATTAATATCATATTTAAAATTGTTTTTTCTTTTTCTTTCCATTTATAGATTTACTAAGACTATACGCCTCTGAAACCATGGATAAAAAGAAAGAAGGAGTGTAGAACGTCTTTCCCTTTTGGAAACCAGTCTGATGACATTGCTAAAAAGGCTAAAATGGTTTTCGTCATCATTCCCATCTAGCCGTTATTGTCTTCATAACTGTTTCTGTTTGTGAATAGTGATTTTTACTGAGCCGCTTTAGCGGATTAAGATTCATAAATATAATTAGTTGATCTTTTCTCTGCTGAAATTGTACTTTCAGCTTAATTTATGTTACTCCAAAAAGTAATGATGAGAACCACTATAACATTTATTGAAATCTTTGCATTTTATCCTTGAAATGTTTTTTCTTCTCTCTAACTTTAGAGAATGTTCTGATGAAGCAAAACGACTGAAGTACGGATGGAATGGATTGCCTAAATTATAAACAGTATTCTGTGGAAATAATGATTTCATGTAGCAAATTAAATAAATGTTGTAAACTAACATATCGATCTGACAGGTGTTACGTATATCTGATTTAATTCATATTTATTTTAATTTAATTGTTTGTCAGTTTTAAATTTTTGATTCCATTATAAGCTATTATAATGTAAATTTATTCACCAGAGACGATATTTGTTTCAGAATTTGTAGCAACCTTCGTAAACAAGTTTTATTTTATTTTGAAATGATTGGTTTTCGTCAGCGTAATTTTTGGTACACGTGATATCAACACGATCACGTGACCCCCTTCGATTTCGCAATTCCGGTTTTTCCATTACTGCGCATTTGTTAGTTTTAATATTGATACGTAGAGAGAGATTTCTCAGTTTTGGGCTTTTTACACTGATGTCAAGTTATTTTGTTGTAGCCAGATTTTCAGTTATAATTTTCTTCAGATAAGTTGGATTTCAAAAGGATAAATTCTTTCTTCTCTGGAAATATTTTGAGGAGTGCTTACACAGAAATTATGGAAAGACATTGCTTACAAATTTCATTTAGATTTCCACACCGGAGTGTCATTATTTGTATTTCTACAAGGAACAGTAAAGGACAAGACTGTACAGACTACAGCATACGTCATCGTCATCTATCCTGGATTTTCCATCAGGATTCGAACTTGAAATTATTAGAACATTTAGTACTAGGACTTTTGCAATTTAATTAGTGAATTAGTCATGAATTATTTTTGGATTTTATTCTTGAAACCGTAAGTTCTCTTTTTTCATTTTTAAAGAATTTTTCAGAGAAAAAATGTATTTGTATTGATCGAGCCTAAACATGTGACATAGAAATTAAAATATTTCAGAAAACATTGTTTTTTGAAATTTTAATTCCGCATGTTTATTTAATCTTTAGTGAGATCGACAAGGTTTTATTAAAATGTCATCAAAAGTGGAAATCTTTCTTTCAAATCCTACCCAAAAAACAATTAGATCTTTTCAAAATGGATGAATTGATTCAACTTGCCAGAAAATACGATCCTTCTGAGGCAAAGGCTTCCTTAACGAAACAAGACATAAAAAAGATTTTGGTCCAGTATTTGGTAGAAAAGAATGTTTTGGATAAAGGTGCTTTGGTTTCAGACAGTAAGTATTTATCAGGCTCTGACACAAAAATGAAGGAATTATAACTAAAATACAAGATGGAATTGGAGTTGAGGAAGCTGGAGCTTCAGAAAGATAAAGGAGAAAAAAAAACAAGCGCAGTTACAAAAGTATTTCAGCCTAACATAAGCCCTTCTAAAACTCAAACTGGTACAACTTCTAAAAATCAAACTCCGGAGAAGCTTGATTCAAGATCCTTGTCTCTTCCTACGTGTATCTATTTGCAAGAAAAAAGGACACGTTATTTCTGACTGCTGCAAATTGACAAATAGGCATCAGAATCAATACAGACCTATTCCAAATGCTCTTATTTCAAAGAGGTCAAGGTCAGGGACATCTATTGAAAGCAATACATTTGTTGGGTCTAACAAAACCCCAGTCTGATTTGATAATGGAGAATTATGAACCATTCATATCGAAGGGTTCTATATCATTTTTGGGTGATTCGGCCAATCATATCCGTATTAACATTTTAAGGGATACAGGAGCTTCTCAGAGTCTTTTATTGTCGGGTACTTTGCCTTTTTTCTGAGAAGTCTTCTTCTAATGAGAGTGTTCTTATTCAGGGACTAGAGTGTGGCTTTGTTAATGTTCCTCTACACTGCGTAACTTTGTCATCAGACTTAATTTCAGGACCTCTGACAGTCGGAACAGTCTCTGTTTTACCCGTTGAGGGCATTCATTTATTACTAGGCAACGACCTAGCTGGAGACAAGGTTGTGGTTAATCCACTTTTAACTGACAAGCCTTGCTTGGATCGGAAAGTAGATGCAATTAAAAGAAAATTCCCTGATGTTTTTCCAGCTTGTGCAGTTACCAGAGCTATGGCAAAGAAAGCTCTTGAGAATGATGTAGATAAGGAACGTATTCCTTTAGCTGACACATGTATTGGTCAGGCTTTTGATGACTTCACTTTCACTCCTTGTTTGGATCAATCAAAAGGTATTGATCACATTGATCCTCTTTTAACGACTCATTCTTTTTATTTTAATCAGGGTGATAATCGACAATCACTTGTCCTTGTACAGGAAAAAGTACCTGAGATCTCCTGTTTTTTCAGAAGGCCATGAGTCAATCTGAAGCTACTGTTCCTGTCTGTTATTTCAATGAAAATGGAATTGTTATGGGAAAATGGACGCCACCCCCCACCCCCCACCCCCCCACCCCCCGATATACCTGCTGGTGATGAATGGTCAGTTAACTATCAAATTTTAGTTCCAAATTCTTACAGACAGGAAATACTTAGTTTGGCCCATGAAACTCCTTTGGCTGGTCATTTAGGGATCAATACAACTTATCACAAGATCTTAACTCACTTCTATTGGCCAAAAAATCAAACGTGATGTTGGTAAATACTATAGATCTTGTCATGCCTGTCAAATGGTAGGAAAACCAATTCAGAAAATTCCCAACGCTCATCTACAAAAATTCCTGCCTTTGACGAACCATTCAGTAGAATTATGGTAGATTGTGATGGTCCCTTACCTAAGACCAAGTCAGGTGACCAATACCTGTTGACCATTATGTTTGTGTCAACAAGGTTTCCAGAGGCAATTCCTTTGATGAATGTAAAATCTAACACAATAGTAAAAGCTTTGATAAAGTGTTTTACTCAGTTAGGTCTTCCCAAGTCCGTACAGCCTGATGAAGGCTCAAATTTCAGGTCTGGAATTTCCAGCAAGTTATGTACGACTTAGACATTGAACAATTCAAATCTTCTGCCTATCACCCTGAGAGCCAAGGGGCATTAGAAAGATTCCATCAGACTTAGGAAAATATGATTCGATCATATTGTTTTGATACGGGTAAAGATTGGGATGAAGACATTCATTACTATTGCTTGCTGTTAGGGAATCAGTTCAAGAATCTTTAGGTTTCAGTCCCTTTCAACTGGTTTTTGGAAGCACTGTGCGTGGACCACTGAAGTTATTGAAAGAGAAACTTCTTTCTAATGAAGATTCTGAAATTAATCTTCTTGATTATGTATCTAATTTTAAATACAAGTTGTCAAAGGCTTGTGAGGTCGCAAGGGCAATTATGCACTCTACTCAATCTAAAATGAAGTCAAGATATGATAAAAACTCGAAGGAAAGGAGCTTTCAACCTGGTGATAGAGTCCTGGCTCTCTTGCCAATGCAACAAAATCCTCTTCAGGCCAAGTAGTATGGTCCCTACACAGCTTACAGGAAAAAAAGATGATTTAAATTACATCATAACTACTCCTGGGAGGCGTAAACGAAAACAACTCTGTCACATTAACATGCTAAAAGAGGATATTGATAGAGATAGCCAGGTTAAACATGCAGTTAATTTAGTTGTACCTGTCCCACTCAGTGAAGATTTAAGTGAAGGGATATCATCTGATTCTACTGGTATTGGAGTGACAAATCTTCGGATTTCAGAAAGTATGAAAGTTGTGGACCGAAAACCTTCACATTTGCAAGAGCAAGAATGAAATGAACTTAAACAGTTATTATTTGAATATGAGTATTTATATCCAGATGTTCCTACAAGGACAAAAACATTTCTCCATGACGTTGAAATTGTAATTTCCAAACCTGTCACACAACACCCGTACAGGATGAACTCTCTCAAACAGGAATACTTGAAAAAGGAAATTCAGTATTTGCTGGAGAATGATTTTATTGAGCCCAGTAAAAGTGACTGGAGTTCACCATGGATACTTGTTCCAAAACCAGATAACACTTTCCGTATGTGTACTGATTATAGGAAGGTGAATAGTGTGAAAAAAAACAACATATTCATTCCTATTACCAAGAATCGATGACTATATTGATAAGATCCGGAATGCCAAGTATGTCACCAAATTTGACCTCCTGAAAGGATTTTGGCAGATTCCACTAAAGGAACGAGGAAAGGAAATTTCAGCATTCGTGACTCCAGATGGACTTTACCAATAAAAAGTAATGCCGTTTGGGATGAAAGGGTCGCCAAGTACATTTCAACGTCTCATGAATATGATCACCTCCGGTATAGAAAATTGTGATGCTTACATCGATGATGTCATCATCTACAACGACACCTAGAAAGAACAATTAGCAATAATTTGGAAATTCTTTGACAGACTCACAGATGCATGCTTGACAATTAATTTATCTAAAAGTGAGTTCTTCCGTGCTTGTGCAACTTTTCTAGTACATATTGTGGTACATGGACAAGTTATACCTATAGATGCTAATGTCGAGGCTATCTCTGAATTTCCCGTGCCTGATGCAATTTTTGGGTATGCTGAAACCCTGACAAATTTATTGGACTGAAAAAATGTCAGGAGACTTTTGACAAGTTGAAAGCCATACTTAAAAGCGCACCAGTTCTTACAGCTCCAAATTTCAGCCAATCTGTTAAACTGTCTGTTAATGCAAGTGATGCTGGGGTTGGAGCAGTTTTAATTCACAAAGACGAAAATGATATTGATCATCCAATGTGCTACTTTTCTAAGAAATTAAATAAGCACCAAAGGAATTATTCAACAATTGAAAAGGAATGTTTGACTTTGATATTGGCACTACAACATTTTGAAGTTTACCTTAGTTCAGCTCCTTCTTAGATTATTGTGTTTAGCGACCACAACCCCCTTACTTTCATCGGCAAGATGAAAAATAAAAATCAAAGACTACTAAGGTGGCGTTTGTTGTTACAGGAATATAATCTTGACATCAGGCACATCAAGGGAAAAGATTATTTAATATCAGATGCACTTTCCCGTGTACAGAAATGTATTATTTCATGTACACTGTTTATGATTCATATGAGTGCTTCTTAAAACTCATGTATAATTAATCTGTGGTAAAAAGAAAGCATTATCTTATAAATCTTTTTTATGGGGGAACGTGTTACGTATATCTGATTTAATTAATATTTATTTTATTTAATTGTTTGCAGGTGTTAAATTATTTATTATATTATATGCTATTATAATGTAAATGTATTCACTGGAGATGATATTTTTCCAGAAAATATTTTGACCTGAATCATTCATTTTGTAAACACCAGGTGTTGATCTAAATCCTGACCTTGTTTCAGAATTTGTAGCAACCTTCGTAAACAATTCTTTTTTTAAAATTTTAAAATGATTGGTTTTCGTCAGGGCCATTTTTGGTGTACGTGACATAAACACGATCGCGTGACCCCACCCCCTCCCCCTTCATTATTTGTATTTCTACAAGGAACTGTAAAAGACAACAAAGTACAGACTACAACATACGTCATCATCATCCATCTTGGATTTTCCATAAGGATTCGAACTTGAAATTATTAGAACATTTATTGCAAGGACATTTCCAGTTTAATTAGTGGATTATTCTTGGATTATTTTTGGATTTGATTCTTGAAACCCGAAGTTCTTCTTTCTTTTCATTTTTATAGAATTTTTCCAGGGAAAAAAATTATTTGTTAAATTTTTAAAAGCTTGTTGTTTTCATTCTTTCTGTGTTACTCTTTATTCGGGCCTAAACACGTGACACAGGTTAAATGTCTAAAATTTGAAAGCTTGTATCGATATTCGTGTTTAATCCTGTATAATGTTTAATCCTTATGACGCTATGGAATGCTTAATCCTTGTGACGCTATGGAATGTTTAATCCTTGTGACGCTATGGAATGCTTAATCCTTGTGACGCTATGGAATGCTTAATCCTTGTGACGCTATGGAATTCAGCCGAATGTAGTGGGAACTTAAAACATATAGCCAAGAAATTACAAATGAATGGTCCGTATATTTGGTATTTATATTTTACGTATGATAGCATGTGAATTTATAACAATACAATTTGTTTACGTGCATATTTTATTAGTTAGTCTATCACTGCCGATATCGTATGGTTAAATAATCATAATATTAATATTGCAAATAGTATAACAAAATAGTATCATTGTTCGTTTCAATGCATAAAGTTGTACATAATCTCACGCTGCATACACATGAATAGATGACTCCAGCATGAAGTTATTCTATATTTTAATTTGTCGTTCAACTGAAGATTGCAATTATTTATTATGTTTCTGGATGTCGTAAGTTTTCACTCAAATTATCATGATATATATTTTTGTGATATGGAAAACATTCAACTTAAGAGTTATATTTATTTTGTTATATAATACAGTATTCAGAGGTTGCATTGTGTAATTTCTATGCATTAGTTAAAAGTTAGCGATAATAGCAATTATTCTGCTTTAATTAACATTTCTAAAGATTATAAAATTCTCTCTCTTTTCTCTCTCTCTCTCTCTCTCTCTCTCTCTCTCTCTCTCTCTCTCTCTCTCTCTGGCGTCACTAGGGTTGGTGTCACCCAGTGCGGTAACTCATGGTTTCACCCCCATGGACCTCCATCTTGCATAAAAATAAAAAAATTAGTCATTTTGGTGTCATCCTCTGATGGTGTCACCCGGTGCGGTCCGCACCCTCCTACTGAAGCCAAAGCTCTCTCTCTCTCTCTCTCTCTCTCTCTCTCTCTCTCTCTCTCTCTCTCTCTCTCTCCCTTTGGACGGTTTGACCAAACTTTACTATCATTCGTAGGTCCAGAGACATCGTCGTATGACACAAGCGAAAATCCCCAACGCTCTTATTTTCATGAATTTTTGCCCATACCTATCTAAGAGAATCGAGAGAGAGAGAGAGGGGTGGGGGAGAGGACGGGGGTTACAGTATTTGGAATTCTTGTTATTCTTCTCCTAGCAACATATTTCGGTTATTGAATACATATCAACAATCTGTAATAAAATATAATTCAACCATGGTCTTTTCAGTCGCATCAAATACTTTCTAAATTATTGACTTTTGACGGCTACCTATATAGTATTCTCTCTAAACTATTGGCTTTTGACAGTTACCTATATAGTGTACTCTGCAAAATATTGGTTTTTGACAGTTACCTATGTAGTGTACTCTGTAAACTATTGGCTTTTGACAGTTACCTAACTAGTACACTCTGTAAACTATTGGCTTTTGACAGTTACCTATATAGTGTACTCTGCAAACTATTGGCTTTTGACAGTTACATATATAGTACACTCTGTAAACTATTGGCTTTTGACAGTTACCTGTATAGTGTACTCTGTAAACTATTGGTTTTTCACAGTTACCTATATAGTGTACTCTGTAAATTATTGACTTTTGACAGCTACATGTATTGTGTACTCTGCAAACTATTGGCTTTTGACTGCTAGTTATATATTATTCTCTGAAACCTATTGATTGTGACAGCTAGCTATGTAGTATTCTTTTTAAACTATTGATTTTTTAAAATTTCATTTGAGAGAAGATAAGATAGAGGAAAAATCGCGATGACACCTGTTTTGATACCTGGATCGTATACCATGTATTCTAGTTCCGTTTACATCGGTTCAGTTCTGATTTGAAAACCAAAACGTGGAAGAATAAAATACCTTCAGTTGATTTGGTAAATCCTTTATTCTAAAATAATTGATGATTATTTAGGTTTTCAATATATCTATATATATAATTATGATAACTACATGGTTACCTTTTATATTTCTCTGTTTGTAACTGCTATTCATTCGTTGTATACCGTGTTCATAAGCATTAAACAAGACAGTGTTCATATTTATCGATCTTGTAAGGATGATACCTAGGTAAGTTTATAATGGACTCCATTTCACAAATTAACACGATTCTAAATTTATGACAGTTTTCGTTTTTAAAATAGTTTGGCAGCTCTATATATGATGCCCATGCTAATTGTCTAAATATGTCAATATGTGGAGGTCAATACTTTATTTCAGCATGAAAAATATTGTATATATTTCGTTTTAAACTTTGAAATTTGTATTTTAGTTCCTTAAATGTTTTACACTTCACTTTATGTTTCTTTGATGCTTATTATATTGTTTGATTCTGAGTTATATTCTCTCTCTTCGCTATGATCTGTTTCTGGTCAATGCAGAAGAACTGTGTTATTCTCAATGATCGGAAAAGTAGGGCAATATACAGGGCTGTGTTCTTTTTCCCTTACCTTGAAGTACTAATTGGAGGGGGTAATTAACACCTTGGACTGGGCATTAACGTCTGGAAAAACGACAGGAATATAATAGTGGCAGGCAGCGTTAACGAATCAAAATTAGTTTGTCACCTCAAAACTTCATGAGTAGTAAATGGGGGCACCCTAGCGTCAAGGGGAATTAGCATTACAAGACCCCTTGGGCAACTCTAGCATCAAGGGAAAATTAACATGGAGAAAAATCGTGGGTCAGATTAGCGTCAAGGGAAATTAACATGGAGAAAAATCGTGGGTCACTCTAGCGACAAGGGGAATTTAACATGGAACTATAGTGTGGGTCTGTCTAGCGACAAGGGGAAATTAACATGGGAATAGAGTTTGGGTTTGTCTAGGGACAAGGGGAATTGAATATGGGATTTTTTTTTAAAATTTAAATTTAAATTTAAATTTAAAAAAAGGGGTAGGCAATGGAAAGGCTATCTCTTTTCGAGAAATATGGCTGGCCCTGAAAAGGGCCTTTGGGTTTTCTTCTTCTTCTGCTTCTAATTTCTTCTTTTTCTCCACCAAGTTCTTATTTTATCTCCAACACTCTTTCTCTTCTTCTCTTTCTTTTTCTCCTGCTCTTCTTTCTTCTTCTCTTCCTCCTCTTCTTTCTTCCTCTTCTCATTTTCTTCTTCATTTTCAATCTTTTCGTTCCATTTGCTTATTCTTATTCTTTCCTCTTCATCCTCCATCTCCTCCTTTATCTCTTTCATGACACCACTAATCTTGTCCTTTACCTTTTTTAAGTTATTAATTTCCATCTTTACACGATGGGGACTATAGGAATAATGGTCTTCAACCAGTCTTATTAACATCTGCTCCATCATTCCTAAGTTGTCTAAAACGTCTTGTAATGTTTGTATTTTGTCCATTTGGTTAGAAACCATCTTCTTTTTTTATTCTTTTCAGAATGGTTTGAACGACGAATACTATGGGTTCTTATACTTAAAGCGCGTACGTGAAGGAAAACATCCCCCTAAAACGTAAAATTGATCTTACCTAGATCATGACCAAACAACGCGCGAACGTGAAGGAAAACATCCCCCTACTTTTTCATTTCATATAATAAAACCCAAACTATACTTTCTCATTTCATATAATAAAAACCCAAACTATACTCTCCACATACGCTAAGAAACAATAAACAAAATCCATAATCTACTATCCACACAATCTTACGTGAGCGCTTACAAAACCCAAACTATACTCTTCACATACGCTAAGAACAATAAACAAATCCATAATCTACTATTCACACAATCGTACGTGAGCGGGTACAAACACAAACACAAACACACAAACACAAACACACAAACACAAACACACAAACACATACGCTAAGAACAATAAACTAATCCATAATCTACTATCCACACAATCGTACGTGAGCGCTTACAGAACCCTAACTATACTCTTCACCTACGCTAAGAAACAATAAAGAAACCCATAATCTACTATTCCCACAAACATACCTGAGCTCTTACAAGCACCAACACACAAACACATACCCTCACACTATCTTAAAAAAGAGTTAGTGTTTATAATCACACTACTCTACCTACACACATTGGCAAATCGATCGTTATTTCTTTTCTAGAGTATTGGGTAGCCCTGAAAAGGGCTGTTTTTGTTTCTTTTTGGAACTTCATGGACACCTGGTTAATGGTGGCACCTTCCAGGCCTAGCGCCACATACACATCTTGTCCCCCAGTTACTTTTTACCTTTTTGGGGGAGAGAGCAGAGGCAGGATATGTCGCTTCAGAATCCCAATTTTCGCTCTCTGGGATTCTGAAATTTCTTCTTCTTCTCTCCTTTTCCTCCTCCTCCTCTTCTTTGCATCTTCTCTCCTCCTCTTTGTATCTTCTTTCCTCTTCTTCTTTATATCTTCTCTCCTCCTCTTCTTTGTTTCTTCTTTCCTCCTCCTCTCTTATCCTTCCCTCCTCCACAATGGCTTCCGCGGCCAGTTCATTTAATATGCACCTGGCATATTCCAGATGCACATGAAGTTCCAACAGTTTCTCCAGTCTCGTGTTCATTTTTGGTGTTGATCAATCAACAAGGGTAGCTGGACTGCCGAACGAGTTTCAATTTATAGTGAAAGCGCGGACGTGAAGGAAAACATCCCCTAAAAACATAAAATTGATCTTACCTACATCATGACCAAAAAACAACAACGCGCGGACCTAAAAGAAACACTCACTCACTTTTTATGCTACCCATCACTATTTTAAAATTTTTTATAAATCACTTCAATAGACTATCCACATATGCAAAGCAATCCAATCTAACCCCAAATTTACACCTCAAACACCAAAAAAAGACATCATTTTAATCTACTATCCATACCAACTTACTTAACCACTTACAAACACAAACACACAAACACATACCCTCACATTTTTTTTAAAAAAGAGTTAGTGTTTATTTTCACACTACTCTACCTACACACATTGGCAAATCGATTGTTATTTCTTTTCTAGAGTATTGGGTAGCCCTGAAAAGGGCTGTGTTTTTGTTTGCTATGGCATTCTTTTTAGTTTCTAAGAATGCGATATCCTCTGAGGATAGACTTTCTGGCGATAGGTCTGCTTCTTCGGAAAGAGAAGAAGAACTCTTTGGTGTCGATACGACAATCGACAAAGCCTCTGTCAGCTTCAGGTTGATGCTGCTGCTCTTGTTGTTGTTGTTGCTGCTGTCTCTGAAGTCTGTACTTCTCTGTCCATTCTTCTTTTTCCCTGTTCATTTCTTCTCTGATGAGCTCTTCTATCAGGTCTTCAGTGATTTTTAACATTCTCACATTCTCTATTTCTTCTGGCTTCGGTATCAGACTGTGTCTGACCCTATGCAAATTCACGTAGGCTTCGTTGAGTTTAGCTAGTTTGGAGCACATCTTCTTAGTAGGATGAGTCAACAATGGATGGTTAGACTGGAAACAACCCGGTTCTTAAAGTCAAAGCGCGGACGTGAAGGAAAACATCCTCCACACGGTTTTTGAGTCGCAACGTTCAGTGAGTGTCATGAGAGGGATAGTAAGAAATGAAAGAGCATCAATCCAACATTCTTATAGCTAAACAAAAGACAAAGGCATTTTTTTCAAAACACAACATTTTTTATTCAAAAATCACTTAACACTAAACAACAACTCTAACATTTTTAACAATAATCCAACAATATAACATCAAACAATTTTTTCAAAACACAACATTTTTTATTCAAAAATCACTTAACACTAAACAACAACAACTCTAACATTTTTTAACAACAATGCAACATTAAAAGTTTCTCCACTAGGTAAAGAGGGATAACAGTCTTCCATGGTTTCTAGTAATCTAGGATGACTTCTCTCAAACTGTTGATTTCTATGGTATTATCGAATTCTGCATACAGGATGACGTTCACCGTTTCATCAGGGTCTCGGTCTTTAAACTGAATTTCCACAAGAATCTGGCCGGATCTTATAGGGTGGAAATGTCCCTCGTCGCTGCCTTGGTCTGGAGTGAAATCGAAAGCCCACAAAGCGTAGCCTCCTGCATAATCCTCGTACGTAATACCGTGACTGGTATTGGTTACTAACTGTCCGGTGGCTTCGTACAAGGACAAGTACGATCTCAAGTAATTCTTCTTTTTAAAGTCAGGTTCGAAAGGTCGGGGTACACAAGGTCTTGCCATCGCGACTGACTTCGATTTTGGACACGCCAAAGTGTTGAAAGTAGAAAGGATTTTTTTCGGCAGCTCCGTTGAAGGCTGTATTCTCGACGATACCAACGATCAAACGTTTGGGTAACTGTCCTTGGAACAGATGATCTTCGATCATGGATCGCTGTCCCTTGGGAATGGTGAAGGTTTTCACTTCCACGCGTCGTATGGGATACTTGGCGGTCGTTCTGCTCAACGTCTGACTGATGTCGTTTCCCACTTTAGGTAACACTTCCACACGGCGTACGTAGAGTCTGGCTTCTAGGATTTTGGTTTTGTAACCGTCACTATCAGCCATCAAATGGAAAGCGGCACTGCTACGATTCAGTCTCAGGCGGACATCCACCCCGTTCAGCAAATACTTTTCTTGCAACCACATGTCCAAATGCAAACGATCCATCAGTTCTAAACTTGTGTCGGCTCCCGTGATTCTCTTTCTTCGTTCTACAAATCCATCATTGTTGTCTTTCTTTTCAACAGTTTCCAATATTTCAAACTTGGTAGGTTCGTCAGCTTCCCATACCACACAGGCATTGAGATGAGTGTTCTTGGCATCTATTCCGTACGTCAAGAGATTTTCCAGGTAGGCACGATAAGGGTAAGTATCCATGCTGCTACTGACCAGTTTGTTATTCAAATACAAGTCCACTCCACTGAACAAGGAATGCATGAAATTGTTGACGGGAGCTACTGCTTCATCGTCTATAGCACCTCCAGTCTTATCTAGAATTTTGACTTTCAGGTACAAGTAACTGCTATTCAGATCGATGTAATCTTCGGGCTGTCCTTTGATTTCAAACTCGATGGGAGCGGAATCGGTCAGTGAGGAGACGGGGTGAAATTCCACCCACTGGGATTCTTGCATCGTCATCATCGTGGGGGGCATGGCAAACAGATCCAGTTCCGTCTTGGAACTAGCGCAAGATTCTCGGTCCATCATTTTTTTGTCTCTTTTCTCAATAATCGAAAACGTCTAAGTCTCGAACGGTTCTTCTTTTCTTGGCCTTTCTCGCTTGAAGTCTGGTGAAAGGGTGTTTTCTTCGTCGTCTCTTTCTGCCTTGTCCTTGCTGAATGCCTGACTCGGTAGCGTGCAGCGCATTTATAGGTGTTTCTCGTTGGCCTAAAATGTCTTTGCCCGTTTGCAGCAAGACATTTTTGCCTGCCCACATGAAGGCTTCTTTAGGGTTTTGTTTGTCGATGATGACATTTTGGAGAAATTCTTTGCCTTGCGTCAGTGCCGCATCTTTCAAGGCGTGCAATCCGCGTGTCACCATCGGTTTCAACACCGGGGCCACCGAACGAAAGGCCGATTTTAACATATCTCCTAAGCCGTGTCCTCGCTGTCGAGCAACCCCTCGGTACACTGGATACATGACTTAAGAGTCGTGAGAGAACCGTTTTCGAAAATGGAGTTTCACCGTGACTTTTCCTTTGGTGAATGGAATATTTTGTCCCAGATCTCCTTTTATAGCAATGTTGACCGTGTCCAAATACGACTTACTGACCGGCAAATAGTGAGGATGGACAAATTCGCGGTGGACGTGGTAAGTGTTTCCACCTTCCTCGTCAGTGTTCGTGGCAGAATCCACTTTGAAAGGAATGACACGCAGTAACGGTACGGAGGTGTGTCCCACCACGTTGTACTCCACCACATCGGAATACACGAACATCAAATTCAGTCCTTGGTTCAGTTCTACCGGGGCATGTCTCCGCCCAACATGTCATACAATTCAGGACAAAATAAAATGGACAGGATTTTACTCCGTTCAAATTTCATCAAGAAGCGACGAGCTGTTTTGTGGTACTCCATGGTGACATTTTTGCTGACATGCTCCAAAGCTTTCAGAAACACGACATTAAACCTGGAGGTTATGGTGCTGACCAAATGTTGACCACTAAAATAATAGCCTAGGGGAATGAACAAGTGATAGGTGGTGTACTTTTGTGTACGGGTTTTCTTGTCATATTTGACATTGCTATCCATCCACTGTTGCATTTGCTCGTCATGAACTTTCAAAAAAATTTTGATTGGGAAGGACATTGAGGACTTGTGTCGGGTGAATCATTTCTACTAAAGCCACTTCCCAATGGGCTTCGTGATCTAACTGGATGGCCTGAGGTAATTTGGCCGTGTAACAGCACAACGTGTTCTTGGGAAACACCTCCATGGAACTGTCACTGGGTAAAGTTAAGTAAAATTGGTTTTTGTGACTCATAATTCCAGAGTTCTGTGGCTGTCCGAGGGGTTACTGGACGTCAGAGGCGTGTCTGCGTCTAAAATGGGGTTCTGGTTGTGATTGAAGTGGTGACTGGCACTGGCACTGGACACAAGGTTCCCGGGGTTCCCGTTCGAGGTGAATTTCAGGGAAGGATTAGGAAGCAGGTAACCGATGCAACTGCTCAATAAAATGGTCCACAATTGTTTGTCTCCTTGTTGCAAACTCAAATTGGCGATGGCTGCCCCGATGACACAATACACCACGAAGATTTGGCAGAAAAAGACGATTTGCGTTTTAGGCACACGTTCTCCACACCACACCCACAAGGGTTGTTTTTGTAAATCTTCATCAGAAGAACTAGGTGAAGGAGGAGTGGTCGACGTAGCTGCGTCTGCTGTGTGAAAGGGCATGATGGTCACTTCTTTTTATAGTCGATGACTTGCGAAGCGTCGATCCAAGAATCAAAACTGGGTGAATATCCTTTCCAACGTACTTTGACTTCTTTGACACGTCGTTTGCCCACTTTACGGGTTCTGCGTTCGAGAATGCTTTCGATGTCGTACACATCGTCTTCTTTTTTGGTGACACGTTGTAACTCGGGCAAATAAAACGTTCCTTTGAGCACTTCTCCGTTCATGTCTTCCAATTTATAGACGGCAGGATGACGGCCATGCACTCGTCCAGTGACGCGAAACAATTCGGTCGTCCAGTTAGGTAAGTAACCTTTGTCGAAAGTGCGTTTGGTTTTGCCAATGCGCACCCAATCTCCTACGGCCAACTCTCCACTTTTCTTGGGGACAGCCCTCGTCGGGGACGTACCAAACAGGCGCTCAAACACCAACACTTCGTTGTCGTGAGTCACGTCTTGCGGGGCACGTCCGATGCTTCGATGGTAAGATTGGTTGTACGCTTGCACCAGGTGCGGTAAGATGTCGATGTACTTCAGAGTGTGGTGATGCGTAAAATATTTCCACATGCGTTCTTTCAAAGTGCGTTGAAAACGTTCCACGATGCTGGCTTTGGTTTCGGGATTCTCGGTGGTAAAAAAATGAATGTCACGTTTCTTTAATTCTTTTTGGAAAGCTTGGTTCAGAAATTCGGTGCCTTTGTCCGTTTGCCATCGAAGAGGGTGACGACCGCTTTGTTTCAACACCCGTTGCAGGGCTCGCACTAACTCGCTGCTCGATTTGGAAGTCAAGGGCACGACCCAGGCAAATTTGGAAAAGACGTCGATGACACAAAACAAATATTTGTAGCCACGATTGTAGCTGGCCAAATGAGAGACATCGGCTAAATCGGCTTGCCATTGATGATCGATGCCTTCCACTCGGGTGCGACTTCTGGCAAACTTGCGTCGAATGGGTTTGTGTAAAGTGTAGGTAGCTTGTTCTTGTAACCATCGTTGCACTTGAGGTAAACAGAGACTTTTCAGTCGAGTTTTGGCAGCACGATACAATTTTTGAACTCCTGCGTAACCTGCAGGATGGGAGGGATCGTAGTAAATGCTGGCTAAGACTTTTTCCATTTTTTTTTGTGTTGGTTGGTGTGTTAATAAGACACCCACTCTTGGAGGATGCTACTCTTTTTCTCTTGGGGTATTTTCTTGGATTGCAATGCTTTGCGTGTTCGGCCAGCAATAGGTGTCGAAGAGGAGAAGGATGTCTGAGCGGAGGATATCGGTTCTTGTTTCACTTCTGTCTTCACTTCTGTCTTCACTTTCTTTTTCTCTTGTGAGGAAGAAGGGGTGGCCATCATCTTTTTATCCATCCAATTCTGGAGGTAGGTGGTGTTGTTAACTTGCGTACTTTTTCTGGTGGAGTTTGAAACCCTTCCTCTTCTTCTCCTTTTTCTGTCTTGGTCACGGGTACTGGTGGTACTGGTACTGGTACTGGTGATGGTGCTGGACTTTTCATCAAGGTCTTAAAATCTTTCAGAGTGGGTAGAGCTGTTTCGTCTAAAGCTTTCTAGTGAAAGAGTTGCAGTCGTTGCAAGAGTTGACCGTACTTTTGCGATTTTTCTGTTTCGGACAAATCTTGGCGATCCATCAAGGACTGCAATTCGTGTTGTAACTGGGACATCTCGCTCAAATGGGGATTGGGAGGTAAATGCGGGGTGTGTTGTTCTTGCCACCGATGGTATTCCATCCATCGTTTGTAAGGCACTAAAGCTAGTTTTCGTCCTTCCATGGGGTTGTCAGGGGTCGATTCTGAGATCTTGGAACTTCCGAGGCCTTTTTATCTTGCTCCCACCAGTCCTCCCAACATGGTTCCCAAGACTCCATTCAGTATGGGGCCTAACAAGAGAGGTAAAATACCTCCACGTTGCACTAACATCGTTTTTTTACGAATGGGAATTTTCTTTTGAACCATTTGGCGAAGAACGTGACGATGTTTGCCTAAGCATTGTTTCTGGTGTTTGGACAAAGGGATCGTGCCTTTCAAAACGTTCAAACAACATTCGCACACGGTATCGATGACCTCTTTGGAGGCTGTTTGAATGAGTTTTTTTCGTAGGGGTGGAGAAGCTTTGGACAGGACAGATAACATGTCCCCATGTTTGGCTAAACGTGGTGGCAGTCCTTTCCTTTTCTTTCCTTGGGGTTTTCTGGAGGGTGACATCTTTGAGTCTTCAGGAGCACCAAAAAACACTGATACCCGACTTGGTCACAGGCCTTTTTTATACTGGAACGCGTCGAAACTGATTGTCTTTACGTCGTATTAGTTTGAGGACAGGCATGACACGTTCTGCAGGGGTACGTAACGGACTAAATCGAGCCAGTTCTTGCTTGGACAAATCCAGTAAACTTTGTAACATGCCCGATCTTTCTTGAACTTTGATTTTGGGAGAAGGTACTTTGTGAGCAGCAGCCACTGCCACTAAATTGGAAGGTCCTGCCACTGGGGAAGTTCTTTTGGGGGTCATCAACGGAGAAGTTCTTGGTGTGATCAACGTCTCCAAGTACTCTTCAGTTCTGGGTGTCATTAACGGAGAAGTGGACAAACGTGAAGCTGCCGGAGACGCAGTCACCGCCGTGGCAGGTCGTGGTTTGCGAGTGTAAGGTTGCGTCCTGGCCGAAGTGCCTCTCTTGCGACTAGTTTTCTGTGGACTTTTCTTTTTCTGGGGGCTTCTTTTCTTTTTCCGGGGTGGTGGTGGTGTCTGGTCAGAGGAGGGTCCTGCCACTGGAGAAGTTCTCCTTGGGGACCTGGTCTTTTTCTTCTTGGGGCTTCGTTGGACTTTTGTCTTGGGTATAACTTTGGGGGCATTAGGATCCCATCTTAAGAGTGAGCGAATGATGACCCCTCCTAGAGTACCGCTCCCTCCAGGTTTCAAAATGATTTGTTTTTTGGTTTGAGTGTCGATGCGGGGATCGGCCAGTTGGACCAAAGCGACTTTGTTTCGATCAAAAAAGCGTTTGGTTTGATGAGGAATCTGAATGATTCCTTGGAGTAATTGACGTGCCGTCACCGTGAACCATCGTAAGACTTCTTTGAGACTAGCTTCTAAGACACGAGCTCGTGTTTGTGGATTTTTTTCTCGACTGATGCCATACAAGGCACGAATCAATTTGACGGGAAGATGCGAGTGAAGGGACGTCATGTTCGCACTGTGTGAGACAGACGAAAAAGGGTCTGAGGTTTTTATAGATTTTTTTATGGGGAGTGAAATGAAGTCGAGGACGGAGACGTGTACAGGACAGGCCCTCCGTCTTGGCACCAGTGGTGAAACAAGTGGGTACGAAATCGCAAATCCTCAGGAGTCGTAGGTTTCAAATCGACGAGTAAATAGGCGTGTGGCGTTTGAGTGGCATCGTCGTACGCCTGAGTCAGCCAAGGCGTTCCTAACTGTTTGGCTAAGACTTGCACTTGCGATTTATCTCGAGGGCTTTTAAACAAGACCACGTAATGCGCATTGAGACTGATGGTGCGATGGGCTTTACTTTGTTGAAACAAATTTTGGGTGATGTAAACGACACCGGCATTACGGTGATGCCCTTTGCGCGTGAACCACAGTTTAATTTCTTCTTCGTCTTCTCCTAACATGTCGTCGAAAATGACCAAATGGGTTTGACGGGAGTCAGAGACGATGCCGTCGTCTACTTTAGCAATGCCTTCCACAAACACGATGGAATCGCCTTGACTTTCTCGCAAGAGGCTGTACGCCGATTGCCACTCTTTGTAACACCACACGATCCGTTGAGGGGGTCGATCGATCAAATGATGTTTATGTTCGATCAAACGTTTGACGAATTCAGTTTTGCCAGAACCGCTAGGTCCAGCAATGAGCATGTTAAAGGGATGGCGAAGATGATCTAAGTGTTCGTCGATGACTTTGACAGTAGAGGAAGAGGGAGCAGAGACAGCAGAGGTAGCCATGGTGTGAGGAATGTCACTTGTGACACGAAAAAACAAACAAGACAAGAGTTTATATACTTTTTCAGAACACGTTTATTGAATGTTTTTTTCAAACATGAATACGAAAGACAAAAATACATAAAATCCAAAGGCTTAAGTACAAGAATAAAAGGCACATGAACGTGGAATAAAAAACAAGTGTCTGTACAACAACCACATGTTTTGGGTAAAGTTCTAACCAGTTCTATAGTAGGGGGTAAGGTTACACAAGTGTCCTCCCGAAAGGGTCTTTCAGGCCTGTCCACGACAGTCCTGTCCTGGGTGACGGGTTCTTCTGGCACCGTCACTAACACAGGTTGAAAAGTAACTTTTTTCCTTGAATAACTCTCGTGCATACTGGGCCACCTCTTGTGTCCAAGCCTCAAAACCCTGGTCTCGGTGATGTCCAACATTTGACTCCTAACCAATCTGGTTTCTTCTTCGTCAACGATATGGTAAGTTACTTCAATGAACAATGAACTATTGGTCTTGGACGTTGTCCCTTTTTATATGCTGACCAATATCGATGTGACCGTACGGCAACGTAAAGTGATTGGGAAGTCTCACTCGCTTCTGGTACACGATTTGATAGATTTTTTCCAAGGGTCGACTGACGATGTGGTGAGTGGGTAAACGTACAATCTTGTTCGGTTGATAAGTGGTCACTTTAAAGTTTCCATCCTCTCCCGATTGCAAGGCTTCTTTCAATACCCCAAAGTTGACCACTCGACTGGTACGATGATTCAGAGTCAGTCCTTTCACTTTGCACGTCGTGTGCACTTCTCCTTGTTTGTCCCGGTATTCGTAGCCGTAATTTTTGGGACCACCACTGACGAAACTTAGAATCTTGTCGTCGGGATGCTCGTCTGTCCAGGCTCCTAAACGGTCTCCTTCGATGTCAGGGTGCTGTTGAATCGGGTGATGGATGTAAATGCAACTGTCCGTGTCAAAGTACAGGACGCGTTCTTCTAACAGTTCTAAAGCTTCGTACAATTTTAAGCGAGCATGAGCTGTCACGTAAGCCGCAATGATGACATTTCCAAAAGGGTCGTCTTGTACAAAGTCCAGATCTTCTTCGTAATTGACCAAGATCAAATCCTCTCGAACGACGTCCACGTGTTTCATGTATTTGGTTTTGTCGTGAATCATCTGGAAGTAGCGGGAAGGTTCTGTCAAATATTCCGTCTTGGGTAAACACGGTCGTTGTGCCATTTTACCCCACAAGCAATTTAACATCACTTTGGCAAACGATCCCGTCAAGGCACGTTCTTCCTGGCTGTGATGGCAAGGTTGGTCCTGGTTGCACGTTTCGGCACAAGTACGGCACAAGGGAAACATCAGTTTGCCTTGACAATGGTGAGGTAAGACGGGATGGTATAGGTTCGTGGGAGGCAAAACTTTACACTTGATCAAGCCTTCGTATTGTCGAATGTTTTTCAGGTCGATGTGTTCCGTGAACAATTGCGGGTGCCCTACAGGAAAGCGACAATATTTGCACACGTAGGGATACAGCGAACACACGTCCAAGTATTTGATTTCTTCTCCTTTCTCTTCGTCGGCTTGGTACAGCAAACAGGTGGCATTGGTCCTTCCTCCGTACAAACTATCCCTCGGGTTCAGCGGGTCCATGAACTGGTAACTTTCCACGAGGCGTTTAAACTCGGGATCGGTTTTCAAACGGTGATCGTACTCGTGTTCCCACATTTCCACCACTTGGTATCCTTGCTGTTCTAACTTTAGGCGTCGCTGACAAGTGTCCTGGTACAAGTCTTCCATGGTTCGTTGCAAAAACTGATTTTTAGTGTCACGGTCAGGGTAACAGATGGGACATCCGTGAAATAAGCAACCGTTAAACTCGTACACGATCTTGGGGTTTTCTAAGTCCCAGCCATCTACCGAATACGTTCCGATGGTCTTTTCGCCTCCTCCGTTGCGGGCATGCTGAATCCATTTGTCTTCCTTGTCGCACAAGTAATGTAACCAACGTAGGGCTTTGACCGAGTATTGACGCTTGACATAGTGGGTCGTTTGAGGACTGATGACAGCCACGGTGTTTTCAGGCATGAATCGTTGGCGGTACACTAAGGAACACGCTTTGGCAATGGTGCAAGCTTCTTTCAAAGGATCGACCCCTCCGTGTTCCATGAACAGTTCTCGAAATTTTCCACAGCAACGTCGTAAAATGTCCACGTCGGAACGACAATACTTTAACATTTCTTCCTGAAAGTCGAAGGGGTCAGAGGCATGAGCCTGGTACCAAACGTAGAAAGCTTCTCGTTGTTCGGTACGCATGTTGTCGGGGTCGTAATAGTGAGCCTCAGGTAAATGGGGTAGAACGGCATGTTGATTGGCTTCCGTATTGAAAAAGTGTGGAAAGTACCCTTTAGCCGTTTCTGTCATTCCAAACGTTTTAGGCATTCGACTCAAAGGCATGGCCAAGTAACTCATCGAATCTTTAAACTGTACTTGTCCCACTTGCATGAAAATGATTTTGGCTCCGTTCAAAGTGACTTTAGGACGTTCGGTGCCTTGTTCCGTATAGTATCTGAGAAGAAACTGTCCATCGTATCCGGAGAAATTGTGAGCCATCACCGTGGCATGACGATGACAATCTCCGTAACGTTCGATGTCCTCTTTGCTCCATGTCTTGTCGATGGGGTCTAAGACCCATTGGGCAAAATCGGCTAACGTGTTTGGTCCTCGAAAGATTTTTTCACGTCCTCCAGGAATCTTGCTGCAGTGAGGGCAATGACTGAAGATAGGTTCTTGAATGCACTTCTCGCACGCTCGATGAGCCACGCAGAAATTAGGAATGTGAATGCCGGTCTCTTGCATGCATTCGAAATCGAAAAAGATGAAATTGCCTTTCTTCTTGTGACCATCCTCTTCCTCTGGTGGGGGTTGGTATTTTTGCACGTAACATTCGTGTTCCAAGTCCACGATGTGGTGACAAATGTGACATTTTTTCTTTCCTCGACATACGTGTGCCTTGGTACTATTGGTACGTATGCCTTGTCCACACGTAGGGCACAATCTCAGGAGTTGACAAGCACATTTCTTCTGTGAACCTTGTGTTTTCAAATGTTGCTGGTAACAGGTAGGGCTGACAAACGTGCGCAGACAAGTTGAACAAGGCACTGGTTCTTCGCTCAGACAGGGTGGAGAGGCCAAACATCCTGGGCATTTCCATCCACAAGACTTGTGTTGTTATAACCATAATCACATTTCTCACAATAATAACTGTATCCCAGGAATCCAGTGATACTGGTAATGGTATCGAAATGTTCATCGTGATAATAGACATGAATGTATTTTCCGTTCTTAAAATCTTGGCCTCGAAACAACAGAGTTCCACGCATTTCTTGAGGGTGCACTTTCAAGGTGTAGCGTGGAGCTAGGGCATCCTGCAATTTTTGCATCTCAGGAATGCCACAGGGTGTGTCTTTGGACAGTCCGGCTTGTTGTAACAGGAGTTCTGCTTCATTTCGTTGTTTGGCTCGATCGGATTGTTGAATAGTTTTCCAGGTTCTTTTCCATTCTACCGTGTCGTTCTTGTTGGCATAGGTTCGTCCCACCACGATGGCACGGGCTAAACACATCTGGTCTTGAGGGTTGTGAATTCGGACGAGACTTGTTTTGGTGTTGCGAAGGTTGTCCACCAATAACATCTTTTTGCGTCCTGTCCCTTGAGGAAGAGAGACGTGGGCCATTTTCAGAGTGGCTTTACCATCGGTGATGTCAAACTGGTCATTAGATTGTTGTACGTGTTGAATCTTGTCCATGATTTTGGAAGGGGTTAGTTCTGCGGGTCTGCTAAACTCGATCCAAACAGGGGATTTCAAACCGTCGTGATCTATGGATAGTGTCAAGCGATCGTCTTCTTTGGGTTGACATTGTCGCTTGAGTGCGGTGAGCAAAGAATCCCACATCTCGGTGATAAACCCTTCTGCTTTCTCCAAGGGTACGTCGGCCTTGAAATCTTTAAACTTCACCGTGTAGGTGTAAGCCGTGGTTCTAAATTTTCTAGAGGAGCGCTTTTCCGTCTCTCGAATGGAATAGTACTTTTCAGGGTTGAGTAAGGGTGGTGAACTTGGTTTAGAGGGTTCGGATTCTGGTTCACTCATGTCCTCTTCAAAATCACTGGCATGAATTTGTGCCAAGATTTCAGCCCTGGTACGAGGCGATAGATCACGTTTCTGCCTCTTACTTTCTTCTTCTTCTTTCTTCTCGAATGAATAGGATCGTTTCATCTTGAGTGCAAAACGTCAAATGACTCAAGTTCAAACACCATAGACTAATTTATAGTCATGGCAAACCAGCGTATATAAAAAGGGTGTGTCTTGTCCTTTCACTATTCATTTCACTCTCAAACCGAGGAGAACAATGGAAGAGACTAGCCAAATCGAACGTTTCGTCAGAGCTTTGCGAGGGGTCATTAGAAAATTCTCTTCAGACCAGCCGACAGACTACTCTCCTTCCTTTCGAGATAATAGTCAGGATACTTGCTATATCTGTCAGAAGAAAGGGCATTGGTCTTCAGAGTGTCCAGACCGTCAAAAAAGAAAACAAAACAGGGGCTAAAAAAGACAAAAGTCAAGATACCTGTTATTATTGTAAAGAAAAAGGACATTGGTCTCCAGATTGCCCAAAAAAGAAACAAGAGGAGTCAGAAGAAAAGAAGGATTCTTCAGAAGAAGAGAGGGATTCTTCGGAAGAAGAGAGGGATTCTTCGAAAGAAGAGAGGGATTCTTCAGAGGAAGACAGAAGACAATTCTATTTAAAAGAAGCAAAGAAACAGGAGAAGAAAAGAAGAAGGGAAGAAAATGAGGAAAAAACGGTGAAGAAATTCAAAAAACAGAGAGACTAAACAAGGAGAAAGAAGAAGTCAATGAACTTTTAATTAAAGTGTTGTGCTGTGAATTGGATTGTAAAAAAATGGATAAAAGAATACATTAATGATATAAGGTAAGTGTCTTTGAGTTTTGATTTTAAAATAAGAAGCTACACTCACGCACTCATACACAGACACGTACTATAAGAGTAAAATGGGTGGGGTTTATTTTTGAGTTATTGGCAAATTGAAATTGTATTTCTTTTCGAGAAATGTGGGTGGCCCTGAAAAGGGCCTTTTTATTTTGGTGTAGGGGTGAGTTTAACCAATCAACTTTAACTGCCTTAAGCCTTTGCCACGGCCAAGGCCTACTTCTGATGATTGGGTTGAAATCACTAAGGGTGGTACGATAGGCTTGGTCACAGGGTTGGCGTGTTTAGCTCGGGAAGGTCGTATTCTCTTCGGTCGTGATAAAGAAGTCTGATACATTTGTCTCAGACTTCTTAACTCCGCTAAAATGTCCAACAGTACCGTAGCCGTTTGATTTTCACCCTCTTGTTTCTTTGCTGCTACTTCTTCTTGCTGTTGTTGCTGTTGTTTTTTTCTTACCTCTTCTTGTTGCTGTTGCTGTTGCTGTAGGAGAAAAGCTTGTTCCGCTTCCTTTTGTCGTTGCATAAATTTCTCCAATTCTTCTTTCTGTCTCTGTCTAAAATTCTCCACTTGCGGTAATGAAGAAGGTAACGAAGGTTCCGGAACAAATTCTTGCGAGGTAAGAAAATCCACAAAATCCCAATGTACCTGTTCTGAAAGTAAGTCCGGGTTCCCTTGGGCAGTCTCCCCTGCTGGTGCACCCCAATGGATCGTTTTCTGAGTTTTCTTCATGTTGAATCACTGTCGCATAGATTGACTGCACACAAGCGCTAACGAATCTATATAGACCACGTGACGTCACAGACTGCTCTCTTCGGATTGGATGCGAGCTGACTGAATTTTGTAACGCGTGTTCGGATTGGTGAATGAATTCAATCCGTTTCAATCCTTCCTGTACCTATAAATAAGCGCAGTTCACTGCATTGATTCACCTATTCTCGTCGCTTCAAGATGTGGACTACAGTTGAGTCATCCACCCTTGTGTCTTCCATGATGTTTAGGACGGACATGCTCATGTATGTCAGGTCCAAGTGGACTGTTGTTGATAGGACAGATACTAGTCAATGGATGAGGAGAGTTTACATAGAAAGACAAGGATGTCTCAAGAGGGTACTTGTGTATGGACCGGCAGTTAGAAGGAGTTTAAGAAGAAGAAGAAGATGTGACAGATGTCATCTATGTTAATATTAATATTAACATAAACCCAAAGGCCCTTTTCAGGGCCAGCCATATTTCTCGAAAAGAGATAGCCTTTCCATTGCCTACCCCTTTTTTTAAATTTAAATTTAAATTTAAATTTTAAAAAAAAATCCCATATTCAATTCCCCTTGTCCCTAGACAAACCCAAACTCTATTCCCATGTTAATTTCCCCTTGTCGCTAGACAGACCCACACTATAGTTCCATGTTAAATTCCCCTTGTCGCTAGAGTGACCCACGATTTTTCTCCATGTTAATTTCCCTTGACGCTAATCTGACCCACGATTTTTCTCCATGTTAATTTTCCCTTGACGCTAGAGTTGCCCAAGGGGTCTTGTAATGCTAATTCCCCTTGACGCTAGGGTGCCCCCATTTACTACTTTCATGTCGCCATTATTTCACCATTACAGAAGTCGAGTGATTAAGAAAAAGTCATTATATTGATGACGTAGTGTCATTATGCCCGTTTTGTCTATTCTTATCTTTTTATCCTGATATAAGTCACAGCCTCTGTTCTCGTGACTTGTACCCATTTTGGCAAGCAAGCCATGTAAAATCCGTGGAGAGTATTAATCCAGACAGTGCAGATTGATTTCTCAATTTTTTTTGTGTAAATCCTCAACCGTACGGTTTCTTATTTGTGCTAGGAGTTGTCGGTGATTCTCCATTTCCGTCACCAGTGTTTAAAATTGGCATACCCTCTCCAGATTCATCACGTCAAAGTGTAATACACACACGCACTTCTAACCAATTACCCTTTGTGTCGGTACAAATATCATACAACTATACAAAATCTCCGTCTGAAGAATATTTAAGCTTTCAAAAATTCTACTCTTTTTGAGACCTAGCCTTATGGTCGTTTAAAATGTAGTGGTTTAGTCGGTGCCTGATGTGTTAAACCATTGTTCTCGTCATCGTCCAATAGCTGTTGCACGGACAAGTGCATCCTTGCTGAATAACAGTCCAGCTTTTTTTTCTCAGTTGAGTCAATGTTGGTGCAACATATTCGTTGGTGAATATAACCGGGGTGAAAACAGCTGTGAATTCCATTTCATCGTTGTAGAAACAATCACGGAGTGTTTTTGCATCTGGCGCTGCAGCCATGCAGCCAACGGTTAAGCATTTTCACGTGTTAATGCGATGATTCCATGCTGATATCGATTTGGTAGTGGCACATCAGGGTGATTCCAACTATCAATTTCTATTTTGTGCTAAACATCTTTATATTTGAACGTATACGATGGTGAGGTAGCACCACTCTAACGCAGATATTTATAGACAAGTGGGTCAAATCTATTATCAGTTTTAGTCTCCGCTGCTAATTGATGAAACAAAGCGTCCGTAGATTCTGCGACCTCATTACCGCAGCAAGAATCCATCACATATTTAACACATTTAACTTTAAACACAAGCGACAAAGCCAGATAAATGTAAAATGCTTCAAACTGAATTTCTTCTTTAGCTAACAATGATACTGCTGATGTAAATACGAAAACTTTAGTACCATTTGAAGGTTCGTTACGTACTCGTTCACCGGTCTTATTGTTGATTAATGTTGTTAATTATCTCCGTCCACTATAATAACCGGATATAATACATAAGTACGATCCAGACTCGCGTGCCGTTAAGATGTTAGATTTAGGTTCATCAAAAGCTTTTATATTACAACAAACAATGCAAAGCGACCAGTTATTATTTCCACCAGTGGGTATCATTACGTATGAAGTAACTGCAGTTATTAGGTGTGGTGTTGCGGGCACGTTATTGATTTGTTCATCCAGTTACTGTTTTGTTGTTGCCTTAGTATCCTCACTATACTCTTTAATAATAAACGCAATCGGTCTCTTATTCCATCGTTTTCAGTGACCTCAGCCAGGTTCTGTAGAATAGCGCCTTTTAACTTGACAATGATATTTTGAATGTCAACATTAGACATTTTCAGTTTATCAGTTTGATCTTTAAATATCACTAGCTCACCCGGATCAACACTGCTCAGATCTATGTCTACACCGTGTCGTTGGGTTGAATAACGTCCGTGAATATTAATAGACATTTGTATAATATTAAAAACGTACTTTAATGTGAAGTCAATAAGTGCTTGCAGTGTTAGTGATGATGAAACTTTGCATCTCGCATGTGCATGCAAATTTTGAACAGGATGACCACGTTCAAACGTGTTTGTACTGGCATAGTAAAAAAAAATACAGTGGATGTCTTCCACCGTTCTAAGTTAAATAATTAACAATTTCAACAGGTGATGCAAAGTCCATACGACTAAATCATCAACTATGATGCGTTGTTACGACATATGAAACCCAGTGAGTGCCAGGTCCTGTTGTTAAATACAGGTTCAAAATAATGGTTTCACGTGTGCGTAGCACCCATCTATGCAAGATCATTTCGCATAAAGACACAAGAAAAATGCTTGACTGATTTCGCTATGTCGCGTAAATCAAGACTAGTCAATGGATGCATGGTCTTCTGTGTGTTATATTGTTTAACTGAATACCTCTTTCTGAAGGTATTCGCCGACTTGCTCTTGGTAATCAAGGGGCTTTATCTTTTTCATAGACCTATCAGGTTCACGATGAGCCATGCAGCCGCTTACCATTTTCAGGCCGTCAGTGATGCAGTTTCGACTTCCCCTAACGCAGCAGCTTTTGCAACCTTTGCAGCCTCTGCTGCCAACAACGCGGGAATCGCTACAAGGAAAGGTAATATTCCAACGGTCTTTTGCATTGATGTGACCTCTAGCTTGGATAACTTTAATGTCACAGACGTATTGTTTTGCTTGGCCTCATTAAGATGACACAGGCGAGCTTCCAGTTACTCTTGGCTAAGAAAGTTTTAGTGTGACCCCATAACTGATTCTAATTGCGTTTCTTAGTTTTCCCTGCTGATTTTCACTAAGGCTAACTTTCACTTCTGGTAGGAAATTATTATGTAACAATATAACATGTTCATTTATGTATTTCCACTGGTGCATCGATGACCCAGCACCCTCCAACAGCTGAATCTTGTCAAAAAGCATAACAGAATAACATCGATAACAAACGACAACTGCACCTACACCTGCATGAAAATACATGTCAACAACAGATTGTCGAAACAACTCAAGGTGTTCCAATGGAAAGCGATAAACCTGATACAACATTCGAAAGTCTTGATGGGAAATTTGCAGACCTGTGTAAACATTTTGATGCCAGTTCAAATACAACCAAAACTTGTGAAACGCACGTCCAACATGAAGTGTGGCATCTCTGTGCTCAAGGTAAAATGGTCTTGACAGGTGTCCACAAAGTCAATGTTGGCAAATCAGCTTTGCCATCAACACCTCGTGTGGGCCAAATTGCATCATTAGAGCTGCTTTTACAAAATAAGGTAATTGTGTATTTGGCGAAAATCTCTGAGACAGCCAAATATGCGACTCAGGGGAATTGCACTCGAAATCCTCAATGAACCACCAATGAGTTGTAACAGACGCCGTGCGAATCCAAACTTGAAATTCGGGTTGGCACTAGACATCATAAATGCGGCGACAGTAGATTTGGGATCTATGCCAGGAGTTTGTGGGTACGCAAAAGAATGCCGTGTACTTTGTTTACTTTTATACAGTCTTTTGTCTGCATGATCAGTTGCATCTTTAGAAATATCATTATTGGATCAGTCTATAGTCGTCGCGGCAACATCGATGTTGTCAAGAACTGATTCGATTTCCTTCCTTCATTGGAATAACGTGCACTGTTGAACAACGACATGATTCCGTTGTTGGGAAATCCAACTGGTTCATTGGTATCATAATTGTTACTATAGTAAGCGCGTGCCAGTTTTCCCTCATTTTCCAAGAAAGCCTCACATGGAAGAGAAAACCCAACCGTGTCCTATACTTGCAAATCTATTTTTAATTGGTTAGAGTCTTTGGAATAGTAAGAATGACTAATCCTCACAATCCCTCTTTCTTACAGCCATCAACACGGCCGCGCGCATGGAAAATGCTGGATCAGATATTTTTGAACTGAAGTTCTCTAGTCACAAATCGTTGTAGCTCGTAATCCCAGTCATTTTTCTCGATCCAGAAGAAGCGTTATTGATGCGATCAAGTACCCCAGATGCAACGTGGTTAGCTATTGGAGCAGCGCATGAAGACAATTTCTAAACCATCTTTGGTGCACATGCGAACAATCCACGAACAATGTCACCAAGGCTAGTTGCGTAATGGGTTTTTCCGTGTTAACAACGCGCGCGGAGTTCATACGATTATATACGACTGTCATTTATTTAAACGTCAGGTTGATCTCTAATAACCAGTTGTATCATTAATATTTCACCCAAAAGTAGTATAGTGGGGCGATAGGGGGACAATGGAAAATCCAGTCAATAAGGTCGTGGGCCTGTGTAGGGACAAGATTTATAGGGACAAGGGAAAATCCAGTCAAAAAGGTCGTGGGCATGTATAGGGACGAGGGAAAGTGGAGTCTTTATAGCGTCTGACGTCACGGTATGAGAGATTCGTAAAAATGTTGCCACGGTGTAGGACGTCACAGTACTGAGTAAACAGTGGTTGTGCAGGTGTGCACCGGACTGACCTTAATCTAGAATAAAGAGTGGGACTTAGATTTATATAACACATACAACATACAGCATACAGTACATTTTTTGAGGCAAGAAAACAACTCTTTTCTAGTCAAATGAGGGGGCCATGAAAAGGGCCTTTTGCTTCTTCTGCTTGTTTTTCTATTTTCTCCACTTCTTCCACCATCTCCTCACTTTTTCCAACATTCCTTTTTTCTTGTCATCTTCTGGCACCCAGTCACAATGGCCCATCAATCTGAATTTTTCTCCTGGACTTTCATCCAGTTGTTGCTTAGTCTCTCAAACTCCTCCTTTTTCTTTATGTTTACTCTTTCCTTTCTTTCCTTTGACCACCTTTCTTTTATCTTCTTCATGTCTTCTGTCAACACATTTCTCATCAGTTCTTCTGCTTTCTTGAGCTCGTCCACTCCCCACCTTACAAAAGACCACGCTGTGAAATTCAATATATCTTGTAAAAAACACCAGACTTTCATTACAATATCTAGGGCCTCCTTCATTGTCCCCATTCTCACATACTGAGGGTGAATGAAGCCTGTTAATCTCTTCACTTCTTCCTATATCATGTCTTTCACAAGATCCATGGCTACTTTTAGGCTTGTTACTTGTCTTGCTACAAAGTCTTTTGTAACTGGATACCTTCATTCCTTCTCAAGCCTTTCCACTACATAGACTGCATCCACTATCCAATACAAACTGTCCTTCAAGTTGTTAAATAAAACTGAGGCTGCTGCCATCTTCGTCTTTGGTTATTTTGTACAATTGAGCGAACGACGAACCTTTTTACGTTATATTTGTCAAGCACGGACGTGAAAGAAAACATCCCTTACATTCACTACACATATTATCTACTATCCACAAAGAGGTGACGACCAAAAAACAAACCAAATTATACTATCCACACATGAGGAGAGAAAATCAAACCCAACATATATTATCCAAAACCACAATACACTATCAACATAGAGGTGACTACCAAAAATCAAACCAAAATATACTATCCAAGCACGAGAAGGAGAAGATCAAACCCAAAATATATTATCAAAAACCACAATATACTATCAACACAGAGGTGAGGACCAAAACGCAAACCAAAATATACTATCCTCACACGAGAAGGAGAAAAACAATCCCAAATTATACTATCAAAAACCAAAATATTTACTATCCACACACGGAAAGAAGAAAAATCAAAACACAATACTACTATCCACACACGGGAAGGAGCGAAAACAAACCCTAATATACCATCCACACAGAAGGGAAAAGAAACACACACTCTACTATCCACACAAACGTACGCCAGCGCTTACAAACTGCAGTAATCTACTATCCACAAACGTGAGCTCATACAAACACACGCACACACACACACTAACATCAGTAAAAGGAGTGAGTGTTTATATTTCACACTACTCCACATTCACACAAATTGGCAACTTAAATAGTCTCTCTTTTCTAGAACGTTGGTTAACCCTGAAAAGGGCTGTTTTTAAGAACTCCAGATGGACCTGGCTAATGGTTACATCTCCCCGGCTTGGAACCACAGACACATCTCCTACTCCAATCATTCTCCCAATTAATTCTTGTGGCTGGGAGCGCAGACATGGCTTGAGTGGCTTCACTATCCCACTCCTCCGTTTCAGGGATAGTGAACACTTGTTCGTGTCTCCTTCGTCTATTTTGCACCCGTGGATGTTCTTGTCGCTGTGGCTGTCTTTGCCTCTCCAATTTCGCATTACAATTTTCTCTCTGAGGAACCACGGGTATTGGTTGTGTTAGTGGCTGTGGTGCTTGTGTCCTCACCATTGGCTTAACTTCACAATTCTGTCTCCTCTTATTTGTTCTTTTTCTCCTCCTTCTCTTCTATCGTATCCTTTTCCTGAACTGCCTCCATGGTCAGCTCATCAAGGATTCGCCTGGCATGCTCCAATTGCATCTGAAGTTCAGTTAATTTAGCGTTTCTGGTATTCATTCTCTACAGTTGTCTCGTTGACAATGGGTAGCCAGACTGACGAGCGTTTCCTTTATATTTGTAAAGCACGGACGTGAATGAAAACAGCCCCTGTTACCAAAACTTACATTACCCATATCATCACCCCAAAGAAACATGGATCGCGTGGACTTAAAAGAAACATTCTCTCACTTTGTTACTTACAACATTAATTAAAACGTTTGATAAGCTACGGAAAACGAAGTGCTTATAGACGCACTTCTGTTTTTTTTTCTAACTTACTAATATACTATTGGCAATTGAATTAGTAAATCTTTTCTAGCGTATTGGGTAGCCCTGAAAAGGTATGGGTTCTTTTGTGGACGAGGAGCTATGGCAATCTTGTATGGTCTAAGATTGCGTCCCCGTCTGGCCGCAGGCTCTCCCACAGGATAGGGTCTCCTTCGTCGGAAAGAGAAGGAAAACTCTTTGGTGTCTACACGACAGTCGACAAAACCTATGTCTGGTTCCTGCTGCTGCTGCTATTGTTGCTGCTGCTCTCTCTCTGCTCTCTCTGTTGTTTCTGAAGTCTGTACTTCTCCGTCCATTCATCATTCTTCTTCTTGATTTCCTCTCTGAAGAGCGCTTCTATCAGGTCTTCAGTCACTTGTAACGTTCTGACATTCTTTATCTCTGCTGACTTTGGTATCAGGCTTTTGCCTGAGACGATGCAAATTCATGTAAGCTTCGTTCAACTTGGCAAGTCTTGAGCACATCTTCACAGGAGGATGATTCAACAATGAATTGTCAGACTGGAGACTGACCCACTTTATAATGTTCAAGCGCGGACGCGATAGAAAACATCACTATACTGTTTAGAGTCGGAATGCTAAAATAGTTTGATTTGAGGGATAGCGAGAAGTGAAAGAGCATGGTTCATTATACAAATGGCAAACAAACGACAGACACATGTTTTCAAAAGACAACATTTTTGTTCAAATAACTAACAACCAACAATTAACAAAATTTTAAATAAACAATTCAATAAACAACAAACATTGTTTTTCAAATAACAATCCATTTTGGACAAGGTTGACAACGTTGTGAATTGACGTTAGACTTCTACTGTTGGAAGTCATTGGGCCATTGATTTACGCTACGTTTCTTAGCTAAAGGCAAAAGATAACCATAATCGTTTCAAAATCATCTATCTACATTCTCATCTTTTCTAGAGTAGTGACGATCAAAATAAGTCAATAAATGTTCTAAAGATTCTCCAAGACTGCGTTGATGAAGAAAATACACACACTATTGTCCACACACCAAGGAATCTGTGCCTTGTAATTTCACATTATCGAATCGTGTTGTCTGAGCATTTCTTCTCATAAGGAAAATAATATCTTCTTCCAAAGGGGGCAATCTATACGAATCAAAATACTCCACACAGCCATCACGGGGAAGGTAGACGGCTACCCATTGGGTTCCTGGGAGATGACTGTCGTCCGTGTTGATGACATAAGCTTGAGCGTCTTGAGGTTTGCGATGAGGTAGTTCATCTTTAGCACACACGACATGATTACAAGAAGCAGTGTACGAACTGTGGTTCAAAAGGTAATAAAATTCACAGGTATCAATTTTTGTGTTATTTTACTTCACAGGTAATGATAAGTGATCAATTCAATCCTGACTTTCTCTTTGAATTTGTCTGACAAGTAACCGTTTCTTCGTTTTGTCTCTGCACTCTGAGCCAAGAGAGCTTCGATGCTATAGATCTCTCGAGTCATTAATGGAGGAAAGGAATGTTCTCGAGTCATTAATGGAGGAAAGGAATGTTCACGCAAATCTTTATACCATTGATGCAACACGGCTTCTTCCGAGATGAGACTCCAAGCTTCGTCCAGATACTCGTTCAATTTTTCTTTTTGACTCAGCATCAGACAATTATCGTGTTGAGTTTGACTGGGATGATCGTTTTGACATCCACAGCAATCTTTCTTGATCAATTCCATAATTAATTCTGCCAAGTGTTTAGCAATACAGGAGGCTAAATGTTGTTATTATTCTGGATATCTGGACCTTATCATTATATTCTTTTCGTCTTTGTCTTTGTGGTCTGCTTCCACGGTCTCCTCCCATTCTATTTCCATAGATTTTCCACTATGCAAAGATAACATTCTTCCATAGCTTCTAATAGTCTAACATGACTTCTCTCAAACTGTTGATTTCTATCGTATTGTCAAATTCGGCATAAAAGATGCCGTTCACCGTTTGGGGTTGAGCTTCTGCAAACTGAAGTGCAGCACGCAGTTGACCAGATTTTATAGGGTGGAAATGTCCCCCGTCACTGCCTTGGTCTGGAGTGAAATCCAAACCCCACAAAGTTTAACCTGCATAATCATCGTACGAAATGCGGTGACTGGTGTTGGTCCCTAACTGTCCCGTGGCTTCGTACAGGGACATGTACGACCTCAAGTAATTCTTCTGGGTAAAGCTCGGTTCGAAATGTGTGGTACACAAGGCCTTGCTATCGCGACTGACTTCGATTTTGGACACTATGTGCTTAAACTGGAATGGATTTTGATCGTGGGCTCCGTTGTGTGATGCATTGCTCACGATGCCAACGATTAACCATTTGGGTAACTGTCTTTGGAATAGATCATCTTCGGAGTCTTTGGAATAGATCATATTCGGATCGGAGTCCAGAGTGAATGGTGAATGTTTTCACTTCCACGCGTCGTATCGAATACTTGGTGGTCGTTCTGCTCAAAGTGTAACTGATGTCGTTTGCTGCCTTAGGTAACACTTCCACACGACACACGTAGAGCCTGGCTTCTTGGACGATGTTTTTATATTCGTTAGCAGGGGCCATGAAATTGAATGCGGTACCGCTACGATTCAGTCTCAGGCGGATATCCACACCGTTCAGCAAATACTTCTCTTGCAACCTCCTGTCCAAATGCAAACGATGCATCAGTTCTAAACTTCGTCCTTGAAGCCTACATTGTGAGAATGATCATCAGCTGTCAGGGCTGTGTCGTTAAACGTGTTCACACTTGCTGTGTCAGCTTTCCATACCACACAAGCATCCAGATGAGTGTTCTTGGTCTCTTTTCCGTACGTCAAGAGATTTTCCAGGTATGCTCGGTAAGGGTAAGTATCCATGCTGCTGCTTACCAATTTGTTATTCAAGTATAAATACACTTCATTAAACAAGGAATGCATGAAATTGTTGACAGGAACTACTCTAGCATCGGCTGCTGGAGCAGTGTCGTCCGTTTTGATCACTTTGACTTTCAGGTACAAGTAACTGCTATTCAGGTCGATGTATTCGTCGGGTTGTCCTTTGATTTCAAACTCAGTGGGAGCTGAATCCGTCAAAGTGACAAAACATACCACAAAGATTTGGCAGAAAAAGACGATTTGCGTTTTAGGCACACGTTCTCCACAGCACGCTCATAAGGGTTGTTTTTGTAGATCTTGCAGAGAAGAACTGGGTGAAGGAGTGGTCACTGCAGGGGTGGCGATAGCTGAGGCTGCGTGGAAGGGAATGATGGTCACTTCTTTTTATAGTCAATGACTTGCGAAGCTTCAATCCAAGAATCAAAACTGAGAGGCTATCCTTTCCGACGCACTTTGACTTCTTTACGGGTTCTGCGTTACAGAATGCTTTCGATGTCGTACACGTTGTCTTCTTTTTTAGTGACACGTTGTAACTCGAGCAAGTAAAACGTTCCTTTGAACACTTCCTCGTTCATGTCTACCAATTTATTGACGGCAGGATGATACCCACGCACTAGTCCAGTGACACGAAACAATTCGGTGGTCCAGTTGGGTAAATAACCGTTGTCGAAAGTGCATTTGGTTTTGCCAATGCGCACCCAATCTCCTACTGCCAACACTCCACTTTTCCTGGGCACAGCCATCGTCGGGGATGTACCAAACAAGCGTTCATAAACGATCACTTCGTTGTTGGGAGTTACATATTGGGGGACACGTCCAATGCTTCGATGATAAAATTGGTTGTACGCTTGAATCAGGTGCGGTAAGATGTCAATTTACTTGAAAGTGTGTAATGCGTAAAATATTTCCACATGCGTTCTTTCAAGGTACGTTGAAAACGTTCCACGATGCTGGCTTTGATTTCGGGATTCTCGGTGGTGAAAAAATGAATGTCACGTTTCTTTAATTCTTTTTGGAAAGCTTGGTTCAGAAATTCGGTGCCTTTGTTAGTTTGCCATCGAAGAGGGTGACGACCGCTTTGTTTCAACACCAGTTGGAGGGCTCGCACTAACTCACTGCTCGATATGAAAGTCAATGGCACGACCCAGGTAAATTTGGAAAAGACATCGCTGACACAAAACAAATATTTGTAGCCACGATTGTTGGTGGCCAAATCAGAGACATCGGCTAAATCGGCTTGCCATTGATGATAGATGCCCTCCACTCGGGTGCGACTTTTGGAAAATTTTCGTCGAATGGGTTTGTGTAAATTGTAGGTTGTTCTTGTAACCATCATTGCACTTGAGGTAAACGGAGACTTTTCAGTTGAGTTGTGGCAGCACGATACAGTTTATGAAATCCTCCGTAACGTGCAGGATTGGATGGATTGTATTAAATGCTGGCTAACACTTTCTCCATCATTTTTAATAAGTCACCCACTCTTCGCTGATGCTACCTTTTACGGGGCGAAAGGGTGGTTTGGAAACGGATTTACGAGTCCGATGGGCCACGGGAGAAGAAGTCGATGCTAGTGGTGGAGATGGTAATGGAATGACATTGGTCTTCTTTTCTTTTTTCACTTCTGGTTTCCCTTCTTTCTTTTTCACTTCTGTCGAAGGAGTACTGGACATCATCTTTTTAACCCAAGCTTTCATTTCTTCTCGTTGGGGTGTGGGGAAGGGGTCGACAAGGACGCTGCAATCTTACTAGGAATGGGTGCTGCTGACGACGTTGGAAAAACTTCTCGTACTGCTTCTCTCTTAGGCTTTCGTGGGGTTGCGTCTCTCATGACCACTGGGGGTGGTGGGGGGTGGTTGTGGTGTTGGTGATGTACTTTTCATCAGGGTTTGAAATTTTTCTGAGTAGAGCTGTTTCGTCTAAAGCTTTCAGGTGAAGAGTTGTAGTCTTTGCAAGAGTTGACCGTACTTTTGGGATTTTTCTGGTTCGGACAAATCGTGGCGAGCAATCAATGACTGAAATTCGTGTTGAAAGTGGGACAACTAGCAAATGCGGGGTCCGTTGTTCTTGTCAACGATGGTATTCCATCCATCGTTTGTAAGGCACTAAAGCAAGTTTTCGTACTTCCATTCGATTTCAAGGGCCACGTCTGAGATGTTTGAACTTCAGTGGTCCCTTTTATCTTGCTCCCATGAGTCCTCCCATCTTGGTTCCCAATATTTCTTTCAGCAAGGGTCGTAACAACAGAGGCAAAATTTCTCCGCGTTGTACCAAAGTCTTCTTTTGACGTTAGGGGATTTTCTTTAGAACCATTTGACGAAGAACGTGACGATGTTTGGCTAAGCATTGTTTCTGATGTTTAGACAAAGGTACCGTGCCTTTCAATGCGTTCAAACAACATTCGCACATGGTATCAATGACATATTTGGAGGCAGTTTGAATGAGTTGGTTTTTTTTTAATGGGTGGAGACGCTTTGGACAGGACGGACAACATATCCCCATGTATGACTAAACGAGGAGTCAATCCTTTCCTTTTCTTTCATTTGGGTTTAGAAGAGGGGTCGGTTCTGGGGGGTGGGTGACACCGTTGTGTCTTCAGGAGCACAAAACACTGATGCCCATGCTTTTCCTTAGGCCGTTTTTATACTGGAACCCTTCGCCACTGATTGTCTTTACGTCGTATCAACTTGATGACAGGCATCACACGTCGTGGATGGGGTTAAACAACGGACTAAATCGGGTCAGTTCTTGCTTGGACAAATCCAGTAAACTCTGTAACATGCCCGATCTCTCTTGGACTCTGGTTTTGGAAGCAGGTACTTTGTGAGCAGCTGCCACTGCAGCTAAAGAGGAGGAGGGTGTCACCGCTGGAAGTGAAGTTTTTGGAGACGCCGGTTTTCATTGTTTCATCAATTGAGGAAGAACGGGTGTCAAATTGTGTTGCGCTGGCATCACCAACAACGGATAAGTGGAAGAATTTGAGGCTACTGGAGATGCGGTCACCGTCGTTCCAGGTCGTGGTTTTGGAATGTAAGGTTGCGTTCTGGCCGAAGTGTCTCACTTGCGGTTTTCTGAGGTCTTTTCTTTTTCTGAAAACTTTTCTTTTTCTTTTTCTATGGGCTTTTCTTTTTCTGGGGTTGTGACCTCTTCTTGACACCGTTGCTTTTTTTTCTTCTTTGAGCTTCTTTTGACTTTTTTGGGGAGTGGATTATTTCTTGGGGAGGACTTTGGGGGCATTAGGATCCCATTTTAAGAGGTCGCGAATGAAGACACCTCCTAGAGAACCGCTCCCTCCAGGTTTCAAAATGATTTGCTTTTATGTTTTAGTGTCGATGTGGGGATCGGCCCGTTGTGTCAAGGCTACTTTGTTCCTGGCAAAAAAGCGTTTGGTTTGATGAGGAATCTGAATTATGCCTTGCAGTAATTGACGTGCTGTTACCGTAAACCATCGTAAGACTTCTTTGAGACTTGTTTCTAAGACACGAGCACATTTTTTGGAATTTTTCGCGACTGATGCCATACAAGGCACGAATCAATTTGACGGGAAGATAAGACTGAAGTGACATAATGTTGACGATGTGTGAGACAGATCCAAAGTGTCGTGGGTTTTATAGATAAATTTTTTAAGTCGACGACGTAGACATGTACAGTACAGGCCCTCCGTCTTGACACCAGTGGTGAAACAAATGGGTACGAAATCGTAAATAATCGTGGGTAGTGGGTTTCAAGTCTACGAGTAAATAGGCCGGTGGGGTTTGAGTGGCATCGTCGTACGCATGAGTTAGACAAGGTTTCCTAAATGCTTGACTAAGACTTGCACTTGCGATTTATCTCGAGGGCTTTTAAACAAGACCACGTAATGAGCATTCAGACTGATGGTGCGATGGGCTTTACTTTGTTGAAACATTCTGAGTAATGGAAATGACACTGGCATTACGATGATGCCCTTTTACGCGTAAACCACAGTTTAATTTCTTCTTCGTCTTCTCCTAACATGTCATCGAAAATGACGAGATGGGTTTGACTGAGGTCAGACACGATTCCGTCGTCTTAGATAAGAATGCCTTCCACAAACAAGATGGAATGGCCCTGACGTTCTCGCAAGAGGCTGTACGCCGATTGCCACTCTTTGTAACACCACACGATTCGTTGAGGTGAACGATCGATCAAATGATGTTTATGTTCGATAAAACGTTTGTCAAATTCGGTTTTGTCTGACCCGCTAGGCTCAACAATTAACATGTTAAAGTGATGGCGAAGATACAAGGCCTCCCAATTAGCACGATCTAAATGTTCGTCGATGACTTTGAAAGTGGAGGAAGAGGGAGCAGAGACAGCATTTTTTATACCGACATGTCCGTACGGCAAAGTGAAGTGGTAGGGAAGTCGCACTGGCTTCTGGTAGACGATTAGATACACATTTTCCAAAGGCCGACTGACAATTTGGTGAGTGGGTAAATGTACAATCTTATGCGGATCGTAAGTGGTCACTCTAAAGTTTCCATCCTCTCCAGACTGCAAGGCTTCTTTCAATACCCCAAAGTTCACCACTTGACTGGTGCAATAATTGAAAGTCAATCCTTTCAGTTTACACTCCGTGTGCACTTCTCCTTGTTTGTCCCGGTATTCGTAGCCTACGTTTTTATGATTGCCACTAGCGAAACTTAATATCTTCTCGTCGGGGTGTTCGTCTGTCCAGGCTCCTAAACGATCTCCTTCGATGTCAGGGTGACGTTCAATGTAGATGCAACTATCCGTGTCAAAGTACAGGACGCGATCTCCTAACAGTTCTAAACCTTCGTATAATTTTAAACGAGCATGGGCTATCACGTAAGCCGCATTGATGATTTCCTAATTCGTCGGCTTGTACAAAGTCCAATTCTTCTTCGTAATTGACCAGTATCAAATCCTCACGAACGACGTCCACGTTTTTCATGTATTTGGTTTTGTCGTGAATCATCTGGAAGTACCGGGAAGGTTCTGTCAAATACTCTGTCTTGGGGAAAGACGGTCGTTGTGCCATTTCGCCTCACAAGTAATTTAACATCACTTTGGCAAACGATCGCCTGCTTTCGTTTTTCTCGATGTTGTCTAAAGTGATACCTTCCTGCTCCCAGTATTTCTCTTTTTCTTTTGGTCCTCGGGAGTGTGGCACCAGGAAGGATAGCCGGTGGCTTCTTGTTTTAGTTTCAAAAAGGGATCCACGTAGTCTGCGAAAATGCCTTTTTGAGTCTCGTCGCCCTTGTGGTATTTTTTTGTCTTGGAAAAGTGGTAAATTTCATACACTTCTAACAGTTGGTATCCCATGTCCAGGGCTTTGAACAATTCCACGCTGAGCCACGTTCCCGTCAAGGCGCGTTTTTCCTAGGTGTGATGACAAGGCTGGTCTTTGTTACACGTTTCGGCACCAGTACGACACAATGGAAACATAAGTTTTCCTTGGCAATGGTGAGGTAACACGGGATGACACAAGTCTGTAGAAGGCAGAACTTTACACTTGATCGATATTTCGTATTGTCGAATGTTCTCCAAGTCAGTGTGTTCCGTCAGCAATTGTGGGTACCCTGCAGGAAAGCGACAATATTTGTACACGTATGGATACAGTGAACACACGTCCAAGTATTTGATTTATTCTCCTTTCTCTTCGTCAGCGTGGTACGGCAAACAGGTGGCATTTGTCAGTCCCCCGTACAAACTGTCCCGTGGGTTCAATGGGTCTACCAGCCTGTAACTTTGCACGATATGTTTAAACTCGGGATCGGTTTTCAAACGGTGATCGTATTCGTGTTCCCACATTTCCACCACTTGGTATCCTTGTTGTTCTAACTTCAGTCGCCACTGACAAGTGGCCTTGGACAAGTCTTCCATGGTTTGTTGCAAAAACTGATTTTTAGTGTCACGTTCAGGGTAGCAGAGGGGACATCAGTGAAATAAGTAACCGTTCAACTTGTACACGATCTTGGGGTTTTCCAAGTCCCAGCCATCCACCGAATACGTTCCGATGGTCTTTTCGCCTCCTCCGGTGCTGGTGTGCTCAATCCATTTGTCTTCCTTGTCGCACAAGTAATGTAGCCAAGTTCGTCTTTTGAGGGCTGATGAAAGCCAGGGTATTTTCGGGCATGACTCGTTGGCATTACACTTAGGAACACGCTTTGGCAATAGTGCAGGCTTCTTTCAAAGGGTCTATCCATGAACAGTTGTCGAAATTATCCACAGCAACGCCATAAAATGTCCACTTCGGAGGGACAATACTTTACCACTTCTTCCTGAAAGTCGAAGGGGTCCGAGGCGTGAGCCTGGTACCAAGCGTAGAAAGCTTCTCTATGTTCGGTACGTATGTTGTCGAGGTCGTAGTCCTTAGCCTCAGGCAAATGGGGCAGAACTGCTTGTTGATTGGCTTGGGTATTGAAAAAGTGGGGAAATTAACCTTTAGCCATTTCGGTCATTCCAAACGTTTTAGGCTTTCGACTCAAAGGCATGGCCAAGTAACTCATCGAATCTTTAAACTGTCCCACTTGCATGGAAATGATTTTGGCTCCGTTCAAAGTCACTTTAGGACGTGCGGTGCCTTGTATCGTTAAGTATCTCAAAAGAAACGGTCCATCGTATCCAGAGAAATTATGAGCCATCACTGTGGCATGGTGATGACAGTCTCCGTAACATTCGATGTCCTCTTGGCTCCACGTCTAGTCGATGGGGTCTAAGAAACATTGGGCGAAATCGGCTAGCGTCTTCGGTCCCAGAAAGATTTTTTCACGTTCTTCAGGAATCTTACTGCAGTGAGGTTAATGACTAGGCTCTTGGATGCACGTCTCGCACGCTCGATGAGCCACACAGAAATTAGGAATTTGAATGCTAGTCTCTTGCATACATTCAAAATCAAAAAAGATAAAATTCCCTTTCTTCTGGTCATCATCTTCCTCTTGTGCTTGGAATGTTATTTTTGAATGTAACATTGGTGTACCTTGGTATTATTGGTACGTATACCTTGTCCACAAGTAGGGTACAATCTCAGCAGTTGACAAGCACTTTTCTGCTGTGAACCTTGCGTCTTCAGATATTGTTGGTAACAGGTTGGACTGATAAAGGTGCGCTGACAAGCTGGACAATGCTCTCGTTCTTGTTCTTCCTCCAGACAGGGTTGAGAGGCAAAACATCCCTCACATTTCGATCCACAATGTTTGTGTTGCTCTCGATTGTTATAGCCATAGTCACATTTCTCACAGTAATAACTGTATCCCAAGAATGCGGTGATACAGCTAATGGCCTCGAAATGTTCATCGTGATGATAGACGTGAATGTATTTTCCGTTTTTGAAATCTTTACCTCGAAACAACAGTAGTTGGCGCACTTCTTGTTGGTGCACTTTCAAGATGTAGGGTGGAGCGAAGACATCTTGCAATTTTTGCATTTCAGGAATACCACAGGGTGTGTCTTTGGACAGGCCAGCTTGTTGTAACAGGAGTTCTGCTTCTGTTTGTTGTTTGGCTCGGTTCGATTTTCGAATGTTCTCCCAGGCTCTTTTCCATTCTACCGTGCCATTCTTGTCGGCATAGGTTCGTCCCACTACGATCGCCCTGGCTAAACACATGTGGTCTTGAGGGTTGTTAATTACGACGAGGCTACGCTTGATGCTACGAAGGTCGTCCACCAATAACACTTTTCTGCGTTGTCCGATCCCCTTGGGAAGACAGACGTGAGTCATGAACAGTGTCGCTTTTCCAATCGAAAAATTGTCGTTGGATAGTTGCACGTGTTGAATCTTGTCGATGACATTGGAAGGTGTCAGTTCTGCTGGGTTGCTAAACTCGATCCAAACGGGTGATTTTAAATTGTATTGATGAATGGAAAGTTTCAAGCATCGTCTTCTTTGGCTTAACATTTTTGTTTCAGAATGGTTAACAAAGAATCCCACACCTCAGTGATGAAGCCCTCTGCTTTCTCCAACGGTACGTCGGACTTGCAATCTTTAAACTTCACCGTGTAGGTGTAAGCCGTAGTTCTAAATTTTCTAGAGGAGCACTTTTCCGTCTCTCGAATGTGATAGTAATTTTCAGGGTTTACTAATGGTGGTGAACTTTGGCTAGGTGTAGAGTCTCTGGGTCTGGATTCTGATTTACTCATGTCATCTTCAAAATCACTGGCATAAATTTGTGCTAAGACTTCAGATACGGTACGAGGACATAAATCACGTTTCTGCCTCTTACTTTCTTCTCCTTTCTCGACGAATTTATGCGGTCGTTTCATCTTGGCTGCGAAAAGCCAAATGACTACATTTTAAAAGCCATGGTTTACTTTATATCCATGGCAGACCAGCGTATATATAAAGGGTGTGTGACTTCTCTTCCAATATTCCTTTCACTCTCAAACCGAGCAGAACGATGGAAGAGCCATCACAGATCGAACATTTGATCAGAGCTTTGCGAGGTGTCATAAGAAAATTTTCTTCAGACAAGTAGACAGACTACTCCCCTTCCTTTCGAGATGAAAGTCAAGATATTTGCTATATCTAGAAGAAGAAAGGGCATTGGTCTTCAGAGTGTCCAGACCGTCAAAAAAGCAAAACAGGTGCCAGAAGAGACAACAGTCAAGATACCTGTTATCATTGTAAAGATAAAGGACATTGGTCTTCAGATTGCCCTAAGAAACAACAGGAGCAAGAAGACAAGTTAGGGACTCCGTACACGAAGAAGAAGAGGTAACCTCCCCAAAGGAAAAACCTAGGCACGTGCAGAAAGAGAAACATGAGAAGAAAAGAAGAATACGAGAAAGTGAGGAGGAAGGGGAGAAAAAACTCGGAAATGAAGAAATTAAAAAATAAACAGAGAGAGTGAACACAGACACAGAATAAGTCTATGATCTTTTTAAAGTGTTGTGTTGTGAATTGGATTGTAAAATTTGTAACAGAATAGACCAGGCAGAAAATGTAAATGTCTCTTGGTTTTGATTTTTAGAATATGGTCCTACACTCACGCACTCACACACGTACATCATGGGTTAAAAAAGTTATTTTGTGAGTTTTAATTGAGTTTGGCAATTGAAATAATATCTCTTTTCTAGAGAAGTGAGTGGTCCTGAAAAGGACCGTTGGGTATTTGTTTGTTTTTTTTAAAATAAAAAATATCAGGAACTGAACGTAATCATCTTTAACTGCCTTAAGCCTTTGCCACGCACGGCCAAGGCCAACTTCTGGACTGACTCCTGTCGATGATGATTTGGTAGAAATCACTAGGGGTGGTATCGCAGGCGTAGCAATAGGACTGGTTTTTTTTTTTAGCTCGGAAAGGTCTGTTTCTCTTGTGTCGTAATAAAGAACTCTGATACATTTGTTTCAGACTCCTTAACTCTGCTAAAATGTCTAAGAGTACCGTTACAGTTTGACTTTCAATATTCTCCTCTCTTAGACCTTGTTTCTTCTCTGCTGCTTCTTCCTGTCGTTTTCTTCTTGCTTCTTCTTCTTCTTCTCGCTGTTGCTGTTAAAGGAGAAAAGCATGTTCTACTTCCTTCTGCTGCTGTAAAAATGTCTCCAATTCTTCTTTCTGTCTCTGTTTAAAATCGTCGACGTGTGGTAAAGGAGAAGATGGCGAAGGTACTGGTACTAGAACAAATTCTTGCGAAGAAAGAAAATCGACCAAATCCTAATTAAAATCGACCTCTTCTGGAAGTAGAGCTGTGTTAACTTGGGTAGCAACTGCTATACCATCATTTTTCGTCTCCACGGCCCGTGCACCATAATTCATTGTCTTCTTAGTTTCCGTCATGTTTGAAGACTGTGTCGCATGGATTGATTGCGCACAGAAGCTAGCGCATCTATATAGGGAACGTGACGTCATAGGTCGTTCTCTTCGGATTGAAAGCTTGGTTCCGTGTTGTGACTGAATTTTGCAACGTGTGTTTGGATTGGTGAATAAACTCAATCCGTTTCGATCCGCCCTTCCCCTATAAATAATCACAGTTCACCGCATTCCCTTCACCTGTTCCCGTCACCCTCCTTTCGTCAATGCTGTTCCGTACGGACTTACCCATGTATGTGAAATCATCATGGACAATTATGAGGATCACGGATACATGTGCTTGGGAAAGAAGAATTTATGTGGAGAGACAAGGCTGTTTGAAGAGAGTTCTCACCTACGGACCAGCAGTAAGAAGAAGTTTAAGGAATATAAGAAAACCTATGCGTTGCCCTCTGTGTTAACGGAATGATGTTAACAAAACCAAAATGCCCTTTACAGGGACCCTCATATGCCTCGAAAAGATTTGCTTTCTTGCCTCAAAAAAAATTGGCTGTATGTTGTATGTATTATATAAATCTACGTCCCACTCTTTATTCTCGATTGAGGTCAGTCACTTGCACACCCACTCTTTACTCAGTACTGTGACGTCCTACATTGTTGCAACATTTTTACCAATCTCCCATACCGTAACGTCAGACTCTATACAGACTCCACTTTCCCTCGTCCCTATACAGGCCCACGACCTTTTTGACTGGATTTTTCCTTGTCCCTGTAAATATTGTCCCTATACAGACCCACGACCTTTTTGAATAGATTTTCCATTGTCCCCCTTTAGCCCCACTATACTACTCCCAACAGATCTAGAATATGCCGGTCTTGAAATCATCTGGTTCGACAGCTGGTGAAAACTCAGGCAGTATGTAATCCTGAGCAACTACTCATGTAGACCTGTTTTGATAACTATCACTGACATCATCACATGTTACATTGATCTGAATCGTTCAGGTAATTTTGTCTATTTCATGCACAATATGATATCCAATTTGTGCAGTTGAATGGCGTATAAACCTCCTTTTTTCGTTAATATATCTGGGCCAACAAAGAAACTGTTCTCCGCAACGACTGTCCAAAGTGATTTAAATATTGCGAATATTCAATTGTGATAACGAAGCTGAATTTGGTCTCATGTTCAAGTATATACATTTTGGAATCGTTACCAATAAGCAACGAAATTCTTCATCTGACCTCATCATTAATTTAGGTAATATCATACTGGCCTGTAGGAGGTTCTAATATATACCAAGTTGTTTCATTATCAGCTGAAAACACAAATGAGTTGTTTGCCGGCAGACCAAGAAAGGGTTGTGATCGGATGTTAGACCAACTGTAATAAACTATCATAGACGCAAGTGCGATCTCAAGTGTGCGTGACTCTCCAGCTTTAGCAGGTGCAGAAAAGTCACACTAATTTCAGATTTCCTGTATGATATTGTGATGATTGAGGTAACACTTTCGGTTGTATTTACAATAATCAAGGCGATCAACAAAACAAAATCCCACATTCCACCAAAGCTTTCTTGTTTTAAAGCTTACTTGCCCCACATTTGTATTTGTTCTTTTATCCATTTGCATTCTTCTTGCTGTGCTGGTGCACATGTATGTCTTGGTCGCTTGTGTACTAATGGTTCTGCAGTTGTTTGGTCATCTTCTTCAATATCAGGGGTTGATAGATGATCTTTTCTAAGTATCATGTCTTTATTGATATTGTACCCCGTGTTGCAGTCTCATAAAATGTTTCATTGCTTACTTTACTGAATTATCTTTTCCAGCTTTAATCAAGCCATGTATGTCATTATAATGCTCACGCAGCTCAGCGGAGGCTTTCTTAGATCCAGTAATTTCCTTGTATACCTACCTGGACCATACCTTGTAATGTTTTTGTGCTGATTCTCTGATCACTAAATCTATCTAGTTTGGGGGTGGAAACAAGCCTGCACGGATGGGGTCTTCAAAGGTCCATTGACTAAAATGCTGCGTTGGTGTTGCCATCATTGAGTTGTACTTGGAAGGTAACACTGACTTCTTGATGGACAACTCGTTATATTATCCGACTTTGTCTGTTTCTTAGACTTTAGCCACCATCTATGGCAAGCGTGTAAAAACCTATGCAGTTTCTTGTGTTGCCTTTTATGTCCATGGTGCATTTAGGTGTTTTACGAATTGGACTCGGCTCTTCTTCTGTTCCAGTTAGCGCTACAACTTAGTGTAATGATGCTCGCGTTGCCTTTCTAATATCACCGGCAAGGTGTCAATTTCTTTTGTTGGTTTAATCATCGGTAAAAATGTTTATTCATTTGTTTGTGAGGTCTTCTCGTGCCGTCGGTCGCTACTGTAACATATCTGTGACACGTTTTCGACCTGCAATAACATTCCGAATCAATTCATGATGTTCACGAGAGGCTTTCCGGCGTCATTTCTCATACTCTATAACATCACTGGCAGGCACTTTTTATAATTGTTTCTGATTTTTAAATTGTCGTTTCCAGAACTGCACGATATTTTCCGGTCAAATTAATGGTGAAAAATCTATACGGGTCCTTCGTGATCCGTGCAAACATGTCGGCGGCATACCTAGTGCAATGGATATTTGCAAGGCCATGCACATCAATGCTACGAAATATAATTAATATGTCACAGTTATCACGAATTACTTTAGGCACATGTGTGTATCGCTGAGTCATTAAAAATGTTGGCAGTAATATCGCCTTTAATCCAAAGTAAACATATTAACAGCGACAATTGGATCAAGTGCTTCAATTTTGTTTAGTGTTGCCTTAGAAACCTGCACGAGAAATTCGATGTTGCCAAAATTACGTTCACCCGCGTGCTGCCGATGTTTTTGAGGTGTGTCTTGTTATTAAACTAGCCGGATATAAAGCTGACAAAATTACTGATTCAAAACAATTATTATCAAATTCGTTACATATATCACTGATCTTGGTGAAAACCACTCTTTTTGGGCATAAAACTGAATCAGCAAAATGGTTGATATGGAGAGGGGTAAGATCTTGAGATATGAACTTCTACTTGTGGATATATTTCAAGAGTCCATCCCGATCCGAAGTCGGTACATTTGTCCAGCGTTTCTAGAATCTTTTGAATGCTTTTAATAAGCTGATTATTGACGGCGCTGGTTACGCTATAGTTCATGATTGTATGGCACCGGTGAGAATCCAAGGTGCACTAGTTTTATATCTATTTTTAGAGCGTTGGTAAAATTCCCCAATAGTGTTTTTGCTTAGTTCATTGTATCAATAGCTTCTGAAAATTGTTTCCGTTGTTGCCTCACTCCTCCTCTGCATATTTGTACCACATTTCATAGATATACTGAAGATTGGCGTGTTCGGTTTCCATTCTGTTATAAATACCCCAAACATTTTTTTAATTGATACAGTCTTGGATATCGTTATCACTGCTTATGTATTCACTGCTTATATCATCATCAAAAGATCCACGATCCTCGCTCCTACACATGTAGCCGTTGATTTACGCAGCTTCAACAACTCCATTTTATATGTTATTTAAAACGTTTTTCTATTCCTGCTCATAAGCCTGGCATATTATTTCGTTCCTGTCCTAAGCTCATTCTTTAGTTAATCAATTTTTCTGTATGTTTCGCGTATGTATTTGTATTTTTGGGCCTCTTTGATAAATCTGTTTGATGCATTCAATCCAAAAAGCGATTTAATTTTCCTGCCACAAGCTATATATTCCATTCGTTTTGGAAGATTAACGTTATTTTTAGAGACCTCCGTAAAATCATCAAAATATTTGGAGATTCAATCTTTTTTTGCCATTATATACCACGGTAATTCATTAATATAAAGGAGATTTATCCGTCCAAGCTTTTTGAATTAGTTATTTGAAATTATTGGCAGGCGACTAGTTGTAAGTTGTTCCATATAAAGTTTACACTCAAGCTAATGTGAGCTATCCATATCAGTTTCAGATGTGATTCAAAGATTATGCGTGCCACGTATCCATAGCTGATAAAAACTTTTCTTCACCCAATTGGCTTTGACTTTTCATATTTCACCAACTCAGACTAGGTAATCTTCTAATTATTAAGTAAAAAACTTCTCCGTAACTTGGTCTCGAACCAGCAACGTTGTGTTTGCTTATCACGACGTTTTAGCTTTCACGGCCATTTTCTGTGTTCATGGAGCGAATGAAAAGCTAATATTTTAAGTCAATAAAAGTTTGGTAAACATGCTAGAGACCCATCCCCGTAAAAAGCGAAAATATAAAAATACAGCCTTTTTAATTACTATTTTACAACCGTATTATTCATATCAACAGCCAATGTGTAATGCTAAGGACACAAATTAATGAATTAGTATTATGCATATTAACAGCCCTGTGTAATGGTAAGGACACGTGGTAATCAATTAGTATTATGTATATTAACAGCCCTGTGTAATGGTAAGGACACATGGTAATCAATTAGTATTATGCATATTAACAGCCCTGTGTAATGTTAAGGGCACATATTAATGAATTAGTATTATGCATATTAACAGCCATGTGTAATGGTAAGGACACATATTAATGATATTGCAATCTTGGATCTACAAGATATTGACAGCGTGTTCAATGAAAATATTCCATATATATTTCGATATTACAAAAAGGATCTTTTTTTTTATAACCGGTGAGGCTTGAATCTTTGTTTTAATTTCGCTTTGAAAATGAAGCATGCCGATATATAATACATTTTTAGATTAAATCAAGATATCGTATTTCTCTCTGAATTTAAAGGCAAATTAAATGAACTGATCTGATTATTATTTGCACCGGTTACAGCTGGCTCATGTAACTACGAAGCGTACTTGTATAACTTGTGTATCGATCGGTATAGCACTGTTGCTATGGAATGATGTCGTATACAGCTTCAAGAACGTGTATGTGTTTCGTCATTTTCGTGGATTGATAATCTGCTGACTGCACATAGTTTGTGGCTTGCGTGCCAAAATGGGTACACGTCAAAGGGATAGAGGCTGTGACCTATATCAGTAATAAAAAAGCAAAAACCAACACAATGACATTAATGATGATGAAAAGATTTTATCAAATTAAAATCATCTGAAACTATGTTCTACAAAGTTTTCCAATAATTGCACGGATTCATTCTTTCTTTTATCTGCTTTGTGAATAAAAAAAAAATATAGTGGCACAGTGCAATAGTAAAAAATATGTACCATAAATGAGATTTTCTTGCTCCAGTTTGTTTGATATCTTGTGGTAAGTGAAGTTTGTTGGATATCTTGTGGTAAGTGACCTCGCGGTTTCACATTTCAAACCTGAATACATATTAGGTGAGGTAGATAATAGTCTTCAGTTTAGGTTATTTCTATGCAACAGATGCGAAATGACGATAAACTATCAAGTGACTTATACGGAAGAAAAAAATCTTAAATTCCTGCTAGTAGATTTGTTTCAAGATTATATAGACTGAAGGATTAAATATACAAAAAATGACAGATGTACTGCTTAATGTATTACATCCCGGATAATATGGGGTTTTTTTTCGGAAATGGGGTAGGGTGCATCCCTTTATATTTTTTGAAAAACTATAGGGATTCCTCCTCCCTAATGTATGATTACCAAGAGGTTTTGTGTTCTGTGTTGGTGAAATCTATACCATATTTAAGAAGGATTATTTTGCTATAAAATATGTTTATGTTTTCTTTTGTATTTATCTAAAAAGTATTTTTTTTTCTTCATGGAATTTTTCTCTCTCTGTCTGACCGCTCCGTGGCCTTGTGGTTAGAGCGTCCGCCTTGGATGCGGGAAGTCGTGGGTTCGATTCCCGGCCGAGTCATACCAAAAACTTACAAAAATGGTACTAACAGCGGCCTCGCTGGGCGTTCAGCATTAAGAGGTTAGTGTTAGGACTGGTCGGCGTGGAGTCAGGATAATGTGACTGGGTGGGACATCATGCTACATGTCTGCGTCATGATGCCCCAGTGCTAGACATCACTATAAACTGCCACACTGCAGACATAGTCGCGATATGACTGAAAAATTGTTAAAGCTACTTTAAAAATCCAAATCACATCACATCACTCTCTCTTTCTCTTGCGCAAGCCAAGTCTGTCATTTAAAGATCTTTTTTTGTTTTTATTTTTTTTTTTTGTTTTATGTTGATAGTTTTTCTTTCTAATTTATTCTTTCAGATTTGAGAAATATTGGGTTTATATGATGTAATACAGTCATGGATTGTTATCTTCTAGTTTCCCCTCACAGGTGAGTAGGTAATAGATCTTTCTACTCTCCTCTAGTTCTATTTGTTGCCTTTTCCTCATCTCCAAGCCTTCACCATTCTCTTGTGTTTCTTCCATCTTCGAAATTGTGTATTTCCTTTTAGCTCTCAATCTTAGTCTTGTCTTTTTCTTCCACATTCCATTCCATATCCAGCGCTTGTTTGTTCTTATTTGCTGTTTCTTGTATGGATTGTTGTTATTGTTGTTGTTTCTTGTATGGATTGTTGTTATTGTTGTTGTTGTTTCTCAGGGTTTTTATTGACTTGCTGCTCCTTTTGCCAGTCTTGTTGTTGCTCATTTTTTTTGTTTTGTTTATGTTGTTGTGCCTGAAAATTATACGTATATTCTAGAAAAGACCCATTCTCTGTCTCAATCCTTCTTCTCTTACAATATTTCTCCAGTTATGTCATTTCTCTATCGTTTGCCATTTCCAATTGCACGTGCAACAAGTGTTTCTCAGCTGATGTTTTTTTTTCACCAGTAATGTTTCACTTTTTTCTATCATTGTTACAAATTTGTTCTGCTTAAGTCATTCTGCTATTCCATTCATATATCTCCTTTCCCTGTGGACTTTCGGGCAATTTGTTTCGTTCGTGGCATGGCAAGGGTTTGGGTAAAATCGGAAGACTTTTCTTTTCAAGAATGATTGTCAGAACCTACTGATAACATGTTTGCTAATTAAAGTAATATTCCTACTTACATGAACACGTGATGTGACTTTTAATCATTTTAATATTTTATGTACGTTATGCTACTCATTTTTTTCCCCACCTCCCTCTGACGAACTAAGTGTGTTTTCATTCTCTGTGTTGGTTGGAGTTATTGTTTCCTGTAGTGTGTTACTTGTTTCTTCTGTGGTATTGGATTTGATTGTTTCAGTTGTCTCCTCTTTTTCTGTTCGTTCCGTGTCATTGTCCATTTCAGTTCGTGTTCCGTACTCTGACTCTTCATCCTGGTTGCTTTGTGAATTTGTTTGTTCGTCTTCATCCTCGTCCTTTTCACTTTCCTGATCCGTATCCTCTTCTCTTATTTCCATTTGTGATGTTTGCTGTCTTTGATTATTTTGTTTTTTCCTAGTTGATGTTCTCTCTTGGGGGGATATGGAGTCGGTCTTTCTCCTTTTTCGATTCCTTTTTTGGTAGCGGCCTTGATGTTAATTGTGGGTTAGTTCCCTCTTGCTGGCTGTTTTCCCTTTCCAGGTTTTCATCTTTATTTGTTGCTGTTATCCCTTCTTCATTCTGCTGTATCGGGACTCTACTAGTCTTATTGGGGCTTAAGAACGCTTCCCATTCCAGGGTCCTTTGGCCTTCTATCCACGTAATGTCTAGCTCTGGAAGTGTTTGAATTCCCACTTCTTTATCTTTCTCTTCTCTAATTTGCTTGATTAGATTTAATATTTCATTCGCTTGCTCCTTCTGTTGTTGTTGTTGTTGCTGCTGCTGCTGCTGTTGTGTATATGCATGGGCAGCTGCCTTGCTTGCATATGTGCCAATTTGGGGTCCAGGTTGGTTGTTGCCCCCTTGGCAGTCTCTTGGTCCATGTCCTGTTTGGTGGCACATGGGGCAGACTCTGTCGTTTTCGTTCCCCCTGTACCATGTTTTTAACTTAAATCCAAGGACGTACAAGAAGACTGGTATCTTCTTTGCATCTTCCCGGCTTACATACACTAATCTGTTGCCTGATTTTATAGGAGCAAACCCCCATATGGTGGCCATTTTATGGTTATGCTACTCATGTGCCATTAAAACTGTAGTTTTCGAATATAATTTAAATCCTTCAGTAATTTCCCAATGAACCGCCGATGTGTTTATTATATAACATAATAATTATATAGTTTTGTGTGACTCGATTAAACGTATGAAAAGTTTGAAATTTCAGTGTTTCGCCTTCAAACTTCCAAGTTCCTCATTTGAGTGATGTTCTCTCCATATCATATTATATTTATTATTAATGAAGATTTCATTCAAATATGTATTATCCAGACCTAGTTTTGTGACGTCCGTGATTGTCTTCGAAGGGAGGGAAATCTAAATGGTATAATCGCTTAATACAGTTGCACACAAAAGTTGTCTCCATTTAATAACGGAGTTGAAACTGACGTTATTACAAGTGTGAGCTTCCAAAAAACGTCAGACTCCGCTATATTCCATTCATTGCTCGTGGGAAATGAATAAATATTACAAGATATTTTACACTGAGTCGCATTCACAGACTTTACACATTAGGTAGTCTCCCTTACGAGTTTAAGGAGCATACTCCTTAATTCCGAATTAAGTAATTCTTACACACACACACACACACACACACACACACACACACACACACACGGTGTCTCTGCAACGGTCTGTAACTAACATATTATTGCCATATCAGCCGATGGAGACTGCTGGAAAAATGGCACCGTCTGTTCTACCGACACCAGTTCCAGAAAATAATTACTACTAACCAGCAATTCAGTTGTACATTTGTCGAATTAGGTTATTTTATTACAGTGGTTTCGGGCACAGTTTCATCAAAATGGCTGTTACATCTTCCGCATATAAGATGGGTTTTTAAAAACAATAGAGCTACTCCAGCGCTAGCTTTAAACAAGTTTTCATTTGTCAGATATGATTATCGGCAAAAGTGAATAATGCATGCACAATGGATCTCTTACAGCAAAGACAACTCCGATACATTTCTGTTATGTGAGTTGTTACGGTCCAAATGCGGATAGTGTAGAGGGTATCAGTTCTGAAAACTGGTCCCATACTTTAGAACTTTTGTCGATTGTCTGTTAAAATAAAAGCGGGGACCCTATCCGCCCATACGTCTGTCTTCATCCGTTCATGGTTCATGACACTTTTGTTATCGCTCCAAACTTTAATGGCGTTTGAGATTAAGGGACAAAACATCATATACGTCTGCAACATCACAAGAATATGTGTCTCGTTCCATCTCGGGGTCTTTTTCTTCAAGGTTACGTTCAAGTATTGTATGTTGTCCTCAGACTTTCTCTTCCGCTCAATAATTGTAAAGTTGTTTGAGATTAAGGTGTAACCAAGTGGGACAAAGGATCATTAGAAGGGATCTTGTGTAACATCAGTGTAATTGCTATCTTAATGGTCAAGTTCACGGCTCCGTTTCATTTCTGTTTTTAATCACACATTTTTTCCTCTGCATAACTTTCAGCTGTTTAAGATTAAATGATTCTTCTTGGGATAAATAAATATAATTATATCTTAACACTAAGGTGTTTTGCGTATCGCGCAAAGGAATGCTATCTTCAAACTTTTAATTATATGTAAATAGTTAGGGCTTCAGTTACATGTACCATTCTGCTTCCTAACTTGAGAGAGCTTTTCGGTCACAAACTTGAGGCTTGGCAATTAAAAGGTCTTGAGAACTGCTGACAGTCTGTCTTCAAGAATAATGTCACTGTTAAAAGTATTGCACGTTTGCTGCGCCTTTCATGTAATGCGATTTTAGACTGAACAATGAAACTTGATTTTCTTCTATATTTGCCGGGTAACATTACAACTCTGTCTTAAAGCCATAGTCAGCTTACATTATTGTAAGCTTTTGGACCTCAAAAATTACAGACGGGATATAATTAACTGATTTCGCTGTTTCAGCACAAAATTATATTTCAAGCCCAGGGTCCGAAAACTTTCCTGATCTTTACCTCTAATTATAATAGAAACACGGAACGTTCGATAACTTTGAACGTCATTAAGATAAATGTTGGCATACTCTAAGACTACAATCTGATTTTGGGCTCTTCGATCTTAAGTTTGAGGTTTGGCATACAATATTCGAGAATACGGGTCCATTTGCTGTACTCTGTAACCGTTTTGAGCAACTAAAACAGTCTCAAGTTTCAAGTAAAAAGATATCGACACCCTGTGACAATACTTATTGTTAAGACTCATGTACCTTGAAGTTTTCCTTAGTCTGGTTAACATCACTGCCCTACACACAAATCCTAGTATCATAATTAGTTTTGTGTTTTCAAGATTAAGGTCGAGTTTCGTGCTCAGTATGGTTTCAGGAATATGAATCCTACAGTTGTGGGATTAAATCAACACGATTGGTATACTCAGCAAGCACGTCACCATTAAAAGGCCAATATCAACAGCTCAAAGTTCCCTGATAGTGAATGGATGCAGATAAAATGCTCTTCCGACTCTAAATCCAGTGACAGGTTTATTCTGTAAGGAAATATGGACAAATTTAGTCAACGGAGGTCTCTGCATGCCAATGGAACGCTTAACTTGGTTCGTAACAGTTGTAGCAGCAGCAGCAACAACAACAACAACACCAAGAACGGAAGTACAACAGATCCGGCAATATTCGTTGGAACTATACTAGTGCCAAATCGTTTTATCCATTTTATCACATTCTATTTATTTTACATTATACTTGAAATTAGTGTTTCATAATAATCAGCCTCCCCAAGCTTATGGGAAGATAAAATTGGCAAGAAAATCGAACTTGAGGATGCAATATGTGGTATGTCGATGGTAATTCTAAGGGAACTTGCTGACATTCTTACGACATATCATATTCCTCTACACATCATGACTTCTATGTGACTTGTCATTGCATTGCTTTCGGGGTTTTCCAAACTTTGTATAGGCAACTGATACAGTTTGTCTTGGCTATTGATACACTTTATGTAGGCAACTGATAAATTGTGTAGGCAACTGATATACTTTGTGTATGCCACTAATACAGTTTTCTTGGCTACTTATAAACATTGTTTAGGCAACTGATACAATTTGTGTAGGCAGCTGATACAGATTGTATAGGCAACTGATACAGTTTGTCTTGGCAACTGAGACACTTTGTGTAGTTAGCTGATACAGTCTGTCTCGGCAATTGATACACTGTGTAGGCAACTGATACGGTTTTTCTCGGCAACTGATACAGTTTGTCTCGGCAATTGATACAGTTTTTGTAGGCAAAGACATATGATACAGTCTGTGAAAATAATAACAGTAATGTAATTTGCTTTCAGTTATGTATTATAGAGTTTCCTCTTTAACATGCACGAAGATCCAATAGCAGTGCGCTAAACAGAATGACGACTAGCAAGTTTGTTTTTCTACATGAAGTTTCCTCCTCTGTCAAACAGAAAGTACATAAAACGTAAAATCCGGAAACTCGGAAAACAGTCTGAATTAAGACCTCACAATGATACATGGGAAAAAGATCACTTAGATGATAATAAGGACCTAGTTTTCAATGGGTTTGTCAAGTGTCATATGCCCTATTTGTTAACTTTATGAAGTGTTACTTTTATTTAGTAGAAGATGCAGTCGGTTCGTGCAAAAAAGTACACACACACACACACACACACAGAGACACACACACACACACACACACACATATATATATATATATATATATATATATATATATATATATATATATATATATATATATATATATATATATATATACATATATTTGTGTGTGTGTGTGTGTGTTTTAACAAAGCTTACACAGTCCATGTATATTCAGAAATGTGTCCAAGAAGGTATTTGTTGAATTTTCAAGTATTGTGCATAATCAGAAACACACACACACACACACACACACACTGACTTTTCTAAAATACTTTTATGTAATTTTCATCACTATTTGTTAGTTTTGTTAATGATTACACAAGAACACGTTTTAAAATCACTCGTCATCCAATTTTGGTTTAAGTTTTACCTAATGTATAAAGATTTAAGGTAAATGTTCGTTAAGACCTTTGTACGGGTCACTGGTATTCACTAATTTCAAACAAGTCGGTATTACTTGTCGCAAAACTTTTACTAATGAAAGTGAAGCCACTGGTCGACAGAATTTCGCTCAAGAAACACAAAACACTGGTCGTCAAAACTTTACTATAAAACCGAAGATGCTGGCTTTTAGCACTTTTTAAAACATCCCCTCCCCATCGGGAAAACAAAACAAAACAAAAGACAAAAGACCTGAGGGATAAAATACAGTCAGTGGCTTTTCACAACGTTTATATGAACAAATAATAGAACCCAGATATAATAAAGAAAAATAAGGAAAAGAACTAGCACATCTAGACGTTGATATCGTAGCGTATCATGAGTGGATTTATCTAAAAGAAACTGTCTGGCCAGTCAGTATATGACCTAGAACCTTTCACAAAGTTAACAAGACCATGACTAAAGATAAGATAAGAAAACAGAAAACTTATGAACAAGACTAATATGATGGTGGGAACGATACAGTCTTTTCATTCTTCTTTTCCTAGTTAACCCCTGATATATTTCATCTTGTGTTACAAAAACATGATATTTTAACGAGTGGCGAAATATACAGTTTTTGGTACCACAAGTTAAATTATATCCGATATTAACGTGGAGAAAGAAAACATTTTATTTATTTTACCAAACTTGTTCCAGAATTGAAGTTTACAACTTTAGCTCACTCTTTGGCACAACACGCTTACCTCTACCTCCTTTTCGTAAATTAACTTCACTTTCATAGAGTGTTCATATAATTGTACGTGACTTCTGAAAATAAACCATGTCCGTTTCAGCAATCCATTAAACCTGCTTTATTTTTGTTGTCAAGGAAGTATAGGGAAATAACTTAAGAGAAGCAAACAGCATCTGGTCAGATTTCTTTATCAAAGACTAATTACCAGGTCTTAGATACAAGGCAGTTTCTGTTTATTTTTTCTAGCTCACAAAGAACTCATCTTAGTTATTGCATGTACAATTTTTGTCCCAATAAAACGTCGAAAGGCATGATGTGAAATCTCCTATTTTCACTTACGTGTATACTTTTTCACATCTGAAAATGTAAGGATGTATTTTCCACAAGTAAAAATATTGAAACGAAGAAAATATGAAAACTAATTTAATCAAGAAGTCTCTATATTTCGCACGTAAGTATTTAATAAAACTTGGAAATAAGACTTGAAGAAAAATAGGATGGACATATTTTATGGCACGTTTATAGAGAACTAACAAATTGTAGCGTGTCTAACTCAGGACATTAGATCATGTGATATTTAATTTGGAATAAAGAAACTCTATAGCGGAGTCTGAATGTACTATTAAAACTACCGTGCAAGTGTTTAACTGTCAAATTTTATGTGAACAGGAGTTTATATCAAGAATTAACTAGATATTTCAGATTCAAAAGTTGGTTAAAGTATGAAGCTGATGCTAATGATGAATTTATTATTCAAGGTTATACTGATGGAAAACAACAGTGATGCGTATAATAATCAGTATTATAATACAGTGCATCTACTATAGCGCCATTAACATCATAAGCCGGGACCATCTATCACTGGATCTTGTGCCCCTTATCACTAAACACTCTTCTGACCACGGGGCAGCTGTGTTGCTCAGTCAGTATCCGTTGTGGTGGACAACTAGCTTTTTTCTTTCTCGCACTTCATCCATTGTCCGATGAATGCCTTTTCAAGGATCTTTTCCAGTGTATAAACTACTACTATGCGATTTTGGACAATCTTTGATAGTCGACTCTTCTTCCGAGCCTCATTTGGACTACTGACCTTGCTGTAGCTAAATCAGCTTCCTTCCAACGCTTCGTTTGACCGGCAATAAACCTTTTTTTTTCAATATTAGGTTGAATCTACATTGTGCTCTCTTATTTGCATGCAGAACTGACCAGTCTTGACTTCAGATCCCCGCAACATTGATCTTCTCGTCTTGTCCTACATTGAATTGAATTCTTCTGCCACTGGTTTTAATGGTATTTGGAGCATGCCAGTCATGATATAGTGTCCACTGATGATGGTACTCCAAGATATCTGCAAATATACTTTCTAATTGTTCCGTCGTAACTGAAGTTGTTGCTATCTCATGCAAAATAAGTTGCAAGACCAGTCTAGGCAGCAATCCGTTCTACTAGCTCCATGACTTGGATTTCCCAGGAGTTTCGGACTTTAAATCTGTCTTGTCCCTTCGTCTAACTGGTTAGTAAGCGGTTTGATGCTGTTTGCGTCTTTACGTGTCACTTCAACCCACATTCAAATGTTACTTTCTAGCATTATCCAGGGAAAATGGGGTCTCCTTTTCTTGGCCCTTCAACACAAAATAACATTTCCTTATCAATACGTTTCAATGTTTTAATAAATGAGGTTCATTCTAGTGACACAGAGTAAATTGGAGATGATACAGCCTGCGATGATTCCTCTTTTAAGAGTAAGTTATAACGTGGCGAACGTTTCTGCTGTGAACTGTAGCTAGATACTGATAATTGCTATACAGAATTAGTTGTATCGAAACAGCCAAAAGTTAATTCATTAAAGTTGTGGGATATTAAACGATAGGCATTGACAATGTCCAGCGATGCGACTGCCTGATTGCTATTTTGAATCCTATTTTCATTTTCAGAATCGACATAAGACACATGCTTGTTCAATGCACCCAGAAAAGTATGGGACAATACTTTCCTGAACAAATAAATTGCTCCCTAGATTGCAGCATACTGCCAACACGCAGGAATCGTCACTTTCCAATCATCGTCAAACTCTTTCCACCCATTCTTATGGCCATTCCATTCTCTCCCTTCTTCCTATCTCGACTCATCGAAACGTTGCTTAGTTTGGACAAAAATGACCTCAGTCTGCCTCTCCTAGCACGTTGCACTTGTCTGGGACAACACTCTAGTGTGATAGCTGGTTGATATCCTCATTCGTCTCACAAACTATAAGTTCAGCGCGTTGCAACTAACTTCTCAGAGACCCGTACCGTGACCCTGATTGGTGGATCTTATGACCCCCACAACAGCATTTAGCCTTTCATATCACGCTTCTCAATGTTCCTTGAATAATCCGTTTTGTTACTGCTATATCTGTCGATTTAAACTATTCCATCTCCAGAATAAAATGATTTTGATAGATCACAAAATACAATACAATAATTTAGAGATTATTCTAGCGATTTACATATGCTATAATACATTTCAGTTTGTTGAAAAGCAGCGGCGTGACCAGAAAGGAGTTCAGATTGAGACTTATAAAAACACGGTTTTATGAAAGTAATTAAACACCTGTTTAAAAATGCATCTTTCGAAAACCTTTACGATACTACTAATTACAGAGATTGGTCTATAATTGGTGAGGCACCGCTTCTAGGGCTGGGAAGAATATGAGCAAGTGCCCATTTATCTATAAATGTGTTTTCCTTCAACGATCGATTAGAATGTATTAATAATGGTGCTTCTATTATTTCACTGACGCATTTAACCATTCTACGTACAGTCAGGCCCAGTGGCTTTATTGACAGAAATGGAATTAATATCATTAATTTCTTTTTCAGTGATACTAACTTCGTTTAGGATAGCAGAGTATCTATATTGTAATATAGGGAGAAGAAAATTAATATCATCAACAGTTGAAATTGAAGTAAAATGATCATTTCGTGAGATAGTATGTTCTTCTCATTATAAATTAAGCTCGAAGCATTATTTCTTGTATCCATAAGTGGTGGAATACGATTTGAAGGATCTATCTCTTTCAAAAGTGATTTCGCAGTTTTCCAAAATGTTTTAGGAGCATTTGTTCAGACTCAGAAAGATATGCATTAACATTATCCATATCTGAAGACGAAATAACAGAAAGCCTTAAGACAGGAATTAAACATAAGTATACTAAATGTAAAATACAAGACAATAAATGGTAAACACCTCATAGTCAAGGAACTGAATAACATGGGTGGATTCAAAAAGAGAAGGCATACAATATTTTGTATTTGCTAGGTTATTTAAAGAGTCAATGTTGCTGTCAACATGCAATAATAATGGTAATAATATTTTTGACGAAAAAATATTTCTTCCAATTATAGAAAGAGCTTTGGAAAAGAAATGTGATAAAAACTGGAAAACTAAGACCTAATTTCGTTAGCATGTGGAGGGAACTTCAAGGTAAAATTAAAATGACGGCATGACAGGAAAACAACGCTTAAATAACACGAGGGTTACTTGAAAATAACTTGATGGTAATTTTAAAGTAACTTGAGGGCAGCCTCCAAATAACTTGAAAAGATACTTTAAAAAAAACTTTAATTTCTTTACCAAATAAATGGAAGGAAACAAACTAGTTATTTAAAGTTAAAACCGAAGAAAACTTTAAGGTCCTAAGTCACCAGAAAAGGTAACATCACAAAGATATAAGGTAATCAGAATGTTGAACTTGGTAAATATGCTCTGAAAAAAAAGGTGCTGAATCCAAACAACAACAACAATCAAGCAACCTACATAAAAGTAATGAAACACTCCAGCATTGTATGTTTCTTTTGTTACGATCTGAACTGATACATCAATCTGGACTTCACTTAACTAAATACCAATTTTTTCTAGCTATTTTGTCTTTAAGCATGGCTTTGGTTCTATACAAATGCAATGTAATTTACCGTTAGTTTTTCTCTCTTGGATTCAATTCTGTATTATTTTAATATTTTGCAACAACTTGTTTTGGATTTATTTGCAATTACTTTTTCTCTCCACTTTAAGGGACAAATTAGAATAGATTGCAATTACCGCTAGTGACACAACAGTTTCCTCCAATGTTTGTCTCTGGGTTTTTTTCGGTGTGAAATCTACATTTTATGATAAAAATTTGAGTACCATTGTAAACCTTTTCCACAATGGAGGCCTCCACAATGAAGGCAATTTTCGTTTCATAGAGCTCCCTTTTTCATATCTCTTCCAGTATATTGTTACTGAAAGTTCGTGATATTTGCACAATTATTGTATATAATATAGTGATTTTTTCGGAGTTCCAATTCGAAAGAAGATTGGTTATACTTGAATAGTGAAAATTATAATATACAGCTATAATAAAAGTTAAACAATTTTTAGCGGCTATCAACTATTACATGATTTATTATATCCATTCCATTTTAACAGGACGTAAGTTTTCCATTTTTATCGTGTGCTTAACTTTTGTTCATAATTATACTTTAAGATATTGGTCATTTGTAAATATTCTATTTACATGACTAACATTTATCCACGATTGCAAGTTGTTAAAAACTTTTAAGTTCAGGATATTTTATAAACAGATTTGTTCACAGTTTCACTGGAATTTCCATTGGAATGACACACATCTAAGTCAAGTGGAAATGTATAATAAATAGGAGCTTGGTAAATAAATAATTCATTTTTATCTTAGTGCATCTTAGATCATTCTATCAAATCCATTTGTTATCAGAGTTGTCAGCTGTGTTCATATATAATTCGAGATTAATTATTTATTTAACTTATTCATTGAAGTTACTAAATGCTCATTGACTTTTGATTGACACTTTATTTTCTAATTATTGTGAACTCACTAAAAGTGTTATGCGTATCTATATATTTGTAACTCCTGGTACATGATTTTATCTAATTTTTATAATTCCTAATCATGGCTGTTTTGTGTATAGAATATCTTTATTATAAATTGTGTACGTGACCTGACTCTGTTTTGAGGTTAAGTGAATATTTTTAGCTCATGAAAATCAATAGTGTATGCCGTCCATTTTGAAGTACAGTCGCAATAAAGTATACATCTGTTATGTATATTTGATTTAATTTATATTTGATTTAATTTAATGTTTGTTAGTTTTAATTTTTTTATTGCATTACATGATATTGTATGTAACTTTATTTACTAAATTTGACATTGTCCAGAAATTCAGTTCAGTTCTGTTTGACCTGACTGTTTTTCGTAAACAACTAATGATAGAAACTTTGCATCTAATGCTGACCTAGTTCTTGACCTTGATTCAGAAATCAGTGAGAGTTTATTATTTTTATTTTTTTTCAGAGTAAGATTCATAAGGTGAAGTCGACACCATACTTGGAGTACGTGACAAATAACATGAAGCAATTGTTACAAACTCTGGGTTTACCTGAGGACTGACCCACATACTGGCATCTGTTTTGCATTGTACCTAGATTTATTATTGATATTTTGAGAAAGAATATTCATTACTTGCCTTAACACTGGAGAAGTCCGTGTGTTTTATGTTGTGACCAGCTACTGATCTATTTATTTTGTTTTCTTCAAATTATATATATTCCAAGAGATTATATTTCCCTGGAAATACTTGTGCTCTAAATTAATTCTTCGATAAGGACAGTTATACAAATGTACACAGAATTCAAACGCTTGGAATATATTTTATGTGATTCAACAAAGAACTGTTGACATATTAGTAATGACGCTGACCACAGCATACGTCATCACCTTTCATTTTTGATTTCATCGGGATTCGAACTCAGTTTCATGAGGACTTTTTATTACTAGGACTACTGTTTTTTAATTCTTGGATTATTCTTGGATTATTTTTGGGTTTGATTCGTAGAACCGTAAGTTCTTTTTCTTATTATCTCCTTGTTTTTCAAAGGAAATAAAATTTGATAAAGCTTGTTGTCTTCATGTTTTTCTCGTTACGTTTTGTAAGAGCCTAAACACGAAACAATAGAGAAAGTTAATCTGTCAGCACTTTATTGGTCTTACTATACGGATCGTAAATACTGTTACTGGTTGTGTATGCTGCTTGATTATAAAGATGTTCTTCTCTAAAGATTGATTACTAAGATCCTTATTTATCTAAGCATACTGCAGTAGCATTGAACCTCATATACCTTAGAGATTATAGTATTAATTACTGAATAAAGCTGATAAAGTTGATATTTCAAGTAGCGTTAGTCGGAAGGGTGGGCATTTTGCAAAATTACCGTAGTGAAATATGTAGTTAAAACAGTTTGAGGTTGCAGGCTGCCGTTTTGTCCTATTAGTTTTAAATTGCCTTGAGCAAGAGGAGTGATAAAATTTGAAAACCAATGTCCTTGTGTTTGCTTGTAACATGTAGCGACTGATGAGCTTGGCTTTTGGTAAACTTTGAACACTTGTGGCCTTGGCTTCTACAGTCACATTTTAAATATCCGCGCAATTTTTGTGAAATTTTGATGACTGGTCGTGTCAAGTTTTGGAAATAAGACTAGTTACCTCGAGGATATGGAAAAAGTTTGACGAGGATATGGCAACAGTTTGACGAGGATATGGTAACGGTTTGACGAGGATAAGTTTACGAGTTTGACGAGGATATGGTAAAAGTTTGACTTGGATATGGTAACAGTTTGACGAGGATATGGTACAAGTTTGACGAGGATATTGTAAAAGTTTGACGAGGATATGGTAACAGTTTGACGAGGATATGGTAACAGTTTGACGAGGATATGGTAAAAGTTTGACGAGGATATTGTAAAAGTTTGACGAGGATATGGTAAATGTTTGACGAGCAATAGACTATTTGCTTTAATAAAATGTTCTAGCAACTGCGGCCTCTGTACAGATTTAATTTTTAGTTGCCCCAAAGTCCAAACTCACTAGGTAAAGGTTCAAACATTGGATGTACTTATTTTATATAGTATTGTCATGAAACGAACTGATAGTTTTGAACATGACTTAAGCGTGTTAAAAAATTGCTTTATAAAAGTAACATTATCGATAAAAATCGATTTAAAAATACGATTTATGAACTCTTTGTTCCTTTTCTAAATTAATATAATATGGAAAGATGAGCAAGAAGCTACATTTTGACTAGAACTTTCCACTATTTGTTATTGCATGGGTAAGGAATCAAATAACTAATTTCAGAAATAAGAAATGAAAATAAAAGATATAATAATCCATGCATACGTGATAATTGAATCATCAGACACATATCGAATAAAGTAGAGAACATAAAACGAAAGCAACAATAAAAATAAACACAACAAACAGAATATTACTTTACTTTGGTATACTAAGCATATAATTCTTAATAATTGAATTTTGTCAGAATAACGTGATAATCAGTCAGCAGCTGTCTACATTCTATTATCTTTGTTATTTCTAAATGTTAGGCCCAACCATTTACCGACATCTTATTTTTGCCTTGAAGATATTTTTTACATGTGCTAATATCAATGAGATACGAGGACAAATGTACATGACTACAATCTATTTTATGTCCAAGTAAAATTTAATAAGTTTATTTTGAGCCAATGTTACAGGATGAAAACAAAAATGTGTTTTGTGGACATTTGATGCTCCACCTCAATGGCTGACCTAATCGCAAATGGCAGTGACGGACATACAGGATGACGGACGTAAAGTAGCACCATATATCACAATAATTGCAGTGAATCATAAATATTAATTTGAATTGCAACAATAGCTTCTATTATTTTTAGGCTTTCCATTGTTCGTTGAATATTTTAAACTTAGATTTAAAAAAAAGTCAAATGAACCTCCTGCTCTTATGTTATTCAATGCGTTCATATAGAATGAACTTTTACCCCAACAAAGGGATGGAGTCCATTGTATGCAACATTAACACTATTAACACCAGAGAGCTTGAGGTTTTCTAAATAGGATATATATATATATATATATATATATATATATATATATATATATATATATATATATATATATATATATATATATATATAAAACAAAACAATAGGTCGCCCAGTCTTGATGGAAATAAGACAAAGTTCGCGCACATTGTTCAAAAATACGACAATGCACATAATGGTTATTTATAAGTAACGCTTTTGTTACAGATGTGCATTTAGTATTTCTATTTTAAGGTTACATGTAAATCTCATGTTCTATCGGACAACTATAAGATATTGCTTTATGATTCAAGATTCCGTTTACAGTCATGTTTAATTCCAAACTCTTATGTGGGTCATACAAAAACATTTTCACAACAAACATTATCCTGATAATGTAACAAACAAAAACCAATCAAATAAAAATTAAAAAATAAAATCAATATATGGTCAAGTATAAACTATTTAGGCAAGAAAACTGGGGGAGTCCCATATAGTTTCTCACATGTTCCATAATTTTAGGAATATCCTCTAGGGAAAAGAAAGGAACATATACTCTGGGAATCCCATATATTGTTTCGAATGTCCCATACATTGTTTCTAATGTCCCATACAATGTTTCAAATAGTAAATTCATGGATTTTTTTGTGCTTCAGATCTCCAGTATGACTGTTACGTGGCATAACTTTGTGGTCGGACTCAGTCATTATGGTGTGTGCTTTTGTATTCGTCTATGCCAGTTTGACCCTTCCCAAGGCCAATATCCCATGTCCTACTCCGTCATGCATTTGCCAGTGTTCAAATGTCTAGTCATGTCGAAGAATAGAATTCCTTTTGTTGAATTGTCAGGTTTAGGTCGTTTTGAAAATATGAAGCTCAGTTTTAACATGCTGCCTAAAGTACGCGATTTTTGCGTGAATGGATTCAGCAAATGTTTACAACTTGCTAAATTATGGTTACATAATAACAACATCGTCATTGTGTTCTAAGCATAACGGTCTTGCTTAACGTCCCTAAAGGAGCTACACTTAGTTGGGAACAAAATTAAATCTTTAAATAACAATGCATTTTCACAATTGAAAAGACTTAACAGGTTGTATTTACAATCAATGAAGCTAGTGAGCATTTACAGCTTTACGTTCAAAAAGTCCAACCTGAAATCGCTGTTCCTTTACGATTACTGCAAGTTTAGAAGGCATAATGTTGACTATGCAAACCACTTGCAATGGTGTCCAAATCTTCAACAACTCGCACTAGATTCGAACGATCTGCGCCACGTGAATGGAACGTCCTTGATGTCCATTCTATCGCCACTTAGCAAGCTTGTAGCTCTCACGCTCCAATGGACGAATTTCAAGTATTTTCCAGCAGACGCTTTTAAACCACTCATTCCCTTATCTGATCTGATTGGCATCTAACATTATAAAGTAACGCCATTTGTTGTCAATATTAATCGATATAAGAAAAGAAATACCTATTTAATATTGAGCCTCGTTTATACAGTTTGTGCAGGCAGTATCGCATATTTTGAGTCTTCTGTGGAAGAACTAATAAATGGCTATGCAGATTTGTAATATTCACGGCTCTTTCGAACAGTCTTGAAAGTCTGTTGTTTATTATTTACTTGATGTTCGTTGTATGATTGAATGAGCGTTGTTATTATTCTAGTTCAACCTTTGTGACCTTCATGAACGTTTATATTTCCTTGTAATTGTAATGTTTTCCCTGACACTTTAGCTGATGAAGATTCCTAAATATAATTCATTTCCCTTTATTTTATTGCAATTGAATTTTCAGATTTATGTTACTCCAGAATGTATTATTAATGTATGGTGTCATAAGGTCAGTTGGAATCTTTATGAACTTTCCGTGAAATCTTATTCTTTCTCTTGAACTTCTGACATTGTGCTGGTCAGCGAAAAACAAACACAGTGAAGTATAAATAAAATAGTTAACTTAAAATACAAAAAATATTCTACACAAATATTTTTTTTTTCATATAGTAAATTCAATAAATGATGTGAACTAACATTTCGATTTGACCCATTTTATGAATTAACGATCATTTGTAATGCTACTTGAAACCTTATAACTACTCTAGTGTCTATTCAGTATAAACCCGACGCTTTGAAACCCAGCCGCATGTAGTGTTAAATTACAGTTAGTATCAGATATAGTGCAGCAGTCACAAAGCAGTTGTCGTGAGTATTTGATACGTAGCTAGTATGGTAATGCAATCTTTGTAATAAGATTATAAAAAGTAATGAGAAAAGAGTATCATTGTTGTACTAAATATGAAACGTTGTAGACAATCTCAAGCGATGTGCAAATTATTTGGTGAATCCAGAATGAAAGATTTAAAAAGCTAAGGTGTTTTATACTTTAAATAGTAAAATTCAAGCGAAGAGTTAACTTATTGAAAACTAAAATCCCACGTGATGCATATTATGGTTCAGGAGATCTTCAGTTTTCAGAGTCGAATTTACAAAAATATCTTATTCAGTTCGACTGTTTCAGGATTGCACATACTGCAGTATTAAGATGTTGCTTGGTGGATTTTCCGTTCTTAAAATATAAGTTTGCTTATGAGTTGCGTCGTGGTTTGTTTGTCTTTTAGCATCGAAAATTATTTTATGCTTCAAACATTTCTCCTATTCACCCCCCCACACACACACACACACATACCCACACACACCTTCAGTTTACAAAATAGGAACACACTGAACTTAATTTAATACAGTTTAAAGGGTTATTATTATAAAACCTCTGGAAAATAATCCCAGTATTTTGCAGGAATGTTGTAATTATCACAATGAAATGAATATCTCAAGAGGACATCTTCAGAACAAGCTCCACGTGCAGGCAACTTATTATGAAATTAATATTAAAAGTGTCCACTAATTGTGAATAATTTATATGAATTGTTAATGTCTTCAAGTTTACAAACCTATTTGCATTAGTTAATGCATGAGTATTTTCTAGAAACTAATTCTGCATCGGGAAAATCTACCCAAAGATTTCCTAATATAAACAATATGATTAACACCTTCTGAACTAGATTTCAAAATGTTTCAAATTCTATATCGTGACTGAAAGAACGTTTCATATTAATATTTTTATTGGTATTATCATTTTTTGAAAGCAGTTGGTTGAAAGCAATACAAAGCTATTCCACGTGTATTTTTCGTTCTCTTTTTTACAGTAGTTTTATACCAGATAAGGTAAGGATGCATTAAAACAACGTTACTCTGTCGCGAGATTTGCGTTATTGCGATAACAGGATGCTACCTTTTCGAAAACAATAAGGGGAAGATTTTTTCATACACTTGCATTAATGACAATCCTTGCGAAATTCTATTCTAGAACCGAGAAGTTAAGGGAGTGAATTTTCTCTTATATAAGATAAATGGGCCTGGTATCCGAAATGTGGGAGGGGTTAAATCTATTTGCTTCAACACTAATGCACATAGAATTTGTATCAGTCATTAAAAGTTTTCATGTTATACCTTATTTGCTGTTTATTTTATTGTAATAGAAGCTGTGCATAAGCATGATACTTCTAACACTGTAAAGTCTCCATAGATTGGCTTGCTTAAGTTCATCTTCTTGTCCCTTGAACTAACTAATGCCGTATCTTTACCTATTAATCTTCTGTGTAAATATATTTTCTAATAATATTTCTATTCGAATGTGAATATTTCTGTAAATGTTCTTGCAACTGTATTAACGTAGTGTGGTAGAGAGGCAAAAAGTGTGGGAAAATATTGTTTTGATAAAATGTTAAAATCAATAGAAAAAAGAAACAAAAATTATAAATGATGGTATGAAGGGCATCCTTCCAATAAAGGAGTTGTTGAACACAACACCATTATAAAATGGGATTAATAATAGCAATAATTAAAATTACTGCAACACTTAATGTGTGTGTGTGTGTGTGACTTGGATTTTTAACGAACCCACGACCTCCCGCATCCGAGGCGGTCGCTCTAACCACTAGGCCACCGGAGCGGTCTCCAACACTTAATTGAAACAGGTGCAGATATATTTTAGTATCATGATACATTTCAACTGTGTAGGCGTATTCTACTATCATGGTACATTTCAACCGTGGAAGTATATTTTATTATCATGGTACATTTCAGCTGTGTAGGCATATTCTACAAGCATGGTACATTTCAACTATGTAGGCATATTTTATTATCATTGTACAATTCAATTGTGTAGGCATATTCTATTATCATGGCAATATTACTAGTCTATGCTCTTAAAATAAGTAACAGAAAAGAGTCAAAATCAATAAGATTTATAAAATTCTACAAATAATTTATTTACCTAGAATGCAAAGTAAAAATGAGAAAAACGAACATACGATATTACGAATTAAATTCCATATAATCCTAGAACTACAGTCTCAAATCCTAATAATAAATATTTTGAGAAGTTTATGCTCTTTCATTTTTCTACAAAAGATTACACAACCTTCATTTATATTTTTACTTGTTTTCCTACAACAATATTGGAAATGGTTTATTTTGTTGATATCACGTGACTAATGGACCTCTGGTGTCAGCGACATGTAGGTTGCGAGATTTGTACAGTCTTCTGAAGAGTGATGCTAATCGCGACTTCCTGGTCAAATTTCATCAACGCTGTAATTTCGTCTCGTCTGTCAGTGGATTAAAGACATAATGAATAATATACTCGCAATTGCTGAGAAAATAGATCGTATTCCTATCGATTTCATGGAGGTATATCTGAACGAAAGGTCGTTCAAGTTTGCAGGTCCGGCTAGTAAGCGGCTATCCTATATCTACACCTCATAGTGTCCGCCAATTCCAACTTTTCGATAGGTAATGGATTCTGACGCCCCAACGTTCATTTCCAAATATCAAAAATGGGGCGGCTAGGGTCAGAGGAAACTCGGATCGCTCTGTAGATAGTATTAATAAGAACGTTATTTATTTTTAAAAAAAAGGTTGAACTGGCATTGAACTAGTCTGGTTCCCTGCTTCGTATGCTTCCTGCGTTGCACTCCGCTACATGAAGCCAGGTGAACGCCGACGCCATGTTGTCAATTGATCAAAACAAATGGCCTCATATGGAGAGATCTAGATAACTTACCGTAGCACATTTATCCCTTTCATATTCTGATTGTTGGTGACACAATGTGAACTTTACTAATACTTTCGATTCGAACTATAGCAGCCGTTATCCTGTGTTCAAACTTAACCACCAATTAGGTCATATAATAATTTTTACAAATAGTTTTACCAGTAGGCGAAGATGAAGGAAAAGGGTACGCTCTACGATATCTTGATAATACTGCACATTTTGCATAGTGTCATCACAAAGATTCTTTTTCTAATCGATTTCTTGATAAATTTTACATCGAAATTAATATGAGATGGTGTACGACAGCTAAATATAGCCAAAGATTAAGACGAAAATATCACCCCTCTTTTACGAGGGGGTGAGAGGAACGATTGTTTTGCAAATATTGCACACTTCACACCAAGTCATCTAAACTAAACTAGTTGCAATAAATTCCTTGATCAAATTTACATCGATATTGATATATCTTTGTACACGAAACATCAGACTTTGCCAGATATTAGGATCGAAATAGCAACCCTATTCCGCGAGTGGTTGAATGTGACGATATTTGGTCCAGTATTGTACATTCCGACTGTATTATGTACAAAACATCATTTGCAATCAATTCTTTGATACCTTTCGCGTCGGGATTGATGTATAGTGGTAGATTATATCCTTCAATTGCCAATGATTTAAGACCAAAATACCATCTCCTTTATATGAAAGAGGGGTGGTGTTGGTGACGATATTTTGTCGAAAAAGTCTCTCTGACACTACATCATCGAACAGTTCGATTTGTAATTCATCCTTGATCAAGTGTACGTTGACATAGATGTATCGTTCATAACAACTCAGATTTTGACAAACATTAAGACCAAAATAATATCTTCTATGAGGGCGGAGGATGGTGTTTTTGCCTATATTGGACATGTTTGTCTGACTGACATCTAAAAACTTCCTTTTGCAATTGATTCCTTAAACAGTGTGGCTTAGTGACTGCCCAAGCAACCCTCACAACTGGGGGTTGGAGCTGAAATTATCATCAACAACCTTTTTGGGGGAGGGGGACCCAGAATTAAGTTTGGATGGTGTAATGTTAGAATTTCTTGCTGTGCCACTCCTTGAACAACCGTACATTGATACCTATATAGTGTGTTACATACATTATATTCATTGTGTGTCATTAGGCAAGGCACATTACTTGCTCAGTAAAATTTAATGTAATGCTGTGGGTTGTTTTAAGATTTCGAAAACAAGCCAAACATGATATGGTTTAAGAACCTTCTTCATAGTATATACAGATCTATACTAGACACCTACTGTTCTGTCAGCATTCCTTCAATCTACATGAATCTCATGGTTTTATCAGGGCAAAATAAACAGAATGGTCAGTCAGATTTGACATGTGTGTCAAATGGAACTGGGGAGAATGAAATTTATTTTGAACAAGTGGTAAGGACAATCCAATAAAAAGTAGTTACATGTCTTTTTATTCCTGTTAAATGCATTCAGGTTTTATTTACATGCTTCTGGTGTTAAGATCTGTTCAACAAATTTTGTTGTATCACCATAAGTGAAAGACAATGAAATTATTTTAATGTTAAGTGCAGAACATCACTATGTAATGTTTTCATCATTGATTTAATTTGCTTCCATAGTGAATACTGTTTGCAATATTCGGTTAATAAAAATCCAAACTTTAGTATTAATTTAATATTTTTGTCAGTATCAGTATAATGTTGAGAGATTAATAAGGTAAAAGAGTTGAAAAGTGGAGAATTTTTTTACTTGTCATCATTTCCCAAAATAGCACATGCAATGGAACCCTATGTTGATTTATTTCACTGTCACAATCGTTCATCCAAATACATGTCCAAAGTCTTTTCTTAATTTAACAAAATATGTCATTAAGTTTAAATGAAATTACAAATAAAACAGACTGAGAAGTAGATTAAAGCAATGACTGAACCTCATATGAATAAATTAATATGGACAGCAATAGTTCCGAGTTACTTTTATTTAAATGTGTATACACAAATATAACCCATACTGACACGTGACTTGCTTACACTTGCTTTCAGTATATCAGCAATTATTTATCTTTCAAGCATGAATCCAATACTGGGTTTTATGTGTTTGACCTTTGCATTTATATATATGCTAGTCCATATGGCTTTTAATCCATGGGTCATCAAGTAAGAAGCAATACACTGTATAAAATGTTTTAGGTATTTCATATATTCCAAGTCAAGAGCCATGAACTACTTGGAGAATCAAGAAAATATGTTTTCGCTTCAGAGTATATTCAAGACATTGCTCAGTCTGGGAGGGGTGGCCTTAAAGCTTAAGCTATTACATTTTAGAAAAACAATGATTTCCTTTCCGAAATACTCGAGAAGGACCGAAAAAGATACCTAACACTGGAGCTGCAGAAACCAATGTTTGAATGTGTATTGCAACAGTCCATATGAGGCTGCTGAATTTGTATGTTGTGACCTTTATCAAAATGATGCACCTAGAAAAATGCAATTGGTATGAAATTTGTAACAGTGTAAAATCAAATAGATACATCATGCACCTGACTGAATATGTGGAAGCTAAGCTGACGTATCTGGTAAAACTGCTTTTCACCTGACTGATGATTTAATTCAACATGTAACAAAAACTTTTGATATCACATCTATCATACGTACATGCTGGTTCATTATTTAATGCATCACCTGTAGAAAATAATCATATATTATTCAGATCAATCAAGTAAATGTCTCACCTGTCACCCTGCTTGATAAAAATTTTCTATTGACTATAACCTTACCAACAGGGTAGAAGAAAGCTGGGAATGTGTTTAAATTTAAAAATGATGTGAACGACACTGACCCCTCTACAGTTTGGGATTTGATTTTAATTAAAAAATCATTCAAGATTCTCAGATGAGCTTGAACTTGCATCAAAAAATATAAGGATAATAAGGGTTTTGTAGACACAAAAGGGAAATGCCTGCTTATTCTGAAGTCCAAAATTAAACCAATTGCTGTAGAGTTAGAGACATGTATTGAAACATATAAAAAGTTACGCCCTGACATTATACCAGCTGAAGACACTAGCACTTTAGATGGAATGAGTAAGGTCTATAGCATGCCTTTGCCAAGGCTGGCACATGAAGTTAAGAAATGTTGTGCAGGTTACTTAGCAAACTAAATCCCCACTTGTCCAACATGTCACTTATGTGAATGTGAGGGAAATTAATATATAGTTACTGTAAAGTTTCCATTGATTAATAACTGCATGTACAAAAGGGTAACTATTACAAAATGTGTGGCAGCATAGTGGATGGTCCATGATGTTTTATCATCTTAAGATGACTATACATGGCTCAACAATAACTGAGAATAATGACAGACAGTTGTAATGGATTCGATTCAGTTTTAATTTAAAATGGGCTCCTGCTACTTCTATGTATTTGCCCTCATCTGACATGCAGTTTTACTATGGCAGCTATAAAGGATTGCAAATGGGTAACGATTTCAGGTTGAATTTATAAAACGGGTATATAATATCCAGTTTGGTTAGTCTTCAATGGATCTTATACAACACGTTTCATGATTTATTTTGCATCATTATCCATCTGAGATTATGTTTATTACATAGTTTTTATTTTCTTGAAGATAGTTAATAGAGACAAAAGAAATAAAATTCTTTTATACCGGCTCAGATGTTGCAACTTTCATTTGTTGCAAGGAAAATAATAGTCCCAGATGCTAGTTGAATTAATAATGTGCAGTTCTATAACCAGTAGCATTTAAAAGTTAATTTGCTGTTTCAAATTAAAATTCAAAGACCAACTGTACTTCCAAACCAATAGAACATTTCACACAGACAGTATCAATAGACAGCATGGAAATTCTTGTGATAGACAGCATGGAAATTCTTGTGATAGACAGCATGGAAATTCTTGTGATGTCACATTGTTGGTTTAGGTTAGTCAAGCCATATTCATCAATTTTGGTGAGAATGTTTAACAATATTTCCAATGAAGTGTGTCAGTTGCGCTAAAACGTTTTCCAGTGGATAAAATTGTTTCCTGACAATTCTGGGAGGTAGGTATCCTGATTGAATATTACTTTCCAGATTCAAAATCCAGTCCAACTTTGCGATAGTCAATTGAGGACAAGAATCTAAGTCTGTTTACTGAATCTGCTGGTGCCTGTATACATCTGTGAGCACTGAAAGACCAGAATGTGGTACAAAAAGCTTGAGTTTTTACAGATCATATATCATTTTCAACTTATCAATAAAGTAATTACTTTGTGGCAGCCAGCCTTCACCTATACATCAGATATACTGTCAAAATTATTCAGAAATGTTGTCCATAATATATATATATATATATATATATATATATATATATATATATATATATATATATATATATATATATATATATATATATATATATTGCTTTAGGTATGGCCAAGATGGGGTTTTGTTTGTTCATATGGCCCAGTCCTTTAAGCATCTGCTTTTTTTTTCTTTTGACAAGTTGTTCCATTATTTTATCTGCTGGTGTATGACTATCTGTCTTCCCCCTGATATTGACAAAAAGGCCATAGATACTTTGATATGCAGTACACTAACTATACAAGGTCTCTAGAACATATTTAATTATGTTGTTATGAATCTTAAACATCAGTATCCCAACCAATTAACCCTGTCAGGTATGTGTATAACATCCAAAAGCTCCATGTACAGTACGCCAACCTGTAACACGGTATGGACATATGCTGCAATAAATCTAGATAAAACACAAGGTATTGTACTTGACCCCTACAACATAAAATATTGTATAAAGTGATAGCTAAGAGGTTATAAAATTGGCGAGCAGATAATAAGCTAGTGAAATGCGAGTCATTTGCCAGACAGAGGTAGACTGGCCACAATCAGAAATTGAACCCGAGTCTTCCACTGTGTCTATGGATGCTCTGCCACTCAGCTGTAGAAGCTAATAATATCAAGCCATACATCCAGACTGAACCTTATGTATAAATATTGGTAGAAAGTGAGTGTTTTATCGTGTGATACATGCTGTGCATTGGATAGTATAGTATGAACATAACCTGTAAGCCATTTACAATATATGTTTGTACTTTTAAATATAATGTGAATATTTGTGTAACATATTGTTGCAAATTGAAGTTCCTTTAAGAAAATTTGTGTTGGTGTTTAATCCCTTAAACCTTAAATGAGAGTTACTGGAACACTATTGTACTGATTTCTGTTGACACTATGGTTTTAAACTAAGTAATAGATATGAGAGAAAACCAACAAGTTGTGTAATATTAAAAAATAAAATTATTTCACTAAAAGACAAAAAATTAAAATAACATAAAGTATTGCAAATTATAAACCAAATAGTCCTAAAAGTTCTATTTGAACTCCAACTCTATGAATTTCCAACTGAATTCTAGTGATGCCACTAAAACACTTGTGTGTTCATTAGTACTTTCAAGTCTGGACTATTGTAACTCAATTATGTTTGGTTCATCTCAATATCTACTCCAGAAACTTCAAAATGTTCGAAACACAGATGTTCAGATCATTCTTAGAGTACCACGATCAGAACACACCTCCCCACTGCTCTCTACCCTACACTGGCTATCCATTCGATCCAGAATCAAACGCAAAATGTGTTCCCTGTGCTACGTTTTACTGACGGACTCCAGTCCAACATGCCTATCCGACCTCACCCATGTGTACACACCAGCAAGATACTTACGATCCTCTTCTGCCAATCGTATACTCATTATTCCCACTATGAAAACGAAGTCATATAGACAATGTTCTTTTGCATACCAGGGCCCAGCAACGTGAAATGAATTGCCCACTGAACTTAGACACAAAGACACAGTGATCCCATTCAAGAGTGTTCTTAAAACTCATTTATTTCGACTGCAGAAACAAACTTAAAGACCTAATAATGTTTCCTACCTTAAATATTTTCAGGATGTTTTTTATGTTTTCTAATTTCATGATGTTTGATTTTTGTAATAATATCATTATATATCTTTTTTATGTTATAAGTGTTGTCTAATGTTGTAAAGCGCTTAGAGCTTCTAAAGATTAGGCTCTATACAAATTCCTCATTATTATTATTATTATTATTATTATTATCATTATTATATGAAACTACGTAGCAATCACAAATGCTAATTTTGATAATATATTATCATGCAAAATATCAAGATGTAAGTATAAACATATGAGGGCTGTTCCATTAAAACATACATGGGACCCAGGGAAGGCACTTTTAAAGTGGGGTACTCACCCTTAGATGCAATTTAGAATTTTCGTATCATCTAAGTATGATCTCTGTAGAATCAAAGTACCCTGGCATATATTTGTAAAACAAAACTGCCTTCTCTGGGTACCATGTATATTTAAATGGAACATTCCTGAGTAAGATAGCAGCTATCTTGTAGTAAATAAGTACAGGCGAATAAAAGCATTAAACTCGATCACAGTGTCACCCAAATTTCATATTGTTTGATAAACACGTTTCAGCAGAAAAAGACTTTCCCTACTTGTGGCAATATTGGTCACAGCTACTGACTTCTTTATTATGAAAATGTTCAAAATGATGATAATTCAATGTCTGTTTTTAGTTGGTCTAAAAGTAAGGGTGTCCTGTGACATAACTTCAAGGAAAGATGAACCAAAGTTCAATGATATATTCAAGTGGCAATAACATCTGAAAATTAAACAATGCTTGTTCTAAGATGCATCATTTTACTAAATAAGATGCTGAGAAAGCTGGGGGATGTAATGGTTAAGACCAAGAAGATTCAGAAAATATGACATTCACTGTAAAGAAGTTAAAATTACTGGAACATCTCAACAAAACTTCAACAAAAGAGAATATCTTAAAACCTTTTCATGAGTTTGTTCATTTTTCATAGTGATAGCTATTATCTTCTCTTAAATTAATAATTATATTAATTTATTGCTCGAGTATGCACTCCCAAGCTTAAGCAGAAGTAACCTAATTAGCCAAATCATGCCACGTTTGCCTGTTGGCAATGCTACTGCAAGAAATATTTCACAAAACATGGGGTTACACAGCAAATGTTCTGTGCAAGTTTCATTCCATGAAATGGTTGTCAAGTCCCATGTAGGATATAAGTTATACAGTTTGAAGATGCCATTTCTTAACTTCCCAAATGAACAACATATTTACATGTTTTATGAGTGAATCACTATTAAACACAGTTTCTGCATTTGTCTCCATTGATATTCACAGAGCAGCATGCAGCAAATTGTTCTATATCGGAGAGTGTTACATCACCCAATGATAATAGTCTAATATCTGAAAATTTGGTAGTTAATATTTCTAATTCACTTTTTGATATTGGTAATTTATCATGTACAGAAACATGGCTCCACCCTCTTTCAGTTCCTATGAAAATGAAATGTGATGTAAAGATCAAATAATAAACAGGACATGTTTGTTTTAATAATACTAAACAGAATGACTGCATGTGTGTGTAGTTACAATAAGTACCGGTAAGTGTGTATTGTGAAGATCATCTAGACAGAGCTAATTTGGCTACTGCCAGGAATGAATTTAGGTCTTCTATTGTGTCATTGGATACTCTGTCACTGAGTTATAGTAGCTTACATAATGTCATTTGTCTGGACTGAATATATGCAGCAATGCATGTAAGATATTATCTGTTGAAACAAAATAAAATAATAGTGTAAGAACAGTCCTCTCTAATTTGGCATATAGTTTTTATCCATAGATTGCCATTAAGTGTAAAAAGTTTCAAATTGTACCAAAATTTGTCAATTAATTAACGATACATATTTATATTTAATTTCATACTCAAGTGACAGATCCAAAACATGCCTTCCCCACTGCCTCTACCTCCAAATAGGTATTAAGTACAATGTAATGTGTATGTAACAAATGTATACCCTATGTCCAAGACTGGTAAGGCTGGGTCGGTTTGTGTAGATACTGCTAAGTATAAACAGGATCATACTGAGTCAAAACTTCATTTTTAGTTGAGCTGATGGATACATCATTAACGGTGGTGCCTTCATCACTGGCCAAACAGGTAGAAGGAAGCAAGCGTTTCACCCAGGCATACTCTGATCTGCATGAAGCCCCTGAACATATAGAAAAACTCGAAGTATGTTAGGAATTTAAAAAACACTATACCTATGCTATATAAAAAACACTATACCTATGATATATCAAAACACTATACCTATGCTATATCAAAACACTATACCTATGCTATATAAAAAACACTATACCTATGATATATCAAAACACTATACCTATGCTATATCAAAACACTATACCTATGCTGTATAAAAAACACTATACCTATGATATATCAAAACACTATACCTATGCTATATCAAAACACTATACCTATGCTTTATAAAAAAAACTATACCTATGATATATCAAAACACTATACCTATGATATATCAAAACACTATATCTATGCTATATCAAAACACTATACCTATGCTGTATAAAAAACACTATACCTATAATATATCAAAACACTATACCTATGCTATATCAAAACGCTATACCTATGCTATATAAAAAACACTATACCTATGATATATCAAAACACTATACCTATGCTATATCAAAACACTATACCTATGCTGTATAAAAACACTATACCTATGATATATCAAAACACTATACCTATGATATATCAAAACACTATACCTATGATATATCAAAACGCTATACCTATGATATATCAAAACACTATACCTATGCTATATCAAAACGCTATACCTATGCTATATAAAAAACACTATACCTATGATATATCAAAACACTATACCTATGATATATCAAAACACTATACCTATGATATATCAAAACGCTATACCTATGCTATATAAAAAACACTATACCTATGATATATCAAAACACTATACCTATGCTATATCAAAACACTATACCTATGATATATCAAAACACTATACCTATGCTATATCAAAACACTATACCTATGCTATATAAAAAACACTATACCTATGCTATATAAAAACACTATACCTATGCTGTATAAAAAACACTATACCTATGATATATCAAAACACTATACCTATGATATATCAAAACACTATACCTATGCTGTATAAAAACGGTAAAGGGCTACACAGCAGCAGTCTACATGACTGCACATCAGAAACTTAGAGATAAATAAAGGAAAAAAAAACAACAAATAAATGAATTATGTTACTCTGTCATGATCATGATTTCAGTTTTACATATAAGTTTCATTATTTTTCTTTAAAGGACCCGATTATAATAATAATATATATTTTTTACAATCCCATAAATTATCATGTTAGAGTGAATACCCTGTGTAATGTTAACAGAGATACCTATTGCAGACTTCAAAATAGTACACCTTGACTATGACTATGGGTACTTTACACATGCATTAATAGTAAACAACATTTGGTTTTAATTAGTACTTATTAAATTTACATATCTTACTGATGAGTTACATTTTAAAAAAAACATGTGAAATAATGAAAAAAAGAATTTAGAAAAAGCATGTCACTTTTGTACGAGACAAAAGCGGGTATCAGCACAATAAACATCCACTTAAACAAGGGCTTGAACACAATCCTTCAAGAAAAACATTCAAACTTTGTACAAATGAATCAGTACAGAATGTTGCTGACACGTAATGTAGATGCAAAGTGAATATACTATACTTCTGTCTATGCTTCTTTACCTGTACTGGAGTCACTCTTGTTGGCGATGACCTTTGCCCCTTAGAATAGGTGCGGAAACCAGATTGACACTCCATTCTATAAATCAAAATTAAAATTAATAATGAAACAAATCCTTTCTATTGTCAATAGATATCGAAGTTCAATCCAGTGTATATTGAAACAAAATACTGATTCGAATCTTTTGTTTTATATATATATATATATATATATATATATATATATATATATATATATATATATATATATATATATATATATATATAATGCTGCTGACATTAATTGAACATACAATAATATTAAAGTTGTCATTTATACAAGTGGATATATAATTTATTTAACTTAATACCATGTAGATCCGATCACACGTTTTGGCATGTATACGTAGTTTTATTTAATGCTTTACCCAGACAACCCACTAAACGCCCCTTCCCCCTAACCGCGCACCTTCATAAAAAAGACAGCATTTTGGTCTTAATCTTTGGCAAAAAATAAAGCTGTCATCTGTCGCCCTAAATTAATTCTGATGTACAAAGTATCAAGGAATTGATTGCAAATGGAATCTTTTGCAAATTACATGATGCAGTCGGAATGCACAATATTGGACCAAATATCGTCACATTCACCCCCTCGTGGAATAGGATTGCTATTTCGATCCTAATATTTGGTAAAGTCTGAGGTGTCATGTAATGCGAGATATCAATATCGATGTAAACTTGATCATGGAATTTATTGCAACTAGAATTTGTTAGCTGACTTAGTGTGAAATGCGCAATATTTGCAAAACAATCTTTACCCTCACCCCCTCGTAAAAGATGGGTGATATTTTCGTCTTAATCTTTGGCTTTATTCAGGCTGTCGTACACCATCTCAAATCAATTTCGATGTAAAATGTATCAAGGAATCGATTGGAAAAGATTTTTTTTATAAAAAAATGATGCTTTGTAAAATGTGCAGTATTAACAAAATATTGTTGTGTGTACCCTTTTCTTTCATCTTCGCCTACTAGAAAAAATATTTGTTAAATAAAATATATGACAAATTGGTGGTTAAGCTAAAACACAAGATAACAACTGCTATAGTTCGAATCAAAAGTATTAGTAAAGTTCACATTGTGTCACTAAGAAAAAGAATATTGAATGGAATCAATGTGCCGCTGTTAGATTAACTAGATCTCTCCATATGAGTCCATTTGTTTTACTCACGTGACAATATGGCGTCGGCGTTTGCCTGACTTCAAATAGAGGAGTGCAATGCAGGGAGCATACAAGGCAGGGAACCAGACTATTATTCAACCCCATAAACAGTACGAATTATAGTTTTAGTAACTGTTTCAGACCACATTTACGTTCAGAAGTATAGAAATAATAACTGTATCGTCATGCTTGCTAGTTCTGGAGGCTTTATGCAGGGGGGGGGGGTGCACCCCCACCCCCAAAAAAACAGCATAGTTAAATAAGTAATTAAAACATTTGGAGAGTGGTGGTTACTGTTTTTTTAAGTGGCCTTGTTATAAGTAAAGGTCTTGAGGCTGGAGCAAAAGAAATGATTAGATTAAACAACCAATAGCGGCGCTTTTAGAAGTAACCTTTGGTGACTGATTTTCTTGGTTTCATTTGGCAAACCTTCGAACACTTTAACCTCTTCTTTTACAGTCAGTTTTGAATATCAGTAGCCTCGGCGTCTTGAAGTCAAATTTGTATGACTGGTCGGTTCGGTTCTTTTACGTAAACATTTGACGACATGTTGGCTAGATGTGTGGGTAAATTTTGATGACCTGTGTATTTTAGTAAAATTTACTGGAATTGTGGCCATGATCGGTTTTTGGCAAAATTGTAACAATTGGTGACCTCGCACAAATGTTTTAGCAAATATTGATTCCAAATCAATCCAAATTAAGTAAAAGTTACAAAGTTAGAAGAAAACCATTTTTAAACGTGTTTTTCTATAATCTTGTCATGAATCGAACAGGTAGTTTGGAAAATGACCTAAAAGTCTTACAAAATTTCTTTAAAAAAGTTAAAGTGCTAATGAAAATTCATTTCAAAATATGATTTTATGAACTCTTTTTAATTTTTAAAAAATAATACCATATAGAAAAATGGCTAAAACATAGGCAGCTGTCCTGGGCCTCGCACTTTCCATTCAAGTATTTTCCCCAAAGTGTCAATGTTTGCTTGTTCTTTATTTGTTGTTATCGGTTCTTGCATGGGTAAGGAAGCAAATAAGTAAGTTAGGAAGGACGAAATAAAGCTAAAGAAAGATGCATGTATGCGTGATCCACGATCACTAGGCGTATATAAAATAAATTATCTACCTCTGTGTTGTGAAACTGAGTGTTTAATAAAGTAGATACCATAAAACAAAAGCTACAGTACAAATTAAACACAATAAATACTATGGTACTTTACTCTGTATATCATTCTCAATGACTGATTGTTTATTCAAATAATTTGATAATCAGTCACCATCTGCACACAATCCGTTATCATTGTTAATAACAAATGTTAGTCATTTGCCGACATCTTAGGTTTACCTGGGAGTGTTTTTCGGCGTGTTATTATAAATGAGAAACACGAGGACAAACTTGCATGCCTACAATCTATTTTATTTTCAAGCGAAATTTAATAAATTTGTTTTGAGCCAAAGTCACTTGATAAAATCATATATGTGTTTCGGCTTTCCATTGTTCGTTTGAGTATTTTAAAACTTAGACCAAAAATCATTTGCATAAACTTCCTGTTCTTGTGTTATTCAATGCGTCCATATAAAATGAACTTTTACCCCCACCACATGGATGGAGTCCATAGTTCACAATATTAAGCATATTAACACCGGAACGCCTGAATTTTCTTATTTATGGTAAATGGTCGCCCAAAATTAAGGGAAAAAGACGAAGTTCGTTCACTTTGTTTGAAAATACGATAAAATCTGGCGCACTCAGGTTCCGAATAGCCTTACAGTGGGCTGTTGTTATCGTTCCAGGACGATTATAAGATTCATTCCGTATCCATTGATATCTTTGAATCGTCGTTTTTGAATAAAACAATGATATTGGGATACTATAAATAGATACTGGTTCTGGCTTGCATAACTGGAATGTGATTTTTGGGCGTTATGTAATTTTATGGAGGCAGTGTTAAGAACACGGCACAGTTTAGGATTTTCAAGGCACATTGAAGTGGATACTGATTTGTGGTTATTTGATTCATGAATAACGGAATTTCTAAATATTAGCTCACTACAGGTATGTATTTATTCTGAACATTTAACATTAGTGTGTTATGTTAGATGTAAAAAAAACCTAGCATCGGTAGAAACTGTCTTGCTATAGATGTACTATGACGCATTTTGAAAATTTGAAACCGAGTTACATACATCGGATGTAAGTTTGCTCAGAAAATATAGATTTTAAAAGAATATTTTCATTAAATACAGGTAAAAACAAAGGGCAGAGTGGGGGGGGGGATATTGACAACACTAAAGATTTAGACTTATTTGATTTGTCCACATTACATCACACGTGTTCCTGTATGTGCTCTCTGCCCTAATCATTAAAGTGGATTAATAGACAAAACGTTTAAAACTTTTATTATACGGTTAGCAAATTGTAATCGTCCTTTTGTGAGATGCTATTCTTTTGAAGATGATTTACATTTGATGACGGCTTAGTTTTGGGGACTGCATCATTGGAGGACAGATTATCTTTATGTTGGGTTTATCTTCAAAACAGTGGTTGAGGAAGAAAAATGATTTCTATATATCTAACATTCCACATCTATATTACATCTTTGTTGGAACAGTGTGGTGTTTAAAGTTGTATTATTTGAAACTAATATGTTGTTAAAAGCACAGCTTAATATTTGCTTTGGTTCGATTTGTTTTAGCACCTTAACAGCTACATTAAATGATGTAATCTTTGTGATAAATACCTCTTAATGTAAAAACTTATAGTATGTAACTAAATCTTATAGAGAAATTGTACCAAATTAAACCTTGGTTTCACTCAGCCTTACAGATAGATTTATATCATCGAACATAAATGTCATGTTTTTCTTTTCCACGCTGCGAAACGCTATATGACTTTGAAATCTGTATAATGTTGCTACTGTAACGTCTAATCAGCTTACCATAACGCTTCTGAGACCCAGGATGGACGAATGATCAAAAGTGCGCGCCTTTACCGATCACTGCCTTCTCATATCTGTCAGCGTAGGTTCGACTCTCGAGCTCGGTCAATGGGGGTATGGGAGGAAGCTTGCCAGTTCTTCCTGGGATTCTCATGGATTCATCCTCCACTAGTTATACTGAACGCCATGTCTAGCCAGTCGTATGGTCCAAAATGACGTTAGACCAACAATAACAAAACAACAACAACTATTATGTCACGCTGACTCTAAGTGAAATAAGGAAAGTACCTCGGCATCGTAAATAATGTTTTTATGGTTATGCTTTAATGCTCGGTTTACTTAACAGTATATGCTAGGTTTAACAATGCATCAATGCATCATGTCTCTCTGTTTCTGAATCTCCGTATTATTGTGTCTATGTTTGTTTTTGCATTTATATATCACTCAGAGAGAGAGAGAGAGAGAGAGAGAGAGAGCAAAATGTATCTGACACTAACACACCAGGAGGATTGCTAACCCCCACGAGGCCCCAAAAAACCCGTTTTCGAAATGGATAAGCTGTGCCACGTACGAATTGCAGAATCTACGTTGTTTGTGATGTACTCTGTATTGATCACATATACTATTCTTTCCTAATTCATGTGTAAATTCATGCCATCAAATTTAAATGAATTTCCCAAATAATATCACATTTGACAGCGTACTGATTACATCTTTTATCGGAACAGACGATTAAATCAAAATTATGTGTTGTATTGTGTGGTATGAATGTGAAATAGTTATGAATTGGAGACAAATTGGCGGTTCGTATTTGTTCTGATTACAAACCACGACTTGACATAAAAAATCATATTTATCATTTAAGAACCAGAGACTATGACACATTTGATTTTAATTATAACACTTTACTTCGTAAAGGTATTTCATGAGTTTTTTGTTCTCCGTGATTAGTCAATTAAACAATATGTTTGTCGGGACAAAAGTACATCTCCATGGAGCAATGGTCTGGTCAAGGACTTCTTTTCTTTATGATTTTGATAAGGTCATTTGACCAGAAATTATTTCCTCTTACTTCTTGACAAGAACAGTAAAGCCGCTGTGATGCATTGCTGAGTACAACTTGCATTTCTTTCAGATAGGATGAAAGAGTATCCAAAATAACTAAAATATAATTTCCTACCGCTTTCTTAAGTCACGTATATGTATATGATCACGCAATGAAAACGAGATGAATTAACTAAAAGGGGGTGGTGTTAGCCTGTTGCGCCTAAGTGTGAGTTTAGTTTTTTAAAGTTCGATTTTGGAGCACGTTTAGTATATAATAAAAAGAACCTTTTCTTTTCCTACATTAAAATATCATGTTTCTGGTACACTCGATGAAATATATCCGTATTAAAGTAGGAAAAGAAAATATCCGGATATATTTCGCCACTCGTTAAAATATGTCTTTGGTACCACACGATGAAATATATTCGGTATAAACGTAGGAAAAGAAAATAGCCTTTGTGTATTTTTTTACCAGATATTTGCATCGTTTTATTTAGAACAGTGCAGTAGAAATAAAAATTTTAAAAAAATTATTTAGAGTCGGAATTGCTTCAGATAATAAGAAATATTGGCCCGTTGCAGCCCTGTGTGGTAAACTTGCCTTAATCCGACAGACATAAACTTTTTCCCAATGCCAACAGTAAAAACAAAAGTTCCCGTAGGCGGGAAAGGAGAGTTCACACAAGGAAGAGTTCACGCATTCGCAGCCAATCAGTAAAAATTAATCAAGAGTATATTATGCAAGAATTTCATTTGCCTTTTTTGGACAAATCTGAATTGCATCAAGTAGTATGTTAAGATATCGTCTTACCAAAAATGTTAAACTGTACACACTTTACACACACGCACAAAATCCTTATTATGTGCATTGCAAACAGACTTATTAACACTAGTGACTCTGTTTCCACCGAGTCAAATTAACCACAGTAGCTGAGTTGGTACAGCGTCTGACTCGTGATCTAAGGGTGGTGAGTTCTGTCCCCACCGAGGCCAGCAACATTTGTGTCTCCTTAGGAAAAACGCTTAGCTCGCATCTTCACAATAGTGTATGAACACGCATATGTGATAAAAGTGCCGTTTAAAGCAATAAGCCATGTGACGAGGTAATCATTAACTGAATTATAGTGTGTATGTACCAGTGGACAGGAGGGCACAACTGACCGATATGGCTGTGAAAGAAACTTTATTTCGTGATAACAAATTTTATCATAGCTCTGTTAAACCGATATTGTGGCAAAGGCATCTTGACAACCACAGTTGTTTTAAAGAAAGACTACATTCAGGATGCGAAGACGCGTCGTAGGGACAGTAGAACCTTTGGTGTTTTATTTTCCAAGCATAAAACAATCTAGAATCTCAGCTCCCACTTTGGAACTGAGCTAACTAACCTGACCTTTCGAAAGCTCTTTTGAAGGACACATACTATAATTTGTTTCGTTGTGTTATCCTAAGCGCTGAACAAACATGTCCTAAGGCCAATGAATGGGTTGTAATCACAATCGAAAAACAGAGAAATTTACCTTGTGAATAATGAAATCAGCAATTGATTTCAAAGCTTTCTAATTTAACTAGACTGGTAAAGTCCAAGTGTGTGTGTGTGTGTGTGTGTGTGTGTGTGTGTGAGAGAGAGAGAGAGAGAGAGAGATAGAGAAAGAGAAAGAGAGAGATAGAGAGAGATTGGGGTAGAGATTTTAACTGCTCTGAAAGTTTTTACTAATTGAAATATGTATTACGACAATATTATGTATGTTTGCTTTCGTGATGAGTAGAAATGTTTTTGGGACACCACAATCATTGGTATATTTATTTAGATGCATAAATCAGTATTCACAGAGCAATAATGCGCAGTATGACTATTATAGATAACTCTTCCAGAAAATATGCTTTTTGTATTCCTTTTTTTCTAAGGTTTCATATAGATCTTATGTTCTGTGTAACAGCTGTAACATATTACAGTCTGCTTCAAGATTTCGTTTTCGTTCATGTCCACCTCCAGAATACAAATGTTACATAGGTCATAAAAACATTTGGGAACCAAATATTCTCCTGATAACCTAACAAGCAAACCAATGATGGATGATAATTCAAGCCCCTCATCTCTGTTTAGTGTTGGTATTTGAATCACCACCCGTCTACACCATTCTCCTCAGATCACGTGACCATTTTAAGTCACGTGATCAAAATTATTCACTGATGCAGTGTGCTATTGCCGGAAATTTCGAACTCTTAAGATATCTATGATCTGATCATGGGAAATTGCAAATGATCATGTCACACACATTGTTTCAAATGTCTCTTACACTGTTTCTAATGTCCCATATATTGTTTTGAATGTTCAACCGCTGAATTTTTCCTTTACTTTCAGATTTCAAGTATGACTGTTCCATGGGATAATTTTGAGGTCGGTCGCAAGCATTGGTTGTGTGTTTTGGTATTTTTATATGCCATTTTGACCCTTTCCAAGACCGATGTCCAATGTCCTAATCCGCCATGCAAATGCAAGAATAGGACTGTGACTTGCACACATATATCGTACATTCCGCCACTACCAAACAACACTACAGCTCTCATTTTTGACAGCAGCTATTTACCTTCGCTAAGTAGAAATTCATTTTCAAACATAACAAATTTAAAGCTAAGGACAATCCAGCTTTCAAGATGCGCGATACAAAACATCAGCTTTGATGCACTATGCGACTTTAAGTTGAAGCTGGACAAATTAGATCTGTCAGGAAATATCGGCATAAACAAGCAGCAACTGTCTTTATCACTGAAACAATTAATCAGGATAAAAGTACTCGTCATGAACCAGATTAATATGAGATATATTGAGCCAAATTATTTTAAGGGTATGGAGAAGTCTGAACTGGGAGCAATTCATCTTCAAAACAACAACTTTCAGAATATAAGTGATCAGGAATTCCAAGTGTTCCAACATCTGAAACACCTGGATTTGTCAAACAACATCATTTCTTTGGCGGAATTGTCAGGTTTAGATCGTTTGGAAAAACTGAGGCTCGATTCTAACATGCTTGTTAAAGTGCCCGATTTCTGTGTGAATGGGTTCAACAAATTTCCCAAAATTAAAACATTGAGATTAGATTACAACATCATCGGCACTCTGTTGGAGGCATCCTGGTCTTGCTTAACGTCCTTAAAGGAGCTGCACTTAGATGGGAACAAGATTCAATATTTGGATGACAATGTATTTTCTCAATTTCAAAGGCTTAACAGGTTGTATTTACAATCAATGAGGATAGAAAGTATTTCAAGATTTGCGTTCAATAATTCGAATTTGAAATCGTTGTTTCTTCGAGGATGCTGTATTAAGTTTACAAGTTATAACTTGGACTACGCAAACATCTTTCAATGGACTCCAAATCTTCAGACACTTACAATGGATTCGAACAACCTGCGTTACATAAATGCCACGTCCTTGATGTCTATGTTATCGCCACTAACGAAACTGATGTATCTCAGTCTACGAGAGACGAAGTTCAAGTATTTTCCAGCAGACTTTTTCAAACCACTCGTGTCTCTACGACATTTAGATCTAACTTCGAATCACATATATGAGTGGCCAATTACATTGTTCAGTAGCGTAAGGAAACTACTAACCCTACTAATGGCACACAATAAAATAAAAGTCATTAAAGAAGGATATTTGCCTTCGTCTCTTATGGACAATTTGACCACACTGGATCTGTCAGGCAACCCATTTGACTGCAGCTGTGAAAATCTTTGGCTTAGAAAATGGATGAATAATATACTGCACCAAAAGCCACATATTTTCTCCAATAACTACCCTAAATCTTACAACTGTACAACGCCGCATAGTCTGGAAGGAACACTGCTGATGACTTACAACCCAACGGATGAAGATTGCAGACCTTGGGGTCACGTACTTATGGATATCATAATAACATCAAGCGCTGTTTGTTTTGTCTTTGCATGTGTGGCAGTACTTTATATTCAAAGATGGAATATCCGATATATATTGCATGGAATATCGATGCGAAGGAAGAAGTATACACTCCTGAAGGACACAGGTTTTCAGTATGACATCTACGTCGCTTACTCCGACAAAGATAGATCATGGATACGAAACGAACTTTGGAGAGAACTCCAACAAGAAAAGGGGCTCAAACTTTATATTAGAGATATATCCGAGGATCCAGGTGTGGCAAAGTGCGATTCTATCGTCAATAATATGTACTGCAGTAAAAAAGTTATTTTGGTCCTATCCCCCAGCTTTATGTCGTGCCCATGGTGTCAGTATCAACTACAGGTGGCCCAGGATCGCGCGGTTCACGTTGGCTCTGAATGTCTAATACCTATTATCATTGGTGACTTGAAAATACGTCACGTGACTAAGTCCCTGCACGTGCTATTGAAATATGTAAATGGGATAACGTGGAGTGAGGAAGAGGATGGAAGAAGATTATTTTGGACAAAATTGCAAGCATCAATTGAAAACTCTGTAAATCTAAATAATGATATCGAGGATGATTCACTGATAGTAACTTAACTTGATATAAGTGGAAAAGGAACCAGAATATAGTTCTTGGAAGCATTGTCATAAATACAGTATGAATCTATTTCTTCTCATTCATAAGCAGATTGAAACTATCAATGGATGTTTGCTCCTAAAAGTTTATTAATAACATATTTAAAATTGTTTTTCTTTTTCTTTTCCATTTATAGATTCACTAAGACTATACTCCGCTGTATCCACGGATAAAAAGGAAGAAGGAGTATAGAACGCCTTTCCCTTTTGGAAAACAGTCTGATGACATTGCTAATAAGGCTAAAATGCTTTAAATTGTACTTTCAGCTTAATTTATGTTACTCCAAAGGGTAATGATGAGAACCACTATAACATTTATTGGAATCTTTGCATTTTATCCTTGAAATCTTGCATTTTATCCTTGAAATCCTGCATTTTATCCTTGAAATGTTTTTCTTCTCTCTAACTTTAGAGAATGTTCTGATGAAGCAAAACGACTAAAGTAAGGATGGAATGGATTGCCTAAATTATAAACAGTATTTTGAGGAAAAAATGATTTCATGCAGCAAAATTGATAAATGTTGTAAACTAACATATCGATTTGACAGGTTAAATGTCTAAAATTTGAAAGCTTGTATCGATATTCGTGTTTAATCCTGTATAATTCTTAATCCTTGTGACGCTATGGAATGCTTAATCGTTGTGACGCTATGGAATGCTTAATCCTTGTGACGCTATGGAATTCAGCCGAATGTAGTGGGAACTTAAAACATATAGCCAAGAAATTACAAATGAATGGTCCGTATATTTGGTATTTATATTTTACGTATGATAGTATGTGAATTTATAACAGTACAATTTGTTTACGTGCATATTTTATTAGTTAGTCTATCACTGCCGATACAGTATGGTTAAGTAATCATATTATTAATATTGCAAATAGTAAAACAAAATAGTATCATCGTTCTTTTCAATGCACTTCCTTAAAGGAGCTGCACTTAGATGGGAACAAGATTCAATATTTGGATGACAATGTATTTTCTCAGTTTAAAAGGCTTAACAGGTTGTATTTACAATCAATGAGGATAGAAAGTATTCCAAGCTTTGCGTTCAATAATTCGAATTTGAAATCGTTGTTTCTTCGAGGATGCTGTATTAAGTTTACAAGTTATAACTTTGACTATGCAGACCTGTTTCACTGGTGTAATAGTCTTCAGAAACTTGCGTTGGATTCGAATAATCTGCGTCACGTCAACGATACGTCCTGAATGTCCATGCTATATCCACTAAATAAACTGATATATCTCAGTCTGCAAGGGACGCAGTTCAAGTATTTTCCATCAGACTTTTTCAAACCACTCATTTCTCTAAGCCATTTAGAGCTAACTTCGAATCACATATCTGAGTGGCCTCTTACTTTGTTCAGTAACGTCAGCAAAATGATCAAACAACTAATGGCAAACAATAAAATAAAGGTTATCAAAGAAGGATATTTGCCTTCCTCTCTGACAATTTAACCACATTGGATCTGTCAGGCAACCCATTTGACTGCAGTTGTGAAAATGGATGAATAACATACTAAAGAAAAAACATAAACATTTTCTCCAATAACCATCCAAACTCTTACACATGTATAACGCCTTCTAGCCTGGATGGAGCACTGCTGATGAATTACAACCCAACGGATGAAGATTGCATACCTTGGGGTCACGTACTTATGGATATCATAATAATATCAAGGGCTGTTGTGATCGTCTTTTCATGTGTGGCAGTACTTTTTATTCAAAGACGGAATATCCGATATATCTTGCATGCAATATTGATGCGAAACAAGAAGTACACACCCTTGAAGGAAGCAGATTTTCAATATGACCTCTACGTCGCTTACTCCGACAAAGAAATGCCATGGAATCGAAACGAACTTTGGAGAGAACTCCAACAAGAAAATGGTTTTAAACTAGTTATCAGAGATAAATCTGATAATCCAGGTGTGGCGAGGTGGGATTATATCGTCCATAATATGTACTGCAGTAAAAAGGTTATTTTGATCATATCCCCCAGCTTCATGTCGTGCCCATGGTGTCAGTATCAGCTGCAGGTGGCCCAGAATCGTGCGGTTCACGTTGGCTGTGATTGGCTGATGCCTGTTGTTTCTGGCGACTTGGAAATACGTCACGTGACTAAGTCCTTGTACGTGCTATTAAAACATGGAAATGTAATAACGTGGGCAGAGGAAGAAAATGGGAAAATGTTATTTTGGTCAAAACTCGTTGCATCAATAGAAAATGACGTAAATCTCAATGATATTACTGAGGACGATTCCCTAATAGTAACTTAATTTGATTTTAGAGTAAAAGAGGACCATATGTTGATATCAATGTATATACGGTTTGACCTTATCCGGTTGTTCTTATTTCAAAGGAAATTGAAAAGATCCCGGGAATTTTTGTTTTTTTCGTAACGGTTATTATAATTAGAAATTTGAAATTGCTGTTTTTCTCCGATGAATAGATTTTCTATATTAAAGATACACTCGTACGTAATCCCGTATCTTTAATTATTTAACGCAGAGTGAAAGCGATAGATAGATAGGTAGATAGACAGATAGATAGATAGATAGATAGATAGGTAAGTAGGTAGGTAGATAGATAGATAGGTAGGTAGGTTTGTGGCTGGCCGGATACACAAAAAGGAGAATAGGAACATTTTCCAATGGAAAATAAATTCCGACGTGATCTTGCTTTCATTGGATATGGAAGGTTTTTATTATTTTCTGCTCCTCACTATTGTGATGTTTATTTATATTATACTGAGTGCTTAGTTTTTGTCGAAGGCTGCACACACATAAAAAATTATTGTCTCTGACTGAAAGTTGTAAATAAGATCAGAATATTCTAGAAACAGATTTGTTTACAATTTACAATTTGATGAAATTTTCCATTAACATGACTCGTGTCTAAGTCAAGTGGGTATATATATATATATATATATATATATATATATATATATATATATATATATATATATATATATATATATATATATATATATATATAATGAGAGAGAGAGAGAGAGAGAGAGAGAGACTATTTAGCAAACAAATACATAATTTGTGTTATTAACATCAGTATATGGATGGATTTGTTTCAGTGTTTCCAGTTGTGTCCAAATATAGAGAGGAATTATTTACTATTTCATCGAATGGAATTACCAAGTGCTACTTGACTTTGGATATACACTACCTTGGGTCTAATTGGAATTATTGTGAACTCCTTCAAATACATTCTGGATTGCAGTATTTAGGTACATCAGGGCATTCAAGACTATCAGAATTCATTCGGAAAATTCAATTCGTTTGGACTTGTGAAAGGACATTTAAAATTATGTGGGTTTTAATTCCTAATAAAGTGTCTTTTAAAATTTAACTTTCTAACTTACAGAATATTTTTTAAAATTGTTTGTTGAGTTTACTTAACTTGTTGATTTCGTTTCCTTCTCTCACTTGAAATTGTTTCTCTAGGTTTATAACGAATCAAATGTAAAACACCTCTTCTGGAGACCTGAACAGACAATTGTCTGCTAATCTCTGTTGTCTATTCTTTAAGAAAATGGATTGCAAATGAATTGTGTCAATCTCCATTATAACATACGAGGTTCAGATGTTACATATATAAGAGTCTCTCTCCAAAGACTGTTTCAATATGATTTCCTGGTAAACAGCATTTGGAAGAGAACAAAACATACAATTAGAGCAATGTTTTACAATTAATATTATACACAACTAAAGATAATATATGTTTGAATTCAGCAAGTATCAGGTGAGTTTGGTACACGTGATGTGTATATAACTCCAGATGAATGTCGCCACCCAGCATGTTTGCAGGATAAACACATGGCGTGTTTTGAAGTGACGGGGAAGGGAGTATTGGTACGCTAGTATCATAAATTCATGACGATTGGCGCGTTTTGCCTCGACAGGGAAGGGAGTATTGGTACGCTCAATCCGATTCGACAGTATCATCAATTCATGACAATTGGCGTGTTTTGCCTCGACGGGGAAGGGAGTATTGGTACGCTCAATCCGACTCGACAGTACCATAAATTCATGACAATTGGCGTGCTTTGCCTCGACGGGGAAGGGAGTTTTGGTACGCTAGTATCATAAATTCATGACAATTGGCGTGTTTTGCCTCGACGGGGAAGGGAGTATTGGTACGCTCAATCCGATTTGACAGTATCATAAATTCATGACAATTGGCTTGTTTTGCCTCGACGAGGAAGGGAGTATAGGTACGCTTAATCTGATTCGACAGTGTCATAAATTCATGACAATTGCCGTGTTTTGCCTCGACGGGGAAGGGAGTATTGGTACGCTCAATCCGATTCGACACTATCATAAATTCATGACAATTGGCGTGTTTTGCCTCGACGGGGAAGGGAGTATTGGTACGCTCAATCCGATTCGACAGTATCATAAACTCGTGACAATTGGGGTGTTTTGCATCGACGGGGAAAGGAGTATTGGTACGATAGTATCATAAATTCGTGACAATTAGCGTGTTTTGCCTCGACAGGGAAGGGAGTATTGCCACGCTCTATCCGATTCGACAGTATCATAAATTCATGACAATTGGCGTGTTTTGCCTCGACGGGGAAGGGAGTAATGGTACGCTCAATCCGATTCGACAGTATCATAAATTCATGACAATTGGCGTGTTTTGCCTCGACGGGGCAGGGAGTATTGGTACGCTCAATCTAATTCGACAGTGTCATAAATTCATGACAATTGGCGTGTTTTGCCTCGACGGGGAAGGGAGTATTGGCACTCTCAATCCGATTCGACAGTATCATAAATTCGTGACAATTGGCGTGTTTTGCCTCGACGGGGAAGGGAGTATTGGTACGCTAGTATCATACATTCATGAGAATTTGCGTGTTTTGCCTCGACGGGGAAGGGGGTATTGGTAAGCTCAATCCGATTCGACAGTATCATACACTCGTGACAATTGGCGTGTTTTGCCTCGACGGGGAAGGGAGTATTGGTACGCTAGTATCATAAATTCATGACAATTGGCGTGTTTTGCCTCGACGGGGAAGGGAGTATTGGTACGCTCAATCCGATTCGACAGTATCATAAACTCGTGACAATTGGAGTGTTTTGCCTCGACGGGGAAGGGAGTATTGGTACTCTAGTATCATAAATTCATGACAATTGGCGTGGTTTGCCACGAAGGGGAAGGGAGTATTGGTACGCTCAATCTGATTCTACAGTATCATAAATTCACGACAATTGGCGTGTTTTGCCACGACGGGGAAGGGAGTATTGGTACGCTCAATCCGATTCGACAGAGAGCATCATAAATTCATGACAATTGACGTGTTTTGCCTCGACGGGGAAGGGAGTATTGGTACGCTCAATCCGATTCGACAGACAGCATCATAAATTCATGACAATTGGCGTGTTTTGCCTCGACGGGGAAGTGAGTATTGGTACGCTCAATCGGATCTCGACAGTATCATAAACTGGTGAAAATTGGCGTGTTTTGCCTCGACGGGGAAGGGAGAATTGGTACTCTCAATCCGATTCGACAGTATCATAAATTCATGACAATTGGCGTGTTTTGCCTCGACGGGGAAGGGAGAATTGGTACTCTCAATCCGATTCGACAGTATCATAAATTCATGACAATTGGCGTGTTTTGCCTCGACGGGGAAGGTAGTATTTTTACGCTCAATCTGATTCGACAGTGTCATAAATTCATGACAATTGGCGTCTTTTGCCTCGACGGGGAAGGGAGCATTGGTACGCTCAATCTGATTCGACAGTATCATACATTCATGACAATTGGCGTGTTTTGCCTCGACGGGGAAGGGAGTAATGGTACGCTCAATCCGATTCGACAGACAGCATCATAAATTCATGACAATTGGCGTGTTTTGCCTCGACGGGGAAGGGAGTATTGGTACGCTCAATCCGATTCGACAGACTGCATCACAAATTCATGACAATTGGCATGTTTTGCCTCGACGGGGAAGGTGGTATTGGTACGCTCAATCCGATTCTACAGTATCATACATTCATGACAATTGGCGTGTTTTTCCTCGACGGAGATGGGAGTATTGGTACGCTCAATCCGATTCGACATTTTCGTAAATATGTGACAATTGGCGTGTTTTGCCTCGACGGGGAAGGGAGTATTGGGACGCTCAATTCGATTCGACAGTATCATAAATTCATGACAATTGGCGTGTATTGCCTCGACGGGGATGGGAGTATTGGTACGCTCAATCCGATTCGACAGTATCGTTAATTCGTGACAATTGGCGTGTTTTTCCTCGACGGGGAAGGGGAGTATTGGTACGCTCAATCCGATTCGACAGTATCGTAAATTCGTGACAATTGGCGTGTTTTGCCTCGACGGAGAAGGGAGTATTGGTACGCTAGTATCATAAATTCATGACAATTGGCGTGTTTTGCCACGACGGGGAAGGGAGTATTGGTACGCTCAATCTGATTCGACAGTATCATAAATTCATGACAATTGGCGTGTTTTCCCTCGACGGGGAAGGGAGTATTGGTACGCTCAATCCGATTCAACACTATCGTAAATTCCTGACAATTGGCTTGTTTTGCCTCGACGGGGAAGGGAGTATTGGTACGCTAGTATCATAAATTCATGACAATTGCCGTGTTTTGCCTCGACGGGGAAGGGAGTATTGGTACGCTCAATCCGATTCAACACTATCGTAAATTCCTGACAATTGGCTTGTTTTGCCTCGACGGGGAAGGGAGTATTGGTACGCTAGTATCATAAATTCATGACAATTGCCGTGTTTTGCCTCGACGGGGAAGGGAGTATTGGTACGCTCAATCCGATTCGACATACAGCATCATAAATTCATGACAATTGGCGTGTTTTGCATCGACGGGGATGGGAGAATTGTCACGCTCAATCCGATTTCGACAGTATCATAAACTGATAAACTGGTGACAATTGGCGTGTTTTGCATCGACGGGGATGGGAGAATTGTCACGCTCAATCCGATTTCGACAGTATCATAAACTGATAAACTGGTGACAATTGGCGTGTTTTGCATCGACGGGGATGGGAGAATTGTCACGCTCAATCCGATTTCGACAGCATCATAAACTGATAAACTGGTGACAATTGGCGTGTTTTGCCTCGACGGGGAAGGGAGTATTGGTACTCTCAATCTGATTCGACAGTATCATACATTCATGACAATTGGCGTGTTTTGCCTCGACGGGGAAGGGAGTATTGGTACGCTCAATCCGATTCGACAGACAGCATCATAAATTCATGACAATTAGCGTGTTTTACCTCGACGGGGAAGGGGAATATTGCTACGCTCAATCCGATTCGACAGACAGCATCATAAATTCATGACAATTGGCGTGTTTTGCCTCGACGGGGAAGGAAGTATTGGTACGCTCAATCCGATTTCGACAGTATCATAAACAGGTGAGAATTGGCGTGTTTTGCCTCGAAGGGAGTATTGGTACGCTCAATCCGATTGGACAGACAGCATCATAAATACATGACAATTGACGTGTTTTGCCTCGACGGGGAAGGAGAGTATTGGTACGCTCAATTCGATTCGACAGACAGTGTCATAAATTCATGACAATTGGCGTGTTTTGCCTCGACGGGGAAGGCGAGTTTTGGTACGCTCAATCCGATTCGACAGACAGCATCATAAATTCATGACAATTGGCGTGTTTTGCCTCGGCGGGGAAGGCAGTATTGGTACGCTCAATCTGATTCGACAGTGTCATAAATTCATGACAATTGGCATGTTTTGCCTCGACGGGGAAGGCAGTATTGGTACTCTCAATCCGATTTGACATTATCATAAATTCATGACAATTGGCGTGTTTCTGATTCGACAGTGTCATAAATTCATGACAATTGGCGTGTTTTGCCTCGACGGGAAAGGGAGCATTGGTACGCTCAATCCGATTCGACAGTATCATAAATTCGTGACAATTGGCGTGTTTTGCCTCGACGGGGAAGGGAGTATTGGTATTCTCAATCCGATTCGACAGTATCATACATTCATGACAATTGGCGTGTTTTGCCTCGACGGGGAAGGGAGTATTGGTTGGCTCAATCTGATTCGACAGCATCATAAATTCGTGACATTTGGCGTGTTTTGCCTCGACGGGGAAGGGAGTATTGGTACGCTCAATCCGATTTCGACAGTATCATAAACTGGTGAAAATTGGCGTGTTTTGCCTTGACGGGGAAGGGAGTATTGGTACGCTCAATCTGATTCGACAGTATCATACATTCATGACAATTGGCGTGTTTTGCCTCGACGGGGAAGGGAGTATTGGTACGCTCAATCCGATTCGACAGACAGCATCATAAATTCATGACAATTGGCGTGTTTTGCCTCGACGGGAAATGGGAGTATTGGTACGCTTAATCGGATTCGACAGACAGCATCATAAATTCATGACAATTAGCGTGTTTTGCCTCGACGGGGAAGGGATTATTGGCACGCTCAATCTGATTCGACAGTATCATAAATTGATGACAATTGGCGTGTTTTGCCTCGACGGGGAAGGGGAGTATTGGTACGCTCAATCCGATTCGACAGAGAACATCATAGATTCATGACAATTGGCGTGTTTTGCCTCGACGGGGAAGGGAGTATTGGTACGCTCAATCCGATTCGACAGTATCATAAATTCCTGACAATTGGCGTGTTTTGCCTCGACGGGGAAGGGAGTATTGGTACGCTCAATCCGATTCTACAGTATCATAAATTCGTGACAATTGGCGTGTTTTGCCTCGACGGGGAGGGAAGTATTGATACGCTCAATCCGATTTCGACAGTGTCATAAATTCATGACAATTGGCGTGTTTTGCCTCGACGGGGAAGGGAGTATTGGTACGCTCAATCTGATTCGGTAGTATCATACATTCATGACAATTGGCGTGTTTTTCCTCGACGGGGAAGGGAGTATTGGTTTTTTCAATCCGATTCGACAGACAGCATCATGAATTCATGACAATTGGCGTGTTTTGCCTCGACGGGGAAGGGAGTATTGGTGCGCTCAATCTGATTCGACAGTATCATACATTCATGACAATTGGCGTGTTTTGCCTCGACGGGGAAGGGAGTATTGGTACTCTCAATCTGATTCGACAGTATCATAAATTCATGACAATGGCAAAATTTCGTTACGGTTAAATGTTATTAATATACATACTTTCAACTATATAAAACTAGGGCAACGAGCTTTATTGTATTTGTCGTTTCTAGAACAAAAACATACACATACATAAGCACGCACGCACGCACGCAGGCGCGTGCATGCATCCATCCATCAATACAATCATACATATATACATGCAGCCAAAAAGAGACAAACGTGTAGATAGATAATCTGTGTCAAGTTCTTTGATGTCATTATATCATGCATTACATAAGGATATTATCTAATTTATTGAAAGCTATTTTACAATTATTTTCAATGGCAATAACAGGAAATTAAAAAATCATAGATGTGATTGGTTATTCAAATTTATTTATATCAATTAGATCTGTAGTCACTTAAACTTTACAATAATTAATCCGTAATGTGGTGTAGTATAAAATGGAAAGTCATTAATAATGTTCAGATCAATTAAAGCAAGAAAAAATCTTATCGTTTTTTTTAAAGACTTTAAGGATACATTCTTGTCTTTGCTACTGATAATGTACATTATATTAGAAAAATAGGAAAAAGTATCATGAAAAGATTGAGTTTTTCTTTGGTACAAAATACTGCTTACCGTACATATTGACCTTTCGAATTTCACACTTTAGATATATCAATGTGGAAATGAATGTTTTGAATTATTGTGATCCTTGGAATTATACGCCTCAAAGTGGGTTATCTTCCTTTAGAGATCGAATAACACTACTACCACTGAAGGTCTTCTAATTTGTTACAGCAAGATAATAGAATAAAATAGAGACAAACAGTCATACATATACTTATATTGGTATAAATACAATATATCAATTTTAAAAAAAATTATACAGTTGTATATAGTGCATTGGCATTAAGGTCATGAGGATACAAAGTATCTAACTTATAAATCCAATAAGTTTCTTTTATGAGTCTATTATGTCACCTTGCACAATATCTATTTGCACTAATTTTCTTTCAAAACATTTCGTGCCTGAAGAAGCATAAATACTAAACTAGTGGCACAGAATTTTCGGCGTTTGTGTTGTTTTATATCCCAATTCTAATCTGTTAGAAATTCGCAAAACGGTTTTATTGATTAAGCATTGCTTTCGAATGACTAGAGGAACCAATGGGACATTATTAAATGCTGAAACTACCAGATGTAGCGTTCGAACAATATCAATCTCTTAGTCACAATGCATCTTATCGAACAATATCAATCTCTTAGTCACAATGCATTTTATCGAACAATATCAATCTATTGTCACAATTCATCTTATCGAACAATATCAATCTCTTAGTCACAATGCATCTTATCCAACAATATCAATCTCTTAGTCACAATGCATCTTATCGAACAATATCAATCTCTTAGTCACAATTCATCTTATCGAACAGTATCAATCTCTTCGTCACAATGCATCTTATCGAACAATATCAATCTCTTAGTCACAATGCATCTTATCGAACAATATCAATCTCTTCGTCACAATTCATCTTATCGACCAATATCAATCTCTTAGTCACAATGCATCTCATCGAACAATATCAATCTCTTCGTCACAATGAATTTTATCGAACAATATCAATCTCTTCGTCACAATTCATCTTATCGAACAATATCAATCTCTTAGTCACAATGCATCTTATCGAACAATATCAATCTCTTAGTCACAATGCATCTTATCGAACAATATCAATCTCTTAGTCACAATGCATTTTATCGAACAATATCAATCTATTGTCACAATTCATCTTATCGAACAATATCAATCTCTTAGTCACAATGCATCTTATCGAACAATATCAATCTCTTCGTCACAATGCATCTCATCGAACAATATCAATCTCTTCGTCACAATGTATTTTATCGAACAATATCAATCTCTTCGTCACAATTCATCTTATCGAACAATATCAATCTCTTAGTCACAATGCATCTTATCGAACAATATCAATCTCTTCGTCACAATTCATCTTATCGACCAATATCAATCTCTTAGTCACAATGCATCTTATCGAACAATATCAATCTCTTCGTCACAATGCATTTTATCGAACAATATCAATCTCTTCGCCACAATTCATCTTATCGAACAATATCAATCTCTTCGTCACAATGCATTTTATCGAACAATATCAATCTCTTAGTCACAATGCATTTTATCGAACAATATCAATCTCTTAGTCACAATGCATCTTATCGAACAATATCAATCTCTTAGTCACAATGCATTTTATCGAACAATATCAATCTCTTAGTCACAATTCATCTTATCGAACAATATCAATCTCTTAGTCACAATTCATCTTATCGAACAGTATCAATCTCTTCGTCACAATGCATCTCATCGAACAATATCAATCTCTTCGTCACAATTCATCTTATCGAACAATATCAATCTCTTCGTCACAATTCATCTTATCGAACAATATCAATCTCTTCGTCACAATTCATCTCATCGAACAATATCAATCTCTTAGTCACAATGCATTTTATCGAACAATATCAATCTCTTCGCCACAATTCATCTTATCGAACAATATCAATCTCTTAGTCACAATTCATCTTATCGAACAATATCAATCTCTTAGTCACAATGCATCTTATCGAACAATATCAATCTCTTAGTCACAATGCATCTTATCGAACAATATCAATCTCTTAGTCACAATTCATCTTATCGAACAATATCAATCTCTTAGTCACAATGCATTTTATCGAACAATATCAATCTCTTAGTCACAATGCATCTTATCGAACAATATCAATCTCTTAGTCACAATGCATTTTATCGAACAATATCAATCTCTTAGTCACAATGCATCTTATCGAACAATATCAATCTCTTAGTCACAATTCATCTTATCGAACAATATCAATCTCTTAGTCACAATGCATCTTATCGAACAATATCAATCTCTTCGTCACAATTCATCTTATCGACCAATATCAATCTCTTAGTCACAATGCATCTTATCGAACAATATCAATCTCTTAGTCACAATGCATTTTATCGAACAATATCAATCTCTTCGCCACAATTCATCTTATCGAACAATATCAATCTCTTAGTCACAATGCATTTTATCGAACAATATCAATCTCTTAGTCACAATGCATTTTATCGAACAATATCAATCTCTTAGTCACAATGCATCTTATCGAACAATATCAATCTCTTAGTCACAATGCATTTTATCGAACGATATCAATCTCTTAGTCACAATTCATCTTATCGAACAATATCAATCTCTTCGTCACAATTCATCTTATCGAACAATATCAATCTCTTCGTCACAATTCATCTTATCGAACAATATCAATCTCTTCGTCACAATTCATCTCATCGAACAATATCAATCTCTTAGTCACAATGCATTTTATCGAACAATATCAATCTCTTCGCCACAATTCATCTTATCGAACAATATCAATCTCTTAGTCACAATTCATCTTATCGAACAATATCAATCTCTTAGTCACAATGCATCTTATCGAACAATATCAATCTCTTAGTCACAATGCATCTTATCGAACAATATCAATCTCTTAGTCACAATTCATCTTATCGAACAATATCAATCTCTTAGTCACAATGCATTTTATCGAACAATATCAATCTCTTAGTCACAATGCATCTTATCGAACAATATCAATCTCTTAGTCACAATGCATTTTATCGAACAATATCAATCTCTTAGTCACAATGCATCTTATCGAACAATATCAATCTCTTAGTCACAATGCATCTTATCGAACAATATCAATCTCTTAGTCACAATGCATTTTATCGAACAATATCAATCTATTGTAACAATTCATCTTATCGAACAATATCAATCTATTGACACAATTCATCTTATCGAACAATATCAATCTCTTAGTCACAATTCATCTTATCGAACAATATCAATCTCTTCGTCACAATGCATCTCATCGAACAATATCAATCTCTTTGTCACAATGCATTTTATCGAACAATATCAATCTCTTGGTCACAATTCATCTTATCGAACAGTATCAATCTCTTCGTCACAATGCATCTCATCGAACAACATCAATCTCTTCGTCACAATGAATTTTATCGAACAATATCAATCTCTTCGTCAGAATTCATCTTATCGAACAATATCAATCTCTTCGTCACAATGCATCTTATCGAACAATATCAATCTCTTCGTCACAATGCATCCTATCGAATAATATCAATATATTGTCACAATTCATCTTATCGAACAATATCAATCTCTTCGTCACAATGCATTTTATCGAACAATATCAATCTCTTAGTCACAATGCATTTTATCGAACAATATCAATCTCTTAGTCACAATGCATCTTATCGAACAATATCAATCTCTTAGTCACAAAGCATTTTATCGAACAATATCAATCTATTGTCACAATTCATCTTATCTAACAATATCAATCTCTTTGTCACAATGCATTTTATCGAACAATATCAATCCCTTCGTCACAATTCATTTTATCGAACAATATCAATCTATTGTCACAATTCATCTTATCGAACAATATCAATCTCTTAGTCACAATGCATCTTATCGAACAATATCAATCTCTTTGTCACAATGCATTTTATCGAACAATATCAATCTCTTTGTCACAATGCATTTTATCGCACAATATCAATCTCTTCGTCACAGTTCATTTTATCGAACAATATCAATCTATTGTCACAATTCATCTTATCGAACAATATCAATCTATTGTCACAATTCATCTTATCGAACAATATCAATCTCTTAGTCACAATTCATCTTATCGAACAATATCAATCTCTTAGTCACAATGCATCTTATCGAACAATATCAATCTCTTTGTCACAATTCATTTTATCGAACAATATCAATCTCTTTTCACAATGCATTTTATCGAACAATATCAATCTCTTCGTCACAATTCATTTTATCGAACAATATCAATCTATTGTCACAATTCATCTTATCGAACAATATCAATCTCTTAGTCACAATTCATCTTATCGAACAATATCAATCTCTTCGTCACAATGCATCTCATCGAACAATATCAATCTTTTCGTCACAATGAATTTTATCGAACAATATCAATCTCTTCGTCACAATGCATTTTATCGAACAATATCAATCTCTTCGTCACAATTCATCTTCTCGAACAATATCAATCTCTTAGTCACAATGCATTTTATCGAACAATATCAATCTCTTAGTCACAGTGCGTTTTATCGAACAATATCAATCTCTTAGTCACAATGCATCTTATCGAACAATATCAACTCTTAGTCACAATGCATCTTATCGAACAATATCAATCTCTTAGTCACAATGCATCTTATCGAACAATATCAATCTCTTAGTCACAATGCATTTTATCGAACAATATCAATCTATTGTCACAATTCATCTTATCGAACAATATCAATCTATTGTCACAATTCATCTTAACGAACAATATCAATCTCTTAGTCACAATTCATCTTATCGAACAATATCAATCTCTTAGTCAGAATTCATCTTATCGAACCATATCAATCTCTTAGTCACAATGCATTTTATCGAACAATATCAATCTCTTAGTCACAATGCATCTTATCGAACAATATCAATCTCTTAGTCACAATGCATTTTATCGAACAATATCAATCTCTTAGTCACAATGCATCTTATCGAACAATATCAATCTCTTAGTCACAATGCATCTTATCGAACAATATCAATCTCTTAGTCACAATGCATTTTATCGAACAATATCAATCTATTGTCACAATTCATCTTATCGAACAATATCAATCTATTGTCACAATTCATCTTATCGAACAATATCAATCTCTTAGTCACAATTCATCTTATCGAACAATATCAATCTCTTAGTCACAATTCATCTTATCGAACCATATCAATCTCTTAGCCACAATGCATTTTATCGAACAATATCAATCTCTTAGTCACAATGCATCTTATCGAACAATATCAATCTCTTAGTCACAATGCATTTTATCGAACAATATCAATCTCTTAGTCACAATGCATCTTATCGAACAATATCAATCTCTTAGTCACAATGCATCTTATCGAACAATATCAATCTCTTAGTCACAATGCATCTTATCGAACAATATCAATCTCTTAGTCACAATGCATTTTATCGAACAATATCAATCTATTGTCACATTTCATCTTATCGAACAATATCAATCTCTTTGTCACAATGCATTTTATCGAACAATATCAATCTCTTCGTCACATATCATTTTATCGAACAATATCAATCAATTGTCACAATTCATCTTATCGAACAATATCAATCTCTTAGTCACAATGCATCTTATCGAACAATGTCAATCTCTTTGTCACAATGCATTTTATCGAACAATATCAATCTCTTTGTCACAATGCATTTTATCGAACAATATCAATCTCTTCGTCACAATTCATTTTATCGAACAATATCAATCTATTGTCACAATTCATCTTATCGAACAATATCAATCTCTTAGTCACAATTCATCTTATCGAACAATATCAATCTCTTAGTCACAATGCATCTTATCGAACAATATCAATCTCTTTGTCACAATGCATTTTATCGAACAATATCAATCTCTTTTCACAATGCATTTTATCGAACAATATCAATCTCTTCGTCACAATGAATTTTATCGAACAATATCAATCTCTTCGTCACAATGCATTTTATCGAACAATATCAATCTCTTCGTCACAATTCATCTTCTCGAACAATATCAATCTCTTAGTCACAATGCATTTTATCGAACAATATCAATCTCTTAGTCACAGTGCGTTTTATCGAACAATATCAATCTCTTCGTCACAATGCATCTTATCGAACAATATCAACTCTTAGTCACAATGCATCTTATCGAACAATATCAATCTCTTAGTCACAATGCATCTTATCGAACAATATCAATCTCTTCGTCACAATTCATCTTCTCGAACAATATCAATCTATTGTCACAATTCATCTTAACGAACAATATCAATCTCTTAGTCACAATTCATCTTATCGAACAATATCAATCTCTTAGTCACAATTCATCTTATCGAACCATATCAATCTCTTAGTCACAATGCATTTTATCGAACAATATCAATCTCTTAGTCACAGTGCATCTTATCGAACAATATCAATCTCTTAGTCACAATGCATTTTATCGAACAATATCAATCTCTTAGTCACAATGCATCTTATCGAACAATATCAATCTCTTAGTCACAATGCATCTTATCGAACAATATCAATCTCTTAGTCACAATGCATTTTATCGAACAATATCAATCTATTGTCACAATTCATCTTATCGAACAATATCAATCTATTGTCACAATTCATCTTATCGAACAATATCAATCTCTTAGTCACAATTCATCTTATCGAACAATATCAATCTCTTAGTCACAATTCATCTTATCGAACCATATCAATCTCTTAGTCACAATGCATTTTATCGAACAATATCAATCTCTTAGTCACAATGCATCTTATCGAACAATATCAATCTCTTAGTCACAATGCATTTTATCGAACAATATCAATCTCTTAGTCACAATGCATCTTATCGAACAATATCAATCTCTTAGTCACAATGCATCTTATCGAACAATATCAATCTCTTAGTCACAATGCATCTTATCGAACAATATCAATCTCTTAGTCACAATGCATTTTATCGAACAATATCAATCTATTGTCACATTTCATCTTATCGAACAATATCAATCTCTTTGTCACAATGCATTTTATCGAACAATATCAATCTCTTCGTCACAATTCATTTTATCGAACAATAACAATCTATTGTCACAATTCATCTTATCGAACAATATCAATCTCTTAGTCACAATGCATCTTATCGAACAATATCAATCTCTTTGTCACAATGCATTTTATCGAACAATATCAATCTCTTTGTCACAATGCATTTTATCGAACAATATCAATCTCTTCGTCACAATTCATTTTATCGAACAATATCAATCTATTGTCACAATTCATCTTATCGAACAATATCAATCTCTTAGTCACAATTCATCTTATCGAACAATATCAATCTCTTAGTCACAATGCATCTTATCGAACAATATCAATCTCTTTGTCACAATGCATTTTATCGAACAATATCAATCTCTTTTCACAATGCATTTTATCGAACAATATCAATCTCTTCGTCACAATGAATTTTATCGAACAATATCAATCTCTTCGTCACAATGCATTTTATCGAACAATATCAATCTCTTCGTCACAATTCATCTTCTCGAACAATATCAATCTCTTAGTCACAATGCATTTTATCGAACAATATCAATCTCTTAGTCACAGTGCGTTTTATCGAACAATATCAATCTCTTCGTCACAATGCATCTTATCGAACAATATCAACTCTTAGTCACAATGCATCTTATCGAACAATATCAATCTCTTAGTCACAATGCATCTTATCGAACAATATCAATCTCTTAGTCACAATTCATCTTCTCGAACAATATCAATCTCTTAGTCACAATGCATTTTATCGAACAATATCAATCTCTTAGTCACAATGCATTTTATCGAACAATATCAACTCTTAGTCACAATGCATCTTATCGAACAATATCAACTCTTATTCACAATGCATCTTATCGAACAATATCAATCTCTTCGTCACAATGCATTGGTTAAAGAACAGAAATGACTATTAAAACCCAGGCCCAGGGTTAAGTTCGTTGCGTCTTCATTGGTGCAGTTTTGTTTGGATTGTACTACCTTTGCATAAATAATTCAAGACTTAATGAATGGCAGTAATACGATGATTTGTAATGTTGCTGGCTCGCTTTGAAAGTATTGAAGGTCTGTTGGTTATTATTCAGATTAGTCAGCTTGTCTGTTTTGATTGAATGAGCGTTGTTTTTATTCCCATCTAACTTTTATCATCTTTATAAATGTTTATATTTGTTTGTAATTAGTAATATTTTCCGTGTCAGTAAGTAGATGAAGATTTATAAATATCATTCATTTCTCTGTTTTGTGTTGTAATTGCGCTTTGAGCTTGGTATTATTCCAGAATATGATCGTAGACTGTTATAAGGTCTGTTGGACTCTTATTTTCCGTATAATCATTTTCTTTCTCTTCAACATTTGATAGTATGCCGATCAATCAAAGTACACAGCTGAAATGTAAACGAAATAGTTAACTTAAAATACAAACAATGTTCAACATAAATAATTTTTACACATCAAATTCAATCAATTTGTTAAACTAACACGTCGAATCTACTCATGTTTTGAATTGATGAAAGGTAGCAATGCTGGCATGTAAATGTCGAAAATTAGCATAGACTGAATTCAGCAATGTGAAGTGTTAAATTTTGAATTCGTAAATATTTTAATCAGCAAACACAAAGCAATGGTCCTATGCAGCTTACGAGTTACAGGGCTACATAGAACGCAATATTCAGATGTTGTTTGGTGTATTTTCTGTCGTTTAATTAACAGTTTGTTTATAAGTCTTGTCTTTCTTTGTTTGCTTGTCTTTTTGCATTGGAAATTAGTTTATATTTATACCTTGTCCTCCTACACCCACAATACCCCACCCCCTTCAATTTACAATATAGGAACACGTTGAAAACAGTTAATAATGATTTAAAATGGCACAGTATAAAACCACTAAGGATTAATTTCAGAATATTGCAGCAGTGTTGTAATTATCACATTTTAATGACTATTTGAAGAGAGCATCTTCATAGAAACTCCACGTAAGAATATAAAATGAATAATGTCCACTTATTGTGAAAATTTCAAGTTTACGTACCTGTTGTATCATTTAATGTATAAGAAGTGACTGGAAACGAATTCTGCATATGTCAAATCTACCAAATGATTTTCTTTTTCGAAACCATCTTATTAACACCCATCTCAAATTAAAACGCTATATGTGAAAGTGTTTGAGAAATCTCTATTATGATATTATTGTTTTATTGTTGTTATCCTTTAGCGAACAATTTTGGTTCAAAGCAATACAAATTTCTACCGTATTTATTATCTCTTCTCTTTATTTTGGTAGTAATTTTGTACTAGGAGAGGCAAGGAGTTACTGAACTTGCGTGGGACGTAATATCGATTGAAAAAACGTTTATTGTTTCACAAAACTTTCTTTACCGTGATAAATTGATGCTAAGTTTTCAAAAACAAACTAGGGACAGTGTTTTCGTGTACTTCACGACAATCATCGCGTAACGTGTATTTTAGAATTGGTTAGTTTACAGTAGTGAATTGTCTCTTATATTAGATGAAAAGGGAGTAATATCGGAAACATAAAAGGGATTAAAAAGTGCAACAGGACGCTTATGGCCTGAGCCAGATGATACATCGTATACCCCATTATTTTAGTTTTTTGGTCTTTCTGGAATAAACGGAAATAACCAAAAGCACTGTTTTCAAGGAAATTCTACTTTGTCCACTAAAATCCTGTTTCGAATATTTTGTTGGAATTATGATCTAACAAACTAACCAAATACTGTTTTGAAATAGCTTAGGACTTGTGTTACGTTTTACTCTTACATCATAAGTGTCTTTTCATTCATATTTGTTGTAGATTTTAAGCATTTAGCAAAACGAACCGATATATTGTTCAATTACTTAATAAAATACACTAGGTCATATTAACTCTAGGTATATGAGAAAGCCATTGGTGTGGCCTCAGCAGCATATACCAATAACATTCCTAACAGCATGGACTAATGTATGACTTATTCCCTGGACGAGATCCAGATTATATTCATCAGTTAGTCATTACCCTGCAGCCTATCCAAGCTGGCTAGTGACTGTCCCATGATGGATTCCGCATCATCCGTCGATATACCGCACACGATGTCCTCCTTTTGACTGCTAACGATGTCTGTCCATATGAGTATATGAATAGGAAGGATCATTTCGACGAAACACCATCGAAATTATATGCAACAGCAAAAGACTTCGTACAACAATGTAAATGGGTCAAACAATTGCGTATGTGTGCAGGGGTGGAGATGGAAGAGGGAGCGTACCCATCGTGATGCTGAAGGCGCTAAATTGCGATCCTGTACCTGGCGCCGTCGCTGACCCACCAGTTCACTTAGAAGTACCGTGCTACTAGACGTCTTCGACACTCACAGAAAGACAAGGCGGTAGCCGGTGCTTCTGCGTACGTCCCCCGTATTCCACCAAGGCCGAACTACAAGTATGAAGTACATAGACAGTAACCTTACAAAGAGAAAATTTTTAAATTCTACTTTGATATATATTCCAGTTACTCCTAAAAGTTGTATCACAGGTCCAAAAGTAAAAAGCATTCCGAATGAATTCTAGGGGTGTTCAGAATGAATTCCAATCTTGAATGTGCTGATGCCAATAGTCTTAAATGTACCGATATAATTATAGCCATAACGTATTAAAATGATATAATCCGGAATGTTCATGAATGAATCATCAATAATACCAAAAAGATGTTTATGACCAAAATATCAATGAGCACTTTACAATTTCAATTAACAATTCCTCTTAAATTATAAGTGAACACAACAGTAAATACGTCTAAGGACTGAAAATCTCAAATGTATATATTTATATATGTTCCTACTTGACCTATTTCGCAAAACATTTTCTGGAAAATAATCAATCTTCTAAATCGAAAATTACTACAAATTGTAGACATGTTCGTTTCAAAATCTTCTAAGTTTACAAGCAAGCCTGGGTCTTAAACGCAAACCCAACTTCAAAGAACAAAAAGAAACTACTCATAATTTACAGACAAATCAAATGGCAGGTACGTACCAAACCTCTTTCCTCAATCCTGGACAAATGTCAAGCACACAATATAGATTAAATATACATGACATATTCTTTCGGCATTGTTTTATTAATCATAGTTGCTAATCTCTCCAGGAGATAATCTCCAGAGACAATTTAAAGGCAGACGATGACAAATGTTTCCAATGCTGAATCAAGCTCTGGGGATGGGGACGAGTCACACTTCAGTCTTTCAGATAATTTTTAAAACAATATGCATCCTTTTATTATATAATCGAATATTAATCAATTATAGTTAGTAACTGAACTGAATCACTGGTTAATAGAATGCGTGTGTGTGTGCGGGTGTGTGTGTGTGTGTGTGTGTGTGTGTGTGTGCGTCTGTGTGTGTATGTGTGTAAGAGAGAGAGAGAGAAGGAGAGAAAGAGAGCCTCCTGAGACGGTCTACAGCGAAAAGAAATAGATCTACATGGCGTATCACTCACTGTATAGTATTGAATTTTCTACATGTTGGCAAAGGATATGACTGTGATAATGAGTACATGAGAAACTATAAGTCAATATATATACATATATATATATATATATATATATATATATATATATATATATATATATATATATATATATATATATATATATATATATATATATATATATATAACAGTCTGACGTTTCAGTAAAACATCATCACTGGTTTCGAAGTATCCCGTGTATGGATAAAGATCACTGAGGTATATTGACGAGTCGATTAACAGATAGGGTTTGTGGAGTACGGATGGATGGTGGAGTTTTTACATAGTGTGTTCATACAATGCAAACAACTAAAATAACTGTAAAATGAAACCCATTCAAAATAACATTCCTAGTATTGCAATGAATATCAAACAAGTTTGCTGGGTTGTAGATGACGCAAACATCACAACGACTTTCTCGTGCATAACAGGAGACTGGGTTGTCGGATGATATCTCCTGTGGGAAATTAAAATTGACAAAAATAGCTAATAATTAGATAACCATTATGATATAGATAAAAAAAGACGTAAGGCTTAGCCGTTTCCCTCAACAAGTTTAACTATCTATATTCATCATCTTGTAGCTTGGCAATCTCTCTCTTTCATTTACACACACAGACAGACAGACACGCATATATACATACACATCACAGAAACCTAAAAAGCACCATACCATCATCAGTCAGAAATATTACATAGATGTTGTTCGGTAGTACTTTTGGTCATTGTTCTGTTCGTGTTATTCTTGTCGTAGTCCTTTGTAGGTATCGTGCAGGTACCTTACGTGCCAGGGTCCAGTTTCGTAAATTGGCTACTGGTAAATATCTTAACTTAAGGCTATGGTGTGACTTTTTCAGGTATTATTCTTTACTATTTAAAGATATTGATATGTTTGTGAACTAGGTGTTTCGGGCTTGTGTTGTTCTTGAAATTGATGTCAGGCATGTACACCTTCCATAATTACTCTGCAGTATGTTGATAGTGAAATACCAATAGTCGGCTAGGAAGAAGAGGTGGCCTCCCATAGCAGTAAACAAGTGGGTTTGGGGAAAGTAGAATATCTCAAAAACGGCATGGATGACCACTATTTTCAGTTGCATCGGCCTGTTTAGTACACAATGTTTTGCATAACTGTCATCTAGGAAAAGGGCTTGTGTTTCCACTGTGAGCATCACATGGTCTCAAATATGACCTTCGGAGATGAAAATTGCCGGTCGAAATTTGGGGTTGGGGTGCATAAACTTCTTCTGCTATGAACTGCCCTTGACGTCTCTGGTCAAGTGGATAATAATACTAGGTTGCTGATTGCGGCATTAAATTTGTACATAAAAATTGGCCCCTGCCCCCTTGAGGAAAATTCATAACTTTTGTATGGTGCAGTCCGCCACATCTATTATACTTTTCTGTTTCTTTGTGTATATTTAAATCATTTTTATGCATTAGATCCATTATATTTCCTTCCTTTCTCCAAATATCACTTGGTGTTGTATGTAATGCTCTTTCGAGAGGGAGGTAACTGTGTTTTGTACCACAGTGTGAGAACTGTTTACATCATGACAAAGTAACATATTTTGGACTTAACTTACTAAATATGGGAACAAAATGGTGACCGTAATGTATTGTCTTGCTCTTTCTGTAGTTGCCAAGGTTTTCACCCCTATTGTTATGAATATTATTCACATTTCAATACAGACACACAGAAACAATTGCATAGCATGTCAACATGTATTCTTAAAAGTAATTTAACTCCACAGGAGCAGATAGAATTCAGAGGAATCATACATAAACATACTGTTGTGAATGTTGAATGACACCAGTGGAACGGTCTTAGAAATCGTGATGCATATGGCATATTGCTTGCTATATTTTGGTGAGAAGAATGAAGTTTTAGCACACCGACGTAGTTTCTACCTTCATGACCCCACTGCGAAGTTGATATAAGAGATTCATATCTCACACTTGGGTGATAATAGGAAATGTTTTAATGTTACGTATATACTTTGAAATTTCTAGGTTCAGTTAACAAAGGGGGAAAAGCTTAAATTAAGTGGTGGTTTCATGCATTTGACAATACACATACAGTTTCTCCTCTGAAATACTTATGTTTTCACTGAATGTTAAAAGTACATCAATATCACTTGTTTCGTTTCTTTTTGCAGGTCACAGTTTGCATGGTAAAAGATTTCTTTAAGTTTGCTAGAAGAGTTTATAGAGACTTTTCACTTCTGTCACTGACAACTAACATAGCATTTTTGACATTCCCTAAAATTGATAATATCCAAATCTCTTCTTGACATTCATGAAACATGTTAAAGTACTTTTGATTTTGTACTGATGCTATGGTGGTAAACAAAGACCAAATGCATTGTAGGTTGCAAACAATTTGAAATCTTTCAAGAAATGCAGTCAGTCATAACTAACAATATAAATAATGCAGTGATTTTTGCCACAATGTAGTCACTTTCTAAAAGCGAAATACCATTTTTAGATTTGCGCACGAAACGTTGTCCTTTATACCAAGTTACTAGAAAATGTCTAAATAGGTGATATGTACGCAACTTTTGACAAACAATTTTCATCCAAATTATTAAGGTGGCAGGGTCCAGTTTCGTAAATTAGCCCCTGGCAAATTTTTTAACATATGGCTATGGCATGACGTTTTCAAGTATTATTCTTCACTATTTAAAGATATGGACATATTTATGAACTAGGTGTTTCGGGCTTGTGTTGTTCTTGAAAATGATGTCAGGCATGTACACCTTTCATAGTTACTCTGCAGTATGTTGATAGCGAAATACCAATAGTCGGCTAGGAAGAAGAGCTAGCCTCCCATAGCAGTAAACACATGGATTTGGGGCAAGTAGAATATCTCAAAAACGGCTTGGTTGACAATTATTTTCAATCAGCCTGTTTAGTACATACTGTTTTGCAGAATTGTCACCTAGGAAAAGGGCTTGCGTTTCCACTGTGAGCATCACATGGTGTCAAAAACGACCTTCGTACATGAAATACGCCAGTAGAAATTAGGGGTTGGGGTGCATAAACGTCTTCTCTTATGAACTGCCATTGACTTCTCTGGTCAAGTTGATAATATTCTTATGCTTTGTTTTAATATAGGTATCTAAAAAGATGGACCTTTTTGACTTCACTTTTTTATTAGATTTTTTATGATTTTTTATACTAGGTCGCTGATTGCGGCATTAAATTTGTACATAAAAACTGTCCCCTGCCCCTGTAATACATTTTACCGAGAGAAAACCTCCCCTACAAAAGAGTAGCTTAATCGATCGTTTTTCTAAGACGTACGAAATTTTAGAACCGATGACTTTGAGAAATATACTTATGAAATAGCGTAAGATTTTCTCAAGCTTAAAACGTACAAAAATTCCGTGTGTAAACTTACGTTGTCTAATGAAACGGGGTCTAGGACCTAAATTCTCAAACTTTTTGAGCATGAAATTCAGAGAAGAGCTTACAGTTTAACAGCAACGACGTTTAAATCATGGTCCAGATATATATCACGGGAAATAAAAGTCTAATGTTTCATTAAACTATTATCACTGGTTTCAAAGTACACACTGTCTGTCATGAGATATAATTGGTTAAATATACATTGAACCTCTCCATTGGCCCACAAGTTACACTTCATACAAGAATGCAAGCGTTACGGATCACTGCCCTTTCACCTCTGCGCCGGTTCGAGTCTCGGATTCAGCAAATGTGGGTATGTGAGAAAGCTTGCCAGTAGTTTCTCGTGGGTCGGTGGTTCTTTCTGGGGTATTCCCGGGTTCTTCCTCCACCATTAATACTGGCCCCCATGTATAGCCTATCGTGCGCTGAAAAATGTCGTTAAACCCAATAACAAGAACAACAAGAATGCAAGTTAGCTTTACGAGCTTTAACCTACAGATTGAAACAGGGAGCATGACTTTGACGTGCAACACAACGAGTAGCTCGGGTTACAGTCCAGTCAGTTTTCTTAAGGGTTTAGATTTAATGTCTGGACACACGCAACATTTAAGCGCAGGGCCTTCTGCTTTAACCCAGAGATTTTTTTTTAAAAACTGGAATATTTTCACATTCGATAACTCTGATCAAGCTGCCTTAACTACTTCTACAATACACACGGTATTCAAATCGCCTCGTTTTGAATTGAATGCGTCATTCGTGTGCCCTTTCGCGAAAATTAGAAACAAAATTTCCTTACAATTACCTTTATCGTGGATCTGACTGCGATTTAGTATTTTGAAGGACATTTAACGTTTATGTCAGATAATCTTGGTATACATAAACCCAGGGATTATGCAAAAGATGCGGTACAGAGTGTATTAAAAGAACGGGACGCGTTTTTCAAGGTAACATAATGGGTCAGGAAAACAATGACGGCTAACACTGACAGAATGTCTGATTGCCACCATGTATTTGCCATACAGAATGTGCTGTTGTCATCCCAAACACACACAGTTCTGAAGGAAAAGATTTTGACGAAATTCACTCTGTGTAATTAAACTTTGCGCTATATTCTAACTTTATTTATGTGAACATTTAATGAAATGAAATCCGTTAATTCAACACTGAAAATGTCGAGTTGGAATGACACAGTTTAGACTGTTAACGAGAGTAATATTACAAAATGGACATACACGCAGTCAAATGGAATACGACGACAAGAAATTGCAGTACTGTAATAACATATTTAACAAATTCAGCAATACATATTAGCAGATATAAATATGCAGTCTAGAATGTACATCGTACAAACATAAACATGTAAAATAGAATGTACATCAAATATTAATAGGTGATGCATCCATAAAATTACAATACATGCATATAATTCTGGTGATAACCCTCGCCATAGACCTAGGATGTAAAGACAGACGATTTTTCAACGGTTACTCGGTTTCGTGAAGGATTGGCTCATTATCCTTAGAATGTCTGGTTGGTTTGGTTTGTTTTGTTTAGCTGTTTTTCTTTTTCTTGATTTATTAGTTGGGTTTAAAGGTTCTTTGAGCACGCTGCTGGATATATCTTGCCGAAGACCTAGAACCTGAGTGCATGTTTCAGTAACCTATATATTGTCAGTTGCTACGATTCTATGGTCATGAAAGGAGCAAAACCAAGAATTTTTTTATAACTTCACAAACAATTGAATTATCAATGTTAAAAAAAATGAAAATTTAAGATGAACCCACAGTTTTATGAATTGAATCCAAACTAAACCTTAAAACAGTTGTGATTCAGTCCAAAACAACGTAAGTTCAGATCCGGAAATGTACGGGTCGCCTAGGATCGTGACGTTGTCAAAATGGCGTTGTTCAGAACTCGTTTGAATAATTAAAAATAGTTCCAGAATAATATTATAGTCTAATGAACACTTCTGTCATGTTTACCCCGACCCAGAGTAGCCCAGTTTGAAACATGTATAATCAAGGCAATTCTGACGGGTCATTGTTTGATGTCGAACACTGCCGAAGGCTAGCACTAATCCGTTATGTAAGATTGTTGTGGCTAGAATCGAAGGACCGGACATTGGAGTTGCAAAGTCACAGACAGCCAATTATCACCTAGGTGTCGAAATGTTTCCAAGATCAAAAGAAATTGCATGAAGAAGTGGGAGTGTCCTAACTTCTTTCCCCTGCAAACAGACAGGTTGAACTGGCCGCTAAGACGATTGGACAGGGGCACAGCGCCACCCAATCAGAATCGAGATGGGGGGAGACCTTAATTTGGGTAGAATGATATCCCTGCGTTTTCCGGCAAAAGTTAGTTCGCTGAGAGAAATTACCCAGAGAAGAGGTTAGCGTAACTCCGAATAGCCATTCGTTATTGGCGGGAAAATCTTAGAGCGGGAAGGTCTAAGTACAGAAAGCTTCAAAAGGAAGCTTTGAGGGACAGACCAGTTTCAGTTTGGTCCCGTAGTCTCAGATAGAGAGACGGAGGAAAAGAGAAGAAAGGAGAGAACTCAGGACAAGTTGAAGTCTAGGAGCGAAATTGGAGGAGGAGATAATAGAGAGGGAAACAGAGACAAAGAAGGAGTTAGAGGAACGGAAAGAAGGAAGGAATCAGCGGGAAGAAATAGATGAGTAGATGCAAGGACAGGGGGAAAATCGAACTCACACTGTAAATCACGGGTTGAATTAGGCTGTCACTTGGTCGAGGGAAAGACGAGTGATTGGAAGTTATCGTTCTAAATTATCACATTTATTAAATTGTTATTGATTGAATTTCATCTTCGTGTTCTCTATAATTTAACCGTCGGCATCGCTGACTGGGGGCTCAGAGTTGTAAATCTACATCATCACTAATTTAACTTTCTAACCTAACGAGCCAGGGTGGAACTTTCAATTTAATTTAATTAAATTATATGGGGAGAACCCCACCCCAATACGACAGAACGTCACAACTTCCTTTTTCCACTGAACAATCCTAACAAATGTTTTCTTCTCAGATAATATCTAAATACAACAGAAAGTCAACAAGAGGACAAGAAATAAGAAATCTCCCCAGTCCGAAACATTCATATGCAGGTGAAAATGATGATAGAAGCATTTTATCATTACTAAGTGACAAATTGTAAGTTTCCAACATCGTAGAAGAACTCACATGATTTGATTCACCCAATGGGAATTAACGTGATTCTTCTAAGATGCCATCTGACCAAACCGTACAATGGGAAAAGCCTGAAACTCAACTTATTTAAGAATAATTTTATTATTAAGAACTATAAACACGTACGCAAGTATCTATTTATAGAACTGATGCAATTTTACTTCCTTTAGTATCTGAAGGACTCACGGTACTAATTCAACTCCCATAGTAAACATGGAAATACTATCATATTCAAAATTCAATAACTTAAAATTTCTGGTTGCTGATGATGAGACCTATAATTCTCCATGCACATTTAACCCTGGTGCAGGCTTATGTGTGGAGAACACCATATGAGCCGCGGCATTTTGTTTATTTAAACGTGCATGAAACACACGTTATTAATTCTGCACCAAATGAATCAGGTGCTACTTACATTATTGAGTACTCCTGAGTCAAGCCTGTAAAAATACTAAAATTGCATCAGTAGAAATTTGTCTATATTTTTTTTTAAAATTACATATAGGATAAGCTCTCAAAAGATATTTTTACTAAAATTTTAATTTTCATTATTAACCAATTATGGACCACCAAACCCGTAAATACTCTATTATTTCCGACTGGTTCACAGTTCTTCCGTATAATTAGTACCGTGTGTCCTTAAAGTAGACCTTATGCACGAATAGCCAATCGAATTACAGATAATTGCTACATTTTACAGTCATGAGTAAAACCACAAACAATATAGATATACATAACAGAGTGGAAAAGTGGAATTGAACTGAATCGTACATGCACGCGCAGTAAATATGGAAAATTCAAAAGGTGAGGTAAGATTATGGGTATGGGCGTTTTAAAAATGTGATTAATAATGTTGGACGATTGGCTAAGGATTAGGGCAGTTGTTGCGATCTAGGCGGAGAAGGGGGCTAAACAGCATGTTTAATTTGAAGACAAATACAGCACGTTGACGCTTAGAATTCCATGTTATCAACAGATGGGCCCGTCACAAGAAATGAAAACGAGATATAAATTCATATTAATGTGTGAGGTTAAATATGTATTTAAGGATCACTTTCCTTCAACTGTCACCTGTACGAAATATAAACAGCTATTAAACTTTAAAATGATGACGGTCAAAGTCACATTAAAAATATCACCAATAAGACAGGTCAGAATTGATTTATTTTTACCTTATATATTGCATGTTTGTATGAGACCTACATGAAATGCTTCTTACGTTATCTCCATGTCGGAGTTAGGTACATACTCGAAAAGCCATAATCAGTCGACATACTAATCTTGATTTATTTCTGAATAGTTCAAGTATAAGGAAGAACCCCCTTTGATAACTACTTGGAACCACGTCGTTTTTTACTGCCTGAAGAAAGGAACATATGAAGTTCATATCCTATTCAACACAACAGCGAAATATAAAAAAGAGCAACATGCACTAAAATCGCATGAACATGTGCCTTTTGTCCATCGTTCTCAAAGTTTCACAAATATAGGGTTAGTAGCCAAATTAGAAGAAAGCACGTTCTTGATCTGACAGGAAAGAGGCTTGTATAGATTGTTACAGTGCATACCAGGGGTAGGTTGATTTATTATTTGATCTCTTTTGGATTCATAATGTCAACAGGTCTACCTTTTTCTGTGCTGACACTTTTATACTGCAGGCTTGCATTTTATCCTATATTTTACCATAGTATGTATGCAACACTAAGTAAAGGAACTATTTATCCATGAACAGGAAAACTGAGAGAGAGAGAGAGAGAGAGAGAGAGAGAGAGAGAGAATGAATACATCGGACCAAGGTACAAATCCATAATTTTGAAATACATGCTAGTTTACATATCTTTATTGGGATAGCCAGGGTAAAGAGTGACCATTATCCAACTTTAAATAATATTGATAAAATTAATAATAATAATAATAATAATAATAATAATAATAATCTTTAATTAGCGAGGACAGAATAATTGGTTCATCAAATCGCTGCATGGTCCTCAGGACATTAACAGTTTATATTATTAAAAACGTCACTCAGGTATACCCCACTCACACGCAAATTTGTAAACGGACACACACACACACACACACACACACACACATATATATATATATATATATATATATATATATATATATATATATATATATATATATATATATATATATATATATATATATATATATATATATATATATATATATACATATAGTGGTCATGATGTCAACAGCATGTGTAACAATCAACATATGTTACACAGTATAATACACAGACAGACATATTTCTGCATCTTAGTGTTACGTATTCAAACCATGACAGAAATGGTCAAATGGTATTTTACACACTTTTTCAACACGCAGTCTTGCCGCATGTGCCCGCCGCTGAGTATCACGCCCTCTACAATATCTGCCATCTGCACTTGGTACTACTCTCATGCTTATAATCCCTTCGGATCAAATCTAAAATTATTGTAGATCCTAGGCTATGTGGACATTTTACGCCTTTACTGTGGAAAATTTCGACAAGTACTTATGGAACACGGAAGAATCGTTCCTTTGTAGGAGGCTTTTACCATCGCCAATGTGTGCTCCTTATTGTACAGCAACCGAGTCATGTCCGAGATTATACTGGCCTTCGTACGCTCTCAAACTTCCCAGTCCATCAACCTTGGATGCTAAGTCAATGCTATGCGTTGTTTACATTTCATGTGCATCAAGGAAGATTAATAGATCCAACATGCCAGGAACGGAGGAGACGAGAAGATAATTGGAAAGTCATGGCTAGAATGAGAAGATCCAGACATCGTCTAATAATTGTATGGATTGTTATGTATATTTAATGTAATTATTTGTCAGCTAGTTTTAATTTTTTGTATTATTCCATTATATGTTATTGTAATGTAACATTGATTACTGGACTGGACCTTGTCCAGAATTGAGATCAAATCTGTTTGACCTGATTGACTTTTTTAATTTCATTTGTGTAAACATGTTATTTTGGGTCAGGGTTTTGGAGATTCCAAAGGGAATTTGATAGGTCATTATGTTTTTAAGTAGACACAGATCATTCTAGAAAGTTATTTTCCATTAGGTAATGGTTGTTTTGTAGAAAATGCTAATGTGACCTGAGGTTAAACAGAGAACTATATTATCTTGTGACTTTGAGATTTTTACTAGCTGAGCTTAAAACACTTGACATGTTCAGTTGTATTATTTTGTGACCAGTTTGGGCTGAATTTTTATTTTCTTCAAATCATTCGAATTCAAGTGATTCTTTTCCCTGGAAATATAAAGGTGCTCTAAACTAATTCCTAGACAAAGTCATTCACTAGAATTTATACGGAATTCAAAACTGGATAATATTGTCTGTGATTCAGCAAGAGAATGTTGACACATCAGTACTTTGCTGACTACAACAGACGTCATCACCTTCCATCTTGAATTTCATCATGATTTGAAATGAGATCACTTAGAACTTTTAATTGATAGGACTAGAGTTCTTTATTTCTTAGATTATTTTGGATTTAATACGCATTATCGCAAGTTCTTTTTCCCATTTTTCACTTTCTAGTCTAGGGAAATAAATTTTTACAAAGCTTGTTGTCTTCACTTTTTTCTGTTACTTATTTTAAGAGCATTGACTCGTAACAGGATGCCGTACCTGTAACCCTCATCGACACGCGAAAGGTCGTATCTTAAGCGACACATATGAAGAATTGTAAAAGAGCACCTACCAACGACATCTGAAGTTAGAACAACAAGGATACTGAATGATAGTAATGTGGGGTCACGACTACGATCGAAATTTCAAAACTGATCCCGAGTTTGTGTGCGTGTACTTTGGATTTTTGACGGGAAATAAATTATTTGTTGAATTTTACTAAACTTGTTGGTTTTGCTCTTTTCTGTAACTTAGATTAAGACCATATAGTCGTAATACCCAGGACGCCATTTACGCCCAAGTCTTTATGTACGACTTGCATACGTGATTACGAGTATTTCACTGTCAAGATTTATGCGCTTATTTTCTTAAGTTTCCTTACAAATTTTTCGTATCTTTACGGCAACTCTCACTCAGTCGTAAGTGAAAAGAATTAGGTTTTTTTTGGTTTGTGTAGTGCGATAGTCAGAGAGCGACTTATTTTAAGATGTCCACTGCTTTTTTAATATATACTGTATATTGGGTCTTTTGCTAACAAAATATTTTAAATCATGTTTATATTTTCTCCGTAAAAAGAAAAATATATAAACATTCATATGTATAATAATTCATTTTTATTATGTTGATTAATCCGAAATATGTAAGCAAATGAGTCATAAAATCATCAGTTTCACTGAAATTCCATCAGTAGTCACGGGAAACAAATGGTCCTTTATACTCGGTATGTCATGGTCAGAAGGTCCTGCTGTTTAAAAAGGGTTCCATCCAATGTGATATAGAACGTGACTGAAAAGAGACATAAATATTCCGACAAATTTAATCCAGTACACTCTAAGTACTTTTCTATAGTTACGATTCATCAATTACAAGTTTTTTTTACTGTCAGTATTTACCCTTCTTACGGTATCAGCAGCTATCATTAATAAATCGAACGATCTAATTTCAAAACAGATCATGCTTGTACACGATTTTTGTGATCAGCATCATCGGAGAGTCATATCCTCAAGAAACTGAAACAATAAAATGTTTGTGTTTATTTATTTTAATAAAATGGTTAATAAGAATTATTTCACACAGACTCTGGGGGCTTTAGATAATTAAATGCCTGAAGGAATACGTGTCTCCTAAAACAAGAAGGTAGTATTAAGTGACATCTATATTATTTACACACATTTAAAATGGAAACATTGGATACTGCACAAAATATAAATTGCAACACATTGATTCCAATGAGATGCTAATACTATTATTCCTACTGTTTTCTTACGATTTAATACAGAACCTACTAACATATCCCATTTATTTATAATCCTGTTTATATTGTAAACGGACATTTGTGTTTACATTAACTCCTCAAAGCTACAAGTACTGTGATTAGGAAACATTCCAGCATCTATGTAAACCTAAGCAATCTATTCTTACGGCATATTATAAGCTGTTGCTGTATTCACCAGGTAAAATTGGACATTGAGGTGCACAGTGGCTGGTACCAAAATTAGACGAAAATAATTTAACTGGAACATTAAAATAACAGTGTCCAAATGTATGCATGTGCATGCTCACTCGATTACACGGCATTTTGATACCATTCTTTATCAAACAGGGTTGTCACTCGAATATCGGCGAACACTTGCAGCCCAGTTAGCGGATAAGATGGAAAATATTAGTATAACTCTATGTTTAAAGCTTAATTTACATTTTCGTCAAGACTATTTAGAATTTGTAGCTGTCTACAGAAGAGCTTTATTCTTTTTCTTTCTAAATAATTATCATTTATTCAATTTATTTAATGGAAATATGTGAATTTTTTAAGACAAGTCTATGTATTGTCTTTTTTAATAATTAATGTAGAGTTTATTTTGAATCAAAGCTTTCAGACATCTAGAAACAGCAGCTCTGGACTCTTTTGTATTCACAGAGCCTTACTGTGGTGTCTGATCCTGGTAGGCACATTTCCGCAGCCGGTCTGGTTTACAAAGATAATGCAAGCAAAGAAAAAAGCAAAACAAAATACATCTTGTATAACTTCCAAACGATCCTACCAATATTCCACCCAAGAAAAGAATGTGCATACCTTGAGATGTTGAAATGCTGATCAAAATATACAATAGAAATGATTTTCTTCACCTTACCTAAAGAACTTATTTGGCCCGATTATATGTGATAATGTCACTTATTCGTTTATTTATCTGTTTAGTGTCTCAACTTTGTTCAGAGACAATCGCAGAAGAAATGAAAGATATGATGATGATGATGCCATCGTTTGTTGCTTCATATGACAAATAGATTTGAATTTTTAGTGCAATTTCATAACTCTAAAACTAGCGTCTTAATTTGGTGAAACGTGATACATTTGATGTTGAGAGACTGGGAATCGCCTTTTCTATATTGCGGGGTGCACAACCTTTCTCGACCAAGAGCACGATTGCATTTTTTAAGACTACTCGAGGGCCACAAACACTTAATTTCTTCAATATAGTTACTGTTCAAGGGCCAGATTTCTGTGTTGCTTTAATTTGCCCTGAGGGCCGGACAGAACACGTTCGCGGGCCGGTGCTTGTGCACCCCTGCTATATTGAATTGAAACGCGCCACATTGGCTAAGGGTTTAGAGATATATTCATGCAACATTCCATTGTGTGATATGAACATGGCAATATTGTTGAAAATGAAAAGGTAATAGAATGACCTCGAATAAGCGAGATACAGTCTACCAAGGAACCCTTTTGTATTTATTTATTTCCTGTGAGACACTGGTGTTACGAGATGGTACAAACAACGATTGTTCTAACTAGGTTTCATCTCGTACCTCCTACAGTAGTCCCTATACTGATTTCATCCTTTGTACCTTCAATGTTGACACAACTCGCAAGATACTGCAATGTCAGGCCAACATAATCGATGAATGGCATTAGAAGAAAAGAGCAAAGGTTACATTTCTATCAAACTGTTGGCAACCAAAAAAAGTAAAAAGCATTCCGAATGAATTCTTTGGTATTCCGAATGAATTCCAATCTTGAATGTGTTGATGCGTCCATGGTCTTAAATGTAGCAATGTAGCAATAGTCATGATGTATCAATAATCCAGAATTATCTTGAATGAGTTCTCAATCATCCCAAAGTATTATATATATATATATATATATATATATATATATATATATATATATACATATACACACATATAGATATACATATATATATATATATATATATATATATATATATATATATATATATATATATATATATATATATATATATATATATATATATATATTCCTACTTGACCTTTTACGCTAAAACATTTTCTGAAAAAAAAATCGAAATTTACTCCAAACTATAGACAGGTTCATTTCTATCTTCTAAGTTTACATGTATGGTTGGGTCTTGAACTCAAACTCAATGTTTAAAGAAAAACTATTTATAAATTTGCAAACAAACTAAACAGCAGATATTCACCAAAATTCTATCCTCAATCATGGACAAATGTCAAGCACACAAAACAGTAAACATACATGACACTTTATTCTGGCAGGGTTTTTATTAAATATAGTTGCTAATCTCTCCAGAAGATAATCTCCAGCGGCAAAATAAAGGCTGACGATGACAAATATTTTCAATGCTGAATGAAGCTCTGGTGATGAGGCGAGTCACGTTTCAGTCTTTAGTGAATACAGACAATTTTTAAAAGAACATGTATCTTTGTTATCAAATAGTTCAAATATAAAATATTAATGAATTATAAATATTAACTGAACTGAAACACTGGGTAAGATAGTGTGTGTGTGTGTTTGTGTGTGTGTGTGTGTGTGTGTGTGCGTGTGTGTGTGTGTGAGAGAGAGAGAGAGAGAGAGAGAAGGGCCTCTCGTAGTGTAAATAAATTGATCTACATTGTGCACCACTCATTCTATACTATGCAAATTTCTACACGGTGGCAAAGGATATGACTGTGATAATGAGTACATGAGAAACTGAAAGTTAGATATATATATATATATATATATATATATATATATATATATATATATATATATATATATATATATATATATATATATATATATATATCACGGTATATAACAGTCTAACGTTTCATCAAAATGTTATCGCTGCTTTCAAAGTGTACCCGTATATGTGCTGAGGTCACTGGAGCTGATGAACAGGGAGGGGTTGTTTAGAGTACGAATAAATGATGGAGGTTTCTCTCACAGTATGGTTTTACAATGCAAACAATTGAAACACATTTGAAATTAAAACAAATTGAAAGAACTGTGAAATTCAACCCAAATGAAACAACTGTGAAATTAAACCCAATTAAAACAACTGTGAAATTAAACCTAATTGAAACAAATGTGAAATTAAAAATCAGTTGAAACAACTGTGAAATTAAACCAAATTAAAACAAATGTGAAGTTAAAACCAACTGAAACAAATGCGAAATTAAACCCAACTGAAACAAATGTGAAATTGAACCAAACTGAAACAAATGTGAAGTTAAACCCAATTTAAACAAATATGAAATTAAACCCAATTGAAATAAATGTGAAATTAAACCCAATTTAAACAAATATGAAATTAAACCCAATTTAAACAAAATGTGAAATTAAACCAAATTTAACCAATAGTGAAATTTAACCCAATTTAAACAAATGTAAAATTAAACCCAATTTAAACAACGGTGAAATTAAAACCCAATTAAAACAACTGTGAAATTAAACCCAACTGAAACAACTGTGAAAATAAACCTACTTGAAACAAATGTGAAATTAAGCCCAGTTGAAACAACTGTGAAAGTAAGCCTAATTGAAACAAATGTGAAAAAAACCTAATTGAAACAAATGTGAAAATAAACCCAATTGAAAAAATGTGAAATTAAACCCAATTGAAACAAATGTAAAATTAAACCCAATCAAAAATGCATTCTTAGTATAGTAATGAATATCAACAAGATCGCAAGGTTGTAGATGACACAAACATCACACTGATATTCTCAGTTTCAACAGACGACTGGTGTGTCGGTAGAAGAATAGCCTGATGATCTCTCGTGTATAAAATAAAAGCCGATAAAAATAGTGAAATATTTAGATAACCATTGTGATATAGATGAATAAAGATGTGAGGCTAAGCCGTTTCCTTCATTTCATAAATTTGTAGCTGGCTAATCCCTCTCTCTCTCTCTCTCTCTCACACACACACACACACACACCCCACACACACCATAGCATCTTTAATTAGAACTATTAGATATATTTTTTTCATTATGACCAGTAGGTCAATGTAATTTATGCCCGATGATGTTGTTCATTGTTCTAATCGTGATATTTTGCCTAGTCCTCTATAAATATCTTGCAGGTGCCCTGTTACATTTTACTGAATAATTACCTAGCTCCCCTAGCTTAATCAAACATTTTTAGAAGAAAAAAAAGTCCCTTACAATTGCCTTCCTTTATCGTGTATTTGATTTGCGATTGAGCATTTTGAGAGACATTTAACGTTTGTGTCAGATAATATGAGTATTCATAAAAGATGCGGTATAGAGTGTATTAAAAAAACAGGACACGTTTTTCAAGGTACATAATGAGTCAGGAAAACAATGGCGTGCGAACTTGTCCGCTTAAGTATGACCAGATCTACGGAGAAACTAACTCTATGGTACTCGTCGTGTGTCCTTTGATTGCACTGGAGCAGGCACGGGTTATCGTCCTTAACCCCATGATTGAAATGTTGCAGAAACGGGTTATCGTCCTTAGCCCTTTATTGCACTGGTGCAGACACGGGTTCAGTTCAATAGGATTAAATACTATACACCGGACGACTGAAGGCACTGACAGAATGTCTCATTGCCAGCATGTGTTTGCCATACGGAATGTGCTGTTGTCATCCCAAAGACACACAGCTCTGAAGGAAAAGATGTAGAAAACAACGGATGCACTATACATTGACACAATTCAGTCCTTGTAATTAAACCTTGCACTACATTCTAACTTTAACTATGTGAACATTTGATGAAATTAAATCTGTTAATTCGACATAGAAAATTTCTAGTTGAATGACACAATTAAGACTTAACGGGTGTAATATTACAAATAAACCTAGAATCATCCACATTTAATAAGTTGACAAGAAATGGCAATATTAATAACATATTTAATAAATTCATTATAAATATTGGCAGACGTAAAGATGCAATGTACATCCTACATACATTAAAATGTAAAAACAGAATATACATCATATACTAAAAATAGAAGATGCATGCATAAAATGACAATACATGCAATTCATTATGGTTATAATAGACTGAAGGCACACAGACTGAAGGTTATTTATTTTACAATGGCTACTCGATTTCGAGAAAGGGGTGCTACAATGGTTACTCGATTTCGAGAAAGGGGTGGCTCAATTTGCTTATAGTGGGTGGTTGATTGGTTGGTTGGTTAGGGTTTACAAGAGATGTTGGCTATAGCTTGTCACAGAACTGAAAGCTGAGTGAATGTATCAGTAACCTGTATATTTTCAGTGGAAAAGTGGAATTAAACTGAATCGTTCGAACTCTATCAAAGTCCGTGTCAGATGCCACAAGTGCCTTTGTCTCAAATCACTTGTCTGTTGGTAAGTGGGTATGCATAATACGTTTTAAATCTGGCAATTCCTGCATCTTTCTGTCTGTCTATCTGACTCGTTTTTGTTGTTGAGGTGTTTGTATCGAAAAAAGCGCATGCGTGTTGATTGTGTTACAATACCTCTCCTAACAAAAACAAACATTAATTTGGAAAATTCAAACTTTGGGATAAGATTATAGGAATTGGTATCGTATGTTCCACGCAGATCAAGAGTCAAGTTTTGAGAGCTATTTAATTCCAATGCTTTGTAACATAAGAGTAATAATTAAGTCACGTACAACGCCTTATCACCCTATGGATAATGGACATGTTACCGTTTCAATAGGACACACTTGAATATGTTAGGGACTCTAGATCCTAGACAGAAGCGTAATTGGAAGAGCCCCTTTAGTCCCCTTGTTAATGCCTACAGCTGTTGCAGTCATAGTACCACTGGCGGTTTGTCGGGAAATGCAAATGTTTGGAAGGAATGATTCCAAGTGGATTTAATATTTGGAAATGGTGAAGAACGACACGCCGTCTATACCACAACATATATATATATATATATATATATATATATATATATATATATATATATATATATATATATATATATATATAGGGACTGCGAAAGTGTCTACGGTAGTATTCTGAAGTCACACTATCACCAGAATGTAGGGCGCTCAAGGGACAATATCAAACATATAACCTTTGGATATGAGAGTCAACTATTTGTGAGAGATACGAGGTTTAGGGAAAAAAGTTTGTTGCACATGACGGGAAACAAAAGATAGCGGTTAAGTGGGAGCATGATATTTTCAAAATTTTGTCCCAACTTAATCAGGATATTCCCGTCCGAGTGGTCCGAAAAAAACCCGGAGAAGTTACAAATTAAACTTCACCGTAATATGTTGCTTCCCACATGAGCAATTTTGATAGATGGTCGGACCGTAACCGACACCCTTCCCGGTGCATCATCAAACTGCAGGTCGGAACATCGACATGCAAGACGAGCATATACTCGTCTCTAAAAATGGACAAAGACTTGGAAAACTATCTGATTATGTTTTCTCATTCTAATGGCCCGGGTGCGACAGACGCCACAGATGGTGGTTCTAATGACGTGTACGTCGGGGACGAGGCTGCTGTCTCATAGGTTGCGACAGCCGGTGATGGATGTATAGGGAAAATGGCGGAGGAGCATATCAGTGGGTTGCCCACATTTGAGAATCAGATGTTCTATTAATAACTATGCACGTATTACCTGCACTGTTTACTGATAACTGACACAACTTATAACCAGTCCAGTTCACACAATTTCTAATCAGACCAGTTCACAAAATGCACAACCAGTCCAGTTCTTACAACCTATAACTAGTCCTGCTCACACAACTTATAACCAGTCCAGTTCATTAATTTATTCACTCACCCAGAAATAATGCTGTATCATCTGATTGGGTAATATAACCAAGTGTTTTGTTTTTGTTGTTGTTGTTGTTGTTGTAGGGTTTAACGCCATTTTTCAGCGCAAGATAGGCTATACATGGCGGCCAGTATAAATGGTGGAGGAAGAACCCGGGAAAACCCCGGAAAGAACCACCGACCCACGAGAACCTACTGGCAAGCTTTCTTACATACCCACACTGGCCGAATCCGAGACCCGAACCCACGCAGACAGAGGTGAGATGGCAGTGATCCGAAACGGAGAGCGCTTTAGACCACTCGGCCACTCGGGGTGCCCAAGTGTTTTGTTTTAGGCTGAGCTTTGGAGGGAAATTATTCGCTTTCTCTGTCGGCATTGGGAATGTTAAATCTATCATTGAAAATCATTAATCCCATTTCATTGCATACAAAATGCCTTTTCGAAACACACACCAAGGTTATTAACAGTTGGATACATTCATTATATTTGGTCTATTTAATGCTCATATTGCCTAGTGGTTAGAGCGTCCTCCTCGGATGCGGGAGGTCGTGGCTTCGATCCCCGGCCGAATCACACCAAAAGCTTATAAAATGGTACTAACACCTGCCTCGCTAGGCGCTCAAAATTAAGAGGTTAGTGTTAGGACTGGTCGGCCTGGTGTCAGGATTATGTGACTGACTGGACATCATGCTACATGTCTGCGGCATGATGCCCCACTGCTAGACATTACCATAAACTGCCATACACAGACATAGTAGCGATATGACTGAATTTTTTTTTAAAGCTATGTTAAAAATCAAACACACACACACACACACACACGCACAAATAAATGTAACACTCTCAGTGGCTGAGAACTGACAAAAACGCAAATCTTAACGAACGAACGGACATACACGGTAACACTTGACGTCACTTAATTTGTGGATATCACAGGAAAAGAAAACGTAATGTCTTTCACATACATATTTATATTGTCTGTTTTAATATTTAGAAGCTTAGATCAACTAATAAGTATGAACTCTTTGTTCGTGTATCATTTGATTTATCAATGTAGGTTAAACCTATATCTACAAACATCTGTCGTTGACAGTTCACAATATCCACTGTATTGGAACTCTACGCATGATTTCTGTTATATCCGGTAGATCTGCGGGACATTTTCCGCTATTAATGACAACCTATGGAAAAAGAAAGGACAACATTTACGATTGATAAAACAAATCAGGTGGACGGCATACCGTGATCAAATTAAGTATGCAGTACAGCAGGCACTCAGACTGCAGAAAATAATAGCATAGGCGCATATGTTCGACAGTGCACTTATCTCACTGGGTAATGTTTATGTTGCTACTATATACATCACGGTGTCGAGCTAATTCAACGCTGCTTACTCTGGGATAACTGTAAGGGATATTCCATATCCCTTAAAATATATCAGCTGTATTACTTAATTGAAATAAACCACTTACATGTGGATGTTAAAGTCGTGACAGTTGATAAACAGAGAACGGGGTTGACTTATATCAGTGGGATGTGATTTTGCGGCACTGTGATTAACTGCATTGTATGGATGTAATATTCTGACCGCTTTAGAGTGTAAGGTTACATAGGTATACTGCTCGCTAGTTACATGGATTTTCCTATGTGGATAATCTATTCAAGATTACGCGAATTCTAAGTGTTACCACAGCACCTCCACACAGGTAAGTGATTTATATGTATGTATGTATGTACGTGAGTATGTATGTATGTATGTATGTATGTATGTATGTATATATGTATGTGTATAGCAAAAATCACAGATAAATTGACCACCGAACTAAAGAAAATTCACAGTTATTAATGCACAGAATGTAGTGATGTTTATCAGTGGTAATTTTAATTCTCCTTACTGGAAATTGTAATTCGTAAGACAGAAATGCTCGTAATCTTTTACTTGGCTATTTATTAGGGAAGGATTGGGAATTAGAAAACTGACGTGTCTCGCATCAGTGTTACCCGTGCCTCGTTGTCCGTAATACTGAATGTGACTTGGAAAGAAATGTACTTGTCCTGCATCAGTATTACTCATGCTACACTGTCCATAATACTGAATATGAATTGGAAATATTACGGAAATATGTATCATCTTTTGCATTTGTAATATATAATTGTATTTAAGTCATTTGAGACCATGAAGTTATATTTTGTATCCTTTAAGTCAATGGTTGGTACTATCGTAAAAGCACATGTATGCTCCGTAGTAAGTGTTCCATTTATGACAAAGTCGATCTAAGATGAAATCAGTAATTAAGCAGGTCAAGAATGGTATGCAAGTTTGACTGTGTGTTACGTAAAAAATCGTTGAATTCACAGTACATGTGCCTTTTAGAAGGCTATCACGCTCGTCCTAGCATTTGTTTGGTTCAAGTATAATTTAAAGATCAGAACAGGACTGTTTTGTTTACGACTGTTTTGAACCATGTGGAAACGATAAGGTTAAATTGTTCGAGAAAATCTAGTGAATCACATTTGTTTATTTCAATCGAAAAAGGGCAATGTATAATGAAGATACGTGTACAATGTTTATTCTTTCAGTTACAAACAGCGTTAGTAAGGTGTCAGAGAGGAATTTGTGATTTACATGTTGTTGGATATAGCAGAATGAATAATCTTTGATTAGAATAGTCAGTACCTTAAGGATTTGGTTATTATATTCAAAGACTTGAATATTTGACTAGTTACATCGGATTATGTGAAACGTTCAAGGACTTCAGTGATGTTCTTCGTTAACGAGATTAAATTGAAGTAACAAGATTTGGAGTAATAATTCTGCTTATTTTAGCGTATTAAAGGTAACACATAAGCACTATGCAAGCTTCGTTCGGAATACGTTATAACAATTTCCGGATTAGTGAGAATTTGATAGTACATTCTTAGGATTATATTCTTTGAATTCATACACTGGAAGTTATTTGTAATTATTTCACTTTGTTCGATTTTATATTATATTTGAATAAATTTACATGTTCGAAACTTGAATGTCTGTTGGGTTTACATTGTTCTGTTACTTAAGATGAAATTCCTGGACGTAACAGAAAACTGACGCGTACTGCATCAATATTGCTCGTGCTACACTATGCATAATACTGTATGTAACTTGAAAAAAATGACTTGTCCTGTATCATTGTTACCCTTACTTTACAGTCCATAATAGAGAATAAGACTTGGAAAATTGACCTGTCTGCATCATTGTTACTCATGCTACACTCTCCATAATAAAGAATACGACTTGGAAAATTGACCTGTCTAGCATCATTGTTACTCATGCTACACTCTCCATAACAAAGAATACGACTTGGAAAATTGACCTGTCTAGCATACGTGTGCTACTCTCTCCATAATAAAGAATACGACTTGGAACATTGACATGTCTAGCTTCATTGTTACCCATGCTACACTCTCCATAATAAAGAATACGACTTGGAAAATTGACTAGTAATGCATCAGTATTACTCGTGCTACAATGTCCATAATAATGAATGTGCTTAACATGCAACCCATTCGATCAGGCGGGCATATTGCTTAGTAGACCCAAAAGTATCTGACAAAGAATTCCAATCGTACGGGAACATTAAATAGTATAACATAAAAGTGTCTGACAAAATACTCCAATCGGACGGGCATATTGCTTAATATAGTAAACAAATTGTCCTACAAAGGACTCCAATCGGACGGGCACATTGCTTAGTAGAGTACACTGAAATTATCTTACAAAGGACTCCAATCGGACAGGCATATTGCTTAGTATAGTAAACAAATTGTCTTACAAAGGACTCCAATGGGACAGGCACATTGCTTAGTAGAGTAAACTGAAAATTATCTTACAAAGGACTCCAATCGGACGGACATATTGCTTAGTAAAGTAAAAAAGTATTTAACAAATGACTCCAGTATTCTTTCCCATATTGCGTATATACATACATCAATTGAGTACTGTTCAACAATATTTGGAAATTGTACTAGTTCCCAACTAGACAGAATTCACAAGCTTCAAAACCAGCAGATCTGCTAATTCTTGATGTCCCCATTGTTCACAGAATTAAAATGGTTACAAATATACGAGAGAAATAAATTTTCGGAAACAGTTCTGGTTTTCAAATATATCTTTGAAGATAATCCAGAGTAGATGGCTAAGTTATTCTACAAAAAACCGTCTTCTCCCTATACTCTAAGATCGAATTTTAACAACAGTTTAGAAGTACCTAATTCGTGCATTGAATAACTCAAAGGACGGCTGCAGTATTCGGGGGTGGGGTGGGGGATATATGAATAGTGCTTAAACATCTCCCTACTTATGTACCTAATGTTGTTTCGTGAAAAAGTATAATACTGTTGTCAACTTTACTGCATGCCACATTTTTTAAGACTAGTCTTAAGGCATATCTAAGCAGAAGTCATCATTACGTGCTATGTACACACGATGCTGCTGAAAGTAAGGTTCCAAACATAGTTATTGGAGAGATGAAACAAAAATGTATATAGGTAGTTAAATCTTCCCACTTTAATTATATATTTTAGGATATAGTTGAAAAATGTACTTTCATCAATAGTTATTCTTATAAGAGAGAAGCATTTGCATGAATATATATATATATATATATATATATATATATATATATATATATATATGTATATATATATATATATATATATATATATATACTTTTTAGTGGGCTTGAACTGAGATTAGTTAACTTTATTATCCTTTTTACATAACGGCATTATTATTATTATTATTATCATTATTATTATTATTGAAAATGTAACTTGCCCTTCCTTAGTCATCACTGGTAAATTCGAGTGTACGAGTGGAATGTTTCCTTTGTAACCATCTTGAACTTTTTGCTTGAGACTTGATTACAGTGTGGTAATGTGCGAATCTGACTAATGTTTCATAAAAGTTAGAAACAAGCAGCATTTGTAAGGAAACACGGTACTGACTTACGTTATCCCTTATTGTGAGGTTAATCTTTACTAAGTGAAATACTGTAAGTTTATATGGCTAAAGTTTCATGAAATCTTTACCAATTCTTTAAATGTTGTAGCCGTACATGGATACAGAATCCCGTCCCGGGACCTTGACACTGAGGCAGGCAAAATAGCCATTGGACGAGACACCCAGACTAGTTATGACATAAAACTGATTAAAGTTTCATTATGTTTTCATTAGTACAACTTCATACTCCTAACCAAGGTAGAAGTCAAAGAGTAACATTTGCTGTTACACTGACATTGAAGCATCGGGCGTGATTATATTATTAGAAACACCATCTGTACTTGCTTAATGAATCGTCAGTGGTTCAACGGTTATAACGAGACAAGCGAAAAGCCACATAAATATATTTCCCTTGCCATTACCTTGACATTGGGGCTGATGGTTTATTGCAATAGTATGTGACTTATCGACTATGCATCGGATATAACAAGATAAAGTATCATTACTATAAAGTATCATTACTATATATTAACTGTTTAAAAGGCTATAATTCTGACAAATAGACCCATAGTTTAATTTCCCTTCCCGTGACCTTCATCTTGTTGGACACGCCGTTTATGCATAACATATTGGTTCAAGTTTTTGTGTAATATCTTAAACTGTCCAAAAGTTATACCTGATATATATATATATATATATATATATATATATATATATATATATATATATATATATATATATATAGTATACAGGTATATACATTTCAATATATCAGTAGTCATATAAATATATAAAATAAAATATACAACACACACACACACAGACTCATAACTGTTAAATGCAGAATCATGCATGTAAATAAGGTATCGGAACACAAGTGCATTCTATTGACCTGCATACTAACACATACATTACAAATAATAATATTCTCTATCCGCAATAAATATAGACAAATAACCTTAAAATGCAGAATCATGCACGCAAATAATGTATTGGAACACAGGTGTATTCTATTCACCTGCGTCCTAACACACACATTAACAAATAATATTTTCTATCAGCAAGGTTACGTAGTAACTTCGTGCGTACTGTACCTTCTTTACTTAGTCTATTTATGTGTATGGAAATGTGTTCAATAATAGAGCTGTAGAACTTAATCTGCATCAAGAGAAATCACAATACGAAAGCAGTTCAGAATGCCAAAACACGACTAGACACTCAAATTGTGTCACAGAGAGGAATCCACAAAACATAATGCATCATTTTGTCCTATTACTCCTCACTGGTCTTTACTCTGTATGTGCGTACATGGGTAGGTAATGAGCTAATTAAGTAAGACAGTAGATAGATTAAAAAGAATAAGAGAAGAGAGGACGCGTGATTCATAATTACGCAACATATATGAAAGCATTTTCATGGGTCGCATTGTGAACGTAACTTGTGTTATGTAGTAGATATCTTAAAATGAAAGTTACACAAAAAAACACAAAACAAACCCACCCCACTTCTCAAAATTAAACAACAACAACAACTGTCTGACATTGTATACCTGTTTCTATTGTGCAAACACTCTTAAGGATTTATATGTATTGAATAGGGATTTACATTTATTGCAGTAATTTGATTGTCAGGAACTGTGTATATGTTTAAATCATATTGACTAAAGCATTCACAAACCACATCGGCTGACAGCAGATCTAAACCCACAACTTAACGAAAAGACTTAGTGGGGCATAACTATAATTTGGGAGTTAGTGCAATGATGAAGAAGTGATATTATTTCCATAGTTCTTCAGAATATTTTAAACTTTATAAGTACATATTTTCGTTCGTACATCGTTACTCTTGACTGTGTATGTTAACTTTAGATAAGACAATAGTTTACAATGCGAGTAGTACTGGAATAGGCACATACCAGCATGATATGCGCACTGGTTCAGACAGTAAAAAATGCCTTATTCTTGATGTTGCGAACATAGCCGTGACGTCACAGGTTACTAGGTCGTAGATGTGTGAAGCGGAATTCGACACTACATTGCGGAATTAGACACATCATTGCCTAGGAGGACTGTGAGCTATATTCCTTTTTTGGTGATATCTAAGAATCACCTTTCTTTATGCCAAACATAACAACGATTTAGGAATATCACAAGACATTTTAAAAGTAGGAAACTGCTTTAGTTTGGACAATTGAGATTTTCGGGTGTTGTATCAATCAACTAAAATTGATGGATGTAATAATAACAAGACAAGTGTGCGTCTAACAAGGTCGCTCCAAAATCGACCATACAAGGCATGAAATCGTACTTTAAAGTGATTTCTGTTTTCATATTCTACAATAAACTAAAATATTTAAAATTTAACCTTCACAGATAGTTTTCCCTCATGTACCGTTCGATAAAATGGTGGGTGGGGAGACGCCGAATACAAACTTAGCACAGACCACAATTTTGCCCCGAGTCTGCCCTAGATGTAATATTGAAAACCACGGTAGAAAGCAGGGTTTTCTATGCATATTGATCGCAGATTTAGTGGATATTCATATGTGAATAATATATTAATGATTACAGGAATTATGTTTTATCTCTCCACAGGTTAGTATGAACAGTAGGATATTACGTAATATTGTAAGCAGATGTTTCTATATATATATATATATATATATATATATATATATATATATATATATATATATATATATATATATATATAGATACATACATACATACATACATACAGGCACAAATGCATTGGTTGTATTAAGTTAGTTTATGCTCATATTTTCCATGTGTTAGGTATAAAGTGAACCCACCCAGTTGTTTGCAAGATACAAAAAGTGAATTTTACGTAAAGTTTCCATTTAATGTACAGGTGATACTCGACTATGATAACTATAATACCAATCTAATCATACCTATATGACAGCTGGAATAAATGTCTCGTCTTAAAGCCACATTCAATGCTAAACTCGATGTTTAACTGCATTACGAGCGTATTCTTTACAGCGCCTAACAATGTAAAATTATCTTACCGTCAGAATCCACCCATATCGATTTTGCTCGTGTATTTTTATTGCAAACTTTATAGAGTGGATTTAAAGTAGTCTTGTTTATGCTTAGTGACGTAGGAGTTTGATACCGAGATTCGCTTTGTCTACAATGTAGCCCGAAGTGTCAACATGTGCTTCACTTGGCAATCTGATTAAAATCAGATCTCCACTATTATACATGAAGATCTGACAGCTACCACTTACGGTCATGTTCTGGTAACCTATGTTATTACTGTAATCGCTGATTTTATCGGATGAAGTCTTATTTCTTCGCGTTTAGAGAATAAACAGTGTGGATGAAGAGCATCAATGTGTACCAAACCATTTGATTCACTCTCAGATTATTTTAAAGCCGCATTTCCATTGGCTAATTCAAAGGTCACCAGAACATGACTCCTAAGAGGTCGTTGTCTGATCTTCACGTAGAACAACGAAGGTCTGATTGTAATCACATTGCTATACTGAGTTGATTGTCTTACTACGATTGCATGATGAGTGCAGAGTGTATGACGAGTGTATGACGAGTGTATGATGAACAATCCACTGGGGAAAATATATTATTAATCACTAGATTGTGTGTCTGACCGAATAGGTCTCCACTCCAAATGTTGCTTTCTTTTTGGATTCTGCATTTATTCAAACTATTTTGTCATTGCTATTAATTGAGACAGCCACGAAATCATGTCATGACATCTCACTTGTAGATTATTCATTTCTAGAGAATGCAGATTTATGTCTGCCAGTATTAATAAAAGGAACAAGCGGTAAATAATTTTAGATCTCTATGTAGTGTAATATTTCCTCAAAACACTTCGAGATGTAGATAGAAGACTTATTTATTTGTCTCTAAATGATTCATGCTTGGACCATGTTAATGATTCATGCTTGGACCATGTTAATGATTCATGCTTGGACCATGTTAATGATTCATGCTTGGACCATAATGATTCATGCTTGGACCATAATGATTCATGCTTGGACCATAATGATTCATGCTTGGACCATGTTAATGATTCATGCTTGGACCATAATGATTCATGCTTGGACCATGTTAATGATTCATGCTTGGACCATAATGATTCATGCTTGGACCATGTTAATGATTCATGCTTGGACCATAATGATTCATGCTTGGACCATGTTAGCTGATGATAAGATGTAGAAGATAATCTAGATATATTACATATAGAAAATGAAATAGAATTTTGCCACGTAATATAAGCTTTCTATGATTCAAATTACACAATTTTGGTTTGTTTCCTTTTGTCTGCTTGCTTGCTTCTTTATTTGTTCTTACTAAACACTGAATATCTTATGCACATAAATGTTCATGATAATTCTGATATATTCTTTTTTTAATCAACATGACAAAGCATGCTATTAATTCAGTTTTTTTTCTTTCAGCAAGGATGTATATTCACTGTGCATTGTTTAAAAATTTAGTTTTTACTTTAATTCGAAATGGTCAAAATTTAGAAGCTGTCATCGGGTGAACGACATTATTTTACATTCCATCAGGTTCAACAACCCCCACCCCAGCCCGCACCCTTATACATGTATTCTGAACAACCATTTAAATTGGTACTTAATGTTAGATCTAAAACAAAACTGATCAGTGTCAAGTTGGTTGTCATGTGGATATTGGTAGCTTCGTTCCAACGCTTTGCAAATATGTCGTAGATGTACTTGTATGGGTTAAAATCCGACACTGAGAAGTAGAAAATTTAACACCGAAAACTGTCCCTAAAAATTTATTTCAAAATCTTCTAAAACTGGAATATTTTAGTTAAAGACAGGAGAAGACCAAACGGAGAGAGAGAGAGAGAGAGAGAGAGAGAGAGAGATTGTAAAGTATCACATCTCCGATGTGTCGCTTAAATCATGCGCATGACGACGTAAGTATTCTTCTCGGTTTGTAGCTGCCTGAGAGAGCTGTGGTATATCCATTGTGCGAGCACCTGACTCTTAACACATGCCGATACTAGCTTGGGTCGACTACCTCTGTGTGTCCTTGATATGACCTCTTGACTCGCATTTCCTAGGCATGATACACACAAGAATTTTATAAAGGTGACGTAACAGCAATCAGACCATTTACCAAGTTATTAATCGTTGGCTTAGTGCCATTTTTTATGGAAGCCCCGGATGACTTAGTGCTCACTTTTACCGATCATTGCTATTTCTCCTCTGTACGCATGGATTCGAGCTCATGCTTGGCCAACCTGGGTATGTTAGAAAGTCTCCCATTAGCTTCCCGTGGGTTGGTGGTTCTTTCCGGGGTTTTCCCAGATTCTTCTTCCACCAGTTATACTGGCCGCCATGTATAGCTAATCGTGCGCTGCAAAATGGCGCTAAATCCAAGACAACAACGACGACTTTTTATGTACCTGTGATAGTGGAAAGAAGAGTACAATTGACTAACATGACATAAGCCATGTTTTCTTTCATTCACGGAATCAACATTTAACATTTATCTGTTATATTGATTTTGTGCCAAATATTTCTTGACAATTACAGCAGAAATTAAAATGTTTCGAAACAAAGATTAAGTTTACATCTACGATGAGAAATTGCCCCAGTGGAACAAGTACCTTTGAAGCTTTCAGTAACAAGCATCAAACTTGATTTAGTGAGCAATAATCTTAGGATATTTCATTTTAACCGGCGTAGCCGAAACACATGATGTCAATTATAGATCATTCTTTTAGAACAGTAGATGTGGGGTTTTATGTACACTTGTTTATAAGGTTACTATGTTCATCTGGAACGTGTAAAATATTGCTCGGTGCTTCAAGATTCCTTCATGTCTACTTCAAAACTGAGAAATTTACATGAGTGATGACAACCTTGGAAACTAAGCAATATCACAATGAACTAACTAACAAGCAAATAAAAAGAAATAAAAAGTATTCGAAATTGGTTTCCGGATTTCGTACTCTCATAACTATATATTTTCAACCTAGTAGGCAAGAAGATGAAACACACAAAATTGGGAATCCCAGACATTGTTTTAAATGTTCCATTGATGGGATTTTTTTTCTTCTTTCAGATATCCAATATGATTATTCCGGGGCACGATGTAAAGGTCGGTCTCAAGAATCGGGTGTCTATTTTCATATTAGTCCATGCCATTGTTACCTTTTCCGGAGCTGACGTTCCATGTCTCAATCCGCAATGTATATGCCAGAACAGGACTGTAACATGCAAAGGACGAATGTCATATATTCCTCCACTACCAAGTAACACGACAGGTCTTGTTTTTAACAACAATTATTTACCTTGGATAAATAGAAACACATTTTCAAACATAACAAATTTAAAGCTTAAGACACTTCTGCTTTCAAAGTGCGAGATACAAAACATCACCTCTGATGCACTCTACAACTTTAATTCGACATTGGAGATATTAGATCTGACAGGAAATACCGGCATAAACAAGCAACAGCTGTCATCTTCACTGAAACAATTAAGGAGAATAAAAGTGCTCTACCTGAATCAGATTAATATGGGAAATCATCTTGACTCGAATTTTTTCAATGGTATGAACGGTTCGGAACTGGGAGCAATCCATCTTCAAAACAACAATTTTCACAGGATAAGTGATATGGCATTCCAAGTTTTCAAACATCTCAAACAGCTGGATTTGTCAAACAACAGCATTAATTTTGTGGAATTGTCAGGTCTAGGTCGTTTGGAAACTCTGAAGCTCAGTTTTAACATGCTGGCTAAAGTGCCAAATTTTTGTGTGAACGGATCCAGCAAATTTCCAAATCTTGGTATATTTAAGGTAGATAACAACTTCATCGACACTCTGAATGAGGCATCCTGGTCTTGCTTGACGTCCTTAAAGGAGCTGCACTTAGATGGGAACAGAATTAAATTTTTGAATGACAATGTATTTTCACAATTAAAAATGCTTAATAGTTTGTATTTACAATCAGTGAAGCTAGAGAGCATTTCACGCTTTGCTTTCAACAACTCCAATCTAAAATCGTTGTTTCTTCATGGATGCTGCAAGTTTACGAACGATAACTTAGACTATGCAAACCTTTTTCGATGGTGTCCAAATCTTCAGACACTTGCACTGGATTCGAACAATCTACGTCACGTGAATGCTACTTCCTTAATGTCCATGCTGTCTCCACTGAATAAGTTGACAGATCTCAAGCTCCAAGGGACGAACTGCAAGTATATTCCAGCAGACTTTTTCAAACCACTCGTATCCCTAAGACACTTAGATCTCAGTTCGAATCTCATAGCTGAGTGGCCTCGCACATTATTCAGTAATGTCAGCAAGCTACTGAAACTGATAATGGCAAACAATAAAATAAAAGTTATTCAAGAAGGATATTTACCTGCCTCTCTTACGGACAATTTGACCACATTAGATCTGTCAGGCAACCCATTTGACTGCAGCTGTGAAAATCTTTGGCTTAGAAAATGGATGAATAACATTCTGCGTCAAAAGCCAAATATTTTCTCCAATAACTATCCTACGTCTTACCAGTGCGCGACGCCTTCTTCTCTGGAAGGAACGTTGTTAAAGATCTACAACCCAACGGATAAAGATTGCAGACCTTGGGGTCATGTGCTTATGGATATTATAATAACATCAGGCGCTGTTGTGTTCGTCTTTTCATGTGTGGCGGTACTTTATATTCAAAGATGGAATATCCGATATATCTTGCATGCAATGTTGAAGCGAAGGAAGAAGTACACCCCACTGAAGGAGGCAGATTTTAAGTATGACATATACGTCGCATACTCCGACAAAGATAGGCCATGGATCCGAGACGAACTTTGGAGAAAACTCGAAAACGAAAAGGGGTTCAAACTCTACATCAGTGATAAATCCGAGGATCCGGGTGTGGCAAAGTGTGACTCTATAGTCGATAATATGTATGACAGTAGAAAGGTTATTTTGGTCATATCCCGCAACTTCATGTCGTGTCCATGGTGTCAGTATCAATTGCAGGTGGCTCAAAACCGCTCGGTCCAAATAGGTTTTGATTGGTTGATACCTGTCGTTCTTGGCGACCTAAAGATACGTCACGTGACCAAATCACTGCATGTGCTATTCAAGCAAAGAAATGTGATAACTTGGAGTGAAGAAGAGAATGGAAAACAACTATTTTGGTCACAATTGCTTGCATCGATTGAAAACTGTAGAGATCTAAATGATGTTATAGGGGATGATTCGCTGAAAATAACTTGAAAAGGTGACCACATACGTTTTCAAAGTATATGGCGTTTTATCTTTTCTTTCTTCATATTTAAGGGGAAATTGAAAGTGTTTTTTCTTTATTTATCAAGTTTGTTATAAACAATATGTAAAATTGTTTTCTTTCCCGATGGATGCATCTTGTTGACTATACACCCTATTCTCGCATCTGTCATTGTCTTAAAACAATGAATCTTATAGACGGTAAAGAGAACAGCTAAGTGGCTGACTGGACAGACAAATAGAATGAATGAAAATAGGGGTTTCTCTAGGGAAAATTAATTCCGACCTTAACGTCCCAATGCCGCCGTTTTTCAATAATTTTCCCATTCTTCCAATTTAACGACGGTTTGGAAGGAATGAAATGATTTCTTGAAAAAGCTATCTGACATAAACCGTTCCATGGAATGATCAAGAGTTTTGGTTTAAACGACGTTCAGATATTCAGTTTAGCATTAAGAGGTGCCTACGTACCCGCCTCCTCATTTCATTGTTCGACATTGCTCAAGACCGCTCCGGTCGTGTAGTAGGGGAGTTCCGCCTCGAATGCGTTAGGTCGCGGGGTTAGATCCCCAGCCGAGTCATTCCACAGACTTATAAAAAGGATACTAACAGCTGCCTCTCTAGGCGCTCAGCATTAAGAAGTTAGTGCCATGACTGTCAGGATAATGTGACTGAGTGGGAAATGAGATGTATTAGGAGACCAAATCGAATGTATGTATGTATGTATGTATGTATGTATGTACAACTGACAATGTCTTAGAACTTGCTTTTTTACATTATATTACTAAATTTGAACAGAGCATACGCCCAAGTATAAAATGGATCGAATTTTTGACAATGAATATAGATAAATAATATAATCATATTCGCTCAGAGGAAATTTGTATATCTTATTAATGAGTTTAGAACAAACAAGCTGTTGTCATTGTAAGGAGATGAATATGATTAATCTGTGGAATCTATGTGAAATGCACCAATTAATCATGTAGACAGAATATCAGAATCTGTATATATACCATCATTGGTTCAATAAATTTACGGTTAATAGCGACAAGCTTCCAAATATGGAGAATTAATTCGATGTGTCTGTAGTGGTGTATGAAATATTGGGACGGGAAGGCAACACAACCGATCGCAATTAGATTAAAGCTTTTAGACTGCTGCCATATACAAAGAATGATTCGTTGATTGTCTTTGTATTAACGTGATGGAAGGTACCATTGCTTAGGCATTACATATATATGGTATCATGACAAAATAATAAACATTATCTGACTAAATACTTCTGTAAAATGTTTTATTTTTCTGCAGGACCGAAAAGTTATAAGAATTCAAAAGACAATGTTTAAATCATTCAATATATAACGCCTGAATAAGGCTCATTTGTTGGATCTAAAATGTATTAGCATAAATTAAATATTTTGTGTTTTATTTATTATGATCGTACCAGAAAGGTATCAAATTTTCACACATCAACCAGATCTACCCTGGACAACATAAACATCTAACCAAATTTCACCAAAGTTCTTTCTACACCTAAATTCAATTCAAAACTGTTGCAGACCATCCGTTTACTGCGGATGGATTGCATTTAGGTGTTTGCATAGTCGTTTAGAAACATTCAGTCTTACGCAAACTGGAGATCACAAAATATGAAGCTAACGGTCTTCATTGCATATGATAAAACAATAGCACTTTAACATCGTCTACATATTTGACATTGTCTGCATTTTTTAAATAAAATTACATTGTGGCCGCTGGACAGGGCTATAAAGAGTATCTACAATAAGCAAGTGCAATTAAAATATTAAATATCCACAACTGATCCCAGTTTTCATTTATAATTTGTCTGGCTCTGACTCTCATTCAAGAAGCTTGAAAAGTAGATCCAAGACATAAAGTAAAGATCGTGCCGAATAAAGATGAGAAATATATTTTATTCACCAAGGACTCTGTGGTTGATTGGATAGAAAAGATGGTAAGAAAATGTTCACAAAGAAAGAAATATTAGATGTGTAGACAGCTTTGCTACATGGACAAATCAGTTTTGTAGACAGCTTTGCTACATGGACCAATCAGATTTGTAGACGGCTTTGCTACATCGACCAATCAGATTTGAAGACAGCTTTGCTACATGGACCAATCAGATTTGTAGACAGCTTTACTATATGGACCAATCAGATTTGTAGACAGTTTCACTATATGGACCAATCATATTTGTAGACAGCTTCACTACATGGACCAGTCAAATTTGTAGACAGCTTTGCTACATGGATCAATCAGATTTGTAGACAGTTTTACTACATGGACCAATCAGATTTGAAGACAGCTTTGCTACATGGACCAATTAGATTTGTAGACAGTTTCACTACTTGGACCAATCAAATTTGTAGACAGCTTTACTACATGGACCAATCAAATTTGTAGACAGCTTCACTACATGGACCAGTCAGATTTGTGGACAGCTTTACTACATGGACCAATCAAATTTGTAGACAGCTTTGCTTCATGGACCAGTTAGATTTGTAGACAGCTTTTCTACATGGAGCAATCACTAGCTTAGTTAGCTAAGAATTTAAAACAGTCAAAAAGGTTTGAATCAGGTATACAATTGTTTGACATCGGATGCACAAAATATACGACGAGGCATGCGGGGTAGTTAAAATGAAACAATTTACTTAAAATGGACATGTATCCACATGCATCCTTCGAAAGTTTCAGCATATTCAAATAATCAACTATACCTTCTAGAGAAAAAAGTTACTCATTACTTATCGTTTCAAAAAGTGTCTGATGACGATTACTAGATGTTATATTTAACCGTTTGCACATTGAGTAATTTTCACGTGACTAACAATTTCATACCGTAGATCTTATTGAACAAAAAATATTGGACAGATGATGTAATAGAAAAAAGTTTTGTTTTTGGTCACAAAATAGATTTATATTTTGTAAGCATCAACGTTTACTGTCCTTTTGATTTGAAAGCGTATAGCCTGTTGTACGTAGAAAAAATTTAAACAACTGTTATTCAATGTATTATTGCGTATTACAATTTGTTATTACGTGTAATTCTAAAACCAGGACAGTATATATGCAATTTGTTTTTGCATGTAATTCTAAAACCAAGACAGATGCAATAATTGACAGCGTAAACATTGCAAATACAGTAAAACCTGTTATGAGAGACCGCCCCTTCTGCCAACCAAAAGCGGTCTCTCAAGACAGGTGGTCTCTCATAAGAGGTGTGTGAAAATGGACTGGTTTTCAGGGTCAATAGTTAGCATTGTTGAAAAATAAATAATACCCATACTCACTGTACATGTATCATATCCTTTATTCATGAATCTTGTTAAATAATGCATGCATTCCTCTCAAAATATCTTTATATAATAAAGATATACATCTATCAAACGAGAATAAAATTTATATTTCAACATCACATTAATATATACAAAAAATTAACAGTTAGATATGATGTATATATCTTATTTTATACACTTATTCACTTGTTTTTTTTTAAAAGAAATCCATTATACTGCTTTGTTGACATGTTTTACTCAGCTATTTGGTCTGAACATGTATCTCAATTATTGCCCTTTCATGAATCAACTTCCCACTTACTGGTATGTTTTTACTCCTTGCGACACAAAACCACTCCCATACTCGCTCGTTCAGATCTCCGTAAACTGTCCGTCGTGCCGTGGCATATTTCCTCTGTGCTTGTGCACCTTTCTGCCATTCGTTTCTAATGGACTTCTTGTCTTTGATTACATTTCTGAACTTGCGTTTTACCGACGCTTAAGCTGACTGCTATTTTGCGAGTGGTCTCGCCTTTTTCATTTCTTTCAATGACATTAATCCTTTCTTCCAGTGTTAAAATTTTTCTTTTTTTCAGCGGAGATTCTGCCGTTGTTATTAGTGTTGACGTTATAAAGACTATCGGTTTTGATCAGGTTTTGGGGAATTGTGGAATAAATATATATTATGTACCAATGAATGAAACCAAAAGACATAATTAACTCATCAGGAAACAATACTGTACATTTATTCTGAGACGAAGTTTAAATCAACAGCGTTATAGCTCGATAAACAAATGTTCCGAACATCTGCACCCACGTAAACAGATTGTGGCTTGGTGAAACACTAACAAAAGAAATAAAAAATAATTTTAAAAAAAATCCGGAAATGATTCTCACTTACTAGTATTAAAGACAATGAGCTCATTCACCCTCCAGGCATTATGGATTAACTGGAAAGCAAACGACGTACTCAAACCAACACTGAAGCCCTTTCAAACGATTTCTCACTTGGACATAAGGACTACCGGCGTTTTGTGAGTTTTCATACAGATAAAGAAAAAATACAAACCTCTAAATTGACTGCGTATATCCATCATTACTCCCTTTGATGTTACTCTTACTGGCTATTCACATGACTTCGGCACTACAATGGCGGTTAGTGACATGTACTTCAGTCTGGTTTACTGCAGTTTACAAATGACACCGTACGCTGGAGTTGTAAATTTCACAAAACTGGTACTGTAGCAAGACAAATTATTTTTAAATACTTTATTAGAGCAATCTTTGCTATTTATGCAGTCTTTGTTACAGAGGATTAAATGATGGTTAGAGGTGTTTATCCCGATATACGCTTGTTCAACTATAGTGTTATTTAATGTGTACTTTGTTTGCATACTACATTTATCCCGAGCTCTAGTGTTTACAAAGGATTAAGTTAAGGTCAGTGGTGTAGCAGCAGAGAGGGTGAACAGACCATAGAATTCCGACAAAACAAATAAAACAAACAAATAAAACATCTCGTAGAAAGGTCAAGATTTTACAAATGAACTTTTCCTTGAGATGTTTTATTTCTGTAATGGACGAATGTACTAATAAAACCTCAGTTCGAAATAGTAGCTGAAAAAATAAAGTACTCTACGTGTTTATTTATTTCTTGTTTATTTTTTTGACGACCAACGTTGGTAGGTACCCTCTCTGCTGCTATTAATTTACCACCATACCAAGTTTGATGAATATTTTTCAACGCGTTCTCGCTGTCGTTTTTCCTCATCTGTTTCATCTTCATCTGAATCTTCGGAATTTGTTCTATGTTTCAAGTAATATTCAAGTTCTGATGGTGGTTTTTCTATTTTTGGATTTATGTTCTTTCTTTTTCTGTAATAGTTCATCAAACTTCGATATCGATCTCCACCGCAATTTTTGCAAATCTGATATAATCCTCTAACACCGTTGTTACAACCAACACAACTTCGTGGACCAGCATGAAGGTTTTTCTTTATAAGATAATTATGTTTCTTGCAATATTCTCCACGGCATTTTTTATTACATTTATCTGTTGTTCCTTGACGCAGCCACGCACACTTGTTCATTATCTGTTTAATTAAATTTAATTTTATCATCACCCCTGTTACCCAAATATTTTATCAATACCCACACGATATCTTGTTCTTGGATCATGTAAATTTATTGTTATAAATCCATGCGGAGTAGCTTGCGCTCGTGAGAAGAAATTTTTGAATTTAATTATATCCATGTCACCACCACACCAGGTTTGATGAATATTTCGCAACGTGTGTGTGTCTACGCCATTAAACACAACTAAAATGTTGCAGTTGTCTCTGATCACCTTCGGAATTTGTGTATATCGTTGAGTAACATAGATCACGTCTGTATTTTTGTGTCTACCTCGGGAAAATATTCTGGCTGGATTTGATTGTTTATCTAGCATCACATCGTCGTATACAACTAAATTATTAATAAATCCGTCTATGGAATCTACGGATGGTGCTTCATCAATATCGGTTATAAACTCTATAACATCATTATCCTCATCCAGTAATCGTGCGTTTTCATTGAAATCTTTAAGTACATCATAACATCGTTGATCATCAACGGATGGTGCTACTAAATATAATTTATCCCATTTCAACCATCTCATTATCAGATTAAGTAATAATTGCGTCTTACCCGATCCAGATGGTCCTATGATAATCATTCTGATGGAGTTCGGTAGCGCAGGATGATGCTTAACTGGCTCTCGCTGCCGAGTTGCTGAGAAATCAATTATATCCGTATATATTATAACATGAATTTATATTGTTTACGCTGTAGAGTTAAAACTCCAACTACTGATTTAGCCACGGTTATAACAAAAAATAAAAAAATAGCGTACGGTGGAAAATGTTCTATATGCGGTAGAAAGAAATTTTCGTTTTTGCCTAATAAGCGCGGTGGTGATATTGCTAATTTGATGTCAAAGTTTCCAGGTGCTCCATGGGCTAAATACAGTGGAGAAAAACATCTACCAGGACATAATTATTGCGGTCCTGGTACCAGACTTGATATCAGGCTCGATGATCAAGATCAACCAAAACCAGGCGAGGAACCAATAAACGCTATTGATCGAGCTTGTCATGCTCATGATGTAGCTTATAAAAGTCAAAATCTACAAGATAGGCATATTGCAGATGTAAAATTAATTCATTCATTAAATTCTATAAAAAATAAAAATATTAGAGAATCATTAGCTAATTGGTTAGTAAGATCCTCGATGAAAGGTAAATTAGCGATTGGGGCTGGTAATTAATAATGGAATCAATTTATTATTCACCAGTTGGATACTGGAGAGGCAAAGCAGCAATTGGTAAACTCGCTGATGCAGCGGCGGTTAAACATTCTACTGCTAAAACGTGGTTGTCCAGGCAGGCAATATGGCAAATTTATCTACCACGTCCTAAACAAATTCAGTACGCGTATTTCGATGTCAGTGTTCCTAATGAAGTTCATCAAGCTGATATTCTGTTTTTACCGCATGATACTGTGCGTGGAAAAACGTACAAGTACGCGTTAACTGTAGTTGATGTTGCAAGTAGATATAAAGAAGCAGAGCCGCTATCAGCGAAAACATCATCTGAAGTAGCCGATGCGTTTGAACGAATTTATCAACGAGGACTCGGACCACAAGGTGGTCTGCGATGGCCACAGCTACTACAGGTTGATCCTGGTAAGGAATTTCTTGGTCCAGTATCATCGCTGATGAAACAACATAATGCCAAAATACGACGAGGTCATACTGCAATTCACCGTGATCAAGCAATTGTTGAGCGATTTAATCGAACACTTGCTGAGCGGTTATTTGGATATCAATACGCGAGGGAATTTATTCAGGATAAAAGATCTCGCGAATGGGTTGCAAGATTACCAGGCGTGATAGCTGCATTAAATAATGAGATCACACGAACAACCAACATGAAACCCATTAGCGCGGTCACCAAAAAAAATATACCAACACAACGAAAAGATGTTGGAAAACAAAAAATATTGGGTGATGTCACAGTCAGATATTTATATGAGCCTGGTGAACTTGAAGGTGGTAAAGCGAGAGCAACTGATCCTATTTGGAGTGTTACCACACACAAAATATCTACCGTGACAAGATCCACTGGAAGAAATGTAGGCGTTTCCAGACCTGCAATCTACAGATTAGATTCGGCCGCTCCTCAACGTGGATTTACACGTGAACAACTACAAATAATTCCCGCGGATACACAACTACCACCAAAATCACTCCGGTGATTTCGATCACTTAACTAGCACTAGTGCCAGCGCCTCTACGTCGATTACACTCAAGACAGGTTAACATGGTATTTTCTCGTGTATGACCGCGACTATTATCTTTTCTATCTACGGTAAATTGTCTTGAATCATTACTCGAATACCGCCATAACATTATACAATTACAACTGGTGCAATGATTGTTCTGCTGCTGTTTTAACTCAATAATAAATTCAACATCAAGATCAAAGTCACGTTTATTTTTTTTATCAGATTGTTTGTATCCGATTAATTTTTTTCTTATTATATCATCATCGATGATGTTAAATTTATCAACGATTTCAGGAATTATAATTCTACGTAATTGAGATATTTTTCTGACCCTCGATACCGCTAAATAAACTAAATTTGACCACTCGATGCGATCGTCTACAATCCAAACTCGTGTATCAGAAATAGTTAATCCCTGTGACGAGTGGATTGTCATGGCGTATCCCAACACCCATGGAGATTTGTCAGCGTGTATTGCATCTTCAACCACACTGATATCAACGGCGACAATATTATTTAATACGAGATTCTGTTTCCTTGACTCTGTCAAGGGTCCTGGAATATCAACATTAATATTCTGTTTTCGTGTATCTGATGGTCTATAACACAACGGTACGGGTAGTTCTGAATATTTTTCTTTATGTAGTTGAAATAACTGTTGTTGTAAAGCGTCTCTGATTATTTTTCTACTTGCTACGATCAAATCGGTGGGTCTCCATAATTTCAAAAAATCACTCATTGATGTCTCTGAGATCACTCCACGTATTATTTCACACTGAATTTTGTTTGATTGTAATCTGATTAATTTTTTAAACTCCTTCAAATTTGCATCAAGAGCTCTATGATCATCATCTATTTCTTCGTAATAATCAACGAAATTTTTTAACCAATCATGTGGAGATGGTCCAACAAAGGGCGGCGGTTGACCATGATCGCCACACATTATTATGGCGGTATTTTTTGTCAACAACCAATCAAGAAACATTTTTAATGTATCCAATGACACCGTGCATATCTCATCCCAAATAATTATTTTAGGTATATATTTTTCTCCCATTCGTTCAGGAGTCCATGTATCTCCGCGCCACCGAAAGAAACTATGATACGTGCACGATTGTACTTGCCGCTGTTTCATCTCACGTGCAAGTCTATGTGTGGGTGTCAGCACGATTATATCTGAATTTCTAAAAACATTAATCGTTCGAGTTGTTTTGCCGCATCCACCAGGTCCATTGAGATATACTGTCTTATATCTGGTTATTGGATCACTCAACGATGGTGCCTTCGACATTTCTGATATTTTATTACCCTCACGATAAAAATCTCTCACTGGAACATCTGCTGATTCTACATAATTGTGTAATAGTTCCTTTTTTATTCTCCACGAACCCCATCGTTCATCATTACTTGTAAATTTCATAACAGGTTCTAAATATTTACTTGAAATATAAAACGAATCTGTTGCGACTCTGACTGCGGTCTCAGGAAATCTATTAATCATCGATAATAAATTTATAGAAACATAAGCCAACATGGAAGATCTTAGATGAGTATATTGCGGGGATACGTCATTTATGTAACTAACGATCGTACCTAATTTTGTTCCGTCGGATAAATAAACACTCTCTCGATTTACAAATGTAGTTTTCGCCGTTGTATCAGCGATTATAAAATCGTACTCGGCATCATCTAGAATTAATCGTGCGTGATGTCTTTTATAATCATATGCACCACCTTGAGTAAATTTTCCTATAATTTTTCTACCGAGATCTTTTGCGGTTTTGAGTTTATTAGGAATATCATCCTTAAACTCGCTAATAACTTCAGAATCTGACATGGGCAACCAAACTGTGGTCTGTGCATGATATGATATAATTGCCTCACTGACCACCAACGATGTCAGTATCATACAATCTAGCATATATCGCAACAAAACTATAGGTGCCCAACGTTTTTCACAAAAATGTCTACCAAACCAAACATAACAAATCTTGTGAAGATTTTCGTTAAACTCGAACGATTCAATACAGGCGAATCCAGTCAGATCAAAATCAGGTAATGGTCCATTAATTGCCACTCGCGTCATCTCGTTTGTAGGGTGACCAAATCTTTCAAAGTACACAGAACAATCTCCGTATCCCAGAAAACTTCCTGGATAACATGCAACCATATCAACCGAAATAACATCATTGTAATTGTATTTGGTATTCCATAATCCGCCATGTCCATATTCGACGCAACATGCGCGTACGTCCTCGAGTAAATCAAATCGTGTTGGTTTCCATGAATTTCGTTCTCTGGCGAAATGAGCCGCAACAGATGGAACGGTAAAACAATTAGTTAGTAATTTGTCAGTATTTTCCGCGTGCTTGCACTGTAAAAACGTCGCAAGATTTTTCATCTCGTCATGGAGGGATTCTGTGCGATATATTTCACCGTTCGGTTTGACAAACTGATCAAATTCACCCTCCTCATTACTTTTAAATAACCATACCGATACAGGATCGGTTTTACTTATTTCTTTAATAAAATCAAACATACTATCTGTGGGGTAAAATCTAACAGTTCGATCACGTGGAAATATTGTTACTGCGTTAGTCCATGCGTGCGCGTTATGATCGATAATATTTATTGGAGCTCCCTTCGATTTATATTTCGACTGGTACAGTACTTCTCCCGTTATTGTCGCCACAGTTATTGGAAATTTTAATATTTTTCCTAACTCAGCAACATCTTTTATTGTAGCACCGGTATCCTTAACTGAATCAGCCCACGAGTTTATTTTTTCACGCCTTAAATCAGTTAATCCATTTCCACGCATCGCGTTTGTAAAGTGTTCTATTACTCGTTCAGCCACACAATTTAACCTTGAAAATTTCATCGGCGCTAGTTTATCAACGTTGGGTTTTTTATTTATCTCATAAATTCCATAAATAACCGCCGTTACAGGATACGCTCGTTCATAATACGGTTTGTCAATACCCGTCAGTAGACCCGGTCTGGAATTTTTACTTAATATGATAGTTTTAGTATTACCAAGGACAGGATCATATTTGTCAAGGATAATCCAACTATCTGTTTCTGTTAATACAATAAATTTTACTCTGAAGAAATATTTTTGATTGCCCTCGTATTCAGCGATGTAGTTAATGATAGTTGCCGCTCGCTTGTCGTTCATTGTGGCGTCCGTGACATCGTCCTTGACTCCGTCAGTGCGTATAATCTTGAACGTTGACCATGTATGAGATGCACCATCCGTGTAAAATTCTTTCTTGGCGTCGTGAATTTTCGAGATCAAACTTTTATTTTTCGGATCAACCAGATCTCGTACTGGCAAGTCAGAAGATAATCTGTCAAGGTTGAATTTATATTTAACAGGCCTAGTTTGGGATAATCTCTCAAACTCGTTCATATAATTAAAACAAATATTTAAATAAAGAAAATTATATATATATATATACAATGTCCCAATGCAGATGGTTGATGATCGGCTCAGTAAATCGATGCAACAAATCCTGTAGAAAGGAATTTTGTTGGATGCACTCACAAAACATACGACGAGGAAGTCTAGGACCAATACCATGTCTACGGTGTGGTATTGGAGTGCGAGGAAAAACAGAATTATGTGGAAAGTGCGGCGGGAAACGGTTCAGAGAACTTAAAAGATATTATGACAAAAAAAATAATAGCGCTGAAAACGCTATAAAATCCGTGAGGGATTATATATCAAGATTTCAGACAAACAATGATTTAAACGCATAATATTATTATAATGGAGCAAAATATATTTGTCCCACATCCTGTCATAACAAACTATGAATCAAATATTAATGGTATCATCAGACACTGCAAGTTGAAGAGACAAGTTGGTTGTATTAATAATCATGGTTATCTAAGGTTCACATGCGAGGGGGGAAAGAAACATTATCTATGTCATAGATTTACATACGAGTGTCACAAGGGTTTGATCAAAGACGGTCTTGTTATTGATCATATTGACGGGGATACTCAAAACAATAATTTATCCAATTTACAAGCTATCTCTCACAGCGAGAATAATACACGTGGAAATACAGGAAGATATAAGACAATCGGAAAGAGGGCGGTAATTTCCACAAACATAGAAACCGGCAAAGAAATTATGTTTCAGTCTATGAACGCGGCTGCGACATATTTTGATATTAACTCGCGTGTGGTAAAATACGTCGCAGAAAATATAACCAGATCTACTTTCTCGAAAAAATATAAGCAGAAAATTACATTTCAGTATCAATAACTATCATCACCACATTATTAACTATCATCACCACATTGAATTAATTTTTTTAATTTATGTCACAGTAGGTCCTCCATACACTACTGAATTTTTGATTATATAAAAGGGAGATTACTTTGTAATATATAGTTTTCTTCGTAGATTTTTGGTTTTTTATGATCGTAATTAGTCAGTTTAACTAATTACATCGTAATTAATTACATCGTAATTAATTACTCGTAGAAGTATTATTTATGTTTTTTAAATATTTCCCCATCATACAACATTACGAGAGATCATGACAATGTTATTGATCCGTAGGAAGCTGTGTGTAGAACAGAAACCGTTGTCATGGTAATCGACCTGCGGGTGTGTTCATGCCATTGTTATTATTGATTCTCAGTCTGCTTAGGAAAACCGCTGTTATAAATACAGAAACTGTTGTTATTGATTCTCAGTCTGCTTAGGAAAAACGCTGTTATAAATACAGAAACTGTTATTATTCAGAAACTGTTATTATACAGAAACTGTTATTATTCAGAAACCGCTGTTATAAATACAGAAACTGTTATTATTCAGAAACCGCTGTTATAAATACAGAAACTGTTATTATTCAGAAACTGTTATTATTCAGAAACTGTTATTATTCAGAAACTGTTATAAATACAGAAACTGTTATAAATACAGAAACTGTTGTTATTCAGAAACTGTTGTTATTCAGAAACTGTTATTATTCAGAAACTGTTATTATTCAGAAACTGTTATAAATACAGAAACTGTTATTATTCAGAAACCGCTGTTTAGTGTAAATATTGGTTCCTTAGCTATATAGCTAACTATATATTAACTTCCAAAACATATGTTCGTAACAAGGTTTGATAGCTCAATCAGTATGGTATTGGACTGTGACGCTCGCGGTCCAGGATCAAACCCCCATGGCTGACAATTTGTCGGTGGTGTACGCATAATTGCGATTTTTATAATAGTGGGGGGAACCGCAAAAACCCCCCCGCTCAGCAAAATTCCCAACCACAATATTGACTTGTGGTTGATACATATTTTCGTATCACCCACTGGATTAATTATTGTGGGTGGGATTTTGCTGAGCGTACATGTTTGTACTGTCCTTAGTTAAGTTATATGTTTGTGCTGTCCCTGAAACATCCCGACGAACTCGCTAAACACTCGATAGGTGTTCTAGGGATATTTTTTTTTTATTTTAAAGATTCATATATTATAAAATGAACCATGAAAATATCAATGATGTAATTGTTGCTATTAAAAAATTGAAAAAAGATGGAACTAATATATCTGATGAACTTAATCCTGAAAAAATAGTTTCTGACTTTGAGATTTTACAAGAACGTAAAACCCAGGGGACACACACACTATCATCTGAATACAGGCTCATGAAACGGATTCAGGCGGCAATGTTTCAGTCGCTAGCTACCGTAGAAGAGGATCATGTGAAGGAGTTCGTTCCCCTCTCTGCCGCCGTAGAAAGAATTAAATCGTTATTATCCCAAGAGTATGAGGCAAAGAAAACGATTAGTACCCGTATAAGACTATTAAGAAAAATTATGTTAGATCGTGAAACGATCCAAAGTAACTTCGTTACTGGTGAAACGATCCAAAGTAACTTCGTTACTGGTGAAACGGTCCAGAGTAACCTCGTTACTGGTGAAACGATCCAGAGTAGTAATTCTGATGAAGATGACTGAGATCTTTGATCAGAAATATTATTTCTGAATTTGATGGGTTAGTAATTTGTTTTTTTTTTTACTGAAATTTAACAAAATTGTACAAATTTCTTAATTTTGACTACCATTTACCCCATCAAATTTACAAAATTGTACAAATTTCTTAATTTGACTACCATTTACCCCATCAAAAACATAAAATTGTACAAATTTCTTAATTTTGACTACCATTTACCCCATCAAAAGCATAAAATTGTACAAATTTCTTAATTTTACAAATTATTTATTCACCGAATTAATTTATTTATTTCTGAATTAATTTATTTATTTACTGAATTAATTTGTTTTTTTTACTGAAATTTAACAAAATTGTACAAATTTCTTAATTTTGACTACCATTTACCCCATCAAAAGCATAAAATTGTACAAATTTCTTAATTTGACTACCATTTACCCCATCAAATTTACAAAATTGTACAAATTTCTTAATTTTGACTACCATTTACCCCATCAAAAACATAAAATTGTACAAATTTCTTAATTTTACAAATTATTTATTTCTGAATTATTATTTTATTTCTGAATTATTATTTATTTATTTATAACTCTGATGGGTGAGTTGGTAAACCCTCCATTACATAAAGATCTACGATAAAGTCTTACGACAAAAGTCTTACGACAAAAGTCTTACGACTTTACATACAGATTTATTACAAGCTCTTCTTCACGTATGTCAATTAAGCGATTAAGGTGGTCTGTGAGTTTAAAATTGATTCGTGTTAACATATTATTGTGACACCGTAAATACACAGGATTAGTTGGTTCTTGCACGATTAAACTTCCAGGGGGAACTTGTGGTGTGAACGTGTACAGGATGTATCCTTGTTGAGCTTGATTTGATCTTCCGAGATCTATTTGATAGCTGCCATCGATTACGTCACAAACCAGAATGACCGAGACCGTCGGTGTTATATTAACGATCCCCGGAGATACGTGTCTTCCACCGCCGTGTGGATCATTATCATGTCTAAGAACAGCTGCTGGTGGAATTAATTTTCTCCATGCATGGAGTATTTTAGGAAAAAACTCATCAATGACATCATTGATAGATTTTCTTAACTCGGTTACACTATACCCGGGAAATTTATAATTTGGTACATCGGCTTCTGTTAATTTATATTTTTCTAACCATCTTTTTGCATCATATCCTTCAAATGATTCTAGACTAACCATCGCTTGAACTATTCGGTTATTAAAATATTCCATATCTGATATAAGCTGATTTAATATTTCCACACGCGTGATGATTTTTTCACGCGATGACGCTGATATGTCAAAAATATGTTCGTTAAAATATTGATTTAGTTGATCTAGTTGTTTTTTACATTCTTGATTGATTTCCTGAAAATATTCAACAATACTACTTCGACGAAGACTAAAACTATTTGCTTCTTCCCCGGAATTGTTAAAAGCCCATAACTCATCATAACTGAGAACGAAAAACCTGCTGAGCATCGATTTACCTTTTAAAATACGTAGTTTTTCCCCGTATGATGGATTAATTTCATGATATGATTGTCTATCCGTGACATAATCAGACTTTTTCGGCTCTGGTGGTATCGGTGTTATCGGTGGTGATATTTCAGGCCATCCAAGCACGGATCTTATCGTGGATTGATAAATATCAACGGCATAATCAGGCGAGTTTATTTCAATCGTCGAGGACAGGGTGGGTTCATGAACATTAATTGATATTTTTGATTCTTTTCCCGTTATTGATTTTATTCTACGCGCAAATTCCTCACTGATCTCTTCAATCTCGTAACTGCCAGTTGGTATTCCAACAACAACCCAGTCAGGTGTTCCATCGGGTTTGTTGTTGTTAGCAAATACGAGCGAATTATTTGCTGGTGTACCGTTAAATGATTTTGATCTGATATTTGGCCAGCTGTAATATACTCGTAATTGTGCTAGTGCTATTTCTTTTACTGGAATTGCAGTAGGAAAATTAACACTAAATTCAGGATTAATTGAACTTACCGAGATCATCGTTATCTTTGGCGGAGTTGTGTTGGTCACGATCTGCTGGAGTAATTCTGTCATTATTGATACTTGTATCTTTAATACCTTCGTCGTATATTTTGGTTATCATTGAAAATTCGAAATCAGATATAATTCCATCACTGAGACTCGCTGATAACAACGAGGATAATTTCGAGTATGCTACCGTCGCTGTATGTAATTTTATTTTGTAATCGGATAATTTTTCGTTCGTACAAGTACATATTTTTTTTGTGATGATATTAAGCACACCTGCAATAGTTGTTGCTGCTGAAATACAAATAGTTACAGCTACTGGTGCCATCGTTGTCAACGCTGATAATATTACACCGGTTCCAGCAACAACAGCGGATACTGAATAAACAATCACATCAACGATAACCAATCGTCGTCGATATTTTTTTACTTTTACTGTATATTGATCGACTTGATCTTTCAGCGCCGCCTGCCATTCACGTGCTTGATTGTATCTGTATTGTGCACCGTCCATATATATTTTTATGCAGTAACCAATTGAGGTGTTTCAGCTACAAATTCCAAACACCACCAGAAGGATGTTGCAGTTAATTTCTTATCATCTGCTTCCAGAATAAATATTTCTTCGGTTCCGCTATTTAATACAACAGATACAACCCCGGAAAACATGTCGGTGGAATGACGCCATGGAAACGTTGTAAATATTTCAAATTTTACAGCACTAAACACAGACAACCTGTACACGCCAGTGACTGTTGCGGTATATTTGATAGTATTATTTTGCTGCGACCATGTTGCAAATCCCGATGATACCGTGCATACGATGTTTGTGATATGCCCGGGAGTTATTCCAGCTGGAATTTTAATCAAATTGGTTTTGCTGACAATCTCAGGAATTCCCGCTACGACGTCTTGCTGTTTTTGTTTGATCGTGTCTAGGTCAGTTTTGATATCAACGAGTTTCATGTCAATGGCGCGTGGAGTACCGAAGAATTTATCTATGGCATCATCGATTTTTTTGAAAATTTCTTCGAAATCTTCCAAAAGCTCCTGCGTGAACGTCATACTCGGCACGTAACGTGGATAATTTACCGTCTACGGTGCCATAGTTGACATCGACGTATTTTTTTGTTGCTGCGTCTTCGTCAGATGTTGGATCTCTTAAAACTACTATTTTGTTCCCGTTCATGCTGAGTTCACCCATCATTGTGTCACCGGTGTTTCTCACGCGATTAGCAACACTTTTTGCAATTTCATCTCTGATGGTTTTAAGTGACATACTTGAATCTCTGATTCTACCACCGTCAGTAAACACGGGAATATTATCTGTAACTGCACCAAGTACTCGCCGGACTATATCATTCCATTTGATATTGCTGGTTTTTAGTTTACCATATCGATCTTGAAAAATAACAACTTCATCTGGGTCAACTCCAGCCAGGTTCATGATATCAGCGAGGTCATCCTTAGTCACATACTTCGACAGATCAACGTCGCCGGACTTTTTCTTAACGCGTGAAGAAGATCTTCCGTAAATGTCAACCATTATATAAGATCCTTCGGATCTAAGATCTGTTTAAAACGCCTTACGCGCAACATATCGGTTGCTTGTTTAATCGTGCACGACTTTATGTGGCGGCTTGGATGATTTTGATATAGCGTCGAGTACATTAATTACTTCACGGCCACATATTGGCGGATCTGTCATTGTTTGTGTGGGTAGCGTTGAATACCAAACTTTGGAACCTCTGGTTGTTGCGTGGAGTGGTGCGACATACTTGATAAATTCAACAGGTGGAGCTAACCCGTACGAATCAAAATAAACAATTCCACGCGGGTCAACCGCGTATGATACCCAATGAGTACCGGGTCCAGAACGTTTGTCAAGATTAATAATACCTGTTTCTAGTTTGTTTGGTTGTTTCGGTAATTGATCTCGCATAAAAACACCTCTAAAGGCAGATATTTTTAATTTTTTAGCGGCATTAAGTAAATCAAAATTTGATGCTGGAACATCTAACGAAATGATCCTGGAAGCCTTAGGCCTCGCCCCCAACGAGATCCTGGCAATCTTAAGCCGCGCCCCTTTTTTTGTATCCTTGCCCTGTTGCTTTCTTTAGTGCCATTCCAGCGGCTGTTCCAACAGCACCTAACGCGGCCGCTTTTGCTACGGCTGGAGCAGCTGCAGCTATTAATGCCGGAATGGCCGCAAGTAGTGGAAATATACCACCCGTTTTAACCATGTCTTTGATGGCGCTCGGGGAGAGATGGAATTGAACTCCAGTTTTTGATTCCAGAGCTTTATTGAAATGTTTAGTCTGATTATTTGTCAACGATAATTTGTTTGGACCACCACTAATATGATCTCGTTTTAGTGATATTTTAGTTCCGCATTTGTTGGCGGTTTTTGATTGAAGCTTTTTTACCTGACCGGGGGTCAGAGTAACATTAACATGACTATACGACATTTTTATATAAATAATATTTTTCTAAATAACACGATTAAATATTTTCCACCGGTGCATCAACGACCCTCATTCGACCACTACCACCTTCAAGTAACATGGCTTTGTCGCTAAGTATGACCGCGATCGCTCTGTAATCAACACCAGCAGTATTTAATGTTGATTTGAGATGTATATCAACGACAGATTGTTTTGATAGATCAAGATGTTCTAATGAAAAATAATAAATCGGATACAATTTTTTAAAATCTAGTTGTGATATTTGCAACCCAGTATCAACATTTTGATCACGTCCCATAAATGACATCAAACGATGATATGCACGTCCTATGTGATTTAGTGCATAATTTAGTTGTATATTCTCCGTTGGTTCTTGTTGTCCGTTTATCCGTAAAGAAATATCTGTGAGACCTAGTTGGTCAAATATCATATGAGAGTGAGTTTGTGAGTTTAAACGATCAGTTCTCTGAAAAGCAATAAAAATATGTCGTGGTGCAGAAACACCCTGTTGTGATGCTATATGCCATGTAAACTGACCGTTAACGTTAGTTTGCATGCTATCCGTGCTTGTTGTTAACCATGACAACAAGGATTTACCACCTGCATCCATGAAAGAAATCAGTTTTTGTTCTTCTGCGATCGTTGGAGTCATTACCGGCATCCACAGTGAAAGTTTCGATAATATTACTTTACCAGCGTCACCAACGGGTCTCCACAGAGCATCATTATCATCGTTCTTTCTTACAAGAACAACAGTGTGTCTAGCTCCAAAAATAACCTTTTTAACATTCCTGCAAAATCCAAAAATATGCGATAGTGGAATTGTACATGAAAAACCTCTATTGCCTTCTAGCAACATATTTCTACGTGCTGCAAATCCCAAGTTGAAATTTTCGCTAGAACCATGAACCACTGGCCACACATCAGCATCACCCGTTTCGGCAAAATTTCTTGGTCGTCTTATATTATACGGATCACTTTCAGGGTTATTGGAGTTATCTTTCACAAACATCATTGTGGGACCTGCTGATCTTGTATAATCATCAGAATATCTTGCTAATCCTATTATTGTTGTAGCAACGTCGACATCATTCTGAATTGATTCAATATTTTTTCCATCAATCATATATGTGGCGCCACTAAATAATGTCATGATCCCGTTGTTGACAAAACCAATTTTTACTGGATTTGCGTAATTAGTATCATCCGTTTTTATAATTGTACCTTCTACCTCAAGAAAGGCATCAGCGGGTAAAAAGTATCTACTTGTGTCATGAACTTGTAGTTCAATTCTTCCACGTTGATCTGGTTGTTTTGCGTCATAGGAATAAAATTGATAATCACGTACAGATTCATCCTTAAGGACGGGTGCTTCCATGTCAAATGCTGTGTCGGATACGCGCTTGAACATTTTATTATAATTATTTTTCGTCTAACACGTTGATCACCGCGTTCGGGAAATTCCACCTCGGGAAGTTCCACTTCGGGAAGTTCCACTTCCGGATATCAAACTTGAGATATTATTTCCAGATTCACCGAGTCCTTGATCTGCTAACGCTGCTAGTTTTTGATTTGCAGCTTGATTTATTATTTTACTTACGTCTGCGGGCATCACCTCAGTACTTGCCAGTTTCACCGGTGGTTGTTGTTTTCGTCGCAATAATCGTGCTAATCTTTCTTTGATCGCCGAGAACGCCTTACCAGCAACATTGACAATTGCACCAGGAGCTTTATCACGAACAATATCAATAGCCTTCATCGATAATTGTTTTGCAACAGGTGCTACTTTTGGAGCTATCCTCGTGAATAATCCCCGAATGACATCACCAAGTCCATTTCCGTAAATAACACTATAGATTGGTAATCGTGAGTTTACCGCTCTAACCTGTGTGGGTTTACGATGATTATCATGCACAATCATCTTATTTTATTTACCATTTATCTAACAACTAGTCATCAACGAGCTCATCGATAAGTTCTCGGTAAACGCCAATATCCATGATACCACCTTGAAATAGTCGCCGACAAATATCAGCTGCTTCATTGGTTATTTCTGGTGAATTATTTCCGGCACGTTTTCCTCCTATGAGAACTTCTAACCGTGATACGTCATTGATGATATTATCAGGACATAAACCATGTCCTGTTTTAGGTTCATCTTGAGGTGTTTTAAATACTGGTGGTTGCATTACCGGAGTAAGTACTTCAGTGGTGGCCGGGGGTGATCCAGGTGGTGAATCTGTCGGTGTAAATGTCATTTTCGGTGCAGAAATTTTACGTAAAGGTGAAGGAATTTTCTTCGAGGAGTATGATTTAAGTGACTCTTTAGCCTTTTTAATTTCCGACTTCAACCTTTGCTGCGGCGAAGAAGATTGCTGTTGTTCTATTTGTTGCAGAGGTGGAGGAAGCTGATACTGGGAGGACTCTCCTTGTTTTGGTTGTTCCCGTCTCCCTCTAAGTCTATTTACTTCTTCATTAAATCTTTTAAATTCTTGACCTCTAGCTTGTTTTTTATTGTAATATACGCGATATATCCATTTAATGAAATCATCATCATTTGTTTTTCCATAAAGGGGGTTTAAAAAATTAGATTTATTAGATATATTTTTTGATATCATCTCAGGTAATTTCTCTCCTTCAATATTTCTAATTTCCTCAACAACTCCTTCTTTAAATCTTGCAATTAATTTTAAGCTCTCTCCTGCTGATTTGGATTTAGATGCAAGTTTTTTTCTCACATCGGCGACTTCAGTACGAAGTTCTCCAATACCTTCAAGTATTTCCTCACCAACAGGTGGAGGCTGAGCTGCAGCTATGTCAGTTGGAAGGTCTCGTAAAATCTTCTTTGCCTGTTTAGTTCTTCTTGCTATTTTTTCTGATACCGGAAGAAGATCTTCTTTGATGACAGTTGCAACTTTCTCAGTAGCTGCAGTGACGGGCTTAAACAGTTTTTTAGTGTCCTCTTCATACTCAACTTTTGCTTCTTGCTGCGCTTGCAGATTTTTTCTAAATGAGTCTCTGACAGGAAGAAATTTTTTAATTGATTCTAATCGTTCTCGTGCTGTTCTTGCAGTATGAGATTCTGGATGTATCATTTTATTATAACATAATAATTTAATTAATATCAGCAGAAGAGGAGCAGCAGAGAGGGTACCTACCAACGTTGGTCGTCAAAAAAATAAACAAGAAATAAATAAACACGTAGAGTACTTTATTTTTTCAGCTACTATTTCGAACTGAGGTTTTATTAGTACATTTGTCCATTACAGAAATAAAACATCTCAAGGAAAAGTTCATTTGTAAAATCTTGACCTTTCTACGAGATGTTTTATTTGTTTGTTTTATTTGTTTTGTCGGAATTCTATGGTCTGTTCACCCTCTCTGCTGCTGGTGTCAATCTGTTTTGATTTTTTGGCGATGCGGTCGTTCATAGCAGTGTCAAAATGCATATTTTGCCAAGAAATCGCGGTCGCTGGTCGCGTTCAGCAGGTGGTCGTTCATAACAGAGCGTTTATATAGTAAAATCGATCCGTGCATTACGATTGTGGTCAGAAATGACAGGTGGTCGCTCATAGCAGAGGTCGCTCATGACAGGTTTTACTGTAATTATGTTCCTATTTTTTGCGCTGTGCATGTTCACCATAAAAATACTTCATGTCTTCTGTAAACTAATACCTTAGTATGAAATCTTGTTAACGAACAATATGTGGCAAACCTTTGCAAATACGTCTCTGTTACTGAGATTAACACCTTTCCGGATAATCTTTTCCTCCCTTTTTGCGCAATATCAAAACAATTTCTGAAATCATCCTGGGAGAACTAAGTGTTATGTGCATTAAATCTTTATTTGCTGTAATCTTAAATCCATATTTCTATTGTTGGAAAAAACAGCAATTTCATTTTTCTCCTTATTGTCAACCGATTATTATTCAGAAGCAATTTTATATTATTCTTCTGTTGGGCAAAACATTTCAAGTTCTTAACTTTGGTGTCCTTTCTCTCCAACTTTAGTTGTCCTAGCAAGATTCGTGTTGAATCTTAAATCCAGAGAAGAGCATATATATATATATATATTGTGACGTTCTGTCGTATTGGGGTGGGGTTCTCCCAATATAACTTAATTACATTAAATTGAAAGTTCCACCCTGGCTCGTTAGGTTAGAAAGTTAAATTAGTGATGATGTAGATTTACAGCTCTGAGCCCCCAGTCAGCGATGCCGACGGTTAAATTATAGAGAACACGAAGATGAAATTCAATCAATAACAATTTAATAAATGTGATAATTTAGAACGATAACTTCCAATCACTCGTCTTTCCCTCGACCAAGTGACAGCCTAATTCATCCCGTGATTTACAGTGTGAGTTCGATTTTCCCCCTGTCCTTGCATCTACTCATCTATTTCTTCCCGCTGATTCCTTCCTTCTTTCCGTTCCTCTAACTCTTTCTTTGTCTCTGTTTCCCTCTCTATTATCTCCTCCTCCAATTTCGCTCCTAGACTTCAACTTGTCCTGAGTTCTCTCCTTTCTTCTCTTTTCCTCCGTCTCTCTATCTGAGACTACGGGACCAAACTGAAACTGGTCTGTCCCTCAAAGCTTCCTTTTGAAGCTTTCTGTACTTAGACCTTCTCGCTCTAAGATTTTCCCGCCAATAACGAATGGCTATTCGGAGTTACGCTAACCTCTTCTCTGGGTAAATTCTCTCAGCGAACTAACTTTTGCCGGAAAACGCAGGGATATCATTCTACCCAAATCAAGGTCTCCCCCCTATCTCGATTCTGATTGGGTGGCGCTGTGCCCCTGTCCAATCGTCTTAGCGGCCAGTTCAACCTGTCTGTCTGTTTGCAGGGGAAAGAAGTTAGGACACTCCCACTTCTTCAGGCAATTTCTTTTGATCTTAGAAACATTTCGACACCTAGGTGATAACTGGCTATCGGGCGCCTCGCAATTCTGATGTCCGGTTTTTCGATTCTAGCCACAACAGTCTTACGTAACGGATTAGTGCTAGCCTTCGGCAATGTTCGACATCAAACAATGACCCGTCAGAATTACCTTGATTATACATGTTTCAAACTGGACTACTCTGGGTCGGGGTAAACATGACATATATATATATATATATATATATATATATATATATATATATATATATATATATATATATATATATATATATATATATATATATATATATATATATAGATAGATAGATATATATACAGTTGACAATGGCTGGAAGTGAAGTGATCTCCCAAAACGTTTTTCTCCATACGTCACAAGTGTACAGCCTGTGCATCGCTTGCCCTTGATCGCAACTTTGTCATCCGTTTTCCCTACCTCTTGGTCAATCGTGTTTCATCTAGCAGGAAACTGCAATCATTGAAAGACATGATAATGATGTATTCATTCGTTTGGAAAAGATAGTTACTATGATGTGGTAATTTGTATCACAAGCATTCTACGGAATGTGGTTACTATTGCATTGCTAACATTTACTTTCGCATTCTTATAACACGGTGGAACTAGCCTGTACAATCAGTGTATTAACTATGGTATTGTTATCTGTGCAACTTGTTCGTGTTATATGTTTGGGCTATTTGTGTGAGTGATGTGTTGGACTGAGGTATTAAATCCTTATTGTATCGTTTCTTGTTGATGAGGAGTCCTGCATTTATCTTACTCTGACATATTAACATAATGACAAGCTGAAGAGGGGGTCCTGCATTTTTCTTACTCCGACATATTAACACAAAGACAAACTGATGAGGAGTCCTGCATTTATCTTACTGTCACATATTAACACAAAGACAAGCTGATGAGGGGTCCTGCATTTATCTTACTCTCACATATTAACACAAAGACAAGCTGATGAGGGGTCCTGCATTTATCTTACTCTGACATATTAACACAAAGACAACCTGATGAGGGGGTCCTGCATTTTTCTTGCTCCGACATATTAACACAAAGACAAGATGATGAGGAGTCCTGCTGATGAGGAGTCCTGCATTTATCTTACTCCGACATATTAACACAAAGACAAGCTGATGAGGGGTCCTGCTTATAAGGTGTCCTGCATTTATCTTAGTCCGAGATCTTAACACAAATACAACCATGACAACGGTCTTTGTTAGCAAGTAAATCCCAGAGACGTCGATGTGCAGATGTGTATATTAACACTCATCCCAATTACAGTGAATGCATATTCGTGTTTTGCTTGGTTGTGAGAAGGGTTATGCAAATTAATAACATGTCCCGGCCTTGGTGTCTTAGTTTTGCTTACCGTCATAATCTATTAAGTCATTTCTGTCATCAGCATCTTGTGTAATTACATACTGAGAAAACAAATCATCCAGGTTTTTAAAGTACAATGTCTCCAAAACGAATCGTCCAGGTTTTTAAAGTACAATGTCTCCAAAACAAATCATCCAGGTTTGCTATCTCCAAAACATTTTATCTCAATATTCAAAAATTAAAGTGTCTTTGATCTAGTTTTAATAAACTCATATGTTTTTCATTGGTGCTGTTCTTTTCTATAGTGATTCATCTCGTCTAATTCCTTCCGTAGCTCCATTTAAAGCATCGAATAAGTTGAACCGAAAATTGGTTTCTGTAAATGCTATGACGTTAGCTATTGCTTCTACAAATGTTAATAGTGCTATTCTCTATTTGTGATTCTGCTGCCAAATTTTATCTTGCTTTGAAAAAAATCTGAATCTTTAATATTACGACATGGCACTTTGGGGTTATGCTTCACTTAAATCAATGCTATATTGATCCCCTTTTCTTTTCTTATGTACACACCAGATTCTATTTGGAGATACGTTAAGCATCTACAATGTATATTTTTTATATGGAATTCTTTATGAAGATTATCTTTGGGGTCATTACATATGCCAAAAACATTGATTCATTTGAATGATAAATCAACAAGTTTCAAGTACTGTTTGAGGTGTAGCTTCAGGTGAATGTATAGCAATACTATATGCGTCTTGATAATGGCATAAAATGAATTAACAAAACCGATGACTATAATCTCTATAAATATGTATTTTCTCTCCAACGTTTATTCTATATTCATGCTCCGCTGCAATGAAAGATCAGAAATCAATATACAACCAGGAATTAGTTTGGCTTTATCGACTTTGAACGTTCCAGTTCTTTAGAACAAATGCAAAGCTAGTCACGCCGATTTTTGTGTTTAATTCGCTCATGTAACAATTGATAGGTCAAAGTTTATTCCCTATGAGGTAGTCCATTGTCAATAATATAAATCTCAAGAGAATACTTTGTCACTGATACATTGAATTTATGCGTTAACATCAGGTCCACAAGACATCTGTCAACAAGGACACACTGTGATTATGGGTATTCAACAGACCAACAAGATAGAAGCAAACATGACACCAATCAACGACATACCGTCTTTATGCGTTATCAACGTGAGATCGATCAACAACGGGACCTATTGTTTTCAGCTGTATGCACATTTTCTGTACATCCCTTAAACGTACGAATGATTTCTGTTTTATCTAAAATGTTGCCGTTCTTATGACCGACTCAAAAACAGCTTATTTTCATAAAGAATCAACTTTTCTTTGAATCATTACAATTAACCTAGCAAAGCTGACTGTATTATTTATAAATTATTATAAAATTACACCATTCAATTGGCCGAATATAATTATATGTATTTGTTAAAATGAAATGGTGTCAGGTGTTCTCTAGCCCCTAATACGAGATAGTAGTGACTCAGAAATTTACGATTGTCATGGGGTGTTTCATTAATCTTTACACGAGATGCTAATGCACTTATTTCCTTAAATGGTTGTCTCTACCATTGTCACAACTACTTGTTCCACAAACTGGGCTACTTTCTTTTTACTGCTTGTTGATATAGTCCTTTTTGATATTTATTCAAATCTTAAGATTGCTTGCTGAGTTTTTGATTCCAGTTTTGTTTAAACATAATGACAATATATGTTTAAAAACGAAAGTATAAGAAATTTTTTTTCTTCCCGTGGAGTACAAAAATATCATAGCATTTTCCAAATGTTTCTTTTTTGTCCATCACTTAAGTGCGTTTTCTTTCGGTTTGCACTAACTCTTTAGCCCGTTTAATTGGTAATTCACTTTTATCCTTATCTGTATAAACCAAAAGATTTACCAATGTAACATAACAACATATATATAGAATATCATACAATACATACATACATACATACATACATACATACATGCATACACACGCACGCACGCACGCATACATACATACATACATACATACGTACGTAGGTACGTACATGCGTGCGTGCGTAGGTGCGTGCGTGCGTGGGTACGTACATACATACATACGAACATACATACATACATACATACATACATACATACATACATACATACATACATACATACATGCATGCATACATACATACATACAACATACATATATACATACATACAGACAGACATACGGAAAAGAAGATATACACTCTCATATTGATTTCTATATCAAACTGTACATTATGAAATTAAAGTACACATATTTTTTAATAATGGTTAATCTGCAGTATTCGAGCAGAAAATGTAAACAGATGGAAGTTTACTGTGTCTTTCACGATATAAATTAAGATATTACCACTAGAAAAAATGAACCGAATACTTCAAACGAAGAACACGTAACAGGAAGTACATTAAAGCAGACCAAACGAGTCAAATTTAGGTAGAGAAAGTGTATTACAACTAAATGAAATAAGAAAATATACCTAATAATATGTTGCAAAAATATAATGAAAAAAAAAACAAATATAAAAAGGCACAAGATTTATTTCCGAAAAAGACAAGGAAAATCCGGATTTAAGTTCTGGACCCGATCTGTTCCAGAGGATCACATATAGACAACATATTAAAAAGTGAAAAAGAAAAAAAAAACGCAACAGAAAAAGAAAATCTCCACCTTGATCTTAAACACATATAGAAATCTATAAAAAGTCAAAGAGGTCTAGAAATCTATAAAGAGTCAAAGTGGTCTAGAAGTCTATAAAGAGTCAAAGAGGTCTTGAAATCTATATAGCTTCAAAGAGGTCTCGAAATCTATAAAGAGTCAAAGAGGTCTTGAAATCTATAAAGAGTCAAAGAGGTCTTGAATCTATAAAGAGTCAAGGAGATCTTGAAATCTATAAAGAGTCACAGATGTCTTGAAATCTATCAAGAGTCAAAGAGGTCTAGAAGTCTATCAAGAGTCAAAGAGGTCTAGAAATCAATAAAACGTCAAAGAGGTCTAGAAATATATAAAGAGTCAAAGAGGTCTAGAAATCAATAAAACGTCAAAGAGGTCTAGAAATATATAAAGAGTCAAAGAGGTCTAGAAATCAATAAAACGTCAAAGAGGTCTAGAAATATATAAAGAGTCAAAGAGGTCTAGAAATCAATAAAAAGTCAAAGAGGTCTAGAAGTATATAAAGAGTCAAAGAGGTCTAGAAATCAATAAAAAGTCAAAGAGGTCTAGAAATCAATAAAAAGTCAAAGAGGTCTAGAAGTATATAAAGAGTCAAAGAGGTGTAGAAATCAATAAAACGTCAAAGAGGTCTAGAAATATATAAAGAGTCAAAGAGGTCTAGAAATCAATAAAACGTCAAAGAGGTCTAGAAATATATAAAGAGTCAAAGAGGTCTAGAAATCAATAAAAAGTCAAAGAGGTCTAGAAGTATATAAAGAGTCAAAGAGGTCTAGAAATCAATAAAAAGTCAAAGAGGTCTAGAAGTATATAAAGAGTCAAAGAGGTCTAGAAATCAATAAAAAGTCAAAGAGGTCTAGAAGTATATAAAGAGTCAAAGAGGTCTAGAAATCAATAAAAAGTCAAAGAGGTCTAGAAGTATATAAAGAGTCAAAGAGGTCTAGAAATCAATAAAAAGTCAAAGAGGTCTAGAAGTATATAAAGAGTCAAAGAGGTGTAGAAATCAATAAAACGTCAAAGAGGTCTAGAAATATATAAAGAGTCAAAGAGGTCTAGAAATATATAAAGAGTCAAAGAGGTCTAGAAATCAATAAAACGTCAAAGAGGTCTAGAAATAAATAAAGAGTCAAAGAGGTCTAGAAATCAATAAAACGTCAAAGAGGTCTAGAAATATATAAAGAGTCAAAGAGGTCTAGAAATCAATAAAACGTCAAAGAGGTCTAGAAATATATAAAGAGTCAAAGAGGTCTAGAAATCAATAAAAAGTCAAAGAGGTCTAGAAGTATATAAAGAGTCAAAGAGGTCTAGAAATCAATAAAAAGTCAAAGAGGTCTAGAAATCAATAAAAAGTCAAAGAGGTCTAGAAGTATATAAAGAGTCAAAGAGGTGTAGAAATCAATAAAACGTCAAAGAGGTCTAGAAATATATAAAGAGTCAAAGAGGTCTAGAAATATATAAAGAGTCAAAGAGGTCTAGAAATCAATAAAACGTCAAAGAGGTCTAGAAATAAATAAAGAGTCAAAGAGGTCTAGAAATCAATAAAACGTCAAAGAGGTCTAGAAATATATAAAGAGTCAAAGAGGTCTAGAAATCAATAAAACGTCAAAGAGGTCTAGAAATATATAAAGAGTCAAAGAGGTCTAGAAATCAATAAAAAGTCAAAGAGGTCTAGAAGTATATAAAGAGTCAAAGAGGTCTAGAAATCAATAAAAAGTCAAAGAGGTCTAGAAATCAATAAAAAGTCAAAGAGGTCTAGAAGTATATAAAGAGTCAAAGAGGTCTAGAAATCAATAAAAAGTCAAAGAGGTCTAGAAGTATATAAAGAGTCAAAGAGGTCTAGAAATCAATAAAAAGTCAAAGAGGTCTAGAAATATATAAAGAGTCAAAGAGGTCTAGAAATCAATAAAAAGTTAAAGAGGTCTAGAAGTATATAAAGAGTCAAAGAGGTCTAGAAATCAATAAAAAGTCAAAGAGGTCTAGAAATCAATAAAAAGTCAAAGAGGTCTAGAAATCAATAAAAAGTCAAAGAGGTCTAGAAATCTATAAAGAGGTCTAGAAGTATATAAAGAGTCCAAGAGGTCCAGAAGTTTTTAAATAGTCAAAGAGGTCTAAGAAGGAAGTCTATAAAGAGTCAGAGAGGTCTAGAAATCTATAAAGAGTCAAAGAGGCCTTGCAATCTCTATGCATTTCGAACTTTAAATATCAAAACGCTGTCATTTGCAATTAAACTAAGGTGATCATTTTATATAGTATCAAAACTGAAAAAGGATGATTATTTTTATTATTAAAATCGTATTAATATATTTATTAGTATTTATAGTTTGTTAAAATCCTGCCAGCCCGATTTTCATATTACATTGTTTCACATCCGTTATTACTCATAAACACACATCGTAATGTGTTGACATCCTGGAATTCAATATCCACTTGAATAAGGCAGTTCAGGCGTGAGATACTTGCCACGTTTGCTAATATTTTCAATGGCACGGATGTATTATGCAGTATGCATGACGTTATTTGCCAATATATGTTGCATAAAACAATTGTTCTCATCCAAAATTAACAAATTTGTATTCCCTTTGCCGTTGAATAATTGATGCGTTACCTTGTAGTAGATTGTCGAAAATAGTCATGTGATGTGATTTATTCCAGCAATGAAAATGGAAAACTGTGTGTGTTTTTGTGTGTGTGTGTGTGTGTGTGTGTGTGTGTGTGTGTGTCTGTGTGTGTATGTGTGCGTGTGTGTGTCTGTGTGTGTGTGTTGTAGACAACAAGGCAGAGTATGGAGTAATCCATCAGCATTCAAAATCCGTTTTTATCAGTTTGACTAGGTCATACATCAATCTTTGCATATCACGTATATAGCTGAGTGCAAGTCAAGTCTAACAGCAAACTGCAAAGATCCAGATCTGCTGTCGCATAATATGCCGACAGATCGAGGTATATGAAGACCGCCATATCTGGGTCTGCCGTTTCATTATGTGAGGGCAGATCATGGTCTGTGATGTTTACAATTGAATGGACTAATAAGCGGACGTGGGCGGTAGTTTAAATCTGTAAATTGATTGCCGAAACATTTGAAAGTGCACGGTACAGGACGAATTCACTTACGTTGAATTGTAAGTATCTGCGACATGTATAACGCATTTACTTTTAAGTCTAACCCTCGGGCAAGTGCATTGTGTACTTCACGACTTCACATGTAGAAAGGTTCCTAATCATCATTATTGTGACATAAGTCGAACATCCGGGGTAACTATATGGAAAAACAAACAGTAATATAAATTACAATGTTTAATTATAACTATGTGTCTCGTCACCCACCTCGATATTAGCGCTGTACAGAAATTACAATGGCCCGCTGACTTATCTAATCACCGAGCGGTGTATTTATCTAGCATTTTCTTGTCCCCCCAAATGTGGGTCCATGAACTCAGGAATACAGTGTGTTATAGGTTACGGCACATACACTTTCAAACATTTATTAATTCGGCATCTCTAGTCTAGTTTTGATAAAATTTTCACTGCATAGAACTTAACAGTTCTGTGTCAATCACCGTGGTGTTTATAAAGGATTTAATGAAATAAATATCCTAGCTTCTCAAATACGTCAGTTGACATAATAGCAAGGCCCATCAATACAATACTATGCTCCTTGTTATGTGCATTTAATTTGCATTGTGTATTTAAGTTTTTGTTCATGCTTATATATTATATGGGCCCACCTGCCTAGTGATATTTATTTTGTAAACAACCTATTACATAGCTAATATTTGTCGATAAGTGTAGGTTTTGTATTAAGATAATTATCAATTGTAGGCACGTTTACTTAATTTTGAATTACAGATATAGCCTTGAATCTGAACTTAGAATGTTCAAGAAAAGAATTTTGTTTACAATCTGAAGTAATTTTTCGTTAAGATGACAGTATTATATGAAAATGGTAATTGCGACACAGGTGACCTGGAGAGGTATACAAAGTTTTGTTTACAATCTGAAGTAATTTTTCGTTAAGATGACAGTATTATATGAAAATGGTAATTGCGACACAGGTGACCTGGAGAGGTATACAAAGTTGTTTATATCAGTAATTACATTCCTATCTTAACATCAGTCTTCAAAAGTCTCAGGTTGATATGCTTTTCATTTGTGGTAATTTAATTTACTTATTCCAATTATTCATTGGAGTTAAAAAGTGTTCCTTGACTCTATGACTAAATTACTCTCTTGCAACTATTGTGAGTTCATTCAAGGTCATTTTGGATTATATCTTTGTAATACAAAACTGTTAGCACATCGTCACATTTCAGGCTATTGTTGCATCAGTACATTCAACATTGGAAATCATTCTGTAATTCTGTTGGATTACTCTACTTGTTTGGATTTGTGACAGAACTATTTGAAATTTAATTCACAATAATGTAGGTTCTTTTTAAATTTTGACCTTATACTCGGGGAAATAATTTATTTGTTCGATTGTACAAAAAATTGCATGCTTGTGCTCTTTTCTGTTACCGAGTTTAAGATCATACAGTCGTAACAACAGCAGTCCATGCAATGGCAAGGGCTAGAACCATAATCCTATAAACGTGATTTCATGTAATGGCAAGGGCTAGAACTATAATCCTATGCACATGATTTCATGCAATGGCAAGGGCTAGAAGTATAATCATATGCACGTGATTTCATGCAATGGCAAGGGCTAGAACTATAATCCTATCCACGTGATTTCATGCAATGGCAAGGGCTAGAACTATAATCCTATGAACGCGATTTGATGCAATGGCATGGGCTAGAACTATAATCCTATGAACGTGATTTGATGCAATGATAAGAGCTCTCACTACAATCCTACGTTCGTCAATTGATGCAATTGCAAGGGCTAGTATTAAAATTTAACGTATGTCAGTTGATGCAACGGCAAGGGCTAGAACTACAATCCTATGCACGTCAATTGACGCAATTGCAAGGGCTAGTACTAAAATTCAACGTATGTCAATTGATGCAACGGCAAGGGCTAGAACTACAATCCTATGCACGTCAATTGACGCAATTGCAGGGGCTAGTACTAAAATTCAACGTATGTCTCTCTTCCAAAGATCTCTCTTCAAAGACGATGAAGACTACATGAAACTGGTTGTAGTAACTGAAATAGTGAAAGACTGACGCATTGACAAGTTGATCATATTAGATTTAATGACCATAATATGAAAGGTACCATTACTCAGGAATTAAAAATCTGTCCAGACTTGTATTATTAGAACACAGCAGACTGACACAGTTAAGACACCATATCTGTCCAGACTTGTATCATCAGAACACAGCAAACTGACACAGTTAAGACACCACATCTGTCCAGATTTGTATCATAAGAATACAGCAGACGGACACAGGTAAGACACCACATCTGTCCAGACTTGTATCATCAGAACACAGCAGACTGACAAAGTTAAGACACCACATCTGTCCAGACTTGTATCATCAGAACACAGCAGACTGATACAGTTAAGACACCACATCTGTCCAGACTTGTATCATCAGAACACAGCAGACTGATACAGTTAAGACACCACAATTGATCTGATGACTGAACAGAGACTAGTTGTCATATTTAAAAACTATCAAGATCAATAAATTGTTCCGTATGTTGTAATGACTTTGGAAGTATTGTTGTGCCTTAGTCACCGTGTACCGTTATGGAGGAAGCAAGCAGATAAACACATTCCGTCCTGGGTTGGTATAATCTTTAAGTCAGTTCATAAACGTTACAAACCAACCATTACAGATTTGCTGATTACATTTAGGTGTTTGACAAGTGTTTTTGTAGAACAGCTGTATTCACAGACGAACGTGAGAAAAATTGTAACTCGACGTACACAATCCCTGTTTGTGATTGATATACGTTTAACACCGTCTCGAAAGACAAGGTTATATTATGGAATGCATATTATGGAATGCGTATACATGACATATAAATAACATACGTATGCGTAACATGAATTTCATGCAACAGGAATATATTCGAATATTTACTCATACCTTGTCAGACATGGAGGGTCATCTGTTCTGGAAGACGCTTTTAGAAAATGACACAAAATGATGAAATATACACCAAATAACACTAACATATATATTTTATTCAGTAATGAATTCGTGGATGATAGGCTCATGATAGATGAAAACGTAGAAAGTGCAATCAGCAAAGCTGCTTAGGAAAATACTAGAGAAAAGGACAATTACATAAGTAAACAACTTTCTGTTCATACGCCAATCCCAAGAGCAGTTCGCTAGAATTCCCAACATGACGAGAACTAAATATTTGATAGGAATGATACATAAGACATCTACCCATTAGATGATATAGTTTTAAAAATTTAATGCAATAGCTATAACGTCCAAAAGAAAGTATATTAAGGTTAGCACTCATATTCTATGAAAACAACCAGTAAGTGCATAATAAATTGTCAAACATTTCTGTTGTATGCCATCACTGACAAGTTTACAAACGCATGCATGAAACACTACAAACGTGACCAAGCACATTATTACAGCGCATCTGGACTAAAGCGAGTTTAAATATAGATATCCAGCGTTTGATATTGTGGCAGATTATGACATTTATTTCATGATCGAGTGTGGAATTCATATATAACACAACACAGATATGTAAAAGCAAATAATGAATTATAGACATGGGTAGAAATATCAAACTGGACTGGGAGTTCCAGTATTTATGTCCTTCATTATGTAACAATACAATCCTAACCGCTATCCTTGGGCAAGCATTCAAGACATGTCAGTGGCTTGTGTTGGTGATTACGTAACACATTAGACTGACAAACACAGCTTTACGCAGTTCGGATTCTAGGCGAAGATTTGCAGGATTTACATTATTACGTTGCTGAGTTGTATATCCCGCGCAACTCGTTAGCAGCTCCACCGAAGAAAAAAAACAACACAAACCTCGTCACGATCAGATAATTAGTGAAATGGATTTGAAGATGGCAACACATTTGCACTACAGATCCAAGGACTAACAATTAACTCTTAAAATACTTACACCAAATTGAAATTATTTATCTCCGTTAAACACGAATTCGTGTGTACGATAATGCAAAAAAAAAAAAAAAAAAAAAAAAAAAAATATTAAACTATACGTACAGTTGGGTTTGAAACCGAGGAAGGTACACACAGTTCTCTTTCTGAAATGACAAGTCATTCACATACCTGAATGAAAGTTTGAGGCAACCTGGCTGAAATCATAAACATACATGAGGACTAGGCTGAGGTGTGTGTGTGTGTGTGTGTGTGTGTGTGTGTGTGTGTGTGATTTGGATTTTTAACGTAACTTTACTAAATGTTCAGTCATATCGCTAAAATATCTGCAGTGTGACAGTTTATAGTGATGTCTAGCACTGGGCGAATCATGCCACAGACATGTAGCATCATGTTCCACCACGTCACATTATCCTGCCACCAGGCCGACCAGTCCTAACACTAACCTCTTAATGCTGAGCGCCAAGCGAGGCAGCTGTTAGTACCATTTTTATAGGTTTTTGGTATGACTCGGCCAGGGTTCTACCCTAGACCTACCGCATCCGAGGCGGACGCTCTAACCACTAGGCCACCGGAGCGGTACGTTGACGTAATATTCTATAATGGTTTTAAACAGGAATTCAAGTTAATAAACAGCTCCGTATATAAAAGCAGCAATAAACATATGTACAGACGACCATTTGAAAGTCTGCCAAAGGTATAAAGCGCTGCATGATCAAAATGAACTTATGATTTCAAACGTATCCAAAATTTGTATATCAATGGTAACATTACCAGGAAAGGCTTTTACGTAGATAATGAAATCACTCAATGTATAGCAGCAACATGAGCATCGTAGCATTGTATGTGTATGGTGACAATCCTTTCTGAACCAACGAAAATGCATTATCTTCAGGAGATGTAAGGACTTTATATTTGAATAGAAACGTGATTCATGAAATCATTTTTGTATTCCCTGTCAAAGTATTTACTATTTCTACATCGACTACTATGCAATCATTTTGAATGAAAATAGTTTCCATTGCCAGTTTGTTTGCTTCTTATAGAAGACAATCCTCGCAATGTTGTCATTGTCAACATTCACCTTCACAGATATTGCAAAATATCTACCACTAAAAATAATTTGGCTTATTATATACATGATCAACGTTGTCACACTAATTAGTGATAAACAAAATATGTTACATTGGAAGATATCTATATAAACTTAATGATTTTGTCTGGATTTAGTACTATCACAATTTCATCTTTGAATGATTACTTTCCATCATAAGCATTCTTGTATAGAACCATTGGACAGATACTAGCGATTTAACAGAAAATGTCTTTGTATTAGGATGTTATCAGGCTTTGGTGGAAACATAGTTTTAGTTTTTTTTAAAAAACTCAGGCTCTATCCGACTTTGGTGTAAACATAGCTTGTTTTTTATTCAGCCTCTATCAGACTTTGATGCAAACATGGTCTTTGTGCAATTAGTCATTCCGCACGTTATCATGTTACGGCTTCACTCATTTTTTTTTGTAAATGCCGTTCATTCAAATATATTTATACATAGCAAACTAAGAACTGATTTTACTGTTTATTTTGAGTGTTAACCTGACCATCATACAAAATATGTAAAACATGTTGTGAGGATCAACATTGCCTATTCTACTGATTTGAAAATAAATACACTGTTGCACGTTAGATAATGTATTACTGTACCCTGCAATGAGTTATCACGTTGTACTTCTCAAATCAATCCAGATACAATGAACGTTAGCAAATACATTGTTAGCATCCAAGTTATTAAAGAGTGTTTTCATCATCATCATCATCATCATCATCATCATCATCATTATTTATATTATTATTATTACTATTATTATTATTATTATTATTATTGGTGGTGGTGGTGGTGGTATTTTTTAATTCTGTAAACTGTTGTATCCATAGAGAACCCTGGGGATAAAACATGTTCTGCAGACTTCATATAGTCATTAAAACAAAGTTTTCTACTGTCGAGTTTAAGCAACATTTAAGGATCCCTTTGTAAGTTATTTCTGTACAGTATTACCACATCACTCATCACTGATTATGTGAGAATCAAGCATACATTTCTCAAGTGTCGTATTTGATGCTATATCGCTGATTCTCTCTTTCTCTCATGAAAGAAAAGCGCCCCCATGTTAATATTTGTCTTTTGTCGATTAAGCAATCGATTAAGAGGTAATCTTAAGTACCGAAGAAAAGCAATTTACAATTAGTAATTAAACTTTGCTACCTTTTACCACTTCAGCTACTTTGGAAGAATGTAATGTTAAATATGAACGGAGATGTATGTGGACACAGGAGAAAATGATTGATGTGTATATGGATGTCCAGTGTCCAGCCAACAACCAAAAATAGATTATGCAACGGTATTTTGGGCATTTGCAGGTACTGATGTAAGTACTAAAGTTTTCACTCGTGATTTCCTGTTTAGTCCCGCTTGTTCTAACCCACACAAATTTTAATGTTATTTTAATATTATAGGATATTGTATTTTCTCACCCATGCGACAGAGAAATCTACGTGTTATGCTAACCTTACTTTTCCTATCACAGTCTGGTTATCTCAGACCAGTAGTCTCAGTCATGGTGTCCACGCGCTAGGGACTACTTTTATCAAGGGACGCAAGCACTCTTGTCTTCTGCTTGGTCCGATGGAGTTGTTTTCCGATCAAACAAACGCGGACACTTAGGACATTTTTGGAAGAGAGAAACAAATAACTTACAAAATAAGATTTACTAAATCCGATAAAGATAAAACAAAAAGAAAATGGGATACAATCTAGGGAATATGTCGGAGAGCACAAATCGTCAATGTTTTCACCATTGTTCACCTTTAGCATATCCTTCCACTACTAATAGGAAAACTTGCCGCATTTCCAATACAGAAAATATAAATTGTCCACCAGATCCGCATATGGTTATATGATAGGGTCTGTATTTTGGATGTTGTTACATAGGGGTAATTTTGCAATCAATATTAATTACAACACCAGTATGTCACAAGTAGTTTCACCTCCTCCAACGAAAAGGACAGTTATATACTGTAGTGACACATATTTCTAATTACCCATGAATAATCCAATCACGGTCACCCATGCTACAAGTGACTCTTCGTTGTGGCCTACATAGAGCTATGTACCCAGTATGGTTTCATTATTAACAATTTAACCTCTCAAAATTAGAACCGATGGAAATGAAACATTTTCTTTTTATAAATATTAAATTATTAATAGTTATTTACATATAACATCCATATATTAAATGTGGTACTTCCTCAGTACTATCAAACGTTTTATGTAGGTTTTGTTTTCTGGGTGGGTCACGCGTAAAAATTGTATACTTCGGATGGAACGGTCGCGCAACAGCCCTCACTAACATATTTGTAATAATGCTCCGCATGTACACATTTGCGCGTGAACTATATTGCATAAGTGAAGAATTCTTTTCACATTCTAGGAAATTATTCTGTGAGGAAAACAATCAACTTTATGGTTTGCACCGACAAAAGGAAATCCCAGCCGCGGGATTACATTATGTGTCTTCACATTAGGCAAGCCTCGTGGGGAGACAAATAATGTAACCCTTGACTGGGATTTCCTTGTCTCGGTGCAAATCGCAGTATAGATTCTATTTGTGTTTCACATTCATTTTACCCAGATTGTTTACCGCTACAATGTTAGTATCTCCTTTCGCCTGCATATCGATCCAGATGAAAGAACTACCAAGAACAATCATGATTCTTTGGTTTAGTTTTGATATACAAACATTTGTACTATTTAACGCTGCCCTGTGCGTGTAACACAATTATGCGTTGGATTGATGTATTTAAATCCTTTCACATCTTCTGCGTCTTTGGAGTTATATCTGTACAGTACGTAGCAACCCTTACTATTAATTACGCTGAAACTAGAATAGTTCCTATACATACAAACACACAGACATACACACAAACTAACTTGCACATTCCACGCAGCCCTGGCTGCTCCGCCCATCGTCCTTAGAGTTCATAATATTTACGTGCGGCTTGATTTTCTGAAAGAGCATGCATTGTAGCCAACATTTAAGAATAAATGTTTAAAAACAACAAGGAAACCAATAACAGTATTTGCTAGCAATCCAGCAATATTCCTAGAGGACGCCCGTCATTCATGGTACCAGCCAGTATTTCTAAAAGTAACTCACTATTTCCTTGCACTCCGCCAGTATATTTGGTATTGCTTGTAATTGCCCAGTATTCTTGCTGTTTAGGTGTAACAGCCAGGATAGGATTCCTGGAAAGGCCATCATGACAGGAAATTTGGTTATATAATATTTCACCGCTATGGTATAGGACAAGTGGAGATGCTTCGGCCATTCGTATGTACAATCCATTATTTTCACCAGCGAGACTGGGACGCCAAACTGGCGAAATATATGAAAAGTTTCTGCGAGTTAGGAAACGAGGATCATCCTGGTCCTGAAAAGTCATGGAAGCTGGACGTCAGGATGACCGCTGGTACCAGACGAATTGTGACAAAAGGTTTGTTGCACATTTCTGCGGAAATGTGGAATACTGGGCAGATTGGCATGGAAAATACTTTGGTTCTAGAACCAAAGGAGACCTGCACCCATGTTAGTTCTGCACAGCCGGTTCTATGACAATGGGAGTGCTGCAACAGCCACAATAGTTACAGAAGAGCACGCAACGATAGCCCTTATCCTATCTTCTTTTGTTGTTTGCATGTTAAGCTCTGACTCATCTGATGCTATGGAGCAGAGAAACAGTTCTCCATACCTCCAAAGCATTTGACCTTGGCCTGGAAAAGTGACCACAGACTGGGGTCTGCATGTCGGTTGTGGGCTCCGCATGTTCTTTGCATTACTTGAGGAATATAACTGTTCGGACGATCTCTCGAAATGTGATTTGCGCGACCCGGTGACACATGTACTCTCCAGATGTATATGGATTATTTGAACATGTTTGCGTCTGTGACATATGCATAAGTGAGCAACCCTCGGACGAAGGGTTCTTGGTTTTTGTAAAATTACATCTTCTAGTTTTATGTGTTTGCTCTAGCACTGCCTAGCAGCATCTGCAACTTAGCGAGGCGCGCAGAACATGAAGCGTCGAGCACGCAAAGACAGTTCTATAATCTGTTTTGTCAAATGAGACCACGAAATAATTGTCATACCTCAATGACTGTGACTCAAAGAAAATCAAACAGAACGAAGCGTGAACACATTGTAAGGTTCTTTTCATAACCTGTAGTTGCACTCGCAAGCAATCATCTCCAACCTACCGTGTAGTCGAAACTACATCTTGGGCCTCATTCACGGCCGTCACGCTTTTTCAGCTATTAACAACGCGTCTAATCAACCTAGTCATGGCATAGCATCCTTCAAACCACTACACTTATTATGTTGCCAGATCTATTTGCTGTCGTGTGGGCCGGTCGCCTGTAGCTCAGCATTTTTATTGAGACTACTTCTTATGCCGATCCGTTGGCCATCGCTCAGAGCTGTTTGAATTTTTCTGTTATGGACTGAAGAGCGTGTTGTCGAACGCACTGCGAATCTGGGAATGTATCTTATAGGCTTATGCTGAAACGATAAATTATACGTAAGCCAGCTCGCTGCTACATTTTGGTAATACTATGGCCTGTTCTTCTGATACAGTGTGGTACTATTCTTCCTATCGGCTATTACTGCAGGCGTCAGTCGCGCTGTTGCGTGAAAATTGTGGAAGTTTGAGGATCAGACTTTATCTTAGCTGTCCCGGAAAGGATATTGTTTCTAGGATGTCGACACGGAACATAGAGCAGGGAAAGAACACGAAGTTTGCGACTACCAACTAATGTGCTTTTTCCCAGTGTTCTCGATTTGTATGTGCGACTTTGTTAGCCTGATTTGAAAGCCTGCTACTCTTCCGGTGGAGGTGTGTGCGTACCACGTGACAAAGATCTATCTGCCATAACAAACCACCAGTATAGCTCTTGCCTAGATTTGCTTATTGACTGTATGGGAGTTCTGCCACGACGAGTTCTTCTTCCATGGGATAAACCAGGTATATGATGTATTAGACAGCATCTCCGGTGATGTCTGCTGAATGTTCCAAGCTGGTGAGACAAGTAAGTACATATACAACTTTATTCAGGTGCACCCCTTGTTTGCACGTCCGAATGAAGAAAGTTTTGGCGACGTTGTTCGTTGGGGCTGTAAAATTTGTCTGCTGAATTCCCCCCCCCCCCCAAAAAAAAAAGAGTTGCTGAACATCGCCTACCTCGAAGTTATAAATCACTCTTTTGTACCCTGGTTGCGTTATATATAGGCGACATCAGTAACATCTGAAAAAGCTATCGTGTTAGTCCTCTGAACGCAGGTGGTTGACGATTACCTTTTCGGCAAGGATCATCATGCTTTTGTTATGTGGTATGTAGTGCTATTTAGGTGGACGAAAGTTGTGGTATGCTTGCAAGGCAGCCCAATGTATCCCGATCTATCTCTTTCTTAATGTACGTATCGGGTCACTAGCGTGTACACTATGGTCTTGCCTTTCCATAACCATCGCCAAGTCACAAAATCTTAGATTTTATTAGGTTGCCGCGTGCTAGAACCGCCAAGACGACAGAAAAAGATAAACAACATTCTATGCAGAGCTTGGCTAAAGTCAAAACGTGCTATGGTTCCACACCGCACGTATATAATCTGTCAGGCTCTGCATTCTGGGCATTTTCCCAACTAAGAGGTTTCATCTTCTTTCTCATCTAGTTCGTCAGCATGCGAAGCATAGCTTGTGCAAAATTACGAAGCTATTAACGGTTGGCCATCCATTCTTAGACACATCCGTCTCCCATCCTATTTAAGGAAAGGAGATACGGCCTCCCATATATTATGCCTCAGGACAATATGTAAGATAAATTATAAAATAAACAACACCAATACGTAAAATGTGTGACCGGTTTCGCTTTAATGCTTCATCAGACAATACGTATGATGCCATTTCATGTACTTGTCCCACACGTTCACCGCGAACTCGTTCATTTATTCATGTTGTGTGTACGACATATTCCTTGCAACATCTTTTGCATAAATAAAATGTATTTCACAGCTGCTGAAAATAGTGCTGCAAGAATAGTGTTTTCATTCAGCTGGCGATACCAATGCTAAATCAGCCCATTCCCGCTGAGCCCGTTTCGCTTGCTGAACTCAGGCAACAGCACAAAAAAATGGATTCGCCAGTCGCTAAGGTCAGAGGGTGACAAAGTGCCGAAGCTTTGGCTCGGCATCCCTCCTTATTTTACCTTGATAGTAGTAAAACATCATTTGAAAAGTGATTATGGAAATATAATAGACGGGTTTTAATTTTTTTTTAATGTTCAGAGCGTGAAAAAGATGACGATACAAATGAGTTTAACGGAAATGATAATATATTACAGGACATATTAAAAATACACAGCAAAGTGTGGAGAGTTGCAAACAGAAGCTCGGTCAAAAATACAGCACAAAGTGGAGAGAAGAAACAAAGTACATTTGCTGAAGTACACGAGAAAATGTGAAATATGAAAACATAGCATTTTAGGCAAAGGAACCACAATGATGAAAACCACGATTAGCTAGAATTTGAACATAACTGAAGAAGCACATAAAATGAGATATGACATTGATAATACTAGATGTTCCCTCAATGATGTATACCGCAGCGGAAGGTATGAGTGATTATGAACAATACAAAGTTTATATTCTTCCACGTGCTCATTTGATTTCCTTTATAATCAACAAAGAACATTCGTACAGAGGACAAATGTTATACGCATAACAGCAACCGCAAATTGGTCAAGCCATGCTTAAATGCATTAAAGGAAAGACACTGTTCATCGTTATGGAAACCTTCAATCAGCGAGGATTGCTAAAGTCAGTATTCAAATATCATGAACAGTGTTGTCTAATCCAGTTTCGCTGGATGGCAAGCATATATTTGTTACCACTCTTTGGACTTAAATGAAGTAAATAAAAAATATAAACCAAGAAGTTTTGTAATATTCAGTAAATATTTATTCCCCATGAATTCAAAGAGAAAACTTAAAACAACTTGCAGTATAGTGTATGAAATCTTCAATAGTCTTACAAGTCATATCACAAGTCCAAAATTATCGAGTATTCCAAATGATTTCCAGTGGTGTTCCGAATGATGTTCAATCAATTGTGCTGATGTGCCAATATTCTGGAATAATTTGATTTGCTAATAATCTTAATGTATCAGAATGATATAATCCAAAATATCTTTAAATGAATTAAAGTAACTCCAATATAGTTACTTAGTCCCAAAGTTTATGGGCACCTAGTAATTCCAACGAATAAAAGAAATAAATAAATCATCTCAAATGAAAACTGAACACAGCCAAAACAGATTCTACTAAGGCTGGTACTTAAGATTGGAATAATTAATGTTTTTACTACCTTATATAATAAACTACGACACAGGTTAAGAAAATGGATAAGGGTCAAATATTCATTTCCAAATCAGTCCATCTTTTCAACAAGGTCATGTCCTTTAGCAAACAACCAATCAGTAATCAGCTGGCCGGAATTTTCTAGGGGGGAAACCAATGGATTGAAGTCAAATCCCATTAAATTTGTCATCAATGTCACTTATACGCCTTTCAAGGTCAAAAGGCCACATCAACATGTTTACTACTAAATTACCTTGTCTTATAGTATTAACCCAAAGTTGACAAAATTAGCTGTTTGATATGTTTTCTTTCTGATAAATGACTCTCTACATTCATAGAATGAAGACACATAATATAGATATACATAAAATTAGTCATGTTCAGTCAAATCAGTATTTTACATAAAAGTTTCATTTGGCATGTGTGTGACTGTCTGATACATTTGTACATAGTGTATTTTACAAAGCTACAAGTACACATTCTCCAAAGGCGCGACATAAATGTTATGTATTTTATTTGTCAGTCACTGTTTTCAAGATTTCCTATTAGTCGGTGTCCTTTCAGGACAAACGGCATAACACAACAACATATTTGCATTAAATGCAGATAGAGGCCAACCCAGGTAAATGACACAAATCCGGTGAAGCATCAAATTATTATTGATGCCATGTAGTCATATTTCAGTTCAACATGAAAGCTGCTCGAGTTCTCGATCTCAAGATCTTTGCTAATCATTTATGTCACACAATAAATTATAGTATCTTACAACAATATGGGAATTATGGCAGCTCTAACAGGTACAAAGATTCAATCTTTTTCATTTAAATTTGCTTATTTTCTATTTCCTTTCTAACCCGATTTCAGTCATATATTTACCAGTTATTTCTTTCTCTACTCATCACCGTAGAGAGTAATTACTTTTTACTTCAATACAGACAAAACGCAGATGAGAAAGTGTTATGAATAAATTAAAAGTTAGTATTCAAAAAATGACAAGTTGAACCTAAAACTCTTCCAAAACAGATGAATATCGTCGCCGACTATATAGATTTTGAGATACGGAACTACGCAGCCTTGGGGTAGCTTTTCCAATAGCCCTTCTTCTCTACAGAATCTTTACGTACGTTGTCGTCTTTCTATGCTCTGTAATTTACTCTTATTTTGTAACACAGTGTTCATCAGTCAGTAGAATATCGCCTTTACAACCTTTATATAATATTGGTGTTAGGATGTAAATGAATTTAAACTGGTTACTGGATCTCTGTAAAGTATTGTTCTATCCAACGACGCTACTCATTTTCACTATCAGATTAATCGGTAGGAAACACTAACCGTTACAGCATAGTCCAATACCACTTGTAAAAATATATTATATATTGTCGGATTTGTTTGATGTTGTTTCAGTCCGCATCGTGACCTTGTTCATCTAAAATGAACAATTGCATCAACCTTTTACCAGTGTGTGAACTGTCCAACAATTATGTATAATAGTTGTTATGTTTTTGAAAATGTGAACCAATGCTACAAACCACATATCATCCAATGCTTTGATTTACCCCCATATATCTTTATCTTTCATATCATGACTGTCTTGCAGAGATATGACCTAATGGCTCTTCACTGTCTGCCAAATAATGTATTTCTTCGTCTGGCAATGTTCACTAGTACCTGCTCGATAGCCAACACAGCATCTGGTGCAGGCTACCTAAACCTTTGTTTTTGCAGCTTTGTGTTCTTTAGGTCTATTATTGATGAAGTACCCCTACATTCTGGATCTCCAGTCATGATGTAGTGGAATTCTAAAAATTTTGGAGATTAAATTTAATTATTCCGTATTTATACTATCTATACTATTGTTAATTGATGTAAAAGTATCATCATCTGGAAAAGGTATTTTATATTAAGACAGCAGGCAACAAAAACGTTGATTGTACTAGCTCGTTGTCTGTTAAATATATTTCGAAAACTCTTACGAAAAATTCAGGCTGCCCTGTACAGTCAAACTGTGATATGCATTGTTTAGCAATCAGAGTTTAGAATCTAGTCATCAAATATGTTTGATGGTTTGTGTGCAGAAAATGACTTTCAGTCAACAGTTATTTACCTTTTTACCTCATTAAATGCATTTGGAATGTTAATTTTGTTACGGTGAGTTAACTAATACAATGGTATGCTGACTTTGCTGAGGTGAATTTACCGAATCAATGCATTTGGAATATTAACTTTGTTAAGATGAGATAGCTGATTTGAAGCATTTTGAATATTAACTTTGTTATGGTGACTTAACTAATTTAATACATTTGGAATGTTAACTTTTCTAAGGCGAATTAACTAATTCAATACATTTAAATGTGTTGCAGGACATGGGTTATAGAAAGTCCTGCTCAATCAATCGTGTTCATTTAAATTCAAAGATTAGTGTGATAATGGTTTTTTCTTATGCACAAACGTAATCTTCTATTCACTTTTGTTATTTTATTGTTTATATTTTGCTTTTCGTTGGTTTTTTTTACATTCACGTACAATTATTTAGTGCTGTTCATATTCACATGCGAGTATCTAGTGATTGCATGTTTAATTTGTTTCATTTCCCCTAATATAATACGAAATAAACATAATTTCATGTACATAGTCGTTGCATAACTGGTATCTGCATTTCGTTTTGATATTTCCTCTATCATTTTCGATCGGTTACATCTTAGAACATTTGTTCCTTCGTAATTGGCGTAGCTGACGAGGTGCAAACATAATCTTCAAATTAATTGTATCCACATAGTACAAACTTACAATGGTATTTTCTTTATCAGGGTGGTATAAATACATTCTCTTATCGCTTAATTTTGGTTCCTTTTGTTGTAATTCTTTGTGATTGAAGAGTTCATGCATGCTTTAAAAATGAACATGGTAAATATTTTACGCAGGAAATATGTATAGTTGATGGAGTATTTGTGTGCAAATCTGCTATAATTCTCTGAACAAAAGTTTTGAAAGAAGTCTAAATGTTGACATGATTGCGATTAGGTCAACCTCTGTGTGATTCTTGTTACAGTTTATTTTGTTTTATACATTACAAACCAACTTGTAGTCGATGATACTGTATTTTGTTTTTTTGCACAACAAACCAAGTTGTAGTCGATGATATCGTTTTTTGTTTTCAGTTTTTCTAAATGTAGTTAAAATCTACTTTAAAAATGTCGAAGTTGTTTCTTTTCATTTCTTTGTGATTTTATAACGTACCCATCTTGGTGACTGCCTGTATTTTAGTCCTCTTCTCGCTTTCTTACGCGTACCGTTTTGTTTACCCCCGGCCTCTTTGTATGCACTCTTATGAACCTCTGACGATCAATTCAAAATCATCATGCTTGTGTAAGTTAACTCTTTCGTGTTCTAATAAACTAAACTTTTTCCACATCTGTTACACAATAGAAGCTCATTATCTTTCAAACTCGCATGCGTTCATGCCACTTAGTACTTTATTTGTGTATTGTTTTTTCATCGCCTCGTAGTTCAGACGGTGCAACAACTCTTGTTTTCAAAGGAGAACGAGGAGAAATGTTGCTATTACTGGTTCATGGGTATCAAACGATTCATCGTAATATTCGACCCATGAATCTTGGGGTATTTTGTTTGGTTTTTGTTTGAGTGGTCCAGAAACGCTGTCGTTACACTTCTGCTGTTGACTCTACCGACAAGGTGCAATAGAGGCGCAACGGTGCAAGAGAGTTGCTAAGCAACATTCTCCCAACAACTGTAGTCATCAAATTTTAACAGCACTGATTTGGTCACTTTATTTGATAGCGCGAAATTGGTCAAGTCATTAATAGCTTAATTAATCAGATCAGATAGGATTAGGATAACACATTTAATCACGGCACCTGGCTTCTATGTTTTTTTTTCGTTTGGTTGACATCGGCATAGTATTTCGTTTGATCTTCTACCATTTTGTCCTGTTTACAATACCTCATACATTTTCATGTTATTTGTTTCGTGCAGTAGTATATAAGTGAGTAATATTTGGTTTAACGCAGTAGTACGGAAGTGCGTTAAAATAGAGTGGATTTTACACTGGACCCCACAATGTTTAAGAAACCTCTTTATAGAGTACTCTACCATGTAATTTGTTTTCAATCATTAGTGCGGATAAAAGTCAAAGCCCGGTGCTCGTGCTCTTGTTTCGCATGACCGTCCACACTGACTTTCAGTTAGATCACGATGAGTAGACAAAATATAACACAATCCATGCAGAGCACTGGTCGCGGAGAGCAAAAAAATCATGGTGTTTTCACGCGCTCAAGAAACCTCTGCTATAACCACCCACTTTTCGAATTGAATTAAAAGTGTCCAGTACGCAGTCACTTGCATTAGATGACAATTTCTATTATCCAATGTTTAAGAATCCTCTTTTCTAAACAACCCCTGATTGAAATTATTTCAAATTTATTGGTGTCAGCACTCGAATCAATTATCTACGTATGTCAATCTGGAGTACATAAACAGAATAACGAGATGCACGTGCTTTAGCGTTGAAAATATTCTCGAACCGAAGCACAAATGATGTTTACCAGCTTGCAAGATTAGACCAATATGGCCAGTGGAGTACATGGCGCAATATCCTAAGTCAAACAAGTCTGACCAGCTGAATTCAGTGTCAGGTAAGGGCAAATTACACATGCTGTCTAATTTACACTGTACGAATCGTCAATATGCACTTTTATTTTTCGATAGCAATAGTTGTTCACACACATTTGATGTGAATTGCATGCGAACTGGTAACAATAGTATTTGCAAAATGCTTATCGATATTGGCGCCCATCGTGGGTAAATACAAAAGGGAGAGTTCCTTTCGCATCCAACTCCATTCCACCCACCCTAACCAAATGAAAAAGCCGGACCCTATTTCGTACCCTGACCCCAAGGCTGCTTTTCTCCTTTTTCAACATACGCAAATTTTACAGGCATATGCATAAATAATCTTTGAAATTGTTTTGGGGATGCTAAAGGAAACTTACGTATACAGAGACGAGATTCAATAAATGTAAACAAGAACAGAGAGGCTAATACACTGTAATTGCTAAATAAAGGTCTGAGAATTCTTGGATATTGAATGTGATCTTGCCACAGAAAGCATTTATGGAACTTTATTATTTATAGACAACAAATTAAAGCCGAACTAATTGCACAAGTTTTGGGGGAATTTCCTACCTCGGACACCTGTCTAACGAACTAGTGATCATGAACAGTGTTTACGTTTTAGAACCACGTAGAAGACGAGGAGAGTTATCTCCTTTTAATCAAAATTAGATTTGGATTTTAGTTTGGACATTTTTCATTTGGTCGCGACAAAACATTGTATGATATACAGAGTTTAACATACACTGGTACTTGTCGCACAAGAGTTTAGAATTATATTAACCATCAGTCGTATCTGTGGAGCAGTGCAAAATGATAATATACATGTCTTTGGAGAGCACAGTATTCAGAACATTACTAAATAAGTCATAAACCTTTCCAACGTATACAATAATAAATAAAACAAACTGAATTCACTGTTAAATGTGTCTGCGACGGGATTCGAACTGTCGTCCTTTAACCTTCCGGTATATGTATTAGCAATTGCGATGTGTCAGCGACAAATAGGCCACATAAAAGGTACATTCATTACTACCTAAACTACCTATTGACAAAGGATGCTATGATAGGGTTCAGAGACAGCAAAGGATGCTATGATAGGGTTCAGAGACAGCAAAGGATGCTATGATAGGGTTTAGAGACAGGTTAACACAAATGTGAAAGTCAGTACACATCCTTGATTTGCTTGCTTATAACATGGATCAATCACAAAAAAAATATGCATATCAGGCCATACTGTTGGACTTGACAAAAGCTGACAAAAACAACACTCCAACAAATGGATGGAGACCTTCTTATTACGGACATTTGCAGTTTAGTATAGAATGGATGTATGACCATAAAGGTAGCTTAAAGTTACAGAAAGCCCAAATAATGCAGCCAAACAAAAACAAAAAAAAAACAAAAAAAAAAAAAAAACAGTAAATCGTACAAACATTCAAACTGTTAAATGCGCCAAACGTTTAGGCGATCTTGTCAATAGTATTTTTCCTGGTCCAACAAATTTACAAAAATATCAAAGAAAATATGAATTTAAAAAGGAGTTCGGGGCCCCGAGTGGCCGAGTGGTCTAAAGCGCTCACCGTTACGGATCACTGCCATCTCACCTCTGTCTGCGTCGGTTCGAGTCTCAGATTCGGCTATTGTGGTTATGTGAGAAAGCTTGCCAGTAGCTTCTCGTGGGTCGGTGGTTCTTTCCGGGGGTTTTCCGGGTTCTTCCTCCACCATTAATACTGGCCGCCATGTATAGCCTATCTTGTGCTGAAAAATGGCGTTAAATCCTACAACAACGACAATAAAAAGGAGTTCAATGTTTTATGTTCGAGCAATAACTTCAAAATATATACATATGTTTGTCCACATTTTGTCTTCTGCTATACGGGTTGTAGAGAACCTCAAAATTCGTCTTAAAAAAAGAAATTTTACACATTAGAGAAAAATAAAAATCATCCATGATGATATTAAGTGTCAAGGAGTACATAATCCAGTGCAAACAGAGATATATATATAGTACGGTACGAGGAGTACAAGATCGAGAGCAGATAACGATATATAGTATAGCACAGAGAGCATACCATCGAGTGCAAACAACGATATTTTAGTATGCCAGAAGGAGTGCACCACTGATTGCAAACAACGATATAGTACTTTACGAGGAGTGCACGATCGAATGCAAACAACGATATATAGTACGGTACGAGGAGTTCACGATCGAGTGCAAACAACGATATATATCATAGCACAAGGGGTATACTATGTATCGTGTACTCCTCGTGCCATACTAGTCATGGTATGAAGAGTTCACGATCGAGTGCAATCAGCGATATAGCACATGGAGTACACAATCGAGTACAAACAACAATATATATAGTACGGTACGAGGAGTACACAATCGAGAGCAAACAACGATATATAGTATAGCACAGAGAGAATACCATCGAGTGCAAACAACGATATTTTAGTATGGCAGAAGGAGTGCACCATCGAGTGCAAACAACGATATTTTAGCATGGCAGAAGGAGTGCACCATCGAGTGCAAACAACGATATATAGTATAGCACTATCGATGATACATAGCCAAGCAAAATTTCTAACAGTATTGTAAGATATCTTTTTGCTTACGAAGTTCGAATGGCATTAGTTTGTGGCATGTTATTAAACAAGAACCTCATGTTTCAGCTCTTAAGAAATTGTATTTCAGCAGATCAGTGTGTGTGTGTGTGTGTGTGTGTGTATGCGTGCGTGCATGGGAGGTGATTTGGATTTTAACTCAGCTTTAACAATTGTTAAGTCATTTCGCTTCGATGTCTGCAGAATGGCAGTTTATGGTTATGTTTAGCAGTGGGACATCATGCCGCAGACATGTAGCATCATGTCCCACCCAGTCACATTATCCTGACACCAGGCCGACCAGTCCTAACACTGACCTCTTAATGCCGAACGCCATGCGAGGCAGCTGCTAGTACCATTTTTATAAGTCTTTGGTATGACTCGGCCGGGGTTCGAACCCGCGACCACCCGGATCCTAGGCAGACGCTCTAACTATTTAGGCCACCGGAGCGGTCCCTGTAGATAAGTAAAATAATCAATCCTGATTTTACGAACGCACATTTGTAAAAGGTTGCTGTGATATATCTTTGTGATAACATCATTGTAATATTGTGTAATTTGTGTTCTGTTTTGTATTTAGTCTTCGTCTATGCAGGAGATGTTAACCTTGTAGACGTTTACTAATTAAATGTATATTTGTACATTTGTGTTTGAATTGCAAAGTTGAAATTTAAACTAGTAGCTAATTAGGGTAGCCTTGATAAAAATGTTTGTTATTAGTATTATCATCATGATAATTATTATTATCATTCTTATTATTATTATTATTATTATTATTATTATAAATTTTTCTTCGCACGTAGTAGTCATATATTCAAATCATAGTGGCAGCTGAAGATACGGGTTCAGGAGCCTCAACATCACGTGTTTAAGGAGTCACTTCAAAGATAAATGTTAATGTTGTAGACAGTCATTTCTTGATGAAGTTTAAGAAACTAAGAACGAAAGGAGGAAAAGAGGATAGGGACCTCACCTACGCCAATTAAGAGTTTAACGTTGTTTTTTTTCTGAGTTGATCGTGGTATAAACTGTCAGTTGCCAACTCGCATGGCAAATAACGCCCGATGGGCGTTATGTAAGCTGTGTGAGTCGGCAACTGAGAGTTTATACCACGATAAACAAAAAAAAAAAAAAAAAAAAAAAACAACGTTAAACTCTTATAATTGAAATTTCAATCATTCATTATGATATTTTGTTTAAAAAAACATAAATCTTAATTGAGCGTAGTAATACATGTTTAGGGTTTTCTATTACGTAGCATTTATAACACTTGGGATTGTCCTGCTTAATCGTAAAGTCATCATAATACCAGTCCTTCAACCAATGGAAGCCAAATTTATTCAATTATTTTTTACAAAAATTGTTAGAATGTTCTTTTCCTTTAATGCTTATTTCGTGTCTGCCTTCACTGGCAGTGTTTCTCTTATGCTGTACACTTGACTCTATAGAATTGGGTATTCTCAGAAAAGTAGTTCTCCTTACAGTTCATACAGAAATAAACGCAATTCATTTTGATCACGTGGTAACATTCTGACCAATGGAAATGTTACTTTCCTTTACCAGCTACTGGCGTTGCAATTATTGAGACATCACTGAAGAAACCTCAATTCAAAATGCAAGGAAAAAAGAAAGCTGAACCCGTCTTAGGCCATATTATGACATAAAACTGGCTTGACGTCACATAATTTATATAAAGGTGCAGAACAAAATCTGAATTTCATATTTGTTGGCAATTCTAGAACAAGTGTAATAAGCCTGTTCAACTGTACGGGGAAAAAATCCCCACACAAAAGGAAAGTAGAAACGTCAAGATCAAAATTAGGGTAGGTTTTAATAGGAAGTCCTATTACCAGTGGCGTAGCAAGTCCCCCCACCCCCGTCCCACCCAAAAGATACATATAAGGACATGGGTCACACTGTATGGTTCCGTTTATAGATATGGTGGAATAGAAATCGAGAGACATGGAAAATAAAAAGAGCATTTCATATCCACTTTAAGTATGAAAGAAATAGGTAGAAACGTACCTAAACGTGTTTTTCTTCATTCTTTTAAAGAGAAAACCTTTAGACCTCTGGCCCATAACACAAAATGCAATAAAACAGTATAATACAGTTGGCCATAAACAGTATAGTAAAATACATTTGTTTCCAAAGACCAGTCTGTAAAATAATTGAAGAAAAAATATCCCAGTTATCTCAGATATCTAAATTTTAATTCGTGTGTGCCTGTGTCGAGGATAGATTTATACAATGACGGAATGAATGAAGTTTAGAGATCTTCAACAGGGATGACATTGGTGAACTCTGCAAAGTAGTGTCCCACCAAGGCACACAAACTGGCAAGCAAATACGCATGAGGACTATAAGTGTGTAATGAGGATAATAAGTGTGCACTGAGGACAACAGATGTGCAATGAGGACAATAAGTATGTAATGAGGACAATAGGTATGCAATGAGGACAATAGGTATGCAATGAGGACAATAGGTGTGGAATGAGGACCATAAGTGTGTAATGAGGATAATAAGCCTGCAATGAGGACAATAAGTGTGCATTGAGGATAATAAGTGTGCAATGAGGACAATAAGTGTGCATTGAGGATAATAAGTGTGTAATGAGGATAATAAGTGTGCAATGAGGACAATAAGTGTGCATTGAGGATAATAAGTGTGCAATGAGGACAATAAGTGTGCATTGAGGATAATAAGTGTGTAATGAGGATAATAAGTGTGCAATGAGGACAATAAGTGTGCATTCAGGATAATAAGTGTGTAATGAGGATAATAAGCGTACAATGAGGACAACAGGTGTGCAATGAGGACAATAAGCGTGCACTGAGGACAATAGGTGTGCATTGAGGATAATAAGTGCGTAATGAGGATAATAAGTGTGCAATGAGGACAATAAGTGTGCAATGAGGATAATAGGTGTGCAGTGAGGATAATAAGTGTGCAATGAGGACAATAGGTGTGCAATGAGGATAATAAGCGTGCAATGAGGACAATAGGTGTGCAATGAGTATAATAAGTGTGCAATGAGGATAATAAGCGTGCAATGAGGACAATAAGTGTGCAATGAGGATAATAAGCGTGTAATGAGGACAATAGGTGTGCAATGAGGACAATAACTGTGTAGTGAGGACAATAGGTGTGTAATGATGATAACACTGGTCAACAGTGAAATCATTACTGACTTGAAAAGGCCCTAATCTGTAGTATTTTGGTGTGCCGAACACGAATATAACCGTGAAAAATTTGTATTGGCTCTCGTTTTGAAGATATTCATATACCTCATTTTCTATGTTTCACTGTGTAAATTTCTCCAGTAGGACTGCAGCAACATCCGGAATAATGATGTAACATTGCATAATACCATCATGCTCACATCATCCACAGTTGATTGCATCATTTTCTGATGCAATGCAATACTAATGCCATGCGGCTGCTGAAGTAAGTTGACGTCAGCAGTGTACTATACATGTGTAGGCCTATTATACTAATGCCAGGCGGCTGCTGAAGCTGACGTAAGCAGTGTACTATATAAAGCCCAATCAGATAGGTTCAGCATTTAAAATATTTTAGACGTTGTGCGAGACAGTTCAAGCTACTGTTACATAAAACTTATTATTTTATCCATTTACGTACAATAAAGAACAGTAATGCCTCGAAAGTGTGTTAATACCGCGGACAATTTTTGCTATATTTGTGGGGAAGTGACATTTGCCAACCAGAAGAAAAGTATCAATTCTCAAGTGAAGAAGGCATATCATCTTTACTTCGGATGCAAGGTTGGTGACCAAGACAAGCCTTGGGCTCCGCATATATGCTGTGCTACATGTACAACACAGCTTTCACAGTGGTTGAATTGCAAAAGGTCATCAATGCCGTTTGCAGTCCCAATGGTGTGGAGAGAGCCAAGCAACCACCTAAATGACTGTTACTTCTGCTTGGTTCCTCCTCTTTCCGGCGGAATAACGAAGCGAAAGAAGTCGAGAATAGTCTACCCAAACATTCCGTCTGCATTGAGACCAGTTCCACATGCTGAGGGACTTCCTATTCCAGAACCTCCAGCAGAATATTCTCTTGATTCATCTGACGAAGACAAAGGTGAGTCGACCTGTTCTTCTCCTGGTCCATCAGCATGCAGTGATCCAGATTTTCACTGTGGTGCATCATCAACCCCACACAGAATAACACAGGAAGAACTAAATGACCTGATTCGTGATTTGGACTTATCAAAGAACAAGGCAGAATTGCTAGGATCAAGACTCCAACAATGGAATCTTCTAGAAGATGTCACAATTACTGCATATCGAAAGCGCCACCAGCAATTGGAGCCTTTCTTCAGAAAGGAAAGTAATCTGATATTCTGTTCCGATATTGAGGGCCTCATGAATGCTTTAAAAATCACTCATGACCCACAAGAATGGAGACTATTTGTGGACTCTTCGAAACTGAGTCTCAAGGCTGTGCTTTTGCACAATGGAAACATTCTTCCATCTATTCCAGTAGCGTATGCTGTCCACATGAAAGAGACATACGATAACTTAAGGCAGCTACTGAATTCCATTGAGTATAACAAGTACAGCTGGCACCTCTGTGGTGATTTGAAGGTAGTTGCCCTTTTAATGGGACTGCAGCAAGGATATACAAAATACATGTGTTTCTTATGCGAGTGGGATAGCCGAGCAAGGGAAATGCACTACATGAGGAAGGAATGGACTCACAGGCAGAATGTAGCCATTGGAGAGAAGAATATCCAACACCCAGCTCTGGTTGAGGCTCAGAAAATCTTGCTACCACCCCTTCACATCAAACTAGGTTTGATGAAGAACTTCGTGAAAGCCATTGACCGGACTTTGCCAGCATTCCGATACCTGCATGAAAAATTCCCTCGACTCAGCGAAGCAAAGATTAAAGAGGGAGTTTTTGTGGGTCCTCAGATTCGAGAGCTTTTCAAAGATGACCGGTTCAACAACTTGCTGGAAGGTGACGCGAAACAAGCATGGAATGCTTTTCGCCTAGTTTCTACAAACTTCCTCGGAAATGTTAGGGCAGAAAACTATAAGGAACTAGTAGAAGACATGTTGATGAAGTATAAGAAACTTGGCTGCAATATGTCTCTAAAGATTCACTTCCTTCATTCCCATTTGGATTTCTTTCCTAGCAACTGTGGTATTGTTAGTGATGAACACGGCGAACGTTTTCATCAAGATATCGCAACAATGGAACAAAGATACCAGGGAAAATGGTCCACTACAATGCTGGCTGACTACAGCTGGACACTCTCAGAGATGCTCCCGAACAGCTGTACAAGAGACAGGCGAAGAAATCTAAGATGTAGTCAATGACTTGATTTTTTATAGGTAGGCTATTACAGTTGACCTTTTACTATTGGAATGCATTTCGTTATGTAAACATTAATTTCTTGCAGATTACAAAAAAACTAGAGCCAATTTTGCAATTTGACTGTCATATTCGTGTTCAGCACATAAAAATTGATAAGAATTGACTAATTTTATTTCAGTAACATGACTTTTGTAAAAATTTGTTGTCCAGTGTAATAGGTGTGCAATGAGGATAATAAGCGTGCAGTGAGGACAATAGGTGTGCATTGAGGATAATAAGTGTGTAATGAGGACAATAAGTGTGCATTGAGGATAATAAGTGTGTAATGAGGACAATAAGTGTGTAATGAGGACAATAAGTGTGCAATGAGGATAATAAGTGTGCAATGAGGACAATAAGTGTGCATTGAGGATAATAGGTGTGCAATGAGGATAATAAGCGTGCAATGAGGACAATAAGTGTGCAATGAGGACAATAAGTCTGCAGTGAGGACAATAGGTGTGCAGTGAGGATAATAAGCGTGCAATGAGGATAATAAGTGTGCAGTGAGGATAATAGGTGTGCAGTGTGGATAATAAGTGTGCAGTGAGGATAATAAGTGTGCAGTGAGGATAATAAGTGTGCAATGAGGACAATAAGTGTGTAATGAGGATAATAAGCGTGCAATGAGGACAATAAGTGTGTAATGAGGACAATAAGTGTGCAATGAGGATAATAAGTGCAATGAGGACAATAAGTGTGCAATGAGGATAATAAGTGTGCAATGAGGATAATAAGCGTGCAGTGGGGACAATAGGTGTGCAATGAGGACAATAACTGTGCAGTGAAGGACAATATTTTCAATATTTCGGTACTGAATGCTGATTTGTATTCCCTCGCTTCCAGATAATGGAGAATAATGTGATGCAGTGTGTCCGTCCACATGCATGTGTGCAACGCCTCTGAACTCCTCTCACAGTTCTACACTTTAGCTATCCCACATGTCTGAGCGTAAATTAAAGAAAAAAAATTGTCAAGAGAGAATAGCGAACATATTTCTTCTAATATGTGCAAAACTAATCATTTTCGCACCTCAATAAAATATATTCATTAGTAAGTCAGTACAAGTAAATATCCGTAATACATCCTCCATACATTACTCCACTCTACAACCCACCTGCTCAGCCAAACAGGTTGAATCTGCTAATATTTTTCCGGGCTTGGAAACAAACCCAGAGATATGGCGGGGCCCCGAGTGGCCGAATGGTCTAAAGCGCTCATCGTTACGGATCACTGCCATCTCACCTCTGTCTGCGTGGGTTCGAGTCCAAGGCTCGGCTAGCGTGGGTAAGTGGGAAAGCCTGCCAGTAGCTTCCCGTGGGTCGGTGGTTCTTCCCTGGGTTTTCCAGGGCTCTTCCTCCACCAGTTATACTGGCCGCCATGTATAGCCTATCTTGTGCTGAAAAATGGCGTTAAACCCTAGAACAACAACAACAACAACAAGAAGAGAGATATGGCAAATTGACTTGGTCTGGCTTTCAAAAAAATATGACCGCGTGAATTCTGAGTAAGCATTTATTTTACCACATTCATCTAAAAATATAAAACCGAACCATCCAAACTTTTGTGAAGACATTAAACCAGGATGATAAATCGACTATAGTTTTAACGGCTATATCTTGTCTTCGACTATCTTAGAATCAACATAGAATACTGTCACGTACGTTAAGAAAGGTAATCAATCTTCATTCCATAAACTTCTGTATTTCAGACATCCTGGCGAGGACTAACACACTGGCGCCATTTATATGGAGACGTGCACACGTGACACGGCTGGATATTGATTTGATACTCCATCTTATTTTGGCGACGTTCGAGAGAATCATCGGGCAAGATCTGCCTAGTATGTAAGATTTTTCCCCCCACTCATGCCTCAGGAAAAGGTTAGGGACAATCAAACAAATGTTATCTTGTTTTGTGTACCTATGTGTGCCTTCTATATCTTTGATCTCTGCCTAGGTAGGTGTTCAAGCAGGCAGTAGCAACGGTGACAGCCCAAAGGCAATATTATCGGTAAGCATTAGCAACGACAACACTTGGGGAAAAGGGGGCCACTAAAGGGTTGATCATTCATTTATCGGCTCTTATCACATAACGACAATAATGCTGGGGGTGGTAATATTTACACTCAAAGTCTGATAGATTTTGTCTTTTCACATTTTGTCTTTTCACATTATTGTCCATAATTACTTCTCCGGTTACCTATGTGGTTAGAGCGTCTGCTTTAAATGCAAAAGTTCGCTGGGTCAAACCCCGACCGAGTCATACCAAAGACAAGAAAAATGGTACTAACATCTGCCTTGCATGTTGCTCAGCATTAAGAGGCTAGTGTTAGAACTGTTCGGCCTGGTGTCAGGATCATGTGACCAGGTGGGAAATAATGCTACATGTCTGCGGCACGATGCCCCAGTGCTAGACATCACTATAAATCGCACACTGGAGACGTCGTAGCGACATGACTGAAATGTTTATAAAGCTACATTAAAAATGCAAATCACTCACACATTATTGTCAGTAATAATGAACTATGGGTTTAGCTAAAAGATATTCTCTTTCGAGGCATTAATTCAGGATACGTGGTCTATTTCCATGCTTACCTCAAGATAACACAGGACTCGAATTATATCTGAACACAACAGTAAACAAATCCACAGAAGGATTTTAAAGGTGGAACGAAATACTTTTGTTGAACACAACCTTAACTAAAACCTTAATTAGTTTGTGGGAAATGTTGGATATATATGTATTGTTCGATCGTTATAATTCATGGCATCATTGCAAAGCATTTATTACAGTGCAAGCAGCAGGGAAGTTTAACAGACCAGTGCGTCCAGCCAAAATAAACCTTCCTACGCGAACTTTCTCCGTAGAAGCCTCAGAATTCAAAAATAAAGCCTTCTACGGAAGCTAATTTTCATGCATTTCAGACCGGATGCATCGGTTGGTCGCGCCGTGTGTGTTAGTAAATATAGCGTTCGAGACAGGAAAAATAAAATTCAGGGAATAATTTTTGTTTTTTGTTGCATGGTGGGGCTGCTTTGGTCCATTTTACGTCACATTAAAATGATATACTTGAAAATAATATGAGTTCGAAAACTAGTACAGTTGGAGAGCCTCATTCTGCTAGATTAGCGCGAGAACAATTAGCGGCACTAAAGAAACTTATTCCAGTAAAAAAAATTATTCAAGAAAAATGTTCGTGATTACGAAGATACGCAATATGGAATTACCGAGATATCGTCAAAATGGTTAAAGCCAGTTACCGAAACAACCGAGCGAATCGCATACGGTGACGAAAAAGGTCCGGATATCAGGAAACGCGGAATTGTTCCCATGTTGAAAGGTATCGAGGAACACTCATGAGTATTACCGGAACGACTAGCAATACTAGCACAACAACACGGGCAACAACCAGGAGGAGGAACCCCTGCAATTGGTTTTAAAATAAGTAAAGGAAAACCTGGAGGAAGAAAACCTGGAGTAGGAAAACCTGGACCAGGAAAGATGCCTCTTTTCGAGAATACATCCAGAAATTTTACCGAGGAGGGCTGGGATATGATATCACAGCCGCTCTCGATTTATAAAATAGATGATTTTGGTAGGAAGGCGGAAGATTATTTTAATGAAAAAGAAAGATATCTATAAGAAGAAGGGCTAGGCAAAATGAGAACCCGCGATGATTGGTATAAAATGTTATATAGAGCCTATTCGGAAAAACCACAGACAAGAGAAGACGATCCTCGTTTTAGGAGATTTTTGGTGGCCGCGAAGGAAAGAAGAAATTATAATAAGCAACAAGCGGAAGAAGAAAGGCGACAAAAGAAAGAAGAAATTCAACAAACGAGAGAAAAAAGACGACAGGAGAAAGAAGAAAAGCCTAAAACTTCACGAAGAAGGAAAACAGAACCAAAAGAAAAAGTTCAACCACAAGAAGAAGATATTCAACCACAAGAAGAAGATATTCAACCACAGGAATTAGGGGCCAGACCAAAAGTAAGAAGTCAACCTCAGGAACCAATAGTTCAACCAAGCGACTACAAAAAACCTGCGGACAAGGAAGATCGAGTATTAACTGATGAGGAAATTGCATCTCATTTAAGAGGAAAAGTTGATTATAGTAAACCTGCTGATATTTATTTGAGAGAAGACCATATCGATGGGCTCAAAGATGATGCTGAACGATTAGATGCCGCTGCGAATTATAGTTCGGAGAATAAAAGATACTACTTGAAAAAAGAGTATATTGATTCGTTTGGACCAGGAACATGGCCGCAGTTAATTTATTTTGGTAGCTTAAGAAAGCAGATGAATTTATTCGATATCGGATATTCAAATTTTAAAAAGGAGCTCGATGAATATCAAGAAATACTTGGAAAAAGATCATCATTGTCATCACCACAATATCCTGGAAAAACCGCGACACCAGGGGGAGATCCTAGCCCAGGTACGCCACCACCACAAGATACTAAAATAGGAAGCGGATATACCATTTGCCCTGACAGCGTCGTCAACGACGTATCTCGCCTCGAAATATTAATCGGAGGAAACGAGCCGGAAATAATTCTCATGAAATAATCAACGAGGCCTCAGATATTTGTCGGCGATTATTTCGCGGTGGCGTCATTGATTCTCACATTTACAAAGAGCTCGTTGACGAACTCATCGATTAAAACAACACAATTGAAATAACATGATTGTTCACAAACATCAACGCAGACCTAGACAGGTCCGTATAGTTAACTCTCGATTGCCCGTGTACAAATATATTCACGGCAACGGATTAGGTGATATCGTTAAAAGTTTTGTTACAAGGATAGTCCCTAAAATCGGACCTGTAGCTAAGCAAATCGCATCAAAAGCAATAGGAAAGATCGGCGAGACTGTTATTTCTGGCGTTGGTAATTTGGCCAGTAAAGGCTTCGATGTTCTCAAAGATAAAATATCGAATTTAATGCGCAAAAAAAAGCAGCCTATCAAATTACCTAGCACCAGCGAAATGCCCGCTGATGTCAGTAAAGTTATAAACGACGCAGCAAATAAAAAAATAAATGATCTAGTACAGGAAGTTGCAAATACAAGTTTTATTTCGGGTAGTGGTCTTCGTTTTAGACGATAATTCTTAATAATAAATGTTCGCACAAGTGTCAAACGAAGTGTTCGACATGGACGAGCCTGTAGGTAGAGACACATCCGTGCGTGATTTTCAGTATTTCTCGTACGTTGCAGTTGAACCAAATACACATAATCGCTTGGAAATTCAAGTTCACGATACAACAAGATATTTTCTTCCATCTGAGGCATATATCGAAGTTATCGGGGAAGTTGTTAAAACAGATAATACCGATTATGCAGCAGATTTTAGGGTCGGATTTGTTAACAACGGCATTATGGCATTATTCAAAAACGCCACTTACATGATCGACGGAAGAGAGATTGAGTCAATTACTAATGATGTTGACTTAGCAACAACTATAATAGGCCTAGCTAGATACTCGGATGATTTTACCAGATCAGCTGGCCCTAGCATGATGTTCGCCAAGGATAATTCTGATCGTCCCGAAAGTAGGCCGTTCCTTGTCAGACAACCCAACGATCGCGCCGCTCCTGCCGCTCCCGTTGCAGGTATCGAAGATATGATCATTAAATCTTATCCTGATTATAATCTCGGATTTGCCACGCGAAAACTCGCGCTAGTAGGAGGTAGCAGAAGATTCTCTTGTGCTATTCCGTTATCCCATATCTTCGGATTTTGTAGGCATTTCAGGAAAATTATCTACGGAGCAAAACACACCGTTACGTTTGTCAGAAAGGAAAATAGCAACGATGCTATCTGGCGAGAAGGTGCTGTCGATTACGCTACTGGCGTGATAGGTCCCAATGACGTCGCGCAAAATAACGGCATAGTAAAATTACTTAAATTTACTTTGTGGATGCCAGCGATAACTCCATCAATAATCGAGGAAGAAAAATTATTATCATTCATGAACCAAGGCGGTAAATCTGTTATGTCTTGGCTGACAACAACAACAGATTCCACAACTATCAATATTAATGGCGATTTTACCTGGCGTATTGCATCGCAGCAGGGTACCTCTGCGCCTAGGCATATCTTTATCGCTTTTTTGAGTACCGAAAGATATAATCAATTATACAGTCACATGATATTTGATCACATTGGAGCAACAAATGTGTCTCTGAGAGTAAATGGCCAACAAGAACCATCCTAGGAAATATCGATTGATTTTGAAAATTATTCTACGGCCCGCGCGTATCATCGCTTGCTAAGTTTCATGGGTCGTGATCAAAATATCGATACCGGATTGCAAATATCGCAGCTAGATTTTAATAAACTTTATCCTATCTATTACTTTTCCCTGGAGCATCTCGATCTGGTAAAGCAATCTGTCGTTGATATCCATTTCAAAGCCAGAATTAACACAGGTGGACGTAATCACAAAGCGATCGCGGTTATTCTCAGCGATAGAACAATGATCTTGAAAGGAATTAGTGGCAGAATGAGAATCATCGACGCTCCTGTTGAGAAAATGTAACTTTAAAATCGAAGATTTCTAAATTTAGATTGAATGATTATTAATATGCCATACGAACACGTCAGCGTAACTCTGACCCCGGGTCAGATGAAAAAACTCCAAACAGCAACAGCAAAGCGATGCGGTGTGAAATTAACCCTGAAAAACGATCAAATTCAGGGCGGTCCTAACAAACTGTCGCTAACTAAAAATCAACGTGAACGTTTCACCAAAGCCAAATCAGCGAATTCCGGCGTTCATGTGAATCTTAGTATAGGTGCCATCAGAGACATGGTCAAAACGGGCGGAATTTTCCCTTTCCTAGCCGCTATTCCTGGATTATTATCCGGGGCTCTTCCGGCAATTGCAAAAGCGATAGGATTAGGTGCGGCCGGAGCTGTAGGCGACAAACTAGTACACAAAGTAATGGGAGGGCGATATGGTAAAAAAAAGGGAAGCGGCCTTTATCTAAGACGCCCCCCATACGGATCCGGCCTAAGATTAGCACGGCCTATTCAAATTTAGATTTATTCAACGAAGCAAAGAAAAAAAAAAAAATTTTTCAGAGACGTAATTATGCGGGATCAACTACCAGAAAAACCAAATTCTACCGAGACAGGAATAATAAATCTCGATTCAAATACCGGCCCTGGCACACACTGGGTCGCCTACGCGATTAATCCTCGTGAAGTTGTTTATTTTGACTCGTATGGACTAGCTCCACCAAAAGAATTCGTCAATTACGTGTCAAAGTTAAATATTCCGATTTGGTATTCGACACTTCCGACGCAGACGTTAATGGATCCACCTATATGCGGCCCAGAATCAATTGATGTCCTCGACGCAATTTCAAAATCATCCGACCCGTATCATAGGATCGTATTTAAATACGCCGTAGATAAATATCATGGTTGATATTTACGGAAGATTCCTCTACAGGAAGAAGGAGGTAGACGACGTTGATACATCAAAATTCGCCACCAGAGATGATATTAATAATCTTCTGTCGCTGTCAGAAGTAGATCCTGGCGAAGTTGCTATTTTTCAGAGCCGCGAAGGGAGATTACAAACAAGCAACGTCAAAATAACTGATATAATCAAGCGAGACGAATATAACGATCGCATTAATCAATTTACTAGCCTGTCAGATTCGGTATCAAAATCCATCGCTGATATCGCCGATATTATAGCGAAGTTACCCCTGAAGGCTAATATCGCGGATGTGGAAAAAAAGGACAACGAGTTATCAGCAACGTTGCTTCTGAAGGCCGATAAAACATTATACGACGATCTTCAGGACAGAGTGACAAAAAGACTTAACAGGCTAAATAACGATCTTAAAAAACTCGACGATACCTTAACTAAATTTAGTAAAAAAATCGAGGAAGATATAAAAACATCCGGCGATAATTTCTCCGCAGCACACGAATTAGCAAAGAAAAAAGTCGATCAAGCATCGCACGATGATCTTAGCGAAAAGGTAGGAAAAATCAACAGCGACATCACTAACGTTCTCGTCGATATTACCGAGATAAAAACCGTAATGAGTCAGAAAAGCGATAAAACATTACACGACGATCTCAGCGAGAAAACAAAAAAAATCAACGATGATATTATCAAAATCAACGAGGAAATTAACGTGGTACGTGAATTGGCGCGTCAAAAAGTAGATACATTGGTGTACGACGGAGAAATTCGAGATTTTAACGCGAAACTTCTCGACACAACTACAAAAATTAGCGATATTAACACAAAAATATCGTCAATGAATCTTGGAAGATTAGCGCGTATTTCGATACCAGCGGAGGTAGAAACAGAAAATCTTCCCTGCCATGTACCATTTGTGGTAAAAATGCAAGATATTAGATGGACACCTGAGAATAACACATTTAGCTTTACCTCGCCAATTACTGGCGTATATCGAGTATATATTATCTCCGGGATAAAATTCAGTGTGATAATAGATAGTTATGATTTTCATGAATATGATCCTGGGTTTTTTTGTTATGACAATATTTAAAAATACAACGAAAACCTTTAAGCTAGAACCACTAATTAGAACAATGATGTTGGTCGATTGTCAAGTAATTTTCGAATATTTATCCGGATTAAATCCAATTGGTTAGATAAGCTAACTAATAAAATGACTGCATCGGACTACCGATACAATCAGGCGCGTTCATGGCAAGATTCACTAAAAAAGCTCCTCGACGAGTATCAGGTAAAAATAAAGAAATACCAGCGTAGATTAGTTACTATCGATGTTGCCGTGTACGCGGTAAGTGCAGTAGTCGCCGGTGCGGGAATAATCTTATCCGCGGTAGCAACAATCGCGCCAATCGTAGTAACGATAATAATCTCATCGACAACGACAATCGCCGGTGTTCTCAATATTATCGCAAAAAAAATATCCTCATGCACAAACGAAAAATTGTCTCTATACACGAGTAAACTATCCCAGGTCAACGAAGCGTATTCGAAATTATCATCGCTGCTTTCTGAAAGTCTCAACGACGGAGTTATATCCGATCTCGAATTTTCCGTGATGGTAAATATCTATTCTGAGATTGAACAAATGAATATCAATAATGTCGGAACTAACTCAAATCGTGACAAACACGACACCACCGATAACAACGCTGATATCGGCAAGCTCAACCAGGCCAGAATTTAGTATCGATTTTCCAATACCAATTAGCGTCAAGGAAATTGCGCTGTCACAGTTACGCGTCTATAATAGCTGGCCCAATGTTAGATCAAAACCATTCGGTAAATTATTGTCAAACAATTCGCTTGTTTTTGCCAATAAAAACAAACCTGATGGAACTCCGATTGGATCGTCGTTGGCATACCAACAGGCAGTTACGAAATTGAGCAACTAGATAAGGAATTTACCAGTAGGATATCAAATATAACCGGCGATGCTAATCCAGGAATAAAAATATTAGCACACGAACCAACGCTGTCATCGATAATCGAGGTAAAATCGCCATATATCGTCCATATTTACCAATCATCGATTAGGACAGTGCTAGGTTGGCCTGAAATCCCACCTCTGGAAAAACCAGAAAAACCAGATGTTTTTATTCCAGGTTGGCACGAGGAAGCTCCTCCAGAGCTACCGGAGCCAAAAAAATCAGATTTTATCACCGACGAAGGATGGTACGGAAATATCAAACACAAGCCTCTGATCCACAATGCCATCAATCTCATGAATAGCCACAAATTTAACTTGTTGATGTTCGCTTTTACTTTTAGGGACGAAAGAATTCTCTCGTGGTTGCCTCTTCCCAAAATTCCTCCAAATGTCGAAGTCTTCGACGCTACCAACATTAGCGGGATAATATTTCCCATAGATGGTATCTTGGTAAGAAAAACCATCGACGAATTTAATCAAGAACATAAATTACAATTAAATTTACTACGAGAATCCTTTCATGAATGCATCTTAAATAAATCAGGTTCATGTAGCGAAATTATCGAACGCGTGAAGATTTTAAATCAACTCGCGAATGATGTTGAATATTATCATGGTATGTTCATTCGGGCGATAACCGATGATATATCAATTGCCGATTATGTTCTTCCTATTAGCAGCTTCACGTTGATCAGAAATTCAGGAGAAAAACAAAAATTCATGAGAGTATTTGGATTAACCGAGGAAACGCTACCAAATTTCAAATTTCCCGATTATGATGTTGATAAAATGAGAAAATCCGTCACTGATACCATCGATGAGTTATATCCGAAATTACATGCCGCGTGGACTAAAAAAATACAATCAGAATCAATTCTCAAACACAATAATGATCAAACGGAAGGGGGACGGCATATCTCGCCGGGTATCGTCAATATAACGGAGGTTATCGCGATTTATCTTCACGCGGACGTCGTTGAAGGTAGCTACAACGTGGATTCGTCTGTGTCAGAGCAGGCACAGCAGGGATTTATCTTATATTCGTTTTCACCTAGCGCCTCTCCGGGTTTTTTGATAATAAAAGAGCCAGTAAATCCGTTTTACCTGCGATGTCACAATCGATTATTGTCGAAGATAAATTTCAAACTGACGGACCAGAATGGAAATTTGCTTGATATACGCGGGGAAACACTGAGTATCAACTTGCTGGTGAGATCGTAGAATCGAAGATTCTTAAATCTGCCCGCCAGAGAAAAATAACCAAAACAATAAATAAAAACCAGGAAATTTTTCAAAATTAGTAAATTACTCAATTTTGATGGGGTAAATACCCGTCAAATTGAGTAATTTATATAATTTCGTAAATCTGTTGGGGTAAATACCCGTCAAATTGAGTAATTTATATAATTTTATGTTTTTGATGGGGTAAATACCCGTCAAAATTAAGAAAATTGTACAATTTCAGTAAATAAATTAATTTAGTAAATAATAAAAAAAAATAATAAAAATCAGGGAAATTAAGAAATTTGTGTAATTTTATGTTTTTGATGGGATAAATACCCAACAAATTGTGTAATTTATATAATTTCGTGAATCTGCTGGGGTAAATACCCGTCAAATTGAGTAAATTATATAATTTAGTAAATTTGATGGGGTAAATGGTAGTCAGAAATAAGAAAATTGCACAATTTCAGTAAAATAAATTAAAAAAATAATAAAAATTAGAATCGAAGATTCTTAAAATTTTGTTTTTTTTGTGGCAAGAATCAGGAATCTTCGATTTTAATTTTACTCTCATCGACCAGCTTTTTTAGCTGCCTGACGCGCGAACTTGTAATTTTTCTCGACTCGTACTCGTCTGATAAACTCGACCTTACTTTTTCTACCAGCGTCGATAATTTAACGAAATCCTCGATTTGATCATCGCTGACAGACGCAAGCGATTGGTACATGGCAATCTGGATTTTCTTTATAAACTTATATTCAGATGGTAGCGTGTACCTGTATTCGAGTTTTCCTTGGACGATTGTCTCAAATTCGGACCGGATTTTACCTGCGTCCAAATCAGAAGATAAATTTACATTTTTATTTTTTAAATCCTCGATGGCTTCGATGATGTTATTTATATTCTCCTCGTTCATTTATATTTATATTTGTAATCTTCAATTTAATTTTAGAAAATCCTGAGATTTTTAATCGGATATTATCGGAATATAGTAAAATTCGAACCATTCGCCGAATTTGTAGGAAAACGTCGCGTTGATTATTTTTTCTGTCGCACGTTGCACCGATGCTGGATTAATACTAAAATATCTTGCAGCGGCACTCATCGACGTGAATACAATTTCCTCGCTTGTTTCTCGATTTACTGATTTAACCGCCTTAGATGGTCGCCGTACGCCACCGGTATTACCAAATTTGGAATTTTCACTCGGAGTTACCGCGCGAAGATTGAATATCTTGTTGTTAAGCTTATCTCCGTCGATGTGGTCGATAACAAGACCGACTTTTATTGGTCCGTTGAAACATTCGAATACAAACTTATGACAAAAATAACTTGCGCATCTTCGTTTTTTGTTTTTGTTGATGGTAAAAACAAGATAACCTGAATTACAAACCCTACCGACCCGATTCTTCGTCTTAATATTCCTAACGATACCATCGGACGACGCCTCGTATCCAGTGATCGTTGGGTGAGATTTAAACTCGTGTGTCATTGTTGATTCAGGAATCTCTGATTTCAGGCTCATATATGATAATCTATATGTCTAAATCGTTATTTGCTTTGAATCGATTAATATAATCTTCTTCGCATGTTATCACGGACGAGGATTTTTTTTCGTAATACCGACGCAATTCTCGATAATTCTTTCCTCCACAAGCCAAACACAACCGAGTTTTCCCTCGCGTGCCAACTTGACAAACTAAACATCGCTGTGGTCCTTTGCTACCACGCCGAATCGCATGTATGTGAGCGCCGCAATAATCGCCTCTGCAGGATTTGTCACAATTATTTGTTGAACCGATTAGTATCCATTTGCAATGCATTATAATTTAAACATATGTCTAAAATATAATCATGGACGCATTTGATCTTGATGAGGCAGAATATATTATACCTGAAGTTGATCGGGCCAAGAAAGAGTTCTTCGATGATGGAGCGATTCACACTTGGTCGACATGGAAAACAAATTCGATCGATGCCACGATGAACCTGGAGCGAGCTAAGAAAATAATCGAACATATAAAAATCGAACACAAAGAAGAGCGATTTATCTTTGGAATAAAATTTATCGCACAAATGCCTGACGATACTTGGATTATTCGCGATAAACGAGATCCAGTGCGTGGTGGTAAGAAAAACGTTGTTTTTGATAAAAATTCTAAACCCGGATTGTTACTGGGAATCGATGGCCCTTATTATGCTAGGGCATATCCATCTAGTGCAGTTGTTTATGGAATTTATCGGCTAAATAACAACCCGGATGTGAAAAATCTACCTGCGATGAAAGAATCGCCGATGATAAATTGCGTGGCTGAACGCGTTATCGAACATATGAAAAACGCCCGACGTGGATCTGGTTTGACCCAATTGAGGCTGGATAAAATTAACGCGTGGGCAAGGACCGTTGCTGATGGTGCATCTGTGGACGATGTAGCTGCGTTGAGTAAAAAACTTAAATTTCCAATTACCGTGAAAACGTTATCGGGAGAAATATTATACTCGTCGCCGTATAGATCCCGAGGAGCACCAATCGAGATTGTCGATCACAATTCCCATGCGTGGTCGCAGTCGGTGATGATATTTCCACGAGATCGTATTGTCAAATTTTATCCTGTAGATGTTGAGAATAATAATTCCGATTCCATGTTCAGATTTATCAAAAAATTAAGCGCATCTGATCCAATATCGATATGGTTATTCTCGAGTGAAGAAAGATACGATCAGTTTATTCTGCCATGCGGTGATATTTACAGAGACGAAATATTGCACGAGTCGATGAAAAAACTCGCGGTGAAATATTCGTCGAATCCCGATCAATTATTAACGAATTGCTTCACAATTCCGTCTGTGGCCGCTCACGCCGCTAGAGAGAAAAACTCATGGAAGCCTACAAGAAACGAATATCTCGCTGATATTCAACGTAGCTGTATCGAATACGGCCATAGAGGATTATGGAATACCAGGTACGATTTCGAAGATATGATTTCCGTTGACATGAGCGCGTGTTATCCTGGAAGTTTCCTTGGATATGGCGATTGTGCAGGTTATTTTGCTAAATTTGGTCATCCTACCAGTGAAATGACAAGAGTAGCAATTAACGGACCGTTGCCTGATTTTGTCATGACCGGATTCGCTTGCGTCACGTCGTTTGAATTTACTGAAAATTTACATAAAATTTGTTATATTTGGTTCGGAAGACATTTATCTCAGCGCCGTTGGGTCCCTACAGTGTTATTGAGATATATGCTAGATTCGTCGATGTTAGTGTCGTTGACGGTGAGTGAGGCGATTATATCCTACAGAAAACAGACCAATGTGTGGCTACCGACGGACTGTGATAACGCGAAAGATATCGGAAGAAAAATAATTGGTAAATTTACTCAGGGCGGATCTGTTGACCACAAACATCGACACGCTAGGTTGTTTATCAACGATGCGGAGATGGATTTTATAATCGCCGATACGGTATCGCGAGGAATATTTTGTAACAGAGAAAATATTATCATTGATGGAGCAAAGTTAGGTACCGTGATTAGCTACCTTGATGGAGAATCAGCGCAATATACACATCTACGATCATCGATGCTCGCTTATGTTAGCATAAATTTACTGTCGATGATAAATAAATTTTCTGATATCGCAGTAAGGGTCGCGACGGATTCGTTTTATATCGATAAAAAATATCAATACAGGCTAGAAAATTTAATCACCGATGGAAGTTTGTGGGGAACTTGGAGGATAAAAAACGAGGATATTCTAGATTATTGCGAGGACGCCGATGTTGAAGATCACGATGAATTCCATCAAGGTAGATTTGGAGAATCTTCGGCGGCCGCATCTGCGTTCGATCCAATTTCACGCAGCAAATTCGTTTACCTAAATGGGCCTGGCGGTAGTGGTAAAACAACGCGAGTAATAAACTTATTTGCGAACTCCGATATGATTGTGTTGACTCCGACGCATAGTTTAGCGCGAGAAATAAAGCAGCGTGGCGTTAATTCTTGCACGTATCACAGTTATTTCAAGTACAGCGGTGGATCATGGGATTCGGTGCGTATGGGCGATAAATATGTCAGCAAGATCATTATATTTGATGAAATTTGCACGGTGAATTTAGATATATTAAAATCGATATTAGCTTGGCTGGAAGGGAAAAATATCGCTGTGATAATGTGCGGAGATCATGGCCAACCTAATCCTATTGATGGCGAATCACCTCACGAGTGGCTCAGAAACTTCGTTGATTATTACGAGGAAATTGACGCTGATTATAGATCGACGGATACTTTACTGACAGAATTCAAAAAATTGATTCGATTACAGCCGAATAAGATTCAATGTGACGTCATGAGGAAAATAATCGACGAGACTCCGATGAGCGATTTTCTAAATTTGTGGCGTCCCGATCATTTGATCGTCGCTAGTAGGAAAATTGTTCGTGATATTATTCAGGAAATGTTATTCAAGCTGCATTGCGAGAAATTTCCCACGTTGCAGGTACCGTTATGCTACAGGCCCACTGATACTCGACGACAAAATATTAATATTGTTTTACCATGTGGAGAGGAAAAGATTTTGGTTCTGAATGATATTATCTTCGTTGATATTAATCTTGTTAATGACGCGATAAATGCAGAAAAATCACCGTGGAAATTAGGCTACGCAACAACGATACACTCGTCGCAGGGATTGACCGTAGATGGCCAAGTTTGGATCGTCGATGACAGAATTTCTTGGTCAAATTTGGTATATTTGGCCGTATCGAGAGTAAGAAAATTATCTCAACTAGGACGAATTCGAGTAAATCACATCAGTGACGCTGGCGGTAGTTGAGTATCTTCTGGTAATATTTGTAATTCTTCTTTGGTAAATCCGCGTTGTGGCGCTAACGAATCTAGGATATAAATCGCTGGTCTTCCTGACGATCTTGTTACGGCAGATATTTTATGTGTTGTAACGCTCCAGGTTGGGTCGGTTGCTCTTTTTCTGCCTCCTTCAGCCTCGCCTTCCTTATATAACTTATATAAATATCTGACTGTGACGCTACCTAGTACAGGCTGAATTGTGGAATCTCGCTTCAGGGGTATATTCGATTTTGTAATTGCAATTGCGGGTTTCATTGCTATTGTTCGAGTTGTCTCGTTATTTAACGCGTTAATCACATGAGGCAATCTTGATACCCAATCGTGAGACCGATTATCCTGAATAAATTCACGCGCGTATTGGTATCCGAATAATCGTTCTGCGAGCGTTTTGTTGAATCTTTCGACGATAGCTTGATTGTGATGAACACCTACAATACCGCGACGGATTTTCACATTATTTTTTTTCATCAATGAAGTAACCGCGCCAAGAAATTCTCGACCTGGATCAACCTGGAGAAGATTCGGCCATGTTAACGGGGATCGGGAATAAATTTCGCTAAACGCCTTAGCGATCTCCGTTGCTGTTTTATTCGATAATGGCTCTGCTTCTTTATACCTGCTAGCGATATCAACGATGGTCAAAACGTATTTATATGTGACTCCGTCGACGGTATCGTGAGGAAGAAACATCAGATCCGCTTGATGGACCTCATTGGGGACGCTGACGGTGAAACTCGCGTACGGTATTTTTTTAGGCGGAGGAAGATATATTTGCCAAATTGCCTGTTTTGATAGCCACGATTCAGCGGCGGATTGTTTTACTTTAGCGGCTTTAGCGAGTTTGGCAATCGCTGATTTTCCTCGCCAGAATCCTCGTGGAGAATAATATATTTGTTCCATATTATTTACCAGCACCGAATACTAATTTACCTTTCATCGCGCCTTTTATCAACCAGGATGCCAATTTCTCTTTGAAACTTTTATCGGGAATCGCGTCTAGTGCGTGAATTAGCTTGATATCAGCGAGATGTCTTTGTTGTAAATCTCCGCTGCGATATGCGAGGTCGTGGTAGTAACAAGCTCTATCGATTGCGTTTACCGGATCTTCACCCTGAAATGGTTGGTTATTATCGTCGAGTCTGATATCGAGCCTCGTTCCGGGTCCACAATAATTATATCCAGGTAGATGCTTCTCTCCGGGATATTTCGCCCAGGGCAGCCCAGGTAGATTTGTCAAGGAGGCGGCAATGTCTCCTCCGGTTCTAGTTTTTTTTTTACAAATCTAAACTTGCGTGTCTTGCAAACTTCGCATCCTCCTGCAATTGCGTTTCTGTTATTGCGTGTAACGATTTCGGTTGGATTTATCGTAGCCGTGTGCGTGCGGCACTTAACACAATATAGATCCATGTATTTTATTAACATGAATGTAATTGATTTTTCAGCCACGAAGCGACGCGAGCAGATAAAACATCATGCGGCATTACCGAATTCGATTAGAATGATAATCATTGGCCCATCTGGATCTGGTAAGACGCAATTGTTACTAAATTTGATCATGCGATGGCTAAAATGGGACAAATTGTATTTGGTTGCACCATCCGTTGACGATCAACGTTGTTATCAAGTGTTAAAAGAATTCAGTGACAACACCGACGAAGGCACAATCGAATTTATCACAGACATCAATGAAGCTCCATCCGTGGAGAATTTGGACGGCGATGTTAATAATCTTGTTGTATTCGATGACGTTATGCTGGACAAGCAGACCAACCCGGCTAGGATATTCTCGCGTGGCAGACACAAAAACACCGATGTTATTTACGTGACACAGAGATATACGCAGATTCCAAAGGTGATTAGAGACAATTGCAATATTTTATCTGTGTTCAATGGCGTAGACACGCACACGCTGAGAAATATCCATCAGACCTGGTGTAACGGCGACATGGATATAAATAAGTTTAAAAATTTGTTCAGCCGCGCTCAGGCAACGCCGCATGGTTTTATTACGATAAATCTTCACGATCCACGAAGTCGGTATCGAATTGGTCTCGATCAAATTTATTCATGAAAAAGCAGCCCCACCATGCAACAAAAAACAAAAATTATTCCCTGAATTTTATTTTTCCTGTCTCGAACGCTATATTTACTAACACACACGGCGCGACCAACCGATGCATCCGGTCTGAAATGCATGAAAATTAGCTTCCGTAGAAGGCTTTATTTTTTAATTCTGAGGCTTCTACGGAGAAAGTTCGCGTAGGAAGGTTTATTTTGGCTGGACGGACTGGTCTGTTAAACTTCCCTGCTGCTCAGTGCAAATACAACGGTGAACGAAGCTCCCACTATATATACATACAAATATATTCCTTACTGTTACGACTCTATATTCTTAAATTAATTAACAGAAACAAGCGAAACCAAGAAGCCTTTATTTAAAAGAGCATTTCAAAGTTTTGAATATATTACACAATGGTAACATTAAAACTTCTCAAATAACGTCGTGTGATCGCTTGCTTTCAGATCTAGGTGAAGTAACTTGTAACTTGTTGGCTAATTATTTCAAGGGGTCATCATGCCGTTCCTAAAGTTCTAGGGAAAACGTTTGTATCATTACAGTGCTCATATTTCTGATACTGTGTTAGCTGTCTTTTCGTTGTGACCTTTGCATTGTTTGCCTGATACTGTTTTAGTTGTCTGTGCGTTGTGAGCTTTGCATTGTTTGTTTGATACTGTTTTAGTTGTCTTTGCGTTGTCATCTTTGCATTGTTTGCCTGATACTGTTTTAGTTGTCTTTGCGTTGTGAGCTTTGCATTGTTTGCCCGATACTGTTTTAGTTGTCTTTGCGTTGTGAACTTTGCATTGTTTGCCTGTGCGTTATGATTAACCTGCGTGGAGTTAAATGAAACATAATAACCTACAGGAAACCGGCAACGAAGGATAGTCAACCACGAAGATGGACAACAACGAAGGATGGACAACCACAAAGGATGGACAACCACAAAAAATGGACAACAACGAATAATAGACAACAACCCACCCTTACACACACCGAAAATGGGCACGGAATGTTCATTTGATTGTTGTTTATATGCACATCAACACATGGAAGACTTTTTATTTGGAAGACAATTGCATTGAAACGCCATGTATAGAGATAAACCGCGGTCGCAGGCCGGTTTTGTTTTTGATAATTTCAAAACTGCAAACCACTGAGCACGAATATTTCTGAGCCACTCGGTTTTCCCTCCTGTCTCGCTATGAGGTGTAGAAATACTCGTGTCTTGTAACGCACTGGATAATTTGTAGGTTTTGGTGAGATTTTGTTTATAAATATATTTTTCTTAACTTTACTGAAAGTTCTTAAATAAAATATAGGCAAGAAGTCACAGTGCTTTCTTAGCTATTCTGTATGTGCATATTTTACTTTGAATTTTTTGCAAAACAACGAAATAGATTTTATCCTTAAAATAGACATATATATGTATTTCGAAACTTAATGATTCTATCTTTGTATCTTCCTATATGATATGAGTCATGGTAGAAGCATTTATGATAGCAGACTTTGTCTCACTTGCAAAAGAGTACGCCGTCAGCTTGCTGCCTGCCAAAGAATAACTCGCATTCATCCATTTTGTTTGTCCTTTTTTGGAAAGATATTAAGTTTTAATGTTGACGTCAAACGTAACAGGAATAACAGTACTGTGGAAATAACCTACTGATTGTCACTTTTTAACAGCAGGTACTTTGGCTGGAATTTGTTCATAACGCCTTTAAGATGTATCTCTGGTAGAACTGGAAATATAACATTGTCGAAATTTTTAATTATTCGTCTATATATGTATATTGTAATATCTTAATTGATTGTACTGTTTTTCATCACATTATTTTCTTTTTTAAAAATGGTGTTGCAAAAGAAAAATACAATATAATCAATGAGAGAAAAAAATAACTTCATCTCATTGTTTCAGCTGATCAGTCGAAATTCAGCACAGAAAGAGAAAAGGCTGGAACACTACAGAGAATTATAAATACTTTGGAAGACTGTCTTCATGAACCTATCTCGCATATTACCGGGGAAAATCTCGTGGCGGGAAACAAAACCAGTCTGATTCACATACTGGATATCTTCATTGAAATTATTCATCACGTTTTCCCGAATGGTCCGCAACCAGTCCAGTCAGGTAAGTGAACTGGATCAAATATGTATAAATCCCTTCCAGAGGCGAGGCAGAATAATGCAGCTATGGTGCATAGCAGTAGACTGTATTCTTGCCTTCATCGGGCTTACGATACAGACCGTGATAACATTTGATGTCGCTATTCAAGCTTTTTATTACATAATAGATAACTTAAAAGAAGAACCTTACATTAAACAAAACAAATAAGTTGATAAAATATGCACGTACAATGCATAAGGAATATTGAACTGCATTGCAGTCGGGTAATTTAGTAAATGTCTTCTGTCCTACCCCACTGAAAGATCTTCAGAACAATAGTCTGATTTTGAGAAATATGATTTTAAAGTTTCTTTTTGCTGAATGTAAAATAAATGTATCTTTTTTTACGCATATCAGTTGTTACGAGTTAATGATCTCAAAATAAGAAATAGAAAATTATGTATTTCCCTAGAATACAAATTACCCTAGAATACAAATTATTTATTTCTCTAGAATACAAATTATTTATTTCCTTAGAATACAATGTGAAAATGGAAAAAAAGAACTTACGGTATTGCGATTTCAATCCAAAAATAGTATTAGAACACAATTTGAAAATGGAGAAGAAAAAAACTGACGGTAATTGTGATTTAAATCCAAAAATAGCCTTAGAATTACAGACACAAGTCCTACTAATTCAGAGTTCTGTAAAAACTCTAGTAGAAATCCGAATTAAATCCAACGCTGAAGTTGTTGATGTGCCTGTGATGGACTATATTGTTATGTTGTACCAACAGTCTTTTGTTGAAACACAGTAATATAATTCCAGGTTTGAATTCACATAAATCCCAGTAAATGTTTTTGTCCAGGTATATTTTTTTTAATGAGATAGCCTTCTAGAAAGTTCTTAATGTTTACAAAATAAAATGTTAGTTATTATTAGACAGTCTGTTACTACAGCTATGATATATAACCTGGACAATGTCAGATACACCAGGTAAATTGTAGAGGAATTCCAATAACCTAGACCCAGACTCAAATAAACCTATTTACTTCTATTAATTATGTTCCTGATATTAAATTCAAACACACAGAGAATATTTTAGCTATTTATTAGTAGTTTGCAGGATTTTATTTTTAAAAAAACAATAATTCAGGTCATGCAGGAAATAAACTTGATTTTGGAAAAGGTTAATTCTAACATGAATGCTACATTACAATAGCATAGAATGAAATAAAAATATTTAGAAACCTAACTGATAAATAATGCAAATCAAATATATATAGCAGTAGGTACTGGGCGAGTGTTATAACCTTTTGTCTCTATGAAATTAGACGGTAAAAACACGATGTTCGTCCTTTAGAAGGGCTGGATTCGGAAGGTAGTAGGCCTATATCCCCTAACGTTAATGTGACTGAGGAACCGTATTCTCGGAGAAACATAAGTTTCTTAAATATTTGCTTTCACAAAATTTCGTAAGCCAAAAGAGAAACATAAATAAATGGACATGATATTCAATCCTACACCCAATCCGTATTTATTGGTTAATAAAAAGACTAGAATGATTATTTTGACTATAACTAGTCGTGTAAAGTACAGCAAGATGCCATTACGTGTATATTACTTTCAAATACGAATACGGACTGATCTCTTTAAGGCACGATGCGTAATGATTAAACCTGACCATTTCTTAGTCTTCATCAGAAGCTAATGTTTATTTAGTTATATATACGTGTATTTGATGCCATCCGTGGATTATGTCGGTTCTACAATCCAACTTTCTCGAGAACAGACGAAACTTGTTGGTTTTGTCTCAAGATGAATGAGCAGCTGCTTGCAATTAAAGAGACATATCATAGGAGACAAAAGTATGCACTATCTCTACAGACTATATTTTCCATAATGAGAACTGCCAGGATTTTTCAGGATATGGTCAGGGAATACGGTACATAAATGACTTATGGATTAAGATATGGTCATTGGAAAAGCTAATTAAATGACTTAAGGACCAAGCTATCGTCAGAGAGAAAAGGTATGGTCGCCGGAAACAGTACCTAAATGTTATAAGAATTGAGATATGGTAATGGAAAATCGTCCATAAAAACATAAGGTTTGATATATTGTATGGGCAAAATGTACTTAAATGACTTAGGGCTGAGATAGAGTCAGGGGAAAAGGGTAATTAAATGACATAGGACTGAGAAATAGTCAGGGGGAAAGAATAACTAAATTACATAGGACTGAGATACAGTCAGGGAAAAATGTACTTAAATGACTTGGGACTCAAATAGAGTCAGCGGAAAAGGGTAATTAAATGACTTAGGACTGAGATAAAACCAGGCGAAAATGTACTTAAATGACTTAGGACTGAAATAGAGTCAGCGGAAAAGGGTAATTAAATGACATAGGACTGAGATACAGTCAGGGGAAATTGTACTTAAATGACTTGGACTGAGATAGAGTCAGCGGAAAAGGGTAATTAAATGACTCAGGAGTGAGATAAAACCAGGCGAAAATATACTTAAATGACTTAGGATTGAGATATAGTCAGGGTACAATATAATTAAATGACTTGGGACTGAGATTGAGTCAGCAGAAAAGGGTAATTAAATGACTTAAGACTGAGATGGAGTCAGGGGAAAATGTACTTAAATGACTTAGGAATGAGATAGAGTCAGTGGAAAAGCATAATTGAATGTATAAGGACTGAGATAGAATCGGGGGAAAGGTAATTAAATGACTTAGGACTGAGATAGCCAGGGGAAAAGGGTAATTAAATGTCTTAGGACTGAGAGTCAGGGGAAAAGGGTAATTAAATGACTTGGGACTGAGACAGAGTCAGGGAAAAATCTACTTAAATGACTTAAGACGGAGACAGAGTCATTGAAAAGGTAATTAAATGACTGGTGATTGAGACATAGTGGGGGAAAACGGTATTTAAATGACTTGGGACTGAAATAGCGTAAAAGGGTAATTAAATGACTTAGGACTAAGATAGAACCAGGGGAAAATGTAATTAAATGACTAAGGACTAAGATAGAGTCAGGGGAAAACTGTAATCAAATGACTTGGGACTGATATAGTCAGCGGAAAAGGGGTAATTAAATGACTTAGGACTAAGATAGAGTCAGACAAAAGGGTAATTAAATGACTTGGTACTGAGATCAAGTCAGAGAAAAATCTACTTAAATGAATTAGGACTGAGACTGAGTCAGGGGAAATGGTAATTAAATGACTAGGGACTGAGATAGAGTCATGTGAAAACGGTAAGTAAATGACTTTGGACTGAAGTAGTCGGAGGAAAAGGGGTTAGTAAATGACTTAGGACTAAGATAGAGTCAGGGAAAAGGGTAATTTAATGACTTGGTACTGAGATCGAGTCAAGAAAATATCTACTTAAATGACTGAGGACTGAGACAGAGTCAGGGAATAAGGTAATTAAATGACGGGGTACTGAGATAGTCAGGGAAAAACGGTAATTAAATGACTTGGGACTAAGACTGAGTCGGGGAAGAAAGGTTATGCACTGAGTTACGGCTGAGATAGTCATGAGAAAATGGTAATTAAATGACTTAGAACGGAGATAGTCAGGGGAAGTGGTAATTAAATGACTTAGGACTGAGATAGAGTCAACGTAAAGGGTAATTAAATGACTTGGGACTGAGATAGTAAACGGAAAAGGGTAATTAAATGACTTACGACTAAGATAGAGCCAGGAGGAAAATGTAATTAAATGACTTAAGGCTGAGATGGAGTCAGGGGAAAATGACCAGGGACTGAGATAGTCAGGGGAAAATCTACTTAAATGACTTAGGACGGAGATAGAGGCAAGGAGAAAGGTAATTAAATGACTTGGGACTAGGATATGGTCAGGGGAAATGGTAATTAAATGACTTGGGAGTAAGATAAGAGTCAGGGGAAAATCACTTAAATGACTTAGGACTGAGATAGAGTCAGGGGAAAATGGTAATTAAATGACTTGGGACTAATGTAGAGTTAGCAGAAAATGGTAATTAAATGACTTCGGACTGAGATAGATTCAGGAGAAAAGGTTAATTAAATGATTTAGGACTGGGATAGAATCAGGGGAAAATCTGCTTAAATGACTTGGGACTGAGATAGAGGCAGGAGAAAAGGTAATTAAATGATTTAGGAATGAGATAAAGTCAGGGAAAAAGGTAATTAAATGACTTAGGACTAAGAGAGTGGAAAACGGTAAGTAAATGACTTCGGACTAACATAGAGCCAGGAGGAAAACATAATTAAATGAGTTAGGACTGAGATAGACAGGAGAAAACGGTGATTAAATGACTTGGACTGAGATAGTGAGGGGAAAATCTACTTAAATCACTTATGACTGAGATAGAGTCAGGGGAAAATGTTATTAAATGACTTAGGACTGAGATAGAGTCATAAGAAAAGGGCAATTAAGTGATTTAGGACTGAGATACAGTCAGGGGAAAATGTACTTAAATGACTTGGGACTGAGATAGAGATAGGGGAAATGGGTAGTTAAATGACTTAGTACTGAGACAGAGTCAGGAGAAAAAGGTAATTAAATGTTTTAGGACTAAGATAGAGTCGGGGGGAAAGGTAATTAACTGATTTATGACTGAAATAGAGTCAGGGGGAAAAGGGTAATTAAACGACAAAAGGATTACAGTGTTGTCAGGGAGAAAAGTTATTTATATATCTTGAGGACTGAGGTATGGTCAGAAAAATTACTTAGTTGACTCAAGGATTGAGATATGGTCAGGGTGAAAAAAGGACTTAAGGATTGCGATGCATAATAGTGTTTGCATCATTTATCTAATAAGTGCAATGATTTCGAAAAGAACAAAGAAAAGTATACATTTTCTTATATCTAATGAAGCCGTTTGGTCCAGTGGTTAGCTTACCGTACTCCTGAAAGGATGCCGGCTCCAATCCTACAATTGTACCAATGCGCTTTTCTCCAGCTGTCTTAGCACAAAAGCGTCTTGTGTATCCAGACTTGACCAAGCTCATGTGTCTGCTTTTAAGCTTTGTTTATTTTTGTACTTTTAGATCATAAACAGGACGAAGAACTTAAACTGGAAGACCTCAAGGACCTCGATCAAGGGTAGACAAATTTCTCCGTTTTCATAGTAGATACTTTGACATAAGAATTGCGAACGTTTTATTTGGTTTCTTTTTCTTCAAAAAAAAACAAGTGTGATGAAATCACGACAATCGAATGAGTTCTCTCAACTGTTCTAGGCATTCTCGAACGTCCATATGTTGCCATAAGGTGGTCCATGAGTGTATAGCGATCAATCGGAACACCTCATAACTTTTTGAACAATAATCCATCTCAGTAATACTTAAAGAAAATGATACAACATGAAAAGGAGAACTCGCCGGAAAATGATGGAGAAGTCAGTCATACACTAAAGAACGCAAGGCAAAAACAACCAAAAACAAATAACGACAAAAACATAATACCTCTTGTAGTAATATTTTGCTCAAATTTATTACTTTCTCTTGCAAGTTTATGCTTGAAAATGAAAAAAAAAATTGGGAACAATTTGGCCAAGCATACGTCATCTCATTCGAGTCCCAATAATGAACTCTACGGTGTTATGTTATAGACACATAACGTCATTAGATAAACAAAGTACATGCATGTGCCATAGTGGCTACTGTGGTATTCCCCGGGTGTTGTTATAACCATTGGCGGAAAAGCCTGACCGTGTTCTGATTATACGGCGATCTGTGAGATAGAGAAAATCATAGAACAAAACATACGACATCTGGTGGGCAACAATTGAATCCAACTGATTCTTGCACGTACAATCATCGGATCCTAGCCCATAATCACTTAGACTAACGCAAGTGACTTCATCACTCAAACATCCAATTTTCCACTTAAATAAAATAATGTCTTTGATTCTTACGATATGTTTGTTTGATTGCATAAGCTTAATTTTTAACATAAACAATGAACGAGTCCCTCGTCATTCAGACTAAGTATCATTTCGTTTGGCTTCAATCACGTTGCATTGGTCGATTTCGTTTTAGAACAGAACTATTAAACTATCGGCCATGCAACCGAAAACAAGTTAAACTATGTGTACGGTGTCCTTTTATACAACGTTAATGACGAGTGAAACTCCACACAAAACATTAAATAATCACCTCTTGAACCAAAGTATTGATTAATCACGTCTTAAACCAAAGTATTGAATAATCACGTCTTGAACCAAAGTATTGAATAATCACGTCTTGAACCAAAGTATTGAATAATCACGTCTTGAACCAAAGTATTGAATAATCACCTCTTGAACCAAAGTATTGAATAATCACGTCTTGAACCAAAGTATTGAATAATCACGTCTTGAACCAAATTATTGAATAATCACGTCTTGAACCAAAGTATTGAATAATCACGTCTTGAACCAAAGTATTGAATAATCACGTCTTGAACCAAAGTATTGAATAATCACGTCTTGAACCAAAGTTTTGAATAATCACGTCTTGAACCAAAGTATTGAATAATCACGTCTTGAACCAAAGTATTGAATAATCACCTCTTGAACCAAAGTATTGAATAATCACGTCTTGAACCAAAGTATTGAATAATCACGTCTTGAACCAAAGTATTGAATAATCACGTCTTGAACCAAAGTATTGAATAATCACGTCTTGAACCAAAGTATTGAATAATCACGTCTTGAACCGTCTTGATCATTTATCTATGTAACAAGTACAAATATTTTTTTAACATGGAAAGATCAAGCAAATGTGATGAACTTTTCATTTTATTTTCAAACCAGAGAGTTTAACTACTGTTTAATTTATGATACAACCCGCCTTAAAATGCTTTCATAAGCTAAAACACATGCTCATAACAGCATTTGCAAAAATTTCCAATTACAAACTACATATAAAATTATACCGTCTGTAAATGATAACTGCCTAACATGGAAAAAATAACTTCTTCCCCGCAAACATTCGGTTTGGATTGCATAAACAAATCTCGATACATTTAGTTATTATTTTGAACTTTCCCTCCATTGTCTTCCAAATTATGCATCAGCTCGCTTTTTGCTATTGACATATATACATCCCAAGATGAGGAAAATTATTCTCTATAGGAGATTCATGCTTTTCTTTCAGAATCAATTATTACGACGGCAAAAGAACATTGCTGGTTGCATAAATTTAAATGGATGTAGGAAAGTTGCATCCGAAGTATACAATTTGTGCCAGCTCTCATGAACGGCGTTTTGGGGTGGCAAGTGGGGCGACCACCCCAGCCTCGCTCTTGAGGGGGCCCTGCGCTTCAGGCCTAAGGTCGTCCTTTTGAGTTTGTCAAGCTATATTCTCCGGTACATTGGAAACGCTGATACAGGCCGCACGTAATGCACGCAAATCGCGACAGTTGATCTAGTCTAGACATGATCAATGTTTGCAGTAGCATACCAATCGAGATACCGATACTCTGGCCCCGCTCGGTCATGGTCGGCCCTAGGCCCACGTATTCCTAACGCCGCCTCTGCAAGCTCTATATGATTTACCAGTTTCCCTGTACATTTTCCCTGTACATGTTTGTATTCCCATTAATGAGAAGTGATTTTAATATTTGAGTTAACTGTGTTCAGAGTTAATCCATGTTTAGTTTGTGTTCCAGACAAGAATCCATGCCAAAGAACGTGTTTACGTCAAAGTTAGGAGGAGGTGATTCATACGAGGACAAGACGGTCCCAAAGGCAAAGGTATGTTTTTTGTTTGATTTTCCTAAACACATATAGACCGTTGCGATCACTAATGTCCCGTTTCTACTGATGCAGAATACATGATATTGTTTTGTCAGCACACTGCATTATTTATAATTAATTTATCCTTATTCAGACTCAACTGTCAGTGTTATTCTCTTAAATATATTGTGGTCGTCCTTCCACCCAGCCTTGTAATGAATCACAAGACTATTCCAAGTACCACTCTGTTCTGTCCTAGCTAATTAACAACAACAACAACAACAACATGATCAACATCAGTAATACTACTACTACTACTACTACTACTACTACTACTAATACTACTATTACTACTACTACTAATAATAATAATGAGATAGGTCAGATTGTACAGTTGAACTATACTAAAATCTGACTTTTACTAATAGTCTGTAGTACTTGAGTGTACGAACAGCAGGGCATGATTCCGTTCATAAGACTAACTTGAGAAATAGATTTTAGTCATCGATTTCTTCATTTTCAATGTACATTTTGTGTTTTCCTCCTGTTCATTGTACATATGATGTTTGATGTTTGCTTGTGCTATCCAAATGTGAATTATTTGTTTGGTTTTCCAGCAGATGCATCTCCGTGAGGCTTCTGAAGGAAAAGAAATAACTTCCAAAATAATTATTTTATGGCAGTGGCAAGCAACAAACAGACCGTTATAATAGTAAACATTTAACTCATTCAGCACAAATCCAATTTATTCTTTTCCTTATGCTTGCAATTTTCTGTTTAAAATTTGCAATTAGTTTAGAGATACAAACAGACAAATATAATTCATATATATATATATATTTATTCTTTTCCTGATGCTTGCAATTTTCTGTTTAAAATTTGCAATTAGTTTAGAGATATAAACATACATATATATATATATATATATATATATATATATATATATATATATATATATATACATACATACATACATACCAATGTTAATAACGGAGAAGTAGGGGGTATTACGTAAATGACAACCAGAACCACATACGGGTATTTAATATTGTTCAGAATTAATTATACACAGTAAAATACAATGAATATTTAAAATTCCTTTTTAAGCAGTCAAGAATTACGTGCAATGATGTTTTCATTATTGAAGTATCACATTCAAAGATCGGTCTTTTATTTTATTTTTTCCAGACCGTTTCCGTGGATACTCCATTTGGTAGTAAATTCGCTAAGAATACGCTCTTTCTTCAATATTTGCGATAAATTATATTTTGAGGAAATTGGGTAAAAGCTATCTTACGAAGGTTGTCACATAATAGTCTACATAGGTGAAGAACTTACCGGAGACCTTTGAAGAGTACCACACAGAGATAAAATGTATACATTTTCCAAAAGAATAATAGCAGTCACGCATGTACCATTCGACATAAAACTATGGCTGACGCGATCACAAAAACTGTATACAGGAAGGATATGCATATTCATGACATGCAAATGATATGACGTGTTTCACAATGTAATGTTTAGGATATATATTTGATGAGAAAATGAATGAAACGTCGATTAATAAATTTGGATTAGAAAACCGTTCATTCACTCTGTATTTTGACATGGATTTCAGAAAAATGCGTACGAGAAAAAGAATATCGCCTTCGCCAGGACGAGAGGCCCATCTACATCATCATTCCGAAAACGTATTATATCCACAAAGGTCCGCAAAAGGAGTTTATCTGGGGCGCCCTCGCCTTTATCAGATTTGCTATCACCTTTGAGAATTCGGGAGCCTTCCAGACATCCAAGACCAACTGCTCGACGTCCATCAGTAACTGAACTTGCTGCACGTGCTTCTCGTAAGTCTCGATGCGAATGTATCCCTCGAGACCGCAAGTCCATCGTAGGCGTAGCCGCAAATCTTTCAGCAACTCCTTCTGAACTGAAAATGAGACCCAAAAGCCAAAGGCAACGTGTACAGAAGAATTTCCCAAGGCCAAATGTTCGACGCTTTTCTCAAAATACCAAAGAGTCATATGAATATAAAGGTAAGTGCCTCTCATGAAACAATCAAGGATATGCTACATAGGAAACTGCAAGTATAATGAAGTTAGTCCTAGCAAAAATTACGGATATGGAAGGATAGGAACCTGCACATTTACAACCTATATTAACATGCATCGTTTATCTGTATGTACTCTAATCAAACATCGAGTGTCAACGTTTGGCATCATGTAATACATTCTAAACAGAATATGGTGGCTTGGACAGCATTTAAAGGGGCCCCGAGTGGCCGAGTGGTCTAAAGCGCTGTTCGTTACGGATCACTGCCATGTCACCTCTGTCTGCGGCGGTTCGAGTCTAAGATTCAGTCAATGTGGGTATGTGAGAAAAGCTTGCCAGTAGCTTCTCGTGGGTCGGTGGTTCTTTCCGGGGTTTTCTCGGGTTCTTCCTCCACCATTAATACTGGCCGCCATATATAGCCTTTCGTGTGCTGAAAAATGGCTTTAAACCCCACAACAACAACAACAACAACAACATTAAAATAAAGTATATTCCTTTAATATGTCTGTGTTAAATTGACTTTGGCAACATGATTGAAAACCAATGTACAATGCGAATACATAAACTAATATAAATATTGATCAAAAACTGAAGTATTCATATGTAGAATTCTAGCAAACAATGTTGGATGACAGTAAAGCATCTTGAAACTATAACAGACTTCCAACTTGCAGAAAATTTAAAATTCACAATCAATAGAAGCAACAAATTATTTTGGCTAATTAAATTCTTTGACCAGAATTTTTCAGTTTTCTTGACTAGCCCTTATTACCTTAGAAGGCATAAAATATCGTTGTAGCAAGAGATTTGTCAGCCATGTAAATGTAGTATAAAAGCACAAGATCTCGTTGTAGCATGAGATTTGTCAGCCATGTAAATTTAGTATAGAGGACACAAGATCTCGTTTTAGCAAGAGATTTGTCAGCCATGTAAATTTAGCATAGAGGACACAAGATCTCGTTGTAGCAAGAAATTTGTCAGCCATGTAAATTTAGTATAGAGGACACAAGATCTTGTTGTAGCAAGAAATTTGTCAGCCATGAAAATTTAGTATAGAAGACATAAGATCTCGTTGTAGCAAGAGATTTGTCAGCCATATAAATTTAGTATAGAAGACACAAGATCTCGTTGTAGCAAGAGATTTGTCAGCCATATAAATTTAGTATAGAAGACACAAGATCTCATTGTAGCAAGAGATTTGTCAGCCATATAAATTTAGTATAGAAGACACAAGATCTCGTTGTAGCAAGAGATTTGTCAGCCATGTAAATTTAGTAGAGAAGATATAAAATCTCGTTGTAGCAAGAGATTTATCAGCCATGTAAATTTAGAATAGAGGACACAAGATCTCGTTGTAGCAATATATTTGTCATCTTTGTAAATTTAGTATAGAAGACGAGCATTTTGTAGACAAACTTGTTTCCTTAAGTTAGTTGATACAAAAATATCTTTCAGTAAAACGAATGAATGTGAAAAACTTGTTGTTATATGACTTTGTATCTAAAGTGTCTTATGGTACACACATTTACGAGCCCAGTAGTTGTGTGGTACACGAAGCGAAATTAATTTAAATTAGATTATGGATTTTAATGATGGCTTAAAGACCACGATGGTTCCCAACATGCCTTTAATTTTACAGGGTACAATAATTGATTAATTTTATGTTGTAAAGTATTCTTTTAGAAAGATACACGCGCATCTTTAAAAATGAAGCACACGGATTATAATTTCAAACTGTGTAGGAAATAGGAAATGATGAAAATTTCAATACGTTTAGAACTATTTATATTTTTATGTTTCAGAGGTTCCAAGTCATAGTCTAGAAAATGACAGTAGTCATGTGGCTACGTAAAGGGTGTCTTGAGACATACGTCAGGTCTAAGTGCCTACAGTCATGTGGCTACGTAAAGGGTGTCTTCAGACATACGTCAGGTCTAAGTGCCTACAGTCATATGGCTACGCAAAGGGTGTCTTCAGACATACGTCAGACCTAAGTGCCTACAGTCATGTGGCTACGCAAAGGGTGTCTTCAGACATAGGTCAGGTCTAAGTGCCTACAGTCATGTGGCTACACAAAGGGCGTCTTCAGACATAGGTCAGGTCTAAGTGCCTACAGTCATGTGGCTACGTAAAGGGTGTCTTCAGACATAGGTCAGGTCTAAGTGCCTACAGTCATGTAGCTACGCAAAGGTTGTCTTGAGGCATACCTCAGGTCTAAGTGCCTACAGTCATGTGGCTACGCAAAGCATGTATTCAGACATACGTCAGGTCTAAGTGCCTACAGTTATGTGGCTACACAAAGGGCGTTCTTAAGACATACGTCAGGTCTAAGTGCCTACAGTCATGTGGCTTTGTAAAGGGTGTTTTCTGACATATATCACACCTAAGTGTCAACAGTCGGATAATTATATAAAGGGGATCGTCAGACATGTATCAAGTCTTAAGTTCCAAGTATACATTACCCAGTGGAGGTTATATAGAAAGGGGAATGTGTTCTGGTTTCATACTCTGAGAATGAACCAAGCAGCCGTGTGTTTGAACTTTTTGACGTTTCTGTAGTAGATATTGAGACGAACCAGATAGAAGTGAATTACAATATTCAAGTCTTGAAAGTACTAAGGAACGCACAAGTAGTTTAGTGGCCTCACCTGAAATACAATTGCGAATGGAACTGATGATACATAACGTGTGTCTTCAGACGTACATCACTTCTGAGTTGTAATAGTCGTGTATATATAGTTTCTACCATTTCAATAGGGTGTAATAATAAATACGTCATTTCCAAGTGTCAATAGCCATCTAACCATATAAATGTAAAACATAGTCACATCTACGTGCCAATAGCAACTAAGGTATACAGCAGTGTTGTCCCACCCGCGGTCCGCGGGCTGATTTTAAATGGCCCGCCAGAGCTCGAGCAGTTATATAGTCGCTGCTTTTCAGTTTTCTGCTGCAGCCCTCGGCTTCAAGAAAAACATTTTTCAGTGGCCCATGGCGTCAAAAAGGTTGGACAGCACTGGTATATAGTGTGTACCAAGACATTCGTCACCCCTACGTACCGATAGCCACAAAGCCAGGTAGGGGTTGCAATTAAACGTACATCACATATACGTGTCAATAGCCACCAAGCTATATAAAGGGTGTATTAAGACGTAAATTACATCGACGTATATCTTTTGAAATTCATACACGCATCACCTATACATGTGCACCTGTTTGATATGTCATTACGTTTCTGTTTTGTTACAACTCTTAAGCTATTTTATAATTGTTGTAGACAATTGTTACTGTAAGGGCTTTCGAACAATGAAGAGTGGGATACTTCTATTTTATTTTCTCTTCTCACCCCAAAAAAGGGTCTGCGATCACTCTTAATAACCACTCATTTCTACAGGAAGTGTTTCGCCCGAAACGTCGTACCTTTGTCGGTCTTTACGAGCCTGTGAATGCCTAGACCACCTTACAACGAGATTAAAGGAAATTCGAAACCGTCGGGAATTGGTGAGTTTCTATAAAATGATGTCGATATTTTAGCATTTAAAATACTACGATCTGCTGATTGAGCCTCTCATGATTGCAATAATGTACTCTACATGATGTAGACGTAACCTGATGCTTCCATTCGTCTTCCTTGCAAATTATATTAAATATTTTTCCATGCTTTATTCATCCTCCTGCATACTGTTTGCTTTGTTATTTACGAGTATGTAATACAAAGACGAATCTAGTAAAAGGTTAGCAAGTATTTAATACACAAAGACCGTTGTAATGTACACGCACGATGCCACATCAGCATGCCTAACACAGACATTAACAATTAATAGAAGAAAAACAAATGCCTCAACCTCCCCAACATGAGAAACAAACAAACAAGGAAACCAAAGACATTTCAGATAGCTCAAAATATTCATAGTGTTGGGATAACTATAATAAATAAACATATATAAATATGATTCATTTGTTTTCCCCTCGAATCTAAACATGATCCGAGCAAAACATGTTTGTGCACCCCAGCCCCAAATGCACACATGATTTCTCACGAACGTGTGTCTAGAGATTCTGCTGATGCAAATGCAGGACCTTGTACTTAACATCAGAACAGTTGCCATTCACGCCGTGTCTCTGCCTGAACTGAGCCCAGCGCATCCATCGCTACAGGTGACAGGTTTACATTCTAGCCGTCTATTGTATTGCAATGTCACGCCTATCAAATCTCTGGATAAAAGTAGGATTCTCTGGCGTTTTAGCACCGTCTCACGTTCATCGGATCTGAATAAAATATCTTCGGTCTTTAGGTTCCCAAATTGTGAATTGTTAGGGCGTGTATTACACATTAGACTGGTTATGAGTTTATGATCCCTAACTGAAAGCAGGAAATCAAAACAAAGTGTGGGTTTGTAATAACAGATTTGATTGGACTGACGTATTTTCATCAACCAATCAGCATCCCAAGCATGTGTTTGGGGGCGATATTGGTTTTCATTTAAACACAATAGACCATTCTTTAATTACTAACCATCAAAACAACAAATAGTTATAATTGATTCATCTGCATTTCCATCTTGGAAACATTATGTACAGGAGAACTACCAAATCTCCGGTTAAAGCCTGATACTAAAATTAAAATCTCATGATTTCTGACCAAAATATTTTGATGGGCTTGCAAGGTGATGACATATGCTGTATTCTGTATAGTGTGGTTGTCTACAGTTCCTTGTAGAAACACAAGAAATATCACTCCGGTTTTGGAAATCCGAATAACATTTTTAAGAAATGTCTTTGTTCAAGAATTTTGTTATGAGCACTCAAAACATTTCCAGGAAGTAAAAAGGAATCCTTTTGAATCCAAATAATTCAATAGACATTAAAATGTAATTCCACAAATGACACAACAAAAGAAACACCTTTACGTCCCAGTGTTTAGAAGCCCGACTGAGATTATTTCTCTAAATCAAAAGTTATACAGTATTTTTTTAGGCGTAGAATGAGTGCCCGTATGAGAGGGTCACATGATAATGTTTACATCACGTACTCAAAACATGACCCTGACGAAAACCAATCATTTTACTCTTAAGAATAAAATTGTAAAACGTTGTTTACTTCAATAAAACTATTTAAAAACCTAGTGTTACGTATTCAATACAGCCTCGATCTCACTCATATTATTCCCGCAATAAAAATAAATGTAAAAAGAAAACTTGTTCACGTGACTGTTACTAACTTTGAATTACAGTCGGGAACCAGGTCAGCCTAATGTGTTTACAAAATGAACAGTCAAGGTCAAACTATTTTCAGGAAAAGTACCGAGTTCCTAGTAAACAGAACTAAATTATTTTGACATATAATAAAATTAAAAAATAAATAGATTTTCAAACGTACAAACAATTAAATCAGATATAAATTAAATCAAAATTACATAACATTAGTAACAAACTGTTAGAATTAATTCAATACAATTATAGGGAATTTATCATCGCATTAAAGAGGAAAAGATCCGTAAGGTGCATAAAGTTCTACATCTGTTATAATTCTTAATTTCTGTCTTCTTTTCTGTTACCTTCGTTCCCTGAAGGTAGATTTTACCATTTTGTGTATACGATAATATTTACATAAATATATTGCTGATTTATCTCATTCCACCTGTATGGCACACCGCGCCACTACTAGTCCCTAATATGTTTTTTTCAGTCGACCTATAACTACCATCGTGCCACTGCTTGTCCGCAATATTTTCTTAGTCGACTTATATAGTACATCGCGCTACCATTAGTCACCAATATTTTTTCAGTCGACCTATACAGTATCATCGTGCCACTACTTGTCCTCAATATTTACCCAGTCGACCTATATAGTGCCATCGCGCTACTGCTAGTCTCAATATTGTACGAGGCGACTGGCCCGTTCTTATTGTTGGTCGTTACATAATAAAAGAAGAGCCTAACATCTTTGATTTTGTTTAGATAAGTTTCCTTTTATTTGGCGGAGGTATAAAAAAAAACATCAGACTTCGTGGCAGTAGAAGCACCCAGACCTGAACTTAGAACACAGACCGCCTCGTATGTTAAACTTAGAACACAGACCGCCTCGTATGTTAAACTTAGAACACAGACCGCCTCGTATGTTAAAAGACTCTTACGAAAATATTTTAGGACTACATATTCTTCATGTCAAAACACTCTTACAACATTATTAGAGGATATCATAAGGCGCCGTAGAAAACCAATAACATTTCAGAATATGTCTCTCGTTTATGGCTCCGGACGGCATTCAAAACGACTCTTTCGTAAAATAAATCACGAATGATCATGTATAGCGTCAATGTACGCCCTAACTACCATATGGAATGAATAGCAGATCAGATATAACAAAGCCGTGTGAGTAAATCTAATTATCCAATAATAATAATAATAATAATATTATTAATAATAATAATAATAATAATAATAATATAGTCCTCTTTTGTATTTTATTATTATTATTATTATTATTTATTATTATTATTATTGTTATTATTATTATTATTATTATTATTATTATTATTATTATTATTCCTCTATTACATTATTATTAGTATTAGTATTTTTATTTCATTGTTTTTTATTCAGTTCGGGAAAATATTTCTTTCCCGAGTAATAAGGTATGTTAGAACTTTATATGTACTTTATTTGAATTTAAGACTCAAAGACAAAATAAAAACCGTTTAAAATAATACATATTAGTTACATTGCTACTCATATTTATTACTAAAATATCCTTTAATATTTGCATGACTGCAAAAGATGACCAGTGAAGAGAAGCACATTGTAAACGCTATGAAATCCATGCTGGAAGATATACCAGTCAAAGACAAAAAGGTAAGGAAACAACCACGTATTTAGTATTGCATAGACTGGGAATAAAATATATTGTTTTTATTAATAAACCATCAGTGTGCATATTGAGACCGGTAAAAGTAAATCCTTAATATATGATTTGTTTCTACGTGTGTTAAAAGGTGTGAGACATAATGAGTTTTTTCTACGTGTGTTAAAAGTCCTGAGACATAATGAGTTTTTTCTACGTGTGTTAAAACTCGTGAGACTTCATGACAGTTTCTACGTGTGTTAAAACTCGTGAGACATAATGACAGTTGTGAAAGTGTGTTAAAACTCGTGAGACGTGTTAGTTTCTGTATGCATCAAAACTCGTGAGACATATAAGAGTTTCTAAATATATTAAAGCTCGTGAGACATATGAATGTATCTGCATGTATAAAAACTCGTGAGACATAATTTTATACATATATTTAAACATGCGAGACATGGATGTCTATACAGGATTTAAAGCTCCTGAGACATGCCTATCAATGAATCTCAGTCTGAAATCGACAAATCTTAAATACGTACCTAATATGAGATACATGCATAATATATGATGACTGCGCATGCAAATATGGTAATTTTAACAAACGTGTGATGTTAACATAAAACCAAATAATATATTTAACTATTAAGAACACCTTATTCATAATTTTATGATGGTTCACTTGTTTGGAGTAAATGATTGTGCGGACATGTGTAACTCCCATCCCACAAGGTTTTGTGCATCTCTGGGGACACAGGATAGGCTGCCACACTCTGTGACGGACGGCTGTTTGATGTGCAACAGTTGACGGACACAGAAGGGCCAGGGAACAATTCTCTGTGGACGGACACAGTACGGTCAGTTGACACAGCTGGACTAGGGAACGATTCTCTGTGGACGGACACAGTAGGGTCAGGGAACAATCCTCTGTGGACCGACACAGTAAGACCAGTTGACGGACACAGTAGGGCCAGGGAACAATCTTCTTGCAGAGATAACTGTAGTATTTTTTTGCAAATTGCAAACTTTTTATGTGGGCTGTGATGACTGTTCTTGATGACACGGGATCCTTTGCTAAATTGTTGTATCTTTCCCATCTTTCCTATGTGTGTACTGAGAGAGAGAGAGAGAGAGAGAGAGAGAGAGAGAGAGGGGGGGGGGGGAGAAGGAGGGAGGGGAATAATGTAACTGTGAATAAATTGATTGTTCTTCTATGAACGCGCTCCTAAAGCAGATGTTTAGTGTCGCATTTAATATTGAAGATAACAAATTTTTGTTGTTTTGTTTTTATTTAATTTCAGAAGCCGAAAAATGTAACATCATACAGAATTCCAAAACGCTGAAAAACGAAGATTTCGACACATTGGGTCGAATTTAATGCGAAATAAAACCAAGCGTATAGAAATGTTTTGAAATGTCGACAATGGACTAGTCTTTCAATTTTAGAATTAGATTTGTCAAATTCTAGATTTTTTTCTTCTCTGATAGATACTCACATACATACATACATACATACATACATACATACACACACACATACATACATACATACATACATACATACATACATACATACATACATTGCACATCAAAAGAAGAACTTGTGTCATGACTATAAGTCAAGACTTTTCTTACTGAACTGGTTGTCAAATTTTGGTCAATGACAAAAAAATGGAATTTTTATTTTATGCTAACTAGAGGTAGAACCAAGGATTACACATATTCTGAAATGATGTAAACATTACACATACAAATTGCTTGCCCACAGGCCCATCATTGAACCAACCGCTACCTTCAGCAAAAGAACATTTTGAGATGGAAGCCTTCAATGTAAATAAATGAGCATTTTTATATTGTGAATTCTCTCTCTCTCTCTCTCTCTCTCTCTCTCTCTCTTTGACTGATAAGAAACTTGTCACATGAGACTCATGGAACGTTTGAAATGTTTCATTACTTTTCTCAAAAGATTTCATTGCACAGCGATTTGCCACATTGCAACCCAAGGCAACATTACAGATATACTAATACGGACATTACTGCACGTAGTTGAATGACAAAGATTTGTCCAAAACGAGGGGTTCCTAGTTAATAATGATGGTCCAAAAAGAGGTGTTCCTAGTTATGCTGATGGTCCAAAACCAGGGATTCCTTGATGGGGCAGAATTTATAGACAATGTTAAATGCATGGACATTTTAAGCATAGAACTAACAATTCGAGCGCCTTTTCTTCCATCTGTTGACCCGATATGGCTCATGAGGAGGTTGTAGAATAAAGAGCTAATTTGCAATGGAGACATAACTAAAGAAGCAACGAGAACTAGATTGCTGGAAGTCCTTTGAAAAATGTATATCCATCTGATAAAGTTATGTTCCCACCATCAGTTTAACTAGGAGCTTGTGGAAAACTAGGGGTTTATTAGGAACCATATGCATTTACGAAGCTCGCTAACTTTTATAAAATGTCTGATATTATTGACATCATAGTTCGTTGTCTCGTCACCCTCGCTGAAGATAGCTTAAAAAATTGACCTCCTTTTGGAAGACGAATTTCTTAGCGAGGACCGTGTTAATTTTGAGGTTGACCATTTATTACGTGTCAGAAGATAATGGGATGCTCATTACGTCATTAATTCGGACATTACATGACCAATAGCAATTCTTTTTTAGTAATACTCCAGGTTATTACCTACACTGACAGGTTATTACCTACACTGACAGGTTATTACCTACACTGGAATGTCTACATATAATCAGAGACAATTGGAATATGAACACATCTCTGTCTGGCACAAGTCCTGTAACTCCTGACAAATTATTGTTCCCGACCACGATTAACCCTCTTTTATCGCAAACCAGAGAAAAACTTTAACGTAGTTCCTGTTGAAATTATAATACTAACACTGTGTCAGATGCTAAACGGAATAGAATTCTACGACTTGAACACTTCCTGTCTGACAAAAATAAGGTCCGTTTTCTGCAACACGTGGTTTACAAATTGATGTTCGGCTTTATACCCATTCTCAGCCATCATGGATAACAGTTCTCTCGGAATTTGTGATATCCCGTGAAGCTCTGTGTTGATAACCCGGATGTATATCTTGCGATGAGGCAGTTTTTGTAGAACAGACATCTCCTGACCTTCTATATCAAAAGTCAGAAGGTCGATATAATCTTTCCCTGTTGCCAATAGAATCGACTCGATGGAAAAACATGGAACAAAAAAACCTTTCCTCTCTGGATTGAACTGAAGAAATGTCTTTTTGGAGTTAGTGCTGTTGGTCTGGAAAAGTGAAGGGAAGCATGTTTTAAATCGATGAAGGCAAATATATTAACCAATCTATACAATAAAAATTCAGTAATTTAGTGAAATCGTAACAGGAATTGACACTGCCTGTTGCTGTTTCAAAAGTTGCGAAGCCGGGCAATCAAGTGATCTAAAGCGCTCGCCTTTACAGCTCACTGCTTTATCATCTCTGCCGATGTAGGTTCGAGTCTTAGGCTGGCAAAAATGGGTATGCGAGAATATTTGACAGTAGCTTTCCGTAGGTTGGTGGCTCTTTCCGGTAATTTCCTGGGATCTTCTTCCACAAGTTATCCTGGCCACCATGTATGGCCTATTGTGTAATCAAAATGGTGTTAAATCCACAATAATACCAACCTTATTTTAAAAAATCCGTAGAAACTAGGAAAATGATTAAATAGTATTGTTCAAAATTTCTAAAGTGATAAAGTTAGCTGACTTGAACTATTGCGAGTTTCCGTTCTGCTCTTCATAACCTTTCTTTGAAGGCATTTTATCGTTGCTTGATCTGCTTTCCTTGGCTTTCATAGATCATAAGAATAACATACAAAAAAAGAGCCATATCTGAATCGACGCCTTTGTAAAGATAAAATACGTACATTAAAATTCAAATACGTGAACCAATGACATTTTTAACTTTTATCTGATTTTAATTTTTTATTTTATCCGTTTATAATTTATTTTTATTTGTTGTGCAATAAACAGGAAAAGTGTGGTCACTTCGATATCTTTGTCTCAAATTGCCGTTTTCATCTCTTTCTTTTGTCACTCTGTCGTACTCTCTGTTTGGGTTGCACCATTTCCTTCGCTTTTTAGCGTATTCCTTTTCAAAAACTTGCAGTAGTAATTTTTAATTTTTTAAACTCGCATGTATTTTACTTCCTCACATTTGATATATAGCTCTGTGTCCGCTAGTTTTATTTAAGCAGTTTTGTTTCAAATTATTGTCAACTACCCAGTATAACCTTCTGTATCAGCCATAAAGGCATTTTGTTCCTTTTCAAAGTTATATTCATAGAACGTTCCGAGTTTCATTCCAATTACATGGTGAATATTAAAGAAAAAAAATAACGAAGTATCTCTTTAGAGCGGCATCTGTTAGGTAACTTGGAAAACGTTCGCAAGAATGTTTAACAATTCAAATCTGAACTTTTAAAGACGAGAAAGGAACCTCTAAAACGTCTACAATGGTACACGATTTTGCAATCGCTCTACGGTAAATAAACCATGCAAATGCAAACAACAAGACCTATTATTTAATAGATGGTGGCGAAACTCTTGAAGGCATCTTGTTGATTTGGTTTGATTTTGTGGGTAAAACGCCATTTATCACCATAGGTCTTACATGGTGGTCACTATATTTGGTGGAGGAAGAACACTCGAAAACGCCGGAAAGAACCACCGGAAGCTACTGGCAAGCTTTCTCAACATATCGACGTTGGCCGAGCCGAGGTCCGAGCACATGCGAACAGAGGTGAGATTAGTGGTCTGTAAAGTCGAGAGTCACGTGACACTCGGTCATTCGTGCCTACCTTTTTCATTTGGTATAAAAACTACTTTATGTTCTAAACCTAGTGAAACGGAACAATCTGTACAAAACACAATATTATAGACAGGAAAATAATAAAAAAAACATGGCAACACTTTGTCAAAGTATAACTGCGTGATCACTGTGGGACAAGCCTTGTCGCTCTGCGACATTGGCAAAGCCTGGAATATGTCTAACCAATGCGTGTGGCATGGGCGAAGCCTGGAATATCTCTAACCCAATTCATGCGACACAGGTAAAGCCTGGAATATGTCTAACGCAATGCGTGCGATATTGGCAAAGCCTGGAATATGTCTGACGCAATGCGTGCGACATTGGCAAAGCCTGGAATATGTCTAACCCATACGTGCGACATTGGCAAAGCCTGGAATACGTCTAACCCATACGTGTGACATTGACAACGCCTGGAATATGTCTAACGCAATGCCTGCGACATTGGCAAAGCCTGGAATATGTCTAACCCATACGTGCGACATTGACAAAGCCTGGAATATGTCTAACAATACAATGTCTCCGCTTCGAGAGTGAAATATATATCTACTCAATAAATTAGTTTTCTTATTGTAAATGTAAAGCTTTCAAAGGCAAAAACCATCGATTTGCATCGGTTAGTTTCTCCATTCTGTGTCAATGCGATTAAAGGTTACTACATAGACGAAAAGTAGTTCCGAAATTTTAAAATTATTTTCGGACAGCGACTTTATACAAATTTATATTTTACAATGCTTCAGTTTGTGTATTTTGTCAAGTCGATGACTGTATTCATACGAAGAAAAGAGACTGTTATCTTTGTTAATACATTTCTTGCATGGATTGATGCAGTGAACATTGCTGGGGTGGGGGTAATGTATAAACCATACATAACGGTCCAACATACTTCAGAGCGTAGCATCATTAAACAGATTATTTGCAATGATTCTGTTCTCACTTGGAAAGATTTTGGATTCTATGTTTGTCTCTGAACTGAAGCGTAAATATTTGCGTGTTGTCAAGATTGCAGCCGATTTCAGTAACAGACGCTGTACCCAAATTTCGATGTCGACTTAATTTCTATTTGCAATCGACACTAATGAACGACTGGTTTCAATATCGTTTACAGACGCGACTGCGATGACAGTTAAAAATCGCTACTTAAACAATTATATTACTACATGTGATGAAGAGTTTTTTCTACAATGCATGAACCGCTTGTCATTGTGTTACCGGCATACGATACTAGATGAAAATACAGAAAATCAAATAGCAACTTTGGCATTATTTATGTAGAAATATTTACTACAGGGTCAATAATCTTGACATATTTTAAGATACGTTCATCATAAAAAAGAGAGAGAGAGAGAGAGAGAGAGAGAGAGAGAGAGAGAGAGAGAGAATAATTAATAAGTAAAATGAAATAGGCATAAATATGGAAACACAGGTATAAATAACGTACGTAAGGGCATATATTCTTCCAAATTGGAAAAAGAAGGTAGTTCCAAATTATATCACCACAGTGGCGATAACAGATGTCGCCACTGTGACGATATTATTTTTCTCCCCCGATATATCTGAGCATCTCATTAGACCAAAGGAATATCATTTACTTGTAATACTCTTGCATACGGCGCTGTGAAATATCGAAATTGTCGAGAGAGCTGGGATTGAAATTTCTAGATGAATTTATTTGTTTAAGCAACAACAACAACGAAATTGTATGTTTTACATTTTAATTAGGTCCAATCCTCTCAAATGTATAACAGCAGAGCTTGCATCATAAAATTTTGTTTCCGTTTCAGTAATTCTTGAAATACTTTGAAAATTTTCAAAGTTTCACTCTGACTGAGTGATTGCCTTTTTATTGATTTTTGCCTTGATATTCTCAACCAAAGTTTCGAAACATTTATGATCAGTTTCGTGTCCATACATTTTTTTCTGAAAGTATCGTACATCTCTGGGTCTTTTGAGAACGTTCCGAATAATATAAATGTATGCTTCATCCCTTCGGCAGATTTCCAATTCCCTTTCACAAACTTTCCGATGAAGACTTTTGTTCTTTGTTTGATATCCTGTATTTTGATGCTGTCCGTTCTAGACATTTTGAACATTGTTTCAAGCAATACATCGATATATTACCTTAACACACGCATTGAGTGTTTGAGACTTCCTGTGTTTGGAAACGAGATTCTCGTAATGCTCCGTGTTAGGTTCCACCAGAAGACCTCTCCAATCTCTTTCCTTTTCAAAAAAAAGGGAAATAGATTCCTTCTCGCCATCCCCGGCACCTATTTCTATAAAATAACCACCTTTCTGGAAATAATGAAATTTATAAAATGCAATAATGAATTTAAGTCAGAAAAGGAAACCTATGAGGTTGTCTTGTGTTACTTGTATGGTTATAAATAATGTCGTCTGAAGTTTTTATTAAGAATCCAAAGAGATTGCGAATAATATTCCTTAGACCACAGTGCGAACTTGTCGAGGACAATGTAATGTTTATGATTTTGTATCACTGTTGGTCTCAAATTACTACTTAAAGATTGACGTCTGGAACTGCATGACACCAAAGCTACCGAATTTATATTTTAAGTCATTTCCTTACAAATAGTAAAACAGAAGTGCCGAGGTTTTTTTGCGAAATTATCATCAGCATCCTCCTTCTCCTCTCATTTTTATTATTATTATTATTATTATTATTATTATTATTATTATAATAATAATTATTATTATTATTAACGTTGTTATAAACAGGAAACAAGCACGAATTAGCGAGAGCACACGAAGATGGATTGGATGTATCTGAGTCGAAGCAAAAGCTAAAGGGTTATATTTAAGGCCTGTTGATTTTTCATACTTTCGCTTCTTAGTTGTGTGTGTGTGTGTGTGTGTGTGTGTGTGTGTGTGTGTGAGTGTGTGTGTGTGTGTGTGTGTGTGTGTGTGTGTGTGTGTGTGTGCATGATGCATGCATGCATTCATGTATGTATGTACACAATCGTGGCTACATAGTGCCGAGTAAAAACTAGTTATCGAAAAAAATGATAAAGGCATTAATCTTGCCAAATCTGACCAAAGGTTAACCTGTACCATGAACAAGACAAAATGAAAACATGTTAGAAAATTACCAAAACGGCTTTGGTGCAATCCTTCAAACAAATTCGAAACTTGTCTATATAAACTGCACATTTAAAAAGTTCGTGACTTCTCTAAGGCAAGGTCATCACGCGACCCATCACACAGAAAAATGGTTGCCTCCTTCAGTCACCTCTAGCGACATAGAAGAGCACATCGGATCAGTTCATCCCAGGCCCCGCAGTGGTCATAGAGAAAAGAAAACATTGTCCTGAAGCCGAGACGTCCCGAATTGTGTCACAGACTGGGATTTCATGAGAGAAGACAAAATCAAACAATACATCCCATTGAATTGTTATAGTGATTTTGATTTGACGGAGTTACGCACTTTAAATCCCTCACCTAATAGGAATATAAAAGGAAAATTACAAAGTGTAACAGTACAAAATAAAAAAACCTATTATATATATATATATATATATATATATATATATATATATATATATATATATATATATATATATATATAAGTAAGAGAGAGAGAAAGAGAGACAAATTGATGGTAGTCTTTGTTATAAAATATAAAAATATATTGAATGCATGAAAATGAAAAGAATACTAACCTTTTTGCTAAATATAGCATCGATCATAAAACTTTGACCTCTAGAGAAATCTATACTGTTATTTCTCTTTAAATTGTACGGCTCGCTTGAGGGTGGTAATATAAAGCTCTTAACAAACTTGATAAGCCTGGGATCATCCGGGTTATAGTTCTCATAACCGGAAAGCGCTGTTTCCTTATCAATCAGTGCATGCGCATAGATCCTTTTTCCTTCTGGTTTCCATATCACTGAATCCAGCTCTAAAGTTGGTCTGAATTCCTGATTATTGGCGAATGTTAAAATCTGCACTATCATGAAGATAGCACAGATGATGACGCCGACGCCTACTAGGCGTTTGATTATTCTTGCTACAGACAATTTCATTTCGGGACTTCACATTCAGCACAAGAAGTGTACCATCTGAAACAAAATGAAGACGAATTACCAAAAATGACTAGAAATCGCATACCCTCTTAACTATAAAAAGATTTCAGAAGGTATGCGCAAATCGCAAACTTAGGTACCTTGCATTGTTAGAAATTAAAACCCAACTGTTTAAAAAGATATATAGCTGTATTAAAAATGCACATTAAACCATGTTAGTATTGATAAATCAAACTGCGCAGTTGCCATGTTCTTCTGTAAATGTTGATGAATACATTGGTTGAAGATAATTTTGCTTCCGCTGGATCCATAACAGTTACAAGCCTTCGCAATTTTGTCTGTTTTGTAAAATACTCTCTCTCTAAACAGCCTATCTTGCTGTAGACTCACTGTCTGTGAGGACTCGTGTTAGGCCAGGCTAATTTTGTTTCCTGGAAGGGGTTGTGTGGAGGGAGGCTGTGGTATTTACGTATAACTGAAAATGAGACACAGTCAAGGACCGTACCCATCTCCTCCTGGAAATAATATTCATACATGTACGACAAAGAAAGTGGTATGTGTTCAGTCTTCAAAGCCATGTTATTTTACCAAGATTTGACCACGGCTTAACCCTAGTTAGTTCTAGATGTTCGTTTAAGCAAAATATATGAGTCGTCTGCTAGAAATATCTATGACAACGGATTCAATGGAGACGAAGAATGTGACAGTGCCGCACAACAGTAGATACCAATCAATGGTCATCTTCCCCCGGAAAACGTCGGAATTAAAGACAATGATATTCCTTCACATTTTTTTTATAGACATGATAAAAGTACATAAAAAGAACGGCACATTTTACACCCGCCACACCTTGTAGTAACTTACAGGGCATTGATGACTCCAGAGAGTTCTAACCAATTACTCTCGTAGCGTGTTCCTTTGGTCAAGGTCAAAGTATGCGGCTTTGAACTAACACTGTAGCGCATACATTATCATTCTCTTTTAAACTTACAGTGACCTCTAATAAAGACCCCAGAATATATAGGTTGCTTTAATACTCTAAGTGCAAACCATGCACAAATTCGGTCTATGAACTTTTAAATTAAGGTTATAACGCCAACCCACTTTTCTTTGAGACACAGTGACCTTGACTTTAAACCTTATGATCCCCAAATCAAGAAACCTCTTCTATACCCTATTTGTAACACGTCCACAAACAGCAGGCGATGTCTAGAAATAGTTTTAGGTACAAATCATGTTCCTTTATTCAGCCACCCTAACCTTGACTATTGACCATTTGGCCCCACCAAAGCACTTCTCTCTCTCTCTCTCTCTCTCTCTCTCTCTCTCTCTCTCTCTCTCTGTTTATAATAGACTAATGATTCGTGCAATACGTTACAAAAGTTCTCACTTCCAATGCATTTCAACAAAGGATTGAAATATCACGAGTTGTTTTGCAACTTATCACAGATATGAAAATCAAGTTATCAATCAAACAGTACAACAACGCAGTCAAGAATCGTCAGCTGGCTTTACACTTTCAAACTCTTTCCCAAATATATTAGAGTGCAGACACTTGTTATAATATACAACTTGATAAATAATAAATTTAGTTACCTAATACCAGAAATCGCAGTTGCTACAGCTTCAAAACCTTTCTTGACGTTATAGACTGTTGTGTGATGATCATGCCCCAGTAAAGTTCCAGCTGCAATATTGTCTCGAAAGTGAACAATAAAACAAAAAAAATTCCTTACCCAGACGTCTTTTGTGAAGTACATAAAAGAGCCACATAACAATGCATTCGGAACGATTATCGCTGTAAATGACGCACAGGGCTGCATATTTTGTTGATGACAAATTGCTCATTTTATTTACATGCCTCCATGCTTTTCCGGTTTGTAAGGGCCGTGCCCCAATACATCCAAGTCTAATATGCCTTAGACATTATCCATCATGACTGTCACGTGAATAGTGTCAGCAATCACAGGAATAAACAAACTGATAAAGGTGTATATCGTCAGTAACAATAACACTGGTCAACAGTGAAATCATTACTGACTTGAAAAGGCCCTAATCTGTAGTATTTTGGTGTGCCGAACACGAATATAACCGTGAAAAATTTGTATTGGCTCTCGTTTTGAAGATATTCATATACCTCATTTTCTATGTTTCACTGTGTAAATTTCTCCAGTAGGACTGCAGCAACATCCGGAATAATGATGTAACATTGCATAATACCATCATGCTCACATCATCCACAGTTGATTGCATCATTTTCTGATGCAATGCAATACTAATGCCATGCGGCTGCTGAAGTAAGTTGACGTCAGCAGTGTACTATACATGTGTAGGCCTATTATACTAATGCCAGGCGGCTGCTGAAGCTGACGTAAGCAGTGTACTATATAAAGCCCAATCAGATAGGTTCAGCATTTAAAATATTTTAGACGTTGTGCGAGACAGTTCAAGCTACTGTTACATAAAACTTATTATTTTATCCATTTACGTACAATAAAGAACAGTAATGCCTCGAAAGTGTGTTAATACCGCGGACAATTTTTGCTATATTTGTGGGGAAGTGACATTTGCCAACCAGAAGAAAAGTATCAATTCTCAAGTGAAGAAGGCATATCATCTTTACTTCGGATGCAAGGTTGGTGACCAAGACAAGCCTTGGGCTCCGCATATATGCTGTGCTACATGTACAACACAGCTTTCACAGTGGTTGAATTGCAAAAGGTCATCAATGCCGTTTGCAGTCCCAATGGTGTGGAGAGAGCCAAGCAACCACCTAAATGACTGTTACTTCTGCTTGGTTCCTCCTCTTTCCGGCGGAATAACGAAGCGAAAGAAGTCGAGAATAGTCTACCCAAACATTCCGTCTGCATTGAGACCAGTTCCACATGGTGAGGGACTTCCTATTCCAGAACCTCCAGCAGAATATTCTCTTGATTCATCTGACGGAGACAAAGGTGAGTCGACCTGTTCTTCTCCTGGTCCATCAGCATGCAGTGATCCAGATTTTCACTGTGGTGCATCATCAACCCCACACAGAATAACACAGGAAGAACTAAATGACCTGATTCGTGATTTGGACTTATCAAAGAACAAGGCAGAATTGCTAGGATCAAGACTCCAACAATGGAATCTTCTAGAAGAAGATGTCACAATTACTGCATATCGAAAGCGCCACCAGCAATTGGAGCCTTTCTTCAGAAAGGAAAGTAATCTGATATTCTGTTCCGATATTGAGGGCCTCATGAATGCTTTAAAAATCACTCATGACCCACAAGAATGGAGACTATTTGTGGACTCTTCGAAACTGAGTCTCAAGGCTGTGCTTTTGCACAATGGAAACATTCTTCCATCTATTCCAGTAGCGTATGCTGTCCACATGAAAGAGACATACGATAACTTAAGGCAGCTACTGAATTCCATTGAGTATAACAAGTACAGCTGGCACCTCTGTGGTGATTTGAAGGTAGTTGCCCTTTTAATGGGACTGCAGCAAGGATATACAAAATACATGTGTTTCTTATGCGAGTGGGATAGCCGAGCAAGGGAAATGCACTACATGAGGAAGGAATGGACTCACAGGCAGAATGTAGCCATTGGAGAGAAGAATATCCAACACCCAGCTCTGGTTGAGGCTCAGAAAATCTTGCTACCACCCCTTCACATCAAACTAGGTTTGATGAAGAACTTCGTGAAAGCCATTGACCGGACTTTGCCAGCATTCCGATACCTGCATGAAAAATTCCCTCGACTCAGCGAAGCAAAGATTAAAGAGGGAGTTTTTGTGGGTCCTCAGATTCGAGAGCTTTTCAAAGATGACCGGTTCAACAACTTGCTGGAAGGTGACGCGAAACAAGCATGGAATGCTTTTCGCCTAGTTTCTACAAACTTCCTCGGAAATGTTAGGGCAGAAAACTATAAGGAACTAGTAGAAGACATGTTGATGAAGTATAAGAAACTTGGCTGCAATATGTCTCTAAAGATTCACTTCCTTCATTCCCATTTGGATTTCTTTCCTAGCAACTGTGGTATTGTTAGTGATGAACACGGCGAACGTTTTCATCAAGATATCGCAACAATGGAACAAAGATACCAGGGAAAATGGTCCACTACAATGCTGGCTGACTACTGCTGGACACTCCTCAGAGATGCTCCCGAACAGCTGTACAAGAGACAGGCGAAGAAATCTAAGATGTAGTCAATGACTTGATTTTTTATAGGTAGGCTATTACAGTTGACCTTTTACTATTGGAATGCATTTCGTTATGTAAACATTAATTTCTTGCAGATTACAAAAAAACTAGAGCAATTTTGCAATTTGACTGTCATATTCGTGTTCAGCACATAAAAATTGATAAGAATTGACTAATTTTATTTCAGTAACATGACTTTTGTAAAAATTTGTTGTCCAGTGTAATGCAACACTGCAAGTAGTTACTTCGGTAAACAGTAAACAGGTGTACTCAGATGGAGTATACAATAAATATATTTTGATAGCATTTCCATCAATGAAGACTCGTCAGATTTAAATAACTTTTGAGTTTATGTATGCTAAATTTCTATAAATGTAATCCATCCCACATCGACTTACACTGAATTTCTATAAACGTCATCCGTCCTACACTGACTTACATTGAAAGTCTATAACTGTCATCCATCTCACATTGACTTACACTCAGTTTATAAAAATGTCATCCATCCCACTTTGACTTATACTAATTTCTATAAATGTCATCCATCTAAAATTAACTTACACTGAATTTCTATAAATGTTATCCATCTCACACTGATTTACACTGAAATTTTATAAAGGTCATCCATCCAACATTGACGTACACTGAATTTCTATAAATGTCATCCATCTAAAATTAACTTACACTGAATTTCTATAAATGTCATCCATCTAAAATTAACTTACACTGAATTTCTATAAATGTCATCCATCTCACACTGACTTGCACTGAAATTCTATAAATGTCATCCATCCCACATTGACGTACACTGAACTTCTATAAATGTTATCCATCTCACAGTGACTTACACTAAATTTCTATAAATGTAATCCATTTCAAATTAACTTACACTGAATTTCTATAAATGTCATCCATCTCACATTGACGTACACTGAATTTCTATAAATGTCATCCATCCCACATTAACTTAAACTGAGTTTATATAAATGTCATCCATCTCACATTGACGTACGCTGAATTTCCATAAATGTCATCCATCCCACATTGACTTACACTGAATTTCTATAAATGTCATCCATCTCACATTGACTTACACTAAATTTCTATAAATGTCATCCATCCCACATTAACTTACACTGAATTTCTATAAATGCCATCCATCCCACATTAACTTACACTGAATTTCTATAAATCTCACCCATCTCTCATTGACTTACACTGTAATTATATAAATGCCATCCACACTAACTTGGCTGACACCCTATTTCTATAAATGCCATCTACCCCACCTTGACTGACACTGAATTTATGTAATGGCATCCACTCTATCTTGACTGCCCCTATTTCTATAAATGCCATCCACCCCACCTTGACTGACACTGAATTTATGTAATGGCATCCACTCTATCTTGACTGCCCCTATTTCTATAAATGCCATCAACTCCGCTTTGACCGACACTAAATTTATATAAATGCCATCCATCTCTTATTGCTTGCCACTGAATCTTCATGAATGCCGTCCATCCCAAATTGGCTGACACTATTTTTATAAATGACATCCATCACCTATATGCTAACAATGAAATTCTATGAATGTCATCCATCCCAAATTGGCTAACAGTTACTTCTTTATAAAATTTGTCTTTTGCAAATAGTTTTCGTATCACGGAACGCATATGCGGAGATACAAATATCCAACAGAAAAGAAATTCTGACGTTATCAATGAGCCTTTCGTCACGAATAATAATTTCTCGAGTCAGCCCAACTACTCTCAACTTTATCATATGGACCTACATCAGTATCTTAGAATTAAAAAATTTAAATAAAACTTATAAATCAAGAAGATGATTTAAAGTTTTAAGTTATTTGAAATGCCATCTCGTTTCAAGAAATTGAAGAAAAAAAATCGTCTCGTGTTTGTCTTGATAATTTTCTTTTGAATGGCAGAGCAGTAGTCTTGGTTTAGTTACGTAATCTAAAAATAACGGAAACCAAAACGATTGGTTTTTCCATGACATTGATTAAGAGTCATTTTCCGTATCTAAAACTGGTGGAAACCACTAACGTTGTGGGGTTTTTTCAGCATTTTAGCATTGTGTTTAGCATTCTAGACGCATGGTCAGACCCTTCCTGGCAATCACTCTCTAAAAGTCTTTGGATACTGAAATGTATTAAACTACAGTGGCAAGATACTGTCTTTGGAGAAACAACTCGCATCTGGGAATGGGTTTTAGTGCACTAAAATGGTACAACCAATATCGCCCTTACTACGTATATTATTAGTAATAAACCTCCTGATGGCATTAGATCAGCTGTTGGCAAACAAGCACTAGAATTTAACCATTTCTTCTACTAAGTGTGTCTCTTAATCGTATCATCATTCACTCATTTTTTAAGGGTTTTTTTTTTTTGTTCACACACTCACACAAATTCATGCACGCAAAAGTTCAAACAGAAGCACCGCCACTACGGCGGACAGGCTAAAATATCCCAAAGATTTCTTATCCACATATGTATATGTCATTAAAGTAAAGCGTCTGCCTTTGATGAGGGAGGTCGCTGGTTCGAACCCTGGCCAAGTCGTAACAAGGACTAATAAAAATGGTCCTAGCATCTGCATTGCTAGGCGCTCACCATTAAAAGGTTAGTGTTAGGACTGGTCTGCCTAGTATCAAGATAATGTGACTGGGTGGTCCATGATGTCACATGTCTGCGGCATAATGCCTCAGTGCTAGACATCACTATTAACTGCTACACTGCAGACCTAGCGATATGACTGAAAAATTGTTAAATCTACGTTAAAAATCCAAATCACACACACGTGTGGCATTATAGCATATTTAGTGTTATCAATATGGACGACATATAAAGTGTTAAAGATTCATATAATCTAAAACTTATATAACCCATATATATAACCCATATATATATATAACCCTTATATATAACCCATATATATAACCCATATATATAACCCTTATATATAACCCATATATATAACCCTTATATATAACCTTTATATATAACCCATATAAGTCTGATATGACCCTGTTTTCGTATTAGATCCACTGAGAGATTAATGTAAGGTCCAAGTCTGACACACGTTGCGTTGATATAGAAAAGCAATTGTATCGGCAAGTTTTTCTTCCACGATCTGAGCGTGAAGTGATTGTGCAAACAAATGAAAGCACTTTACAGAGATTAGTACTTCCTTGGTGTGCTTCTGACAACAAAAGCATGTGGTTAAATGTACCCGTAGTTACCTGGACTTAACTAACTTGTACACACAAAACTGTCATTATACAATTTTAAAATTGAAATGTGTCGGCACCAAGCTATAGCTATCACTGGCATGAAGTTTATTGAAAGGACCCTATGATGACAGTCTCCAAGGTCGCCACAGCAATTATAATGTAAGTCAATCTCTTTCGTCTACAATCGCAATCTGCTCCAATTGTAAGTCAACTTTAGTAAAGAAAAATATGTGTTGCTTGTTTGTATATGACAACGTCAAATGCTAAATATTTCACTTAGCATCATTACAGACATGAACGCGGTGTAAAGAGCAAATACAATAACAGAGGGTAAATCAGGAATCCAAGCAGGCTTCTTGTTCATTCCAAACACTGGATTATTTCTCTAAAGAAGGGTTACTGTTATCCGGCCTATCCCTTTCCATCAATTTGTTCATCGCCACTGACCCCAACCCCAACCCCGTACCACATCCCTTCACCACCAACACAACACATGTTTAAAATATCGCCTTTGACAGAATGTTTTCCTTTGGATTAACATATTCTTATAAATTCGGCACTCATGGATGGCCATCTCTCAAAGATATCCTTATAAATTCAAAACTCGTATCCGGAGATCTGTCAAACATGTCCTTATTTGACACTCGTAGCTGGTTATATGCCAAACTTATCCTTAAAAATAATGTTACTTAAATATTTAAAAGTGTCTCGGCAACTATTTAAAAAGAACGTACGATATAAGTGGATTAAAATATATAATGGGCAACCTGGGAGAACAGGCATAGTGTTGTTTGAATCGTTGAAAAAACAAACGAAAACATACTTTCTGAAACCCGTCCACCCATAATTCCATCCATCATTCATAAATGTTGTCGTACTAAATTACATGAAAAATATTTGAAAACAGAGCGTTGCAGTTACAGATCTGTAACGCCAAGAGCCAGTAAATTGTTTTACCATCCCCTACCCCCCCAACCTGTTTAATTACTAATTTTCCCCCATAAAAGTCACAGCTCAGCGTTGAGACTTCACGTTACAATGTGCCCCCTACCAGAAATCTAATTACTCGTTTTGTTCCTGATATTCACTCCTTTTTTCTGTCCGCCCTTACCCTAGAGTGTTCACGGTGTTTGACCATGTCTCTTGACTGTACTGTCCGTACGATATAGCTATGTTTCAGTACAACGTCATTTCTCTGATATAGCCTTGTTTGCAAACCGGGATTAAAATAATGGATTTGTTTGCCAAGAGAATCGAAAGTCGTCCACATTATTGTGTATTAAAGATAACTATGACCCACTGACAAATAATTTCTTTGATATAGATGCCTTGTTTGAAAAGACGGAATGAAATAAACGGATTTCTTTTGCAAGCATGTTTCGTATCTTTAACAAAGCAGATATCCACTATACATGACGCAAGATGTATTTATCTTAAACTTTAAAAGACGGAGATCTTGTATCAGTTCATTTCTAACAGTGCTTTGCTCCAGTTTTATAGAAATTAACTCTAGACACATGTATTATTTAAGGGCGAAAAATAAAAGAAGAGATGAAGATCGAATTTATTGTATGGCAAATATAGAAAAAATAATCGTAACATCGCTGATAAAAACCAATCAGGGTCTCGAAATTGAAACACATTGAAAGTTTAAGAAACACATGAAATACAAGTTCACCTACCCTCTAGGTCGGTTAGTGTTTTTGCATGTTTATATTTGATGTGGAACAAACGTGCTACGATCAATTCAAAAAGTTCCCCGGTACTGACATGTAACATATATTATCTCAAATTATGCATATCATATGTCCAGATAAATTTTTTTAGTAATCTTGTATATGAGAAATATACTATTTATATTTACCATACCAGCCTATCACAGCAATGATTGGCTGACTCTATATGTCTTTGAGAAAGGCACTTAGCTCCCATTTCCTGATCATGATATAGTTCAGGCTTGTCCAACATCCGATTTGCGGACCAGAATCCGGCCCACCATCTTTTCACAATTTGTGCCAACTGGCAGTGGAAAACGTAGGCCAAGTTTACAACCGGCCTCATGAGTAAGAAACAAATTGCAATGTGGTCCCTCACGCGAAAAGGATGGACAGCCCCAATAGGACTAATATGTTAAAAGTGTCCTTAAAACCAGTTAAACAATTATACGTACCAATGCTCGTCCCCGTTCGTGTAAAAGAAATGTTACGTGTCCTGCCAGCACTAACGATGAACGAATGTTCCTGCACACAATACATAAACGTATTCTCAGTAATTATCCATTTCTATAGACAGTAACTATCAGCTAATAACACCTCGCCAATAACGCGTGTCCGGATGAGCTGCCGAATGAAAGTTTACTATTTTTGTTGCGCTTAATATTTCAGGCTAAAGTAGCATATGGTATTTTGTAAAAGCATTACGTGACGGCAGACGTGGGTCAATGGATTTTACAGGTGAGTATGCATTATAAAGAGCTAATACAGCTCCTGACATTATTCGGTCATTATGGTACATATGAATATGAAAGACTGAATATCGTCAATTCGGTAATCACTCATCTGCAAAATCTTACACGTATGCAGTTTACACTATTAATAATAAGGCCCGGGATTTAAATGACATTAAACCATATCCTCAGCTCGTAATACATTTAAGGTCATTAACACGTTACTGAGTCTTCCTTTAAATAAAATTCGTTCTAACACGGATGATGAATCGGTAAGTTATACTTATATCAACAGAATTATCGAACTCAACATTACATTGTATCCCACAGCCATCCATGAATATTATAAGTAATCAAACTCAGGCTGACCTTTACTTGATCCTTAAAATTACAATTATGCGGTTGTGTACATGCAAAGGAATTAGAGGTTAGGCCTTAAATAAAAACAAACAAAACAAAATTAAATAAAATTGAACTGGTGTTACACGATGTAGAAAAGTCCGGTCACACGCTAGGATGTAAAATGAAAGTATTTTAGGACACTTTGATGAGTCTATTTGACTGATGAATTTTGTATTTTGTGCTTAATAAGTCTAAAAAATGATGACAACTGAAACCCTTCACTTGATGTAAAAACTAAAAATAAAAAATCATATGTGTGCCTTATCAACTACCTGACATTAACCTACTGACCAAATGCAAGAGTTGTTTGCCCATTAATGATGGTTTACCTTGTTCATTGGACAAACATGTGTCCATCGGTATGTGAGAAGTTATTTAAATACAGGCCCGGCCCTAGGGCAAGGCAAACGAGGCAACCGCCTTGGGCCCCACGCTAACTCGCAGTGCAATTTTTTTGCTTGGGGCCCCGCGCTCATCGGTTGCTGCCTTGGGCACATCCTAGGGCCGGGCCTGTTTAAATGTTTAAAGTGATTATCTATTTGATGAAGTATTGAGTGATCGAATAAAAATAAAATCATTTGAATTGTATGTTTTTCAACTCACAAGAGACTGGAATTGACAGGCCTAATTTTATTTTACTCATTGTACTTATGGTAAATATGTACAAGAGGCTATATTTTTCACTGTCAAGACTGTAACAAGGTTCCAGGAGGACGCGGAAACATCATTAGAATGGATTTTAGATTTTAGATCCCACCGACGATGCTTGGTGCGAATATGAAATTCAGAGTTACGGTAACTGTGATCGATACACTACAGTCTTGGCTCACGATTTCTCAGAGTAGGAGGGACAGTTTCTTTTAAATATTATTCAAACGCACCTAATTTGCAACAGTGACCATGAAAGAAACTAAAATCATTAAAATGAATGTGCACAACGTAGTTTCAATATTTCATGACCTAAGTGGTATTGCCTTTAAAATGAATGCCTCAACGTTTGCAATAACAGAAAATGGCTAAAAGTATTTTCCAGACATTTTGGATCCCAACGATATTCAACACCTTATGCTTCCGCATGTACCTGAAGCTTCCTACTACGATCCCGACGGATTTTCCTAGTACAATAAGAACTTTCGGCGCTTAGTAATAACTCCACTAATCAGACTCTTTTGACTTTTAAGATGAAATCTTGATATATTGTCGATCCGATGTAGACTTTATGGCAGTGTTGTGGAGATTTCGACACTTATTTCTGGATCATGGAGGTATCGATCCTTGATAAAAGCTTTTACCACTGACAAGTCGTGTGGCAGTTTATCAAAAGAAGTCCATGACCGAGAACAAACTAACCACCGTACCACCTCAATCCCTTTTCTATGTTAATCATCGATACTCTACCAAAGTTTTGTGCTGGTTCCATCACTTATGTAAAACTGAAAACAAGTGATACAGTATGCTAGGAACGGCATAACAAGGAAATTTGAAATTATTTCAGTATGTGGTTGCGATATAGAAGACCCACAGATCGTCAATGAATTTCAGGAATATTTATTTCATGTATACCCAACTTGTTTTCCTTAACGAGACATAAAATGTCGTTTCTCGGAGTTCATTATGGAAGACTTTAAGCGATCGTGGAATAAAAACATTCAGATCGTTATTAATGTAAACATGTATAATTAATCTGAGTGACATTGAAATTCAACCATAAATATCCCTGGCCTATTTGATGTCTGCCATCCTCTTTATTATAATTTTAGTAATAGACATTATCTTGTTGGGAACTTAAACGGTTCTAGAAATAACACTCATCCTGGTTCTATTTTTCTGTCTTTGCTTTTTATATAATCTTGTTTACATGATAAATCACAAATTCTTACTTTAACATCTTTAGCAGAATCATTCTTATTGTTGTGTTCAGTATTTGATTTGGGTTGAATTATGTTTTTAATTTATTATTCAATGTAAATACAAAATGCTCAACAAAGATATTCTTGCACTGGTACATTATTTAGAAATCACAGAGCATTCACACAAGAACATTTTGCGATTATATTATTTTGATACAGAAAAAGATTGCTAGCACATCACCACAATCGAGGTCACTTGCATATTAGGACATTCGAGATTATAGGCACATCAACACATTCAATATTGAGATATTTTTGGAATACCACTGAAATTCAGTTGGAACTTCATATATTTGAATTTGTAATAGAACTTTTGGGACTATTTGGGAATTAATTGTAATTTATATTTTTTAACGAAGCTTTAATTATTTTCGTCAAATCGCTACGATGTTTGTATAGAAGACATATAGACCATTTATGTTAAGCCTGTGGACATTTTTAATAATAAATGCTACGAATGAAAACATAGTAACCACAAGAATAAGTATAGCATCAATGTTAAATTCTCATATTTTAAATTAAGTACTCACCCAGAAGTCTCACACATTAGCTACTGAAAGAAATGAGGTATTTCACATTTCAATTTCCCGGATTAGACTTTCGCTTACCCATTCTTCTTTATATTTTTATCCACTACAAAAACCGTATACGCTTTGACCATTAACCACGCTGTCAGTATAATTGGCCATACCATCCCCGAGTTGCAATAATGCTAATTTCCCATAGATCATAATACCGTCACATACATGTCTAATTCCCGTAGGACCCCATACAGAGTTACTGTTAATTTCCCGTAGCACCTCATAAAGCCCTAATGTTAAATGGACCTGCATACCATCAAAAACGTTAATTTCCCTTAACCTCGTTACCGGCCCAAATTTGCCTTAATGTCACATTCTCATAAAACCCACTGGCGCATTAATTTCATCCATCGAATGACAGATCTCAAAAGTATCGTGTCCAGAAGGTGAATACTCGAACGTAAGCAGGGAGTGAAGGATGCCTTTCAGTTATCAAACCTAGATCTGACATCGTTGTAAACCAGCAGGGACGGATTTGTGGCCGTTTTAATGGACTGACTGCTTTGACCTACTTAAACAGAGATGTCGTCCGTGCTGACCTAGGTTAAAATTATAACCAATATTGAAGATAATCTCTTGCATTTTATTGCATTGTAAACTAATATATCTATTTGAAAATGTATATGCAATTATTTATGAAGAATGTATGAATCATGTGGATTCAAATATGTGATGTACAAGCAGGGAGAACAGGCGATTGGGTGTTGATTCGTTGAAGAAGAAACAAAAACATGCTTCGGAAACACGTCCACCGATCAATATATCCATCATTCATTCAAGTTCTAATCAAATATTACATCAAAAAACATTTAACAAATACAGTGTAGCAGTTACAGTACGAACGGTCAGTTAATTTGTTTTAACCTTCACTCCCTCCACCCCCCAAAAAATGGAAAAAGAAAGAAAATTTAAATATAAAAAGGCTAAGCGTTAGTCATGTTAAACCCCTTCATAACCACCACCCCATCCCACGCCTTGCGTTTGACCAGGTCACTTAACAGTCCTGGCGTATTGGACAATGATGTTTGGCTGAAATATCATTTCTTTCATATGGCCTTGACTGCAAAAACCGGGATGAAAATAACGGATTTGGTTTGTAACTACACAAAAACCTCAATCCTATCTCTGATAGTAGTGGATATCCGCTACATTTGACGCAACATACATCCATATACAATTTGGAAAGGAGGAGAATTGTATTTGATTGGTGTCAAATAGTGATTTGCTCAAAATCTAATGAAATGTACGCTAGATTTGTTTATTATTTAAGGACGGATGTTCAAAAGAAGAAATAAGCATCGAATTTATTATACCAAAAATATAGAAGGCATACTCGTAAAATCACTGACAATTACCACTCAGGGTCGTGAAATTTAATTCATTGACAGATTAAGAAACGCACGAAACCCAACTGCAGCTACCCTGCAGGTAGGTAAGCATTTATGTATAGTAATATTTCATGCGTAAAAACACCTGCAACCATCAATACAATTTATTCCAATAACTGACGTGCAAAGTGCAATATCTCAAAATATGCATATCATGTTTCAAAGTAAAAATACCATAGTTATCTGGAATATGTATTTGACTTACCGTACCAGCCCAGGACAATCAAAATCGACAGCCTCTTTGTGTCCTTAGGAAAGGCACATAGCTCCCGTTTCCTGCATACCAGTATCGAATAATCTTTTACAAGTGCCGTTAAAACCAACAAAACATTTATACCTACCAGTGCTCGTTTAAGGGAGTTGTTACCTGTCCGACGAGTAGTAATAATGAACTGACGTCCAACGCACAAAACAGGGAAAGTACTGTTAGGCCTGTCTTTACAAAAACGATGCAAATGTATAAAATGTATACATTACTGATCAGACACTAACGCCTGTCCAAATGCGAACAGAGTGGAGCAAGCTCTGCCGTCGCACGGTTCATTGTCGAATAGAAGTCAACGCTTTTTTCAATGTCATATTTCAAATGAAAGGAGCAGATTGTAATCTGTAAGCTCAGTATGGGACGGCAGACCTGGGTTTATGCTCGACGCAGGTAAGCGTGTTTACAAGAAAGTTAGTACGGTACCTATCATTATTCCTTCATTACAGTGTTTATGAATAAGATCGTCAAGTCGGTGAGCGCTCATCTGTGAAGCCTTATGAAAAATTATAATCGTGATGTTATGCATATGCATTGCGATTAAATGAAAACAAAATAAACAAACAAACAAACAAACAAACAAAAGGAAAGAATCCTGACAAGACGTTACACGATATAGAAAAGTCATGTCACACACAAGGTATGCAGGATAAAGCCATTTTATGACATTATAACACTGCCACTGATCACTGTGTTTTACTTTTAATAAGTCTTAAATGTTTAAACGATTTATTACTAGAAAACGTCGCAAAATCGCATTTTTGACTTAAAAGACACGAGACCCTTCATAACATTTAAAACAAATAAATAAAATTAAAAAATTAATAAATACAAACTCAAATGGATTTGAGATAGCTCACATGCTTTTCATTACCCTAGTACAGTTTGAAATCACTCGGTTAGATGCCATTTTTTAGTAATTGTCTTTGATTAATTAGCCTATGCATTCTTTCCAGTGCTATGTATAGTGTGTGCTTAATCTTTGTGCTTGATCGAGGGTTGTAGATTTAATGCTCGCCTGATTTCTGTCATAATTATAAGAAGTGTGAGTTCAAGGCCTGATTTGTTTACGGGTTAAGCTAGGTTTTCCGTAGAAAATATTGCATCGCACATCAAAATGACATATGTCTATATGGAGACTTTGGTCAACAATTATTGTTTCCTGTTTTATGACCAGTCTGTGATCTCGCTTATAACTGTGTTCAGAAATAATTTGAGAGCAATTATTTATTTAAATTTTCATTGAAATTACAACGTGTTCAAATACGTTTTTCTACTAAAATACTACATTGCAATTATTGAGGACTCATTCAAAGACATTTTGGTATACGTCATTGTGATACTTTAAGACACTCATGATTATTGGAAATTCATTCGGGACATTCTAAACGTTTGGACTTGTGATAGAACATCTGATACTATTGGGAATTTAGTTTACAACACTGTAAAATCATCTTAAATATTTACTTTGTAACTTAGATAAATAAATCTTTTCTTGCAGTTTAGTGAAATTGTTGGTTTCATCTCTGTCTGCTACATAGTGTAAGACCATCGAGTCGTAACAGGAATAGAAGTTTGTGTAGGATCTGAATTTCGTTAACACATTTCAGATATATTAATAATTGTCTTCAACATTGATAACGCTCTGGTGGCTAAGTGGTTAGAGCATCCGCCTCGGATGAGGGAGGTCGTGGGTTTGATCCCCAGCCGAGTCATATCAAAAGACTTATACAAATGATACTAACAGATGCCTCGCTTGACGTTCAGCATTAAGAGGTTAGTGTTAGGACTGGTCGGCCTGGTGTCAGGATAATGTGACTGGGTGGGACATCATGTTACATGTCTGCGGCATGCTGCCCCAGTGCAAGACATCACTATAACCGATGTGACTGAACCCATTGTTAAAGCTACGTTACAAATCCAGATCACAACAACCACAACAATATATTTAATTGACCTTGTTTTGGAATGTCCATTGTCCTTTGTAAATATCTTAATGTTACACATCTGAGAAATCTTAAGTAAAACCAGCAAGCATGTCCAACACAGGGAGGGTTAGGGTCTATGAAAGGACGCGTTGCTTAAGCTTGCTAGATAGTATGATCTTTCTGAACCGAAAACATCTTTGCCAAAGCAAAATATTAAGAATATTTTCATTAAGTATATTATGGCAAATGAAATTTTGAATGATAGTGCTTTGGGTTTGAGATAGTGCTTTGGGTTTGAGATAATGCTTTGGGTTTGAGATAGTGCTTTGGGTTGGATTAGTCTATCTTTGGTTTTGATAGGAAATATTTGAAAATACAGTTTAAACCCCGGATGGAGTTAAATTAACAAACCTTCAGTTTTAGAAAGAACTCAAATTCAGAAAGATGAACAGGAGAGGAAATGCAAATGCAAAGATTGATTGATTGATTTATATTATTTTATTCCTCTATTTTCTGAAGATTTTAAGACAAACTAAAGAAATGCAATGTAATACATAGAATAAAAAAAATAGTGGATTCGTATCTTATGAAGTCCTCTGAATTACTTCTAATAGCAAACTAATAAATAAATTAATATCATTACTAAACTAGATAGATTACAACATGTTTCTGCTTTTACAAATATAACTACAGAGAGAAAAATTTAAAAATAAAATATAATAAATATATTTTTTAAAATGTTTTAACATTTGAAAGGAAAACTACACAACAAAAATAGTTAGTATCCTAATCGCTTTGCATTCTGGAAAAGTATTTCTTTCCTTATATTCTGTGTGAGTTCTCTATTGAAATGAATATATAATATCCTTGATCTTAATGAAATACTTGGAAGATAGTCTGATCACATTAATCCATGTCTCAAATTCTAATCGTTCTGAGATGTCATTTAAACCACCAAGTAGTATAATCAGTTTATCTTCATCGATCTGATCACAGAAATCACGGTAAATCACTGGAGGCATATACGAAATAGACATCAGTATATAATCATCGATCTGATTTGATCAGTATATCATCATCGATCTGATTTGATCACATACATCACGGTAAATCACTGGAGGTATATACGAAAGTAGACTTTCCATCAAGTGTTTTCTTTCGTCTGAGGTTAAGGGACAATACATTGTAATGTGCAAAATACGGCCATGACTAATTTTGCCACATAGGGGACACAGTCCATGTCTTGCTTGCATTCCTCTGATGCGAATTTATGCCCATTAGTCCATTTCTCTACTTGAGTCAGTGTAAGCGACTTTCAATAGATGTTGCAATTTTAGTCCTGGATTAATTTTTACAAATCTACCGAATCCTTCTGATGGATTTCTGATACTCATTTCATGTCTTCTCTCCTTAGATACTTGTAGTCTTGTCCCAATTAAGTTTTTCCATGTTATTCCAGTGAACACAAAGTCGGTGAGATTGTCGTCTAAGTCATGCATTTTGAGTACGGTATTTATATCATATATAAAAGAATTGTAGCTATGTTGGTGGTCAAAGATCAAATTTCCAACAGCCCAGAGAAAAACCTTTCAGCAGTTAAGTTTGCCTATGTTCTACACATGCGATCAAGGAATACGAGTTTTTGCTTATCTATGCGAGCTTTTACTGAAATCACCAAAAAAGCAAGCTGTCGTAGATCCAATAGGCGATCTTTAAGGGAAACCTTGTACCCTCAGGACGAAATATTGTTGTATTTTGTTCAACTGATTCATTGTTATCCCGCAACTAGTCATTACTAGTTCATTCAATAGGTCATTTATGAACACGGGAAAAAGAAAAGCGGACATTACACGCTTTTCCGTAACTGAAATTTGTTCGAATGCATCCTTTACAAATTCACGGGCACTTGACTGTGTGAAGGAATGGGCGATAATTCTCCATATTTTTGCATTAATTCCTAACGTTTAAAAAAAAATTAGTAGTCCATAATGCCACAGTATATCGAATGCCTTTTCATTATCCAGAAAAACAGCATATACCTTTGAATTATGACTAGTATAGTATATGAAACATTCTTGAAGAGTAAATGCTGCAGAGATAGTTCCAGCCTCCTTACGAAATCCAAATTGATAAGGATGTGGAAAGCTTATTTCGTCTACATACTTTTGAATACTGGTCATCATTATTTTTTCAAACAACTTTCCCAGACAAAATATCAATGTTAGACCACGATAATGCACCGGATCCTTTTAATCTTTACTATTTTGTTTGTATATCGGTATAATCATCCCACATCTATATACATTAGGTAAATACTTATACTGGATCATGTAATTAAAAAGGGCAGTTAAATGTCTGATTAAATATTTTCCACCATACTTTAAGTGCTCATTCGATACGCAATCAATGCCTGGTGATTTTTTTTGTTTTTAGAGACTTGATATGCTGCAACACTTCTTCCTTTGTAATATTATTACATTTTATGTTATCAGTCTCTAGTTTGCTTTCTTCTTACATATTCTTCATCTGGACACAATCATTATGTTCCTCATCTGTTGTACCACTTAATTCAGAAAAATATAGTTTCCAAAGATTGACACATTCATCGAAATTATTTGATTCTACTCCTCGAAATACAATATGACCATTATTTGATTTATCTTTCCTATTTTCCCGTATGATTGCACATAATTCGTTTATTCTCATTTAGGCACTCTTTCCTATCTCTTCAAATATGCATTCTTTATATACCTTTTTCTCTAGCCTATGTTTCTTTCTGAACTCTATTTTTGCGTCCTTGTATTTGCTTTTGATGTTGCTCTCTGTGCTTCTAGCTTTTCCTGCTTTTATCTATTCTTCGCACGCTGTTCTCATATCCTGATGTAATTTTTCAAGGCCACTTTTCTTACCAATATGGTTTCAAGTGCGATCTGAATTCGGGTTTTGGAATATATGTCTGATGCAGTTATTACACTCTTAGCTATCAATTCTTTATACTTCTCTATATCTTTGACCTTTTTACACTCATAGGTGAAATTCATGAATGCACTAACGTCAGATCCATACTTGCTCATTTCTAATAGGTTCGCCATATTCCATTTAATTCTTGGAATTACACGTGTCTTCATATTTTCTTTCAACATATCTTTTTTTGCAAGTGCAGCTGTAACAGGTCAGATTCGATACTGAGAAATAATTTTGTCGTTTACTTTGTTTCTTTTTACACCACCTCTGATTATTTCATGCATTAGTATATAATCAAGTGTGGACGTTCGTGACGTATTTTGATCTATACGTGATGTAATGTTCATGAGGTTTAATCACCGACGTAGCAACTATGTTTCTCTGTTCTATTCTTTTCTGAGAGAAATGTCTCTTCTGGATGGATTTTTACACACAAAATCTGCATTCATGTCGCCTATAATTATGCATATATTTTCAGCAGAATATCTATCATACACATCAAAAACATTTTCACAAAATATGTCATATACATCATCAGTTCTAGCTGTCAACGGAAAGTAAGTTGCAATCAAAATTATAGGTTCCAACTCTCCCATTAAGATTTTCACTGCCATAATATTTGGCAAATCAGTTTGTAGGGTGCTTACTTTGCATATTGATGATCTATAAAATACGGCAACCCCGCCACTACCTCTAAAGCATTGTGGTATCTCTTCAGTAGGAAGCGCTACTACTTTGAAATCGTCGTGTAATTTATCTAAATACGTTAGATTCTCTGTACAAAGCCAATGTTCAGTGATAACAAATATATCTTTTCTGGTAATAGCTCAATTAGTTTCTGCGTGCTAGACAGTATACCACGTACATTCCATGTTGAAATGATGATCATATTTACAATTAGAAAGCACTTACCAGTCATATGACTACGTTCAGTAGGAAAACATGCTATATTTATCATGCGTTTCATCAGGTGGGTAGCCTTCTCTCCATTTTCTGTTTGATATCCATTCCCTACATTTTATTCAGAACTCCAAAATGATTCATTGTTCATCATCAGTTAAAAATCTTTGTCCAGCACCTTTAATCTAAATATATATGTATTTGATCCATCCCATTGGGGTCGTTTCTTTATGAGGCGGACGAATGTTACTATCACATGTTCCTCCTTGCAAAGGATTGTAATAGCTGTCATTAGAACATATGTATTCTTTCTCGATTTGACGTTTGACAGCATAATGCGTCTTATTTTGTTTCTTATGACTGGTTGAAACACATCTGATTCTATATCCACTTGACTGGGTCTCGTAATGGTAGTCTCAGTATGCCTCTACCATGTATCTATTTTTTGTCTCTCCTCGTCATTCGGAAGCATTCTTTAATCTTTTTGTGATTTGATGTGCCATTTTTGTTCTTTATTTATGTTGTTTTCATTTATTTTTATGTTAGTTCTTTTACATATTTTAACTTCTTTTGGTGATTTTCAGTTGATTTACTATCTTTTGCAGTTTTAAATGTTACTTCTGTTTGCTGATAATGACTCATATTTCCCGTTATGTTAATCCGGTCATTGCGTGAAAGTAGCGGAAAATCCTTCAATGTAAACGTAGCGGGACCATTTCCAGACGAATTTGCTGCAAGGGCTCTTAGCAGGCTCTTTGTGTATCTCTTTCTGTCAATATAATACATTTTCTTGGTCAACAGATGTAGAGGTACCATATCTACTCTGCTTGTATGATGATAGTTCATGATTTTCATGAATTCTTTTTCACTTGCAAGTCGACGTTTCTTTCACTTCCTTTGTTAGACTGATTGTATAAAGGTATATGTCTTGTACAAATTGTGTCTAATTTTCCGTCAATACAGCTGATCATTTTCATGATCACATCTAGATGTTCATGTACATGAGAAGTGACTCCTTTTATCGTTTTCCTCTAGTATCATTCATTAGTTTTTCCTCTTTTAATTTGAGTTGTTCTGAGTGTTCGCTTCTTCAAATATCTTCGTGTTTTCCATTAAATCTAACTTTAATTTTCTAATCTCATTTTCTTTCTGTGTGGCAATATCACCTAGCTGATTTTCCAATCTGGACATTTTTTCTTCAAACTTATCATTCATTGTCGCTAGCTGCGCAGATGTTGTGCTCATTATATCGGCATTTTCACCTGTTCTTTGTAATGCGTAATCATTGACCGAAGCTTTCGGACTTTGTTATATAAAATAACAGTGTTCATACGCTGGAATGATCTTGTTTCATAATTATAGTTCAGTTCCTATTTAGATATGCATGCTTTCATGTCACTGTAATTATTCTCTGCTCCAGTGAGATGGAATATAATATAAATATACTCCGGTAACTTATCCTCCACAAGAGTACTGTTTGTTCGAGGTAATATTTCTACTAATCGACCATCAGGACAATCATATTTCTTCCTTTTTGCTAGATCAAAGAGAGCTTGCCTAGTATCTTTGAGACCTTTGACATTAAGCGTTGATTTCATGTTTTCTTTGAAGGCACTTCTATGAAGAGTTCCAAATTTGGCTTTGATTTGCAAGTATATGCCTTCATCAATTTCTTCTACATCAGCAGCACAGAGGGCGAACAGACCAAGATCGAAAACGCGTCGAAAAACTAAAAATAACCCTTCCTACGAACAAAGAAAAAAAAAGCGTCGACACGAATTAAACCAAAAACATCGACACAAATTGAAGCAAAAATAAATCTTCCAAAGATTTCTCAAATTGGTGTTACTTTACCGTCGCTGTCTTTTTTATTATTCATAGAATGGTTTATTTTACCACGTGGACACTTTATTGAGGTCGTGCCCTCTTTGCTGCTATTAATTAAAAAATTGTTATATCAAAATAATGGTACATCCAGAATCTCATACTGCAAGAATAGAACGAGAGAGACTAGAAGCAATTAAAAAATTTCTTCCCGTGCGAGATTCATTCAGAAAAAATCTACAAGCGCAGCAAGAAGCACAAGTTGAGTAAGAAGAAGATACTAAAAAACTGTTTAAACCCGTCACTGCAGCTACTGAAAAAGTTACAACTCTCATCAAAGAAGATCTTCTTCCGGTATCAAAACAAACAGCAGAACAAACTGAAAAAATAGCAAGAAGAACTAAACAGACAAAGAAGATATTACGAGATCTTCCAATTGATATAGCTGCGGCTCAACCTCCACCTGTTGGTGAGGAAATACTTGAAAGTATTGGAAAACTTCGTACTGAAGTCACCGACGTAAAAAAAGAACTTGCACCTAAACCCAGACCAATAAAAGAAAACGTAGAATTAATTGCAAGATTTAAGGAAGGGTTTGTCGAAGATATTAGAAATACTAAAAGAGAAGAATTACCTGAAAAAATATTAATTAGTATATTTAAAAAATCTGATATTTTAAAACCCCGTCATGAAAAAGTAAATGATGATAATCTTATTAAATGGATATTTCGAGTATATACAAACAAAAGACAAGCTTGAGATGATGATTTAGAATATAGAAATCTTGATGAAGAAGTAAAAAGACTTTATAGAGAGCAAGTAAAACAAATAGAGCAACAACAACTCTCCCAGTATCAACTTCCTCCACCTTTACAACTGATAGAACAACAACAGTCTTCTCCACCTCTGCAACAAATAAAACAACAACAGTCTTCTTCGCCGAAACTTAAAGAGAAGTATCTTAAAAGAGTAAGAAGATCCTTATCTAAGAAAGACACAGAGACAACAGAAGAAGGAGCTACTGGCAGTGGTCTGGGAAATAATTTTGTTTGTCCTGATAATATCATTAATGATGTGTCACGGTTAGAAGTTCTCATAGGGGGAAAACGAGCTGGAAGTAATTCACCAGAAATAATTAATGAAGCAGCTGATATTTGTCGGCGATTATTTCAAGGTGGTATCATGGATATCAGCGTTTACCGAGAACTTATCGATGAACTTGTTGATGATTATAGTGACTAATTGTTAGATAAATAGCAAATAAAATAAGATGATCATACATAATAATCATCGTAAACCCGTGCAGGTCAGAGCGGTAAACTCACGATTACCAATCTACAGAGCTACTTACGGAGATGGACTTGGTGATGTTGTACAGGGATTATTCACAAGGATAGCTCCAAAAGTAGCACCTGTTGCAAAACAATTATCGATGAAAGCTATTGATATTGTTCGTGATAAAGCTCCTGGAGCAATTGTCAATGTTGCTGGTAAGGCGTTCTCGGCGATCAAAGATAGACTAGCACGATTAATGCGACGAAAACGACAACCACCAGTGAAACTGGCAAGTACTGAAATTATGCCCGCTGACGTAAGTAAAATAATAAATCAGGCTGCAAATCAAAAACTAGCGGAATTATCTGAAGAAGCAGAAAGAAATATAACATCAAATTTAATAGCAGGAAGCGGTCTTCGTCGATGATGATTTAGATCACCATTTGGAAAAATGGTAATTATAATAAAAATGTTCAAGCGCGAATCCGACGTAGCATTTGATATGGAGGCACCTGGCCTTAAGTATGAATCGATACGTGATTATCAATTTTATTCCTATGACGCAAGACAACTAAATCAGCGGGGGAGAATCGAATTACAGGTTCATGATACAAGTAGATATTTCTTACCCGCTGAGGCGTTTATTGAAGTAGAAGGTAGACTTGTAACGAATGTTGTAGCTAATACGCCATATGGTGCCAATTTGCGTGTTGGTTTTGTCAACAACGGAATTATGGCGTTGTTTGATAGCGCCACATACATGATTGATGGAAAAAATATTGAATCAATTCAGAAGGATGTTGATGTTGCTACAGCAATACTTGGTCTAGCGAGATATTCTGATGATTACACAAGATCAGCCGGCCCAAGAATGATGTTTGCCAAGGATATTACTGACAACGCTGATCATATCAGGTATGCTAAAATACGGGTAGAACGAGATACTGCAGTTGATCCACAACCAGTTGATTTTGAACACGAAGCCAGACCAGGTGCTGCTTTTGATATTGTACGAGGTGATAGCGCGACTTACAACTTAGGGTTTGCAACACGTCAAGCGGTGTTGTCAGGAGATGATAGAAATTTTTCGTGTGCAATTCCATTATCTCACATCTTTGGATTTTGCAGAAATGTTAGAAAGGTCATCTTTGGAGCTAAACATACAGTTGTGCTCATAAGAAAAGGTGATGATAATGATGCAATCTGGCGAGGTGATGGTGTTGCTGATGGTAAAGTAAATATATCAAAGCTTTCATTGTGGATGCCAGTAGTGACTCCATCTATTACTGAAGAACAAAAATTAATATCTTTTATGGATCAAGGCGGTAAATCATTGCTATCATGGTTAACAGTAACCACAGATGCTACTCAAAGTAATGTTAATGGTTTATTTACATGGCATATAGCAGCACAACAAGGTGTTTCTGCGCCGCGACATATTTTTATTGCGCTGCAAAATAATAACCGGACGAATAGTCAAGAACGTTCACATATGTTATTTGATAAACTTGGAGTTAATGAGGTTTCCTTGCGGATAAATGGACATCAAGAACCAGCTGAAGATATAATGTTAAATATTGATCAAAATCACGTAGTGCGTGCATATCATCGTTTAATGTCATTCATGGGACGTGATCAAAATGTGGATACCGGTTTGCAAATATCACAGTTAGATTTTACAAATCTATATCCGATTTATTATTTTTCACTGGAACATCTTGATTTGTCCAAACAATCTGTCGTTGATATACACTTTCGAGCTCGTGTTAATGACCCGCCAGGTGGTGGTGTCTTCTACAGAGCAGTCGCGGTTATACTTAGTGATAAAGCGATGTTACTTGAAGGTGGTAGTGGTCGAATGAGAGTCGTTGATGCACCAGTGGAAAACCTTTAATCATGTTATTTAGAAAAAATATATTTATATAAAAATGTCGTATAGTCATGTTAATGTTACTCTGACTCCTGGTCAGGTCAAAAAGCTTCAATCAAAAACCGCCAGCAAATGTGGAACTAAAATATCACTAAAACGAGATCAGATTGGTGGTGGTCCAAACAAATTATCGTTGACAAATAATCAGATTAAACATTTCAATAAAGCTCTAGAATCAAAAACCGGAGTTCAATTTCATCTTTCTCCGAGTGCCATCAAGGACATGGTTAAAATAGGTGGTATATTTCCACTTCTTGCGGCTATTCCAGGGTTAATTTTCTGCTGCTGCTCCAGCCGTAGCAAAAGCAGCCGCATTAGGTGCTATTGGAACAGCTACTGGAATGGCTTTAAAGAAAGCAACTGGAAATGGATACAAAAAAAGGGACGCGGTCTAAGATTACCGGGATCTCGTTTGGGAAGAGGTCTGAGGCTTCCACGTTAGATGTTCCAGCATCAAATTTTGATTTACTTGATGCTGCTAACAAATTAAAAATAAAAAACTTTAGAGGTGTTTTTATGCGACATCAATTACCGAAACAATCGAACAAACTCGAAACAGGTATTATTAATCTAGACTCGACTTCAGGACCTGGTACTCATTGGGTATCATACGCGGTTGATCCACGTGGAATCGTTTATTTTGATTCATACGGGTTAGCTCCACCTGATGAATTTATCAAGTATGTTGCGCCACTTCACGCGCAAGTTTGGTATTCAACGCTACCCACACAAACAATGACAGATCCGCCAATATGCGGCCGTGAAGTAATTAATGTACTTAACGCTATATCAAAATCATCCAAACCGCCACATAAAGTCGTGCATGATTATACAAGCAACCGATTCGTTTTAAACAGATCTTAAAATATAATGGTTGATATTTACGGAAGATCTTCTTCACGCGTTGAGAAGAAGTCCGGCGACGCTGATCTGTCAAAGTACGCGACTAAGGATGAACTTGCTGATATTATGAACCTGGCTGGAGTTGATCCAGATGAGGTTGTTATTTTTCAGGATCGATACGGAAAACTAAAAACGAGCAACATCAGATGGAATGATATAGTTCGACGAGTACTTGGTGAGGTCACGGATAATATCCCTGTGTTTACTGACAGCGGCAAAATCAGGGATTCAAGTATGTCGCTTAAAACCATCAGAGATGAAATTGCAAAAGTGTTGCTAATCGCGTGAAAAATACTGGCGACACAATGACAGGTGAACTTAGCATGAACGGAAATAAGATAGTAGTTTTAAGAGATCCAACATCCGACGAAGACGCAGCAACAAAAAAATACGTCGACGTCAACTACAACACCGTAGACGGTAAATTATCCACGTTGCGGGCCGAGTATGACATTCACGTGGGCGCTTTTGGAAGATTTCGAAGAAATTTTCAAAAAACCGATGAATCCATAGATAAATTCTTCGGCACTCCGCACGCCATTGACATAAAACTCGTTGATATCAAGACGAACATCGACACGATCAAACAAACACAGCAAAACATCGTAGCGGGGATTCCTGAGATCGTTAATAAAACCAATTTGATTAAAATTCCAGCCGGAATAACTCCTGGGCATATTACAAACATCGTATACACTGTATCATCGGGATTCGCAACATGGTCGCAGCAAAATAAAACTATCAAATATACCGCAACAGTCACTGGCATGTACAGGCTGTCTGTGTTTAATGCTGCAAAATTTGAAATATTTACAACGTATCCATGGCGTCATTCAACTGATAAGTTTTCCGGGGTTGTATCTGTTATATTAAATAGCGGAATCGAAGAAATTTTTATTCTGGAAGCAGCTGATAAGAAATTAACCGCAACATCTTACTGGTGGTGTTTGGAATTTGTAGCTGAAACACCTCAATTGGTTACTGCATAAAAATATAATGAGTACCTCAATCAGCGATGCTTCTCAATACAGGTATAATCAAGCGCGTGAATGGCAGGCAGCATTAAAAGATCGGGTCGAACAGTATACAGTAAAAGTAAAGAAACATCGAAGATGATTAGTTATCGTTGATGTGATTGTTTACTCAGTATCCGCTGTTGTTGCTGGAACAGGTGTTATATTATCAGCGGTGACAATGATGGCACCAGTAGCCGTAACTATTTGTATTTCAGCAGCAACAACTATTGCAGGTGTGCTTAATATCATCACAAAAAATATGCACCTGCATGAATGAAAAATTATCCGATTACATAATAAAATAACACACAACGACGGTAGCATGCTCGAAATTGTCCTCGTTGTTATCAGCAAGTCTCAGTGATGGAATTATATCTGATTTCGAGTTTTCAATGATGACTAAAATATATGACGAAGGTATCGGTATTAAAGATACAAGTGCTAATAATGACAGAATTACTCCAGCAGATCGTGACTAATACAACTCCACCAAAGAGAACGATAATCTCGGTAAGTTCAACTAATCCTGAATTTAGTATTAACTTTCCTACTACAATTCCAGTAAAGGAAATAGCACTAGCTCAATTACGGGTATATTACAGCTGGCCAAATATCAGATCAAAATCATTTAATGGTACACCAGCAAATAATTTGCTTGTATTTGCTAACAAGAACAAACCAGATGGTACTCCTGACTGGATAGATGTTGGAATACCCACTGGTAGTTATGAGATTGAACAAATTAATGAGGAATTTCAACGTAGAATAAAATCAATAACCGGAAAAGAAGCGAAAATATCAATTAACGTTCATGAACCGACGCTATCTTCTGCGGTTGAGATACATTCTCCTGATTACGTCGTTGATATTTATCAATCCACGATAAGATCAGTACTAGGTTGGCCGCATGTTCCCCCAGTGCATGAAGGACTACCTGAACCAAAACGAGCTGATTTTACGTCAACAAATAGCTCTCGTCACGAAGTTACAACGACAGATATTTGGTGGTGGTGGCGTGGATTTCAAACTTGGGTTATTAGTTTGGATGATTTAATTGGTTATGGTGGTACCATATCTTTACCAGGAGGTAAACTCCATGATCATATTAATGAAGAAGAAATTAAAAAAACTATCGACACTTCCAATCTTGATCATAAAGATCAACTAAATAAACTACGTGAACGCCTCACTGAGTATCTTTTCGATATAACATCCCACGAGACATGAGGGAAAATTATCAAACAAATAGAAATTTTGAATTATATCGCAGAAGCTATGGAACGCAGTCACAACAAAATTATAGATCTAATTTTAAAATCATCTCCTGCTTCAAAAAAGTTTTTAATTGATAAATATAAAATCAAGGAATCTGATATACCGACGTTCAAATTTCCCGATTATAACCCGGACGCTCGGAGAAAATCTGTCATTGACATCATTAATGAGTGTTTTCCTAAAATACTCGATGCGTGGAAAAAACTAGAACCACCTCCAACTGTTCTCAGATATAATAATGGTCCACACGGCGGCGGCAGACACGTATCTCCGGGAATCGTTGATATAACCAGCACGATCGTGGTCAATCTGGTTTGTGACGTAATTGATGGTAGCTATCAAATAGATCTCGGAAGATCAAATCAGGCTCAGCAGGAATATATTTTATATACATTCACACCACAGGTATCCCCTGGAAGTTTAATCGTGCAAGAACCAATTAATCCTGTGTATTTGCGGTGTCCCAATAATGTGTTAACACGAATAAATTTTAAGCTCACAGACCACCTTAATCGCTTAATTGACCTACGTGGGGAAGAGTTTGTAATAAATCTGTATGTGAAATCTTAATTAATCAGGCAAATATTATATAATGTACCAGCACGTGAAGGTTTTTATACATGACAAAGAAGTACTTGAAAACGCCATCAGAACAGCTTTTTCACAACCTCCAAACACAGAGCAATTTAACGTTAATTTAGTTATTGATGAATACGGAAACGAGGATTTCTTATTAACACAAGAACAGTTAGATGAGCTCCGTCGAGAACATATTATCGCGATCATTTGTAACAGAGATCAGATTCTAAATTATGCACACTCCTGTATTAAACTCGATCAACTTAAAAAAATAATATTTCAGAATAAATAAATAAATGTAAGGGTTAATTAATCACTGACGGGGTAAATTACACAAATTAATCAGTTTTGTATAATCTGAAACAATTTATTATTATTCTGAAATATTTTATTTTTTATGAATCAATCTGATGGGGTGGTTGGTACTTAAAATTATATAAATCAATCAGATTTGTAATTTTGATGGGGTGATTGGTACTCAAAATTATGCAAATCAATCAATTTGTTCATTCTGATGGGGTAATTGGTACTGAAAATTATACAAATCAATCAGTTTGCTATTTCTGATAGGGTAATTGATGCTTAAAATTATGTAAATTAATCAGTTTTTTCAAAAAATACTACCAAAAAATATTTTATTATTATTCTGAAATATTTTATTTTTTTATACAAATCAATCTGATGGGGTGGTTGGTATTTAAAATTATACAAATCAATCAGATTTGTAATTCTGATGGGGTGATTGCTACTCAAAAGTATACAAATCAATCAGATTTGTAATTCTGATGGGGTGATTGCTACTCAAAAGTATACAAATCAATCAGTTTTCAAAAAAATACTACCAAAAATATTTTATTATTATTCTGAAATATTTTTATTATTTATGTAAATCAATTAATTTATTAATTCTGATGGGGTTATTGGTACTTAAAATTATACAAATCAATTAATTTATTAATTCTGATGGGGTAATTGCTACTCAAAAGCATACAAATCAATCATTTTATTAATTCTGATGGGGTAATTGCTACTCAAAAGCATACAAATCAATCAGTTTATTAATTCTGATGGGGTAATATTGGTACTGAAAATTATACAAATCAATCAGTTTTCCCAAAAATACTACAAAAAAATATTTTATTATTATTCTGAAATATTTTATTATTATTCAGAAATATTTTATTATCATTCTGAAAATATTTTATTATTTATGCAAATCAATCTGATGGGGTAGTTGGTACTGAAAATTATGCAAATCATTCAGATTTGTAATTCTGATGGGGTAATTGATACTGAAAATTATACAAATCAATCAGTTCATTAATTCTGATGGGGTAATTTGTACTAAAAATTATGCAAATTAATCAGTTTTCCAAAAAATACTACAAAAAAATATTTTATTGTTATTCTGAAATATTTTATTATTATTCTGAAACATTTTATTATTTATGTAAATTAATTAATTTATTAATTCTGATGGGGTGATTAGTACTTAAATTATACAAATCAATCAGTTTGCTAATTTTGATGGGGTGATTAGTACTTAAATTTGTATAAATCAATCAGTTTGCTAATTTTGATGGGGTGATTAGTACTTAAATTTGTATAAATCAATCAGTTTGCTAATTTTGATGAGGTGGTTGATACTTAAAATTATGTAAATTAATCAGTTTTCCATAAAATACTTCAAAAAAAATATTTTATTATTATTCTGAAATATTTTATTATTTGTATAAATCAATCAACTTATTAATTATTGATGTGATATTAAATATAACACCCATGACAATGGGTGATAGGTGAAGTGTCATTTTCTTAATAATATTATATATTTATGACACTTTACCCATATGTGGTCGAAATTATGCCAATCAATCAGATTTTATATTTCAGAAATAAAATATTTCAGACAGGGTTGCTTTGGTCGTTACCTGCTGACATAATTTTTCTTAAGTATCTTATGCGGGTACTGGTTGTTTTTTTCCTTTCGTACTCGTTGTAATCCCGATCTGACCTTTTCTACTGCAACAGAAAGAGGAATCAATTCATTTACTTGATCATCGTTCACCATAGCTAGCAACTGGAACATAGCTGCCTGAATCCGCTTTATGAACTTATATTGAGATGATAGAACATACTTATTTTCATTTTTAAGTTCTTCTAACGTTTCAAAATCAGATATTATTTTTTCAGGATTTAGTTCATCAGATATATTAATTCCGTTTTCTTCTAATTTTTTAATAGCAGAAATAATGTCTTTGATATTTTCATGGTTCATTATATAATATATAAATCTCTAAAATGTTTTTTTTATCCCTATAGAACCCCTATCGAGTGTTTAGCGAGTTCGGCGGGATGTTTCAAGGACGGCACAACATATAGTATTTAAATATTTACAACCCCATTAAACTTGTAGCTTGCCACCACATTCTACTAAGTTTAGAGGATACATGAAACACTACCCCCTATGAGAGCCCCTAACCCGTTAAACAACGGTCCAGAGGCCCAACAGGGTATGTTTGGTGAGGACAATCCCCATTAAATTTATAGCCTGCCACCGCATTCTACTAAGTTTAGAGGATACACAACATGGAACACAACACGTATTCACAACCCCATTAAACTTGTAGCTTGCCACCGCATTCTACTAAGTTTAGAGGATACATAGAACATAGGACGGCACAACATATATTATGAATGACAAGTCCCTAATCGAGTGTTTTAGCGAGCTCAGATTATATATGCAATGATTGAAGGACGGCACAAACATACAATGAATGAAGGACAGTACAAACATACAATGAATGAAGGACGATACAAACATACACACTCAGCAGAACACCCCCCCCCCCATAATCAGCCGGTGGGTGATACAAAAACATGAATCAACCACCAGTGATATGTGGTTGGGAGGGTTCTGCTGAGCCGGGGGGGGTTAGCGGTGCCCCCCAATTATTATAAAATCGCAATTATGCGCACCACCGACAGTTGTCAGCCATGGGGATTCGATCCTGGACCGCGAGCGTCACAGTCCAATACGTTACCGATTGAGCTATCGAACCTTCTTACAAACATATGTTTCGGAAATTAATATATAGTTACGGTACATATATTTGCACTAAAACAACGGTTTCTGTGCTAAAACAATGATTTCTACATTTAAATAACTGTTTCTACATTAAAACAACGGTTTCTGAATATATCTGTATTATAACAGCGGTTTCTGAATATATCTGTATTATAACAGCGTGTTTTTCGTAACAGACTGCAAATACAAAACTACAGATCGATTTGTACCATAACAACGGTTTCTAAGCAGATTGTAAATGCAGCGTGTTCTGCCTATATACAACTACCTTGCGGATCAATAACAGCGGTTCCAAACAGATTGTAAATTACCTTGATTTCTCGTAACAGATCTAGAAATAACTCCGCTATGTTGTGTGATGGGAAATACGTTTAAAGATTTAAGAAACCATAAATATACTTCTACGAGTAATTAATTACGACATAAATGGTTAAAACTGACTAATTACGACCATAAAAAATCAGAAATCTACGAATACAGAAGTAATCTCCCATTCGTATGGGTCAAAAAATAAGTATTATATGGGGGAAATACTGTGACATAAATTAATAAATATAATACTTGCTAGTGATGATAGTTAACAATACTGAAAGGTGATTCTCTGTTTATATTTACTGGAAAAAGCAGTTTTTTATATATTTTCTGCAACTTTTTGTACCGAACGTGGATTAATATTAAAGTATTTCGCAGCTGAATACATTGACTGAAATGTAATTTCTTCACCGGTTTCTATGTTTGTAGACTTTACCGCCCTCTTTCCGATTGTTTTACATCTTCCAGTATTACCACGTGTATTATTCTCACTCTGTGAGATAGCTTGTAAATTAGATAAGGAGTTGTTCTGAGGATCCCCGTCAATATGATCGATCACTAGACCATCTTTGATCACTCCGAAGAAACATTCGTAGATGAAACGATGACAATGATACATTTTATTTCTTCCAGCGTTGAACCTTAGATAACCAGAATTACTAACATTACCAACTGGTCTCTTCAACCTACAGTGTCTAATGACACCATTACGATCTGATTCATAGTTTGTTATGACAGGATGTAGGACAAATTTATTTTGCTCCATTATATAATAATATTATTTGTTTAAATCATTGTTTGTCTGAAATCTTGATATATAATCCTCCACGGATTTTATGGCGTTTTCACTGTTATTTTTTTTGGTCATAATATCTCTTAAGTTCTCTGAACCATTTTGCACCGCTTTTTGCACATAACCCTGTTTTCCCTCGCACTCCAATACCACATCGCAGACACGGTATTGGTCCTAGACTTCCGCGCCGTATACTTTGTAAGTGCATCCAACATAATTCACCTCTGCAGGATTTGTTGCAGCGATTTACTGAGCCGATCATCAACCATTTGCATTGAAACATTGTATATATAATATTTTTATTTAAATTCTTGTTTTAATTATATGAACGAGTTTAAAAGATTATCCCAAACTAGTCCTTCTAAATATAAATTTAATCTCGACAGATTATCTCCTGACTTACCAGTACGAGATCTGGTTGATCCGAAAAATAAAAGTTTGATCTCGAAAATTGATGACGCCAAGAAAGAATTTTATACAGATGGTGCATCTCATGTATGGTCAACGTTCAAGATTATTCGCAATGCTGTCAAGGACGCTACAATGAATGACAAACGAGCGGCAACTATTATTAACTACATCACTGAGTACGAGGGTGATCAAAAATATTTCTTCAGAGTAAAATTTATTGTACTAACAGAAACAGGTAGTTGGATTATCCGTGATAAATATGATCCTGTCCTTGGTAATAATAAAACTGTCATATTAAGTAAAAATTCCAAACCGGGTCTGTTGACTGGTATTGATAAACCGTATTATGAGTGAGCGTACCCTGTAACAGCAGTTATTTATGGAATCTATGAGATAAATAAAAAAACCAGCGTTGATAAACTGGCACCAATGAAATTTTCAAGGTTAAATTGTGTAGCCGAAGGAGTAATAGAACAACGCGATGCGTGGAAACGGATTCACTGATTTAAGACGTGAAAAAATAAACTCGTGGGCTGATTCAGTTAAGGATACCTGTGCTGCAATAAAAGATGTTGCTGAACTAGGAAAAATATTAAAATTTCCAATAACAGTAACGATAACCGGAGAAATATTATATGAATCAAAATATAAATCGAAAGGAGCTCCAATAAATATTATTGATCATAACGCGCATGCATGGACTAGCGCAGTAACAATATTTCCACGTGATCGAACTGTTAAATTTTACCCCTCAGATAATCCTGGAAGAGGCATGCTTGATTTTATTAACGAAATAAGTAAAAACGATCCTGTATCGGTATGGTTATTTAAAAGTGATGAGGAAGGTGAATTTGATCAGTTTGTTAAACCGAACGGTGAAATATATCGAACAGAATCTCTCCACGACGAGATGAAAAATCTCGCGGAGAAGTTTTTCACGGAAAATACTGACAAATTACTAACTAATTGTTTTACCGTTCCATCTGTTGCGGCTCATTTTGCTAGAGAAAAAAAATTATGGAAACCAACACGATTTGATTTACTCGAGGACGTACGCGCAAGTTGTGTAGAATACGGACACGGTGGATTATGGAATACCAAATATAATTACATTGATGTTATTTCAGTTGATATGGTTGCATGTTATCCGGGAAGTTTTCTAGGATACGGAGATTGTTCTGTGTACTTTAAAAGATTCGGTCACCCTACAAACGAGATGACGCGAGTGGCAATTAATGGACCATCACCTGATTTTGATCTGACTGGATTCGCTTGTGTTGAATCATTCGAGTTTAACGAAAATCTTCACAAGATTTGTTATGTTTGGTTTGGCAGACATTTTTGTGAAAAACGTTGGGTGCCTATAGTTTTATTACGATATATGCTAGATTGTGCGGTACTGACATCGTTGGTTGTCAGTGAGGCAATTATATCATATTACGCGCAGACCGAAGTTTGGTTGCCCATGCCAGATTCTATCAGTCTCGATGAAGTTATTAAGGAATTTAAGGAAAAATGTCCTGATGTTTCCGAAGATGATATTATCAAAGAAGCTCCTAAAATTCTCGAGATTAAACTTAAAAATAACGAAAAAACCGCAAAAGATCTCGGTAGAAGAATTATAGGCAAATTTACTCAGGGTGGTGCATATGATCATAAAAGACATCACGCACGATTAATTGTAGATGATGCCTAGTACGATTTTATAATTGCTGATACAAGAGCGAGAGATATATTTGTAAATCGAGAAAGTGTTTATTTATCCGACGGAACAAAATTGGGTACGATCGTTAGTTACATAAATGATGTCTCCCCACAGTATACTCATCTAAGATCTTCTATGTTGGCTTATGTTTCAATAAATTTATTATCGATGATTAATAGATTTCCTGAGACCGCAGTCAGAGTCGCAACAGATTCGTTTTATATTTCGAGTAAATATTTGGAGTCTGTTATGAAATTTACAAGTAATGATGAACGATGGAGTTCGTGGAGAATAAAAAAGGAAATCTTACACAATTATACAGAATCAGCAGATGTTCCGATGAGAGTTTTTGATCGTAAATGTAATAAAATATCAGAAATGTCGAAAGCGCCGTCAGTGAGTGATCCAATAACTAGATATAAGAAAGTATATCTTAATGGACCTGGTGGATGCGGCAAGACGACTCGAGCAATTAATGTTTTTAGAAATTCAGATATGATCGTGCTGACACCCACACATAGACTTGCACGAGAGATGAAAGAACGGCAAGTACAATCGTGCACGTATCATAGTTTGTTTCGGTGGCGCGGGGATACATAGACTCCTGAACGAATGGGAGAAAAATATATACCTAAAATAATTATTTGGGACGAGATATGTACGGTGTCATTGGATACATTAAAAATGTTTCTTGATTGGTTGTTGACAAAAATACCGCTATAATAATGTGTGGCGATCATGGTCACCCGCCGCCTTTTGTTGGACCATCTTCACATGATTGGTTAAAAAATTTCGTTGATTATTACTAAGAAATAGATGATGATCATAGAGATCTTGATGAAAATTTAAAGGAATTTAAAAAATTAATCAGATTACAATCAAACAAAATTCAGTGTGAAATAATACGCGGAATATCTCAGAGACCTCAATGAATGATTTTTTGAATTTATGGAGACCCAAAGATTTATTAGTAGCAAGAAGGAAAATAATCAGAGACGCTTTACAACAACATTTATTTCAGCTGCTTAAAGAAAAATACTCAGAATTGCCCGTACCGTTATGTTATAGACCATCAGATACACGAAAACAGAATATTAATGTTGATATTGCAGGGCAGACTGAGAAACAAAATCTCATATTAAATGATATTGTCGCTGTTGATATCAGTGTTGTCGAAGATGCATTACGCGCTGACAAATCTCCATGTTGGGATACGCTATGACGATCCACTCGTCTCAGGGATTAACTATTTCTGATACACAAGTTTGGATAGTAGACGATCGTATCGAGTGGTCAAATTTAGTTTATTCAGCGGTATCAAGGGTTAGAAAAATGTCTCAGTTACGTAGAATTATAATTTCTGAAATCGTTAATAAAACCAGCATCATCGTCGACGGTGATATAATAAGAAAAAAATTAACAGGATACAAGCAATCTGATAAAAAAAATAAACGCGATTTTGATCTTAATGTTGAATTTATTACTGAGTTAAAACATCAGCAGAATAATCATTGCGCAAGTTGTAATTGTATAATGCTGTGGAGGTACTCGAATAATGATTTAAGACAATTTAACGTAGACAGAAAAGATAATACTCGCGGTCATACACGAGAAAACGTGATGCTGACCTGTCTCAAGTGTAATCGGCGTCGCGGTGCTAGTTAAGTGATCGCGGTGGTAATTGTGTATCCTCGGGAATTACTTGTAATTGTTCACGCACAAATCCACGTTGAAGAGCAGCCGAATCTAATCTGTAGATTGCGGGTCTACCTGAGGATCTTGTCACGGTGGATATTCTGTGTGTGGTAACACTCCAAATAGGATCAGTTGCTCTCGCTTTACCACCTTCGAGTTCACCAGGCTCGTATAAATACCTGACAATGATATTACCTAGCACTGGCTGTGTTAAATCACGTCGTTGTATTGGTATATTTTTTTTGTAATTGCATTAATGGGTTTCATGTTGGTCGTTCGAGTGATCTCGTTATTTAATGCAGTTATCACGCTTGGTAATCTTGCAACCCATTCGCGAGATCTCGTATCCTGAATAAATTCCTTTGCATATTGATATCCAAATAACCGCTCAGCAAGTGTTCGATTAAATCGTTCAACAACTGCCTGATCACGATGAATTGCAGTATGTCCTCGTCGTATTTTTGTATTATGTTGCTTCATTAACGATGATACTAGACCAAGAAATTCCTTGCCAGGATCAACTTGTAATAGATTTGGCCATCGCAGACCACCTCGTTGATAAATTCGTTTAAACGCATCGGCTACTTCAGATGATGTTTTCGTTGATAGTGGCTCTGCCTCTTTATATCTACTTGCAACATCAACAACAGTTAACGCGTACTTGTACGTTTTTCCACGCACAGTATCGTGTGGCAAAAACAGAATATCAGCTTGATGAACTTCATTAGGAACACTAACATCGAAATACGCGTACTGAATTTGCTTAGGTGGTGGTAGATAAATTTGCCATATTGCCTGTTTGGATAACCACGTTTTAGCAGTAGAATGTTTAACCGCTGCTGCATCAGCAAGTTTACTAATTGCTGCTTTGCCTCTCCATTATCCTCTTGGTGAATAATAAATCGATTCCATTATATATTACCAGCCCCAAGCGCTACTTTACTTTTCATCGCGGATCTTACTAACCAATTAGCTAATTTTTCTTTGATATTTTTATTTTTTATAGAATCTAGCGCGTGAATTAATTTCACATCTGCAATATGCTTATCTTGTAGATTTTTACTTTTATACGCAACATCATGAGCGTGACAAGCTCGATCAATAGCGTTTATTGGTTCCTCGCCTGGTTTTGGTTGATCTTGATTATCGAGCCTGATATCGAGTCGAGTACCAGGACCGCAATAATTATATCCTGGTAGATGTTTTTCTCCTGGATATTTAGCCCACGGAGTTCCCAGTAACTTTGTTAATTTTGCTGCAATATCACCTCCGCGTTGCTTTTTTTTGTTTGATTTTGGTTTTGGTTTTTTACCTGACTGCACTGACTTGTCAGTAGAGATAAATTGGAACTTCCTTGTACCACACCGCGTACACTTACCCGTAACCGCTGATTTATTATTTTTTGTAGTAATAGTTGTTAGTGTATCCGTCGGGGTACGCGTCCTGCACTTCACACAATATAAATCCATAGATATTTTATGTAGCATGGATATAATTGATTTCTCAGCGACAAGAAAACGAGAACCTGTTAAGCATCATCCTGCGCTACCAAATTCCATCAGAATGATAATAATAGGACCATCTGGAAGTGGAAAGACACAGTTGTTACTTAATCTTATAATGAGATGGTTAAAGTGGGATAAATTGTATTTGGTAGCCCCGTCAGTTGATGATCAACGATGTTATGATGTGCTCAAGGATTTTAATGAAAACGCACGATGACGATGTTATCGAGTTTATAACCGATATTGATGAAGCACCATCAGTAGATTCCATAGACGGATTTATTAATAATTTGGTTGTATCCGACGATGTGATGCTAGATAAACAAACAAACCCAGCTAGAATATTTTCTCGAGGTAGACATAAAAACACTGATGTCATTTACGTTACTCAACGATACACACAAATACCAAAAGTGATCAGAGATAACTGTAATATTTTAGTTGTGTTTAATGGAGTCGATACACACACAATGAGAAATATTCATCAAACTTGGTGCAGCGGTGACATGGATATATTTAAAATTAAAAATTTCTTTTCACGAGCGCAAGCTACTCCGCATGGATTTATAACGATAAATTTACATGATCCAAGAACAAGATATCGTGTGGGTCTTGATAAAAATTTTTAATTAATAGCAGCAGAGAGGGCGCGACCACAATAAAGTGTTCACGTGGTAAAATAAACCATTCTACGAATAATAATAAAGACAGCGACGGTAAAGTAACACCAATTTGAGAAATCTTTTGGAAGATTTATTTTTGCTTCAATTTGTGTCGATGCTTTTGGTTTAATTCGTGTCGACGCTTTTTTTTTCGTAGGAAGGGTTATTTTTAGTTTTTCGACGCTTTTTCGATCTTGGTCTGTTCGCCCTCTCTGCTGCTACATTTGAATCTTGTTCCGCTTGCGATGTCTGTGAAACAAATAATGCATCATCATTGACAATCATCTTCGATAACAGCATCAGCGACATTTTCAATTTTCCTCTCATTTCCCTTTGGTTACCCCATGTCATCCACCTCTGGTGAGTTTAAATCCAGCCTCGAATTGATATTGTCCTCAGCTTCTTTGTCTAACATGTCTTGAGCAACATCAAAGCAATTTTGAGCCTGTCTCTCAATGTCAACATACATTTATATACTCAGGTTGAGAGAACATTTTTGTTGTTTTCTAAAGATTATCTCCCAGTGAATTCAAATATTGATTTATTTTGTTTTTGTTAGTAATATATTCTCATTTCAGTGACGGCCAATGTGAGTATGTGAGAAAGCTTGCCAGTAGCTTCTCGTGGGTCGGTGGTTCTTTCCAGGGTTTTCTCGGGTTCTTCCTCCATCATTAATACTGGCCGCCATGTATAGTATCGTGTGCTGAAAAATGGCGTTAAACCCTACAACAACAACAACAATTTCAGTGACATTGTCAACTTTTGTCTAACTTATTTCCTGTCCTATAAATTCCTAAGCAAGAGATTAAGAATATTTTCATTCAGCATTTTATGGGAAAATACATTTTGAATGATAGTGCTTTGGGTTTGAGATAATGCTTTGGGTTTGAGATAATGCTTTGGGTTTGATTAGTCTCTCTTTGGTTTTGATAGGAAATATTTGAAAATACAGTTTAAATCCCGGATGGAGTTGGAATTAACAAACCTTCAGTTTAAAAAAAAAAATCAAATTCAGAACGAGGAACAGGACAGGAAATGCAAATGCAGAGAGAGAGAGAGAGATACAAATGCAGGTAAAAGAAATGGATAAGCGGAGACAAAAAAAAAGAGAAAAACAAATTCAGAGAGAAAACGAACTGAGGCAGATTCGGAGAGGAAAGGATTAGAGGCAGTTGTATTGATACGTTAGGAGAATGAAATACAGATACAGAGAAAGAGAGAGACATGCAATATATATTTAAAGAATTAGAACTTACAGGCGGAAGAAGATCTCCACCTTTACACACCAGTTCAAGTTTTAATGTTACCAGAAATATCAAGGTAATAGCCCCGTTTCAAAACTAGAAGTAGATAACTACTTTCCTCACTTTGAGAAAATTGCAGAAAACTTGATATGGCCAAGAGCTTTCGACATTATTGTTACAAAGTGAGCTTTTTGGCAAATCTCATGAAGTCTACACTTCTCTGGCCATTTAGCAAAGTGCTGATTATGATGTACTTAAGGAATCTATATTTAATGGTTATGAGATGGTACCTGAGCCATTTCGACAATGGTTAGGATCTGAAGGAAAGAAACCAATGTGGAATTTTAAAAGGAAAAAGAAAGTAACTATTTGATCGGTGGTGCTCAGCCAAGAAGGTTGATATAGGTTACGATAACCTTACACAGCCAAGACGGTTGATAAAGGTTACGATAACCTTACACAGCCAAGACGGTTGATAAAGGTTACGATAACCTTACATAGCCAAGAATATTGATAAAGGTTACGATAACAATACACAGCCAAGAAGGTTGATATAGGTTACGATAACCTTACACAGCCAAGACGGTCGATATAGATTACGATAACAATACACAGCCAAGACGGTTGATATAGATTACGATAACAATACACAGCCAAGACGGTTGATAAAGGTTACGATAACCTTACACAGCCAAGACGGTTGATAAAGGTTACGATAACCTTACACAGCCAAGACGGTTGATATAGATTACGATAACAATACACAGCCAAGACGGTTGATATAGGTTACGATAACCTTACACAGCCAAGACGGTTGATATAGGTTACGATAACAATACACAGCCAAGAAGGTTGATATAGGTTACGATAACCTTACACAGCCAAGACGGTTGATATAGATTACGATAACAATACACAGCCAAGACGGTTGATATAGATTACGATAACAATACACAGCCAAGACGGTTGATATAGATTACGATAACAATACACAGCCAAGAAGGTTGATATAGGTTACGATAACCTTACACAGCCAAGACGGTTGATATAGGTTACGATAACAATACACAGCCATGAAGGTTGATATAGATTACGATAACAATACACAGCCAAGAAGGTTGATATAGGTTACGATAACCTTACACAGCCAAGACGGTTGATATAGATTACGATAACAATACACAGCCAAGACGGTTGATATAGATTACGATAACAATACACAGCCAAGACGGTTGATATAGATTACGATAACAATACACAGCCAAGAAGGTTGATATAGGTTACGATAACCTTACACAGCCAAGACGGTTGATATAGGTTACGATAACAATACACAGCCAAGAAGGTTGATATAGATTACGATAACAACACACAGCCAAGAAGGTTGATATAGGTTACGATAACCTTACACAGCCAAGACGGTTGATATAGATTACGATAACAATACACAGCCAAGAAGGTTGATATAGGTTACGATAACCTTACACAGCCAAGACGGTTGATATAGGTTTAGATAACAATACACAGCCAAGAAGGTTGATATAGATTACGATAACAATACACAGCCAAGAAGGTTGATATAGGTTACGATAACCTTGCACAGCTCATATTAATTCAAGAGCTCAGGAATTGCATCCATGGTAATTTTAAATCAATTTAATGGCCGAAAATTAAACGTGATATTTATAGATACCTCATGCCTTGTCACACGTGTCAAACGGTAGGGAGTCCAAAACATGAGATATATAAGGCTCATGTGCAACCTGTTCCTGAATTTGACGAACCATTTAGCAGAATAACGGTAGAATGTGTCGGTCCCTTACCTAAGACAAATTTTGGCAATCAATACTTGTTCACCATAATGTTTGCGTAGCCTGTAACATTTTTGCAATAACCAACAACGTCATTTTATCCCTGATGAGTTACTGATGTACCAGAACTCAGGCCATAATTGCCATCATTTTTCAATAATTGCTGGAGATTTTACAACTATTTTAAATATTCAGCGGTCGGTGTTCTACTTCAGATAATTGCCGAATATTTTAGCAAAGACATAGAAAGGCTTCGCATTGACATAGAACGTACCGACATAATAAAATCGTCCGCCGCCGCTCCGATGGATCTGATCGGCTACACTATTGTGATGCGTCTACGTAACGCGCACAATGGCGTTAAGATGCAAGCTGAAATGCTCGCGATGTAGATGAACGGCGTTTACAGGATCTAGAGAGGCCGCTAGACCCTGGTACGCCTGCCGTAGCTCCGTCAGTACTTAGCGGAACAGCGACAAGTGCATCGGCCGTTCTTGCTGACGTACACTGGACTATTCCATCCACAAGCCTCACAAGCCGCTCTCGTTAGTCCAGAGAATTGACTGACTCTTGTGTCGCGCTTCCTACAGCTCTGGTTCTGTATTAGAAACTTGTTTCGCGCCATCTTTTCGCAGATTTCTTTGTACGTGTCGTTGTACGTCTTCGTTTTGAGGTGTTACTTGTTCTGGTTTACTTCCAGTGTTACAAGGGTACATCGATGTATTACTGGACACTATGTTAAAGCATAAAAAACTTCCGTATACGTTCTTTTAAAATTCTTTGAAAAGATATAATGACGCTAGCTTTTATTAAAAGATATTCAGTGGCAAAAAATGAATATTTCTTAAGTAAAATTTCTTGACATTAGGTGACTTTGTCTGTTTGTCATTGTAGAGGATGGTGATCACATTGTTTCAAAACCAGTTTTGAAGCTCAGACTAGCTCTGAAAATGTCAAAGGCAAAGGAACTAAGCTAACTAAATTTCCAAATAAGGCAATGCCTAAATCAAACCTTTGCAACCTCGTGCCAGCTCTTGCTTGAACAAATGCAGCATTCTTTGTAACATGCCTGTTATGTCTTGTACTTTTCTCTCCGGCTAGGTCTCTTTTTGGACTGCTGCAACAGCAGCAGTTCAAGCAGATTAAGAAGAACATGTCGCTGGCAAAGTAGAAGTTTACAAACTGGATTCCATTTTTGTTTTCATATACTTTTGAAACACTGATTTAAAATCAGATTTGTCAGGGATCATCATGAGGCACAAGAAAGTGGAGAAACAGTCACCGAGCGAGGTTTGCTGAGTACATGGACGTTCTACCTGCAGACATCTCATAATTGCAGAGATGTTTACTTTGTGGGGTTTTTTTTTCTTTTGTTAGAGTGTGAACTTGATGCGCCAGATCTTCTCCTTCTGATGTGATTTTTTAGCGAATGTTTTTATCGCTAAGGCAGAACTCCACCTTAACAGTCAATGATTTTTGTTTGTATTTTGCTAGTGGAAGTTATGTGGTTGTCATCACTGAATACAATAATCGGAGAATGAGCTGAACTAATATACACCTCAAAATGGTATAAGGCCAATATCAAAGCCAAACATTCCTTCTCGATTGTGGAATAATTGCCACGCTTTTTGTTTAATGTTTTTGAACAATGGCATGCTGGATGATCTACGCCATTTTTGTCGTCTTAAATACAAACTCCACCAACCCCCATATAACTTGCACAACAAAGATTTTAAATAATTGACTGAATTCTGAAACATAAATAACTGGTGACTCTTAAGTACGGCTTTTCATTTATCAAAAGCCTCTGACATTTGTCAGACCAATGAAATTGATTTTCTTACTCAACCGATTGGTCAGAGGTTCAGCAATTATGGAAAAATTTTAGCAAAATTTCCAATAATATCCAGCCATACCCAAAACTCACATCGGCTGCATTTTACTGATAGGTACTGGGAATTCAGAGACAGCATTGACCTTGCAGTTTTAAGAAGATCCCATCGCACAATATCTCCTAACAATGTAAGACAAGCACGGCAAAACTCATTTAAACTTAAGTGTCAAATTTGCATCACTGTTTCGATCAAAGAATTTCAGAATGGATTCCAAGTGATCTTTCCATGCTGCGTTGTAGATGGAGATATCATCGATGTAAGCGTCACATTTTTCTAAACTAGATATAATCATGTTCATTAAACGCTGAAAAATTGCAGGAGGACCTTTCAGTGCATACGGCATCACATTATTTTGACAGAGTTCATTTCGCGTTTCGAATGTTAAAGTTCCCTTTGCTCTTTTCGTGAGTGGACTTGGCCAGAATTATTTCAAAATGTCAAATTTGGTGATATATGTTGCATTTCCAGTTTTGTCAATTGCCTTTGGAAATGAATCTATTTTAGTTATAATGTTTACCTTTTTTATCGTCAATACACATGGGGAAGGTATTATCTGGTGAACTCCAGTTACGTTTACTTGGTTTCATGTAATCATTCTAAAGAAAATATTGAAACTTTCCTGTACGGATGCTATTTTATAGATCTAGAATCTACAATTCTATCATCATTGAAGAATTCAATTTTTGTGATGGAACATTGAAAAACAAATGCTCATATTCACATAATAGCTTTTAAGTTCATTCTGTTGTTGTGGTTGCAGGTGTGAACGTTTCTGGTCCAGATTGTTCAATATTTCTGAATTCCGACGATTGTCTATACCACAGTCAATACTGTCCGATTTGCATGTTATCCTTTAAATCCTCACTGTGTGGGACAGGTATAGCCAAAAGGATTGAAAGTTAGGTAAGGTTCCGACACAGTCTACCATTGTTCTGCTATATGTTTCGTCAGATGCAGGGATAGGTTGCAGATGAGCCGTAGATATCTTCTGATAGGGTTTTCCTACCATTTGACAAGTGTGACAAGATCTACAGTATTTAGAAGCATCAGTTTAATACGAAAAATAAGAGTTGGGAATACATATATAAATGAAGGGAGAAGAAAAGGAAATGCAATATAGCTTAAAAGAACTGTTGTTTCCTCTTAATATTTATACTTTTAAAACATATATATTCATAAAAAAAGCATTTCTGGGTCAATCATATTTTTAAAACAAGTCCCTGCAACATACGATACGTCTGTGCTGTCAGTGTCATGTATGAGTTTGAAATCTTCATTCATTGAAGGTACAAAAGTTGTTACAGAGCAACATCATCGTTCTATGGTTGCATCCTATGCCAGAACATTTTAGGGCCACTGATATTTCAATCATTACCACAAAGTCCTTGGACCAATCACATATTTCTTTTTTAAAATACTACCATGTCCATGACCAAAGTCTTCATTGATTCTGTCTTTGAGCATACACATATAAAATCACTTATGTTTGATTCGTTTCGTTGACATTATAAATCCAGTAAGGGATACATGTTCCTTCAGTTCGTTTCGTTTAAATTATAAAACCCAGTAAGGGATACATGGTCCTTCAGACTACTCCTTTTCAACAAAAAGAATGATAAATCATTAAATTACTAAATACGGCGCCGTCTTCTAGAACTCAATGGGCATATAATGTAATGCTTGTAAGTTCTTGTTGTTAGTCGCAAAAGTCATCAATGAATTCTCTGAATACTACTTTTGCTTTACAAGTAAAATATTTTGTCTCTAATGAGCAGGTCAGAAGTAAGGTTACACAATATTGTTTGTTTGGATTTTAAATATACATACATATACCGTACAGTTGTATTACCTATAAATATTTCTATTTAAAAAATAAGGAATAGTATTGTGACAGTCTTTGGAATGCACAATTTTGGCTTTAAAAGAATAATGTATTATCATTAAGGCAAACGTGTACAGGAGGCCTAGTTTGTATACATAGTATGGTTCCTGTAGCAGCTGACAGTTGGTTGTTTTTTCTTGAATGGTTCAAAACCCTAAACAATGAATAAGAAAATCTCAAAACTAAAAACAACTAAAATCACGTATCTTACTTAATCTACCATGCCCAAAAAATAATTATCACAAAAAGAACGAGCATGTTTCGTTAAAACAGTTCACCCTGTACAGTGAGGTTTAAATGTGAAAAATGACACAAACATCATCAATGTATAATACGGTGTAGCGACAAATGAACATCTTTTGTTTTAAATATATATGAGTGGTTCAGGATTGCTCTTGTATATGAACAGAAGATTGTAACTAGATTGAAAACATGAAAAATACGCCACCAATGTATAGTATAGTTTGTTTGTTTTAAACACGAGGAGTCCAGAAATGATCCCGTATAGGGGGGATACCACATTTAAAATTTCAAAACTGACAAAGAAGGGTATAGTATTAGCCAAGGAATATTGATGCTTTTAAAATATATGATTGGTCAGGACCAATAACCAATCAGCAGTTACCTATTACAAATAATAAGATAAACGTCCTCTAGCTCGGAGTAATTTTGCTTCATATAAATAACAGAATTAGATAATTATATCATAGACTCTTATTTTATATGCGACCAAATAGGCAGAATGTGTCCGTGTCTGTCTGTCTCTTTGTCTGTCTGTTTTTCTCAAACTGTTTTGTAAATTAATATCACCAAGTTGGAAACGTTACGTTTTTATCATGGAAATCATTCATTTGACACGAAATTAGTTACCTAGTTTTCTGTGAGTAAGAATCGTGTTCATCATATGTTGTGGGTAATTATCTAATTTTCTGTGAGTATGAGTCGTGTTCATTATATGTTATGGGTAATTATATAATTATCTGTGAGTAAGAGTCGTGTTCGTCATATGTTATGGGTAATTATCTAATTTTCTGTAAGAGTCGTTTTCATCATATGTTATGGGTAATTATCTAATTATCTGTGAGTAAGGGTCGTGTTCGTCATGTGTTATGGGTAATTATCTAATTTTCTGTAAGAGTCTTTTTCATCATATGTTATGGGTAATTATACAATTCATCTATATACTCAATCCAGGGCCGGATCAGGTCAAATGTTGGGGGGTGGGTGGGATCCAAAATTTCAAAAGGGCCCTGACATTCTTCTAAAGGACACCAAAGCAAACCTCTATGTGTCTATTTATTTGAAGTGTGCATAATACCAAATAAATGTGCACAATAAAAAAAACATGGTCAAAATTGCAAGTGACAAGTGACTGTGCGTTTGTGTGTATGTACGTTTTGTTTAGCCTGGGAGTCCGGAAACCCTGGGACCGCCTCCCCGTCCCCCCCCCCCAATCAGGCTCTGCAATCACAAATGAGTTTCTTTCTTCACAAAGTGTTAAAGTCTATACAATGTGTTTTCATCATTTCATTTGGTCGACATTATCCTTTAATTTCAATACTTGCAATATGTCTCAGTATTACTATTTACTCAGTGTACATACCTTTTTATATGTCTCATTATTGCTAACTCTTTAGTCAATGTTTAGACTCTTATATGTCTCAGTATTGTTAGCTCTTTACTCCATGCACATGCCTTTTATATGCCCAGAATTGCAGACTTCTTACTCAATGTACAGACTCTTTATATGTCTCAGTGTTGCTAACTCTAATCAATGAACAGACATTTTATGTCTTAGTGTTGCTAACTCTTTACTCAATGTACAGACCTTTTATATGTCTCAGTGTTGCTAACTCTTTACTCAATGTGCAGACCTTTTATATGTCTCAGTGTTGCTAACTCTTTACTCAATGTACAGACCTTTTATATGTCTGTGTTGCTAACTCTTTACTCAATGTACAGACCTTTAATATGTTTGTGTTGCTAACTCTTTATTCAATGTACAGACCTTTTATATGTCTCAGTGTTGCTAACTCTTTACTCAATGTGCATACCTTTTCATATATCTAAGTATTGCTAACTCGACTCAGTGTACAGACTTTTATATATCTCAGAATCGCTAACTGTTTCCTCAATGTGCAAATATTGTAATGTCTCAGTATTGCTAACTCTTTACTCAATGTACTGACCTTTCTATATGTTTAGTATTGCTAACTCGTAATCACTCCTATTGCTCTGACGAATGGAAAGAAATAATTTTGAGCGAATATGTTAAACTCACGTGCTGGCCATTCGTGTATGGCCTCTATGTATACGGCGTCTTTCGCGTATAGGGTGTCCTTCGTTGTTTTCCTGTTGATACTCGTTAAGAAACCTATGTGTCCCAACGGTTTACATTTGACACTGAAATTGTCTGCCCTGAAATATAATGTGCAACAAATTCTTCGACATATTCTGTTAATCTGCTTTCTACCAACGTTTCACGTTTCACGTCTATTTTAATTCTCTTAGTCAGAAGTTGCTGCAGTTTCAGAGATACTTGTAAATCATCAGCATTTCAGTTATCGAGAAGAAAGGAAAGTATTGTGTCTTATACTTTGGTGAGTTTTCGCATATTACGAGTCCATGCTTAGCACAACTTTGGAAAGTTCGATCATCAAATAACTATACTATATCCGCGGAATAGGTTCCGAGTGGGTAGTAAACACTTAATGTTGTTTTCCTAGATTTCAGGGTCAAATGATCCCTAACTCTTAGTCAATTCCCTTTTTTTTTTTTTTTTTTTTATATGTGTTTTTCTTGAAGTTATTTGTTTCTTTTGTCCAAAATATTTAGATAAATATGTTAAAATATAGATGGTTGTTTGATTTAAAAACAACTCCGTCAGGCACAACAGAAAACAACAAGGGTTACTTCCCTTGAAATGTAGCTCGGCATGAGCTGCATTGGTGCGTGAACAACCGAGACAACCGGGCTGAAACATACGGTCAGAAATATGGAAAGTCAGGTTAGCTAAGCCTTAGTAGACATAAACAGCCAATGAGAAAAGTAAGAAGATATTTTATTTATGAATCAAAGAATGAAAGTTCCAACAATAACAAAGAATTACTGAATAGATGAATGATTACATGTACTAATATGTCATTGAAATTTGTTGAAGATTGAGTAGGAATACATGTATGAATGAGTGAACCATTGACTGAAAGAAGGAATGAGTGAATACAAAAATAAATTAATGAGTTAACGAATATTGATGATTAACTAATTGATAGATCGATCGAATGGTACAATTACATAAATAAACCTGCTACACTGAGACTGACCGCTGTTATTGTGCAACTGTGGACGAACACAGTGACGGACACAACAGGGCTATTGAACAATTGTCTTGTAAGACATGTATTGTAGTCTCTCTTTTTTGCAAATTGCGAACTTTTATTTGGACTGTGATGATTGTTTGTTTTTCTTTCTTCATGATACAAGTTCCTTTGCTAAATTGTCTTCAGGAAGAATAAAACTGATCGCCCTAGAATTCATTATCACCATGGTGACATACGACACTGGTAATAAAGCGATTTAATTCTTCACTAAATAATGCTCTTCTACTTTCCCAAATCATATTCCTAATTAATGGAATGTTGTTGTTACTGCTTTCCCATGTCATATTCATAATTAATGGAATATTGCTGTTAGTGCTTTCCCATGTCATCTTCATAATTATTGGATTGTTGTTTTTACTGCTTTCCCATGTCATCTTCATAATTAATGGAATGTTGTTGTTACTGCTTTCACATGTCATCTTCATAATTAATGGAATGTTGTTGCTACTGCTTTCCCATGTCATCTTCATAATTAATGGAATGTTGTTGCTACTGCTTTCCCATGTCATCTTCATACTTAATGGAATGTTATTGTTACTGCTTTCCCATGTCATCTTCATAATTAATGGAATGTTGTTGCTACTGCTTTCCCATGTCATCTTCATAATTACTGGATTGTTCTTTTTACTGCTTTCCCATGTCATCTTCATAATTAATGGAATGTTGCCTGTTACTGCTTTCCCATGTCATCTTCATAATTAATGGAAAATTGCTGTTAGTGCTTTCCCATGTCATCTTCATAATTAATGGAATGTTGTTGCTACTGCTTTCCCATGTCATCTTCATAATTAATGGAATATTGTTGTTACTGCTTTCCCATGTCATCTTCATAATTAAAGGAATGTTGCCTGTTACTGCTTTCCCATGTCATCTTCATAATTAAAGGAATGTTGCCTGTTACTGCTTTCCCATGTCATCTTCATAATTAAAGGAATGTTGCCTGTTACTGCTTTCCCATGTCATCTTCATAATTAATGGAAAATTGCTGTTAGTGCTTTCCCATGTCATCTTCATAATTAATGGAATATTGTTGTTACTGCTTTCCCATCTCATCTTCATACTTAATGGAATGTTATTGTTACGGCTTTCCCATCGCATCTTCAAATTAATGGAATGTTGCCTGTTACTGCTTTCCCATGTCATCTTCATAATTAATGGAATGTTGTTGTTACTGCTTTCCCATCTTATCTTCATACTTAATGGAATGTTGTTGTTACTGCTTTCCCATGTCATCTTCATAATTAATGAAATGTTGTTGTTACTGCTTTCACATGTCATCTTCATAGTTAATGGAATGTTGTTGGTACTGCTTTCCCATGTCATCTTCATAATTAATGGAAAATTGCTGTTAGTGCTTTCCCATGTCATCTTCATAATTAATGGAATGTTGTTGCTACTGCTTTCCCATGTCATCTTCATAATTAATGGAATATTGCTGTTAGTGCTTTTCCATGTCATCTTCATAATTAATGGAATATTGTTGTTACTGCTTTCCCATCTCATCTTCATACTTAATGGAATGTTATTGTTACGGCTTTCCCATCGCATCTTCAAATTAATGGAATGTTGCCTGTTACTGCTTTCCCATGTCATCTTCATAATTAATGGACTATTGCTGTTAGTGCTTTTCCATGTCATCTTCATAACTAATGGAATGTTGTTGTTACTGCGTTCCCATCTCATCTTCATACTTAATGGAATATTGTTGTTACTGCTTTCCCATGTCATCTTCATAATTAATGAAATGTTGTTGTTACTGCTTTCACATGTCATCTTCATAGTTAATGGAATGTTGTTGGTACTGCTTTCCCATGTCATCTTCATAATTAATGGAAAATTGCTGTTAGTGCTTTCCCATGTCATCTTCATAATTAACGGAATGTTGTTGCTACTGCTTTCCCATGTCATCTTCATAATTAATGGAATATTGCTGTTAGTGCTTTCCCAAATCGTATTCCTAATTAATGGAAATGTTGTTGTTACTGCTTTCCCAAATCGTATTCCTAATTAATGGAATGTTGTTATTACTGCTTTCCCAAATCGTATTCCTAATTAATGGAATGTTGTTGTTACTGCTTTCCCATATCATATTCATAATTAATGGAATGTTGTTGTTACGGCTTTCCCATCTCATCTTCAAATTAATGGAATGTTGCCTGTTACTGCTTTCCCATGTCATCTTCATAAATAATGGAATATTGCTGTTAGTGCTTTTCCATGTCATCTTCCTAATTAATGGAATGTTGTTGTTACTGCTTTCCCATCTCATACTTAATGGAATGTTGTTGTTACTGCTTTCCCATCTCATCTTCATACTTAATGGAATGTTGTTGTTACTGCTTTCCCATATCATATTCATAATTAATGGGATGTTGTTGTTAGTGCTTTCCCATATCATATTCATAAATAATGGAATGTTGATGTTGCTGTTTTTCTTGTTTGATCTCGTTTTTAGAGGATGCGGCATGGTAGTAGCAATGGTATAGATAGCAAACGTCACAGTAGCAACTCAAATATGGGGCAGTTATGCCTGTTGTGGACATACATTTTTGACAATAATGAAACAGTATATTTTGTAGGCATGTGAGTCGCTCTGAAAACGGCCTTTAGGGTTTGTTAATCAAAGTTAGTTAACATAAATCGCATCTCTCTGATCTTTTGCTCAAACGTTGTCTCACAGTGGGTTCGTACAGCAGTACTCTCTTGAGATATCCCTGTCTTTCACATAAGTTCTTCACTTTCAATTATCTGTGTAATCTTGATGATGGCCATGATGGTTGTACCTACATCAGATAGTTCTGGTTGAACAGCATCCCCGATATTAGCGTGGATGCCTCCACACACGCTAACATAGTATACGGTTAGCACCCTCCACTTGGCAACATTCAATGCATCTTGATCGTGACTGAGAACGGGAGAAGCCATGAGACGATTCGTTTGTACAAACTCCAGTCTGTGCGGAGAGTCTCTCTTCCAATTAGAAGAGAGAGCCACGTGACGCTGCGTGCCGTTTGCAGGCGTGCCATCGATGCGACATTCTCTGAGTATGGCTGAAACTAGGAAGATGATGCATTAGGGTGCGCCTCCAGTGGAGGTGTGAAAAATGTATCAATAGTATTGCAAGTAGCAATAGATTATGTAACCCTAGGAAAGCGTGGTTTAGCAAATGTATCAAGAGCATCGCAAGAAGCAGTCGATTTTATAACGCTAGGAAAAGCATGGTTGAGCGAATGTATCAATAGCATCGCGAGTATTTTATAACCCTGGGAAAAGCGTAGCAAATTATCAATAGCATTGCAAGTAGCAATAGATTATATAACCCTGGGAAAGCGTGGTTTAGCAAATGTATCAATAGCATTGCCTGGGAAAAGTGTGGTTTACCAAATTATCAATAGCATCGCAAGTAGCAATATATTATATAACCTGGGAAAAGCGTGGTTTAGCAAATGTATCAATATCATTGCAAGCATCAATCTATTATTACCCTGGGAAATGCCGGGTAATCTTCATTGATATGATGTGTTCTGCTCATGCGTAATACAGTAGAAGCTAAATAAAGGGACCAATAGTATGTGTAAGAAGCAATTCCACTTAGATAAAGCCAAAGCAAATCAACATACAAAAGTGGATGATATTTATTATACAGTAAATACAATCGTATCAAAAGCATTTCACAGCTTAACTTGCATAATAACGTCAACTGAATTGTAAAACACGAATGATAATGATATGATGGACGTCCAGGAGAAATCACCTGCAATTTTAAAAATATTCTCCATCAGCAACTGACCCGACCCGTTGAATTTTTTTTTATTGCGTACATGTATACTTTCGAGCATTTATCATTTGATTATTGCTGCTTTCAATTCACCTAATTTACAAAGTGATGAGCAACATTTCGGTTTGTTTCATAAAAACTGGTATGATCTGGCTGTTGTGGAGTTGTGAGCTATCTTTAAAGGACTATCTTCGAATCCAAAAGACCAACAAGGAACCAACCAGTTAATGAGGGGATGATTTTCTTTCAATAAGGTATTTTGTTTTCTTTTACCTCAAAGTGTATAATAGGCTACCGACACATCAGCACATTCGAGATTGAAATTCAATGGGAACTCTTTTGGAATTAATTCGTAATACTCTATATTTTGTATAATTCATAATACTGCAAGATCCTTTGTAAAGATTCTCTGTGTATTCTAGGGAGTCCAATTGGATGTTGAATTTTTCAAAACTCGTTCGTTTTTGTTTGTCTGTTGTTAGTTTAATACCACAGAATTGTACCATCGTACATTATCTTTCATATGTTAAACTGATCATAGAACACAAAAGCTTGTTAATGGTCTGTTATCCGTCGTCTTTCTTTTGCCTTTCGTGTGTCTTATCACAAGTTTTTTTTTATCCCTGCTACTCCTACACTACATAGAGGTTTGACATGACACTTTGTACACATTCATCCCATGATAACTACATAGAGGTTTGACACGACACTTTGTACACATTTATCCCATGATAACTACTTAAAGGTTTGACATGACACTTTGTACACATTCATCCCATGATAACTACATAAAGGTTTGACATGACACTTTGTACACATTCATCCCATGATAACTACATATAGGTTTGACATGACACTTTGTACACATTCATCCCATGATAACTACACAGAGGTTTGACATCACACTTTGTACACATTCAATCCATGATACTCAGACATCTTAAAGATCTTCTTATCTCTACTCCTAAATGCATGGTCATATCAACATTCGGTTTTCACTACAAGCCTTCAAATTGTGTCTAGCTGGTCCTAAATGAAAATAGTCCCTTATTACGGCTGTCACAGTGACTACCTTGAAAATCTTATTATTATTACTTTTGAATGGATGATCATATCAACATGGGGTTTCGACTTAAAGACTACTTTTGGTGGCTAGCTAGTTGTCCTAAATAGAAATGGTGTCAATCTGAGAATTTCGATAAAAGACTTCTTATGAAAAGTCTAGTGTGGGCTACACTGACAATGGTATAAATCGGAAGTTCAGTCTGACCACCACAATGGCTATGTTGAAAGTATGTCATTGGTAATCATCATTCATGGATAGTCGACCCAATATGTGGTATTCACCAACAGACTTTTATGAAATCTAGCTGGTCTGAAGAGAAATGGTGCCGCTATGACACCAAATATGACCATCAATGCAGCCATCTTTAAACTTTGCTATTACATCTCGATTTGAATAGAACATCCTACTGACGTGGGGTGTTCAGCATATGACTTGTTACGTTGGCCTGTTGGTCTTAAATGCAACGGTACCCATCTGATATCCAAAGTGGCCGTCACAGCAGCCATCATGAAAATATTATTATTGTTAATCCTGAACGGAAGTCTTTTCATCAAAATAGTGATATATACTCTTTTCCAAATGGACGTCTCTGTGAATATTGGGTTTATCACTTCATATGATACTTAGTGGGTCCTAAACGAAAATAATGTCAGTGATACATCCAATAGTTGCCATGATGACTCTGAAAAATGTTGTTTTCACTACTTTTCTTAAATGGATGATAATTATCACATAAGATAATCACTACGTTCCAAATGAAAATTGTGCAAGTCACACATCCATTATGACTGCCACAATATATGTCTTGAACATTTTTCTGGCATTAACCTCATGAATGGATCATCATTATAGCATGGACATTTTGCTGGTACTACCCTCATGAATGGGTCATCATTATACCATGGAAATTGTTCTGGTACTACCCTCATGAATGGATCATCATTATACCATGGAAATTGTTCTGGTACTACCCTCATGAATGGATCATCATTATAACATGGAAATGTTGCTAGTACTACCCTCATGAATGGATCATCATTATAACATGCAAATGTTATTGGTACTACCCTCATGAATGGATCATCATTATAACATGGAAATTTTGCTAGTACTACCCTCATGAATGGATCATCATTATAACATGGAAATTTAATTGGTACTACCCTCATGAATGGGTCATCATTATAACATGGAAATTTTATTGGTACCACCCTCATGAATGGGTCATCATTATAACATGGAAATGTTATTGGTACTACCCTCATGAATGGGTCATCATTATAACATGGAAATGTTATTGGTACTACCCTCATGAATGGGTCATCATTATAACATGGAAATTTAATTGGTACTACCCTCATGAATGGATCATCATTATAACATGGAAATTTTCCTAGTACTACCCTCATGAATGGATCATCTTTATAACATGGAAATTTTATTGGTACTACCCTCATGAATGTATCATCATTATAACATGGAAATTTTATTGGTACTACCCTCATGAATGGATCATCATTATAACATGGAAATTTTATTGGTACTACCCTCATGAATGGATCATCATTATAACATGGAAATTTTGCTAGTACTACCCTCATGAATGGATCATCATTATAACATGGAAATTTAATTGGTACTACCCTCATAAATGGATCATCATTATAACATGGAACTTTTGCTAGTACTACCCTCATGAATGGATCATCATTATAACATGGAAATTTTATTGGTACTACCCTCATGAATGGGTCATCATTATAACATGGAAATTTTGCTAGTACTACCCTCATGAATGGATCATCATTATAACATGGAAATTTTGTTAGTACTACCCTCATGAATGGATCATCATTATAACATGGAAATTTAATTGGTACTACCCTCATGAATGTATCATCATTATAACATGGAAATTTAATTGGTACTACCCTCATGAATGGATCATCATTATAACATGGAAATTTTATTGGTACTACCCTCATGAATGGATCATCATTATAACATGGAAATTTTATTGGTACTACCCTCATGAATGGATCATCATTATAACATGGAAATTTTGCTAGTACTACCCTCATGAATGGATCATCATTATAACATGGAAATTTTGCTAGTACTACCCTCATGAATGGATCATCATTATAACATGGAAATTTTGCTAGTACTACCCTCATGAATGGATCATCATTATAACATGGAAATGTTATTGGTACTACCCTCATGAATGGATCATCATTATAACATGGAAATTTAATTGGTACTACCCTCATGAATGGATCATCATTATAACATGGAAATTTTGCTAGTACTACCCTCATGAATGGATCATCATTATAACATGGAAATTTTATTGGTACTACCCTCATGAATGGATCATCATTATAACATGGAAATGTTATTGGTACTACCCTCATGAATGGATCATCATTATAACATGGAAATTTAATTGGTACTACCCTCATGAATGGGTCATCATTATAACATGGAAATTTTGCTAGTACTACCCTCATGAATGGATCATCATTATAACATGGAACTTTTGCTAGTACTACCCTCATGAATGGATCATCATTATAACATGGAAATTTTGCTAGTACTACCCTCATGAATGAGTCATCATTATAATATGGAAATTTTGCTAGTATTACCCTCATGAATGGGTCATCATTATAACATGGAAATTTTGCTAGTACTACCCTCATGAATGAGTCATCATTATAACATGGAAATTTTGCTAGTACTACCCTCATGAATGGATCATCATTATAACATGGAAATTTTGCTAGTACTACCCTCATGAATGGATCATCATTATAACATGGAAATGTTATTGGTACTACCCTCATGAATGGATCATCATTATAACATGGAAATTTAATTGGTACTACCCTCATGAATGGATCATCATTATAACATGGAAATTTTGCTAGTACTACCCTCATGAATGGATCATCATTATAACATGGAAATGTTATTGGTACTACCCTCATGAATGGATTATCATTATAACATGGAAATGTTATTGGTACTACCCTCATGAACGGATCATCATTATAACATGGAAATTTAATTGGTACTACCCTCATGAATGGGTCATCATTATAACATGGAAATTTTCCTAGTACTACCCTCATGAATGGATCATCATTATAACATGGAAATTTTGCTAGTACTACCCTCATGAATGGATCATCATTATAACATGGAAATTTTGCTAGTACTACCCTCATGAATGAGTCATCATTATAATATGGAAATTTTGCTAGTACTACCCTCATGAATGAGTCATCATTATAACATGGAAATTTTGCTAGTACTACCCTCATGAATGGGTCATCATTATAACATGGAAATGTTATTGGTACTACCCTCATGAATGGATCATCATTACAACATGGAAATGGTATTGGTACTACCCTCATGAATGGATCATCATTATAACATGGAAATGGTATTGGTACTACCCTCATGAATGGATCATCATTATAACATGGAAATTTTGCTAGTACTACCCTCATGAATGGATCATCATTATAACATGGAAATTTTATTGGTACTACCCTCATGAATGGGTCATCATTATAACATGAAAATGTTATTGGTACTACCCTCATGAATGGATCATCATTATAACATGGAAATTTTGCTAGTACTACCCTCATGAATGGATCATCATTATAACATGGAAATTTTGTTAGTACTACCCTCATGAATGGATCATCACTATAACATGGAAATTTAATTGGTACTACCCTCATGAATGTATCATCATTATAACATGGAAATTTTATTGGTACTACCCTCATGAATGGATCATCATTATAACATGGAAATTTTATTGGTACTGCCCTCATGAATGGATCATCATTATAACATGGAAATTTTATTGGTACTACCCTCATGAATGGACCATCATTATAACATGGAAATTTTGCTAGTACTACCCTCATGAATGGATCATCATTATAACATGGAAATTTTATTGGTACTACCCTCATGAATGGGTCATCATTATAACATGGAAATTTTGCTAGTACTACCCTCATGAATGGATCATCATTATAACATGGAAATTTTGCTAGTACTACCCTCATGAATGGATCATCATTATAACATGGAAATTTTGCTAGTACTACCCTCATGAATGGATCATCATTATAACATGGAAATTTTGCTAGTACTACCCTCATGAATGGATCATCATTATAACATGGAAATTTTGCTAGTACTACCCTCATGAATGGATCATCATTATAACATGGAAATGTTATTGGTACTACCCTCATGAATGGATCATCATTATAACATGGAAATTTAATTGGTACTACCCTCATGAATGGATCATCATTATAACATGGAAATTTTGCTAGTACTACCCTCATGAATGGATCATCATTATAACATGGAAATTTTATTGGTACTACCCTCATGAATGGATCATCATTATAACATGGAAATGTTATTGGTACTACCCTCATGAATGGATCATCATTATAACATGGAAATTTAATTGGTACTACCCTCATGAATGGGTCATCATTATAACATGGAAATTTTGCTAGTACTACCCTCATGAATGGATCATCATTATAACATGGAACTTTTGCTAGTACTACCCTCATGAATGGATCATCATTATAACATGGAAATTTTGCTAGTACTACCCTCATGAATGAGTCATCATTATGATATGGAAATTTTGCTAGTATTACCCTCATGAATGGGTCATCATTATAACATGGAAATTTTGCTAGTACTACCCTCATGAATGAGTCATCATTATAACATGGAAATTTTGCTAGTACTACCCTCATGAATGGATCATCATTATAACATGGAAATTTTGCTAGTACTACCCTCATGAATGGATCATCATTATAACATGGAAATGTTATTGGTACTACCCTCATGAATGGATCATCATTATAACATGGAAATTTAATTGGTACTACCCTCATGAATGGATCATCATTATAACATGGAAATTTTGCTAGTACTACCCTCATGAATGGATCATCATTATAACATGGAAATGTTATTGGTACTACCCTCATGAATGGATTATCATTATAACATGGAAATGTTATTGGTACTACCCTCATGAACGGATCATCATTATAACATGGAAATTTAATTGGTACTACCCTCATGAATGGGTCATCATTATAACATGGAAATTTTGCTAGTACTACCCTCATGAATGGATCGTCATTATAACATGGAAATTTTGCTAGTACTACCCTCATGAATGGATCATCATTATAACATGGAAATTTTGCTAGTACTACCCTCATGAATGAGTCATCATTATAATATGGAAATTTTGCTAGTACTACCCTCATGAATGAGTCATCATTATAACATGGAAATTTTGCTAGTACTACCCTCATGAATGGGTCATCATTATAACATGGAAATGTTATTGGTACTACCCTCATGAATGGATCATCATTACAACATGGAAATGGTATTGGTACTACCCTCATGAATGGATCATCATTATAACATGGAAATGGTATTGGTACTACCCTCATGAATGGATCATCATTATAACATGGAAATTTTGCTAGTACTACCCTCATGAATGGATCATCATTATAACATGGAAATTTTATTGGTACTACCCTCATGAATGGGTCATCATTATAACATGGAAATGTTATTGGTACTACCCTCATGAATGGATCATCATTATAACATGGAAATTTTGCTAGTACTACCCTCATGAATGGATCATCATTATAACATGGAAATTTTGTTAGTACTACCCTCATGAATGGATCATCACTATAACATGGAAATTTAATTGGTACTACCTTCATGAATGTATCATCATTATAACATGGAAATTTTATTGGTACTACCCTCATGAATGGATCATCATTATAACATGGAAATTTTATTGGTACTGCCCTCATGAATGGATCATCATTATAACATGGAAATTTTATTGGTACTACCCTCATGAATGGACCATCATTATAACATGGAAATTTTGCTAGTACTACCCTCATGAATGGATCATCATTATAACATGGAAATTTTATTGGTACTACCCTCATGAATGGGTCATCATTATAACATGGAAATTTTGCTAGTACTACCCTCATGAATGGATCATCATTATAACATGGAAATTTTGCTAGTACTACCCTCATGAATGGATCATCATTATAACATGGAAATTTAATTGGTACTACCCTCATGAATGGATCATCATTATAACATGGAAATTTAATTGGTACTACCCTCATGAATGGATCATCATTATAACATGGAAATTTTGCTAGTACTACCCTCATGAATGGATCATCATTATAACATGGAAATTTTGCTAGTACTACCCTCATGAATGGATCATCATTATAACATGGAAATTTTGCTAGTACTACCCTCATGAATGGGTCATCATTATAACATGGAAATTGTGCTAGTACTACCCTCATGAATGGGTCATCATTATAACATGGAAATTTTGCTAGTACTACCCTCATGAATGAGTCATCATTATAACATGGAAATTTTGCTAGTACTACCCTCATGAATGGGTCATCATTATAACATGGAAATTGTGCTAGTACTACCCTCATGAATGGGTCATCATTATAACGTGGAAATTTTGCTAGTACTACCCTCATGAATGGGTCATCATTATAATATGGAAATTTTGCCAAAAAGATTTCTAATCTAAAATCTTGTTATCGGTTAGATTAGGCTTCAACAGTCGGCAGTTGAAAGGTAGAAATTGTCTTATTCTGAATTCCATGAAATTCACCTTCCCCATTTGAGCGTCAGTACCATCGACAGACTCTTTACTTTACAGATCATGGAGATAACTGATTTTCAAAATTTTTTTAGCAGAAAATGTTTGGAAGAAATCCCCGTTCCTTAACCCTGCCCTGAAGGATTTTGTAGCATAAACGATTGTTGTGCATGCGAAAGGAATAGATTACTTCTACCTTTTAGCATTTTGTATCTCGAAACTAAACAGTGTCTTAGTTAAAAAAAAAGATGTACAACTATTGAATACAAAGAAAGTTCTAGTTACAATATGGATACACAAACCATTTTCAGGTTCATTCCTTCTCTCTTGGACTCCATACATCACTGTCTCCATCGTGTCAGCATTTGGAAATCCAAAGTCAATATCTACTCTTGGAACAATATTGCCGAGCATTTGTGCGAAATGTTCTACCGTTTGGATCCCTGTCATTTATGTCATACGAAACGGCGCATTTCGACGGACCCTCGTTATTACATTATTTAGAATGCCATATCGCACAGAAAGTAGAAGCAGATCAAAGGGCCAATGTTGATAAAACCCTTCAGATGATGCTTCCCTCAAATCTCGGAACAGAGTCCTACTTCCTAGAATAGGACTTAAGATGTAGCATTTATATACTGGAATTTCAAACCAAACTCTTCGAAAACCGCTACATAAAAGTTTTAAGCATATTTGCTGTTTTATGTCCATAACAAAATATTTTGAACCAGTCAGCGTGCTTTGTGTCGGAACAATGTAATCTCAGAGTGTGTGTATGATTTGGATTTTGAACGTAGCTTTTTAACAAATTTCAGTCATATCACTACGATGTCTGCAGAGTGGCAGTTTATAGTGATGTCTAGCAATGGGGCATCATGCCGCAGACATCTAGCATGATGTCCCACCCAGTCACATTAACCTGACACTGGGCCGACCAGTCCTAACACTAACCTCTTAATGCTGAGCGCCAAGCGAGGCAGCTGTTAGTACCATTTTTGTAAGTCTTTGGTATGACTCGGCCGGGGATCGAACCCACGACCTCCCGCATCCGAGGCGGACGCTCTATCCACTAGGCCACTGGAGCGGTTTAATTTCAGAGAAGAACGTGCAAGTTGAAATGAATCTCATGACGGACAATGTATATATATATATATATATATATATATAGAGTTCGTAACGTCTGCTTTTAAGAAAAATATGTAAGTTCAGTTTCTTGTTTAATGGTAACTAGACGCATTAGGTTGTCTTTATCAGCTTGACGGAAATTCACCTAACTATTGTCAATGTGTTTCTTATATAATTATTTATACAATAGCAATTTTAAGGAGACCAAAAATAGTTGAAACATATTGAACAAGAATGCTCGTTTTTAAAAATCTTCCTACCATTCACACTGTATGTCATAGAAGGGGCGATAACGTTTTCTTGTTGACTGCGCAAAAATCACAAGTAAAGACGGTTGGCAGAGGAGAGAGTAAAGACAATAAATGGAGGATTTATGTCGTTTTAGGGGTGACTCTTAAGTCTAGAGTATTATACTATCACACGGTGTAAGGTGGTACGTCAATTGTCAAGCCAATAATGTATCCATGCACTCTGTGCTGTTTAAATGATTATGGACTTCAGTATGGGTGAAACAATGTTAGTGTCATAAAAACAAGCGAAAATAGAGAATTGGAGGAAAAGGATAACATACAACTACATAAATATTCCCATGTCTCTGAAATAATTATTAATTGTGCTATAATGTTCCAAGTTATTGACAGAATCATGAGAATAATGCTGCAAATGATTACATGAATGTCAATGCTGACAATCCTTTCCCGCAACAGAATCCATAGTTAGTCATAAATTGGTATTAATATTAGCTTATCACAGGATCATTTTTATAAAATCTCAATCCATCTTATGAGATTTAAGTTTTTCAGAAGGAATAGACTTTTCAAAATCATCATCATTATCTTCAGGTTTTAATGTATAATTTTGTATTCTTCATGATTCAATACTAAGGAAATTAAAATAAATACAATTTAATGATTAAACTTCCGCTTCAACTTCAGCCATAAAAGTTAAATGATATCAGTATTGTCATGCGTAAGTGTACATTTTTGAACAAATTAACAAAAGGTAAGATTAACATACAAAGACAACTTGAAAATCATGCCTGTTTTTCTTTCTAAATTTATCAGCAATTTTTAAAACGCAAAATTAAGAAAGATTAAATTAAAATCAACATACCTTGTCCAAAATCATGTTTATTTTCTACATGACCTGATGAAAGAAATGCTGATTATGAAATGAGCTTAAGTAGAAGACTACATAGTCTTGTTTATCTATGAATTATTCATCTGATCTGAGCAGAATCAGTTAATTTATTGTCTTGTCCAGAATTTCATTTGGGCTGGAATTTATTTATTCAAATTATTTAATTCAAGTTATTCTTCTCTGAAAATATAATGTGCTCAAAATAAAGGTTCTTGGGAAAAGAGACTTGGATTCATGATAATAAGGATTGTATAATTGTGATTTAATTAACGACTCTTGGCACAACACTACCACAGAGGCTACCACCGCGTAGTAGTAACATGGAGTGGTTTATTTATCGCGATTCAAAGTAAACTTTAAAATTATGCATTGAAGGGTTGTTTTTCACTTCAACGGGTAACAAGTTCCATATCTGAATCATAGAAGGTACAAATGAGTTGTAGAACAAGGTTGTTCTACACACTGGGGGTCGAAAATCGTTTGAAGATCGAATGGAGTAGGTCTCGCGTTTTTTAAATAACGGTCGAATCAAGTCTTGAAGATTTGCTGGAGCTAGCCCGTGGTAAATTTTATATAAATGAAGCAGTTTATGCTTGTAACGGCGAGAATTTAGGATTTCCCAGCTAGTTTCATGGTATAATTGTGAAAAAGATGCATTTTTGGATGCAACCGTTATTATTCTCATCGCCTCAACATTTATTTTTTCGGGGTGTTCTATTTTATTCATTGTACAATTGTCCCAAATGTGATCTGTGTAGTCAAAAATTGGAAGAATATAAGATTTGTACATATTTTCCAAGGATAATCGATGTAGTTCGAATTTGAGACATTTTAAACAATTTAATTTCTCTCAGGCTTTGTCGTAAATGTATTTAGTATGTGCATGCCAAGTATTTTCACTGTACACAATAATGCTCAGATGTTTGTGCTGAGAAACCTTTTGTAGGCTTGTTTCAGTCATGCATAATATAGGATGCTGGTTCTAGTTCCGTTTTCGTGTTGTCAGCATTGATTCAGTCTTATCTTGATTAAATGTTACTAACTAACGTCTGAACCATTCAAGGTCTTTTTGAATATCAGTGTTTAGGATTTTGCCAGATGCCATCTGGTTATCTTCAATTATATATAATGCTGTATCGTCAGCAAATAGTCTGATTGATGATTCTATATTCTCAGCTGAGAAAGATTGTCAGTAGCTTCTCGTGGGTCGGTGGTTTTTTTTCGGGTTCTCCCAGGTTCTTCCTCCACCATTTATACTGGCCACCATGTTTAGCCTATCTTATGCTGAAAATGGCGTTAAAGCCTACAACAACAACAACAAATATTCTCCGCAATATCATTGTTGAAAATTACAAATAATGGTTGTCCGAAAATAGACTCCTTGGGGAATCCAGCTTTAATGCATTGAACATCTGGGGATTTAGAATTTATAATAATTCGTTTCACTGCATTAGTCACAACTATGTCGGCTACATTGGTACTGAAAGCTTGTTTAAAGTGTCACTATGCAGTACTGTTTTCTTCAGCTATTATGTGCGAGATGAAAAAAGGGGGAGGGGGGAGTACGGTGGGAGACTGCGAATCAGTACTTTCGCTACGATGGAAGACACTAATTCTCATCTATCACACGAGCACGAGAAGTGTGACTCGGTTGTCAGCAAAGCTTTCAAAAATAAGAAATTTATGGCTAGGCCTCAGGCTTAGCAAATGAAATTATTTATGTCTTGTGTGATGTGTCTGAATGTTTATGCAAACCAAATCACATCGACTGACAAAAACTCGACACCACTTTGCGTCTATAGGACATAGGATTGGCATGGCAACCTTTCCTTATAAAATAGTAGATATATTAAAACATCGAACGCAAGAAAATAAAAAATGATCATCAACTGTCCAAACGGTTGGCTTATGTGTTACCTGCTGCATCTTATTACCTCAATGTGGAGAATTTTGCATCTCGTGTTTACCGTAACAAATATACTTACGTGTAAACTTTCTATAAATAAGCGACAAATTATCAACGTCGGTCAAGTTTCACTCTGTTTTGTGCTGCACCCAGGTCTTAACATATCAATCCTGTATCGCCTCCAGCAGTTAGCAATGAATATGCGTTTGCCGTGCGCATGTGCCCATGAAAGCATGAAGGATTTTGTCAGACTGGGGAACCAAATCACGAAATAAAGAGTCAGAACACACACACACACACACACACACACACACACACAAACAAGCAAGCAATTCGATGTTTAAGGCAAGCCTTTGTTACGGATATCTGTATCATCTATTTAATTTGTACTACAGTTTTATTATAAACCATTTGGGTTTATGACGTTTAGATTTCAATTCCTTAAATTCAGTGGCTGGCTAGCACCATAATAAAGTACATGTAACCTCAGTTATAGGAATTTTATTCATAAGCCAAAGCCGAACGTTATATCAAGTAAACATCTATGTTAGTCAAGTACGCCACTCATTAATTCAAACGGATGCCACGAAACATTACGAGAAACCAGCAGTGAATTTTCTCTGTTAGAGCTATAATGAACGCCAAATTGTTGATTAGTTCAATAGTTTGAAAAGGTCATAACACGACTGTTTGAGTCATTCTAAAAAAATACAATTGTTCCAGAATATTTTAGTGAAGCAGATTATGTTTATTTGATACGTATATTGAGACTATATAATGAGAATACAGGCAATTCCAAGTTATCCTAAATTCTGTACGAATCGTTGAGAAGAAATAGTGATTTATTTATAACATTTGCTCTTTGGATTTAGCAGAATGGAACATTTTTAATTTAAATAGTTAACTCTTGTCTCATTATGTGAATTTATTCAAGGACTTACTTATTTAATTAAGTATATCTGATTTTATGAAACTTTCAAGGATTTCAGAAATATTCTGCTTTCACGGGATTGCCTTGAAGTAAACAAAACATTTGGATTTAGAACTGTGATGTTTCAGTGGCGTTAACATGATAGCACATATTCATTCGGAATACCTTTGGACAGTATCCGTAATTGTGTCAAATTGATAATACATCTTAGAATATTCTAAGAATTCATACATTGTAACTTATGTTTAATTCTTTCACTTTGTTTTAAAAAGATTAGATTTGGGAAACGTGAATGCTTGGTGTGTGTACTTTGTCTTGTTACTTAAGTTTAAGCCCATAGAAGTAACACTTTAATAGAGATACGTCGAATTCAGTCTTTGTACTAACAATACCTTAACAAGACAGACATCAAATTTAGACCGGTTACCTATTGTGATGGCATTGCCTTAACAATGTTGAGATCGAATTCAGACCGGTTAGCCATTCTGATAGTGTGTGTGTGTGTGTGTGTGTGTGTGTGTGTGTGTGTGTGTGATTTGGATGTTTAACGTAACTTTGACATTTTTTCAGTCATATCTCTACGATGTCTGCAGTGTGGCAGTTTATTGTGATTTCTAGCACTTGGGGCATCATGCCACAGACATGAAGCATGATGTTCCAACCAGTCACATTCTCCTGACACCAGGCCGACCAGTCCTAACACTAACCTTTTAATGCTGAGCGCCTAGCGAGTCTGCTGTTAGTGCCATTTTTATAAATCTTTGGTAAGACTCCGTCGGGGTTTGAACCCGCGACCTTCCGCATCCGAAGTGGACGCTCTAACTACTTAGGCCACCAGAACGGTCCATTGTGATATTAATGTCTAAATAAGACAGACGTCGAATTCAGACCAATTAGCACTTCTGATACCGATTCCCGTGGAAAGACGGATACGTTAAATTCCTTGATGGATGATTTATCCCATGTAACGTTTGTTGACCAACGCGGAATGAGTCGTTGTTTGAGTACATCTATAACTTTCCTGATCATGACCTTTAAATACCACTGTGTATTTTAATGTCCAGAAAGGAAAGAAACTTCATCTACAATTTTAATTCGCGATTAGACAACAAGTGACAAAACCGCAAATCCAAAGTATCCCAATCGATGGATTGCGTAAGGGCAGTAACTCCTTCGGTCTTAAGATGAGGTCTACGTCAGCTACAGAATTTAAACATTGAAATGGAAGGTTCAAACATTGCAGCCTAGATTCTATAGTATTTGCATATAAAAGACTTTTTGTGATGTTACATTTGTTGAACTCTCTCTCTCTCTCTCTCTCTCTCTCTCTCAGGCTGACTGTATCCGTGATAGTTGCAGAGTTACGAAAGGAGAGTTCAAACGAAAGTTATTTCACGATAGACTGGTGCTCGTAAGCTTACAACCTGTTTAGAATTTCTACTGCATATTTTTGTTTGCAATATCTATGATAACTGATCAAACCAAACTGAGAAATGAATTGCGAATAAATATAAAAATATTATGTGCCACAATTATGTGTGCTATTTCTACCGATTAAGTAGCAGATTTAATTTTCGTGCACAGATTGTCTCCTCTCCGTAAGTGCATACAAAAGTGTGCGTGCGTTCGAGTGTGGTTATCTGTGTGAAGCAAATTCTTCATTGCCACCTAGATGTCAGTAATTCTAGGGTTTGAGGTATTTGTTTTTGTTCGTTTTATGGTACTTTTAACACATTATTGGCTACAGAAGGCCAAGGAAAACGGAGCAAAATACAATATGGGGGGGGGGGGATGGGGCGAAATAAGCCATCTGAGGTCAATGGAAGTTAACAATACGTCTCATTTTAAAATAGGACGTTCTACCTATAGGATTCACGTTGATTGGTACAGCGGGTCAAGAGAAATTAAACACTTGGTCGCTCTAATCATAAACACCAAATGCTGCTGACCGGCACCCACTCATACTGACCAACAGTCACGCCAACTGACCAACACATGTGCTTGCTAATCATCACGTACATTTTCAGACCATCACCCACATCTATTGAACAAACATTCACACCTATTAACCAACAGGTTTACTGACTATCACTTACACATACTGGCCAACAATCACCAATCCTTACTGATCAACACAAATCCATACTCACCAAAGATGTCACAGATACTGCAGACAATACTAAAATTGTGAAAACTAAAACGAATTTGACTGAGACTAAAGACAAATACAGAATATTGCAGTATAAGGGATGAGAAGAAAATAACATTATAGCGTTCCGAATTTTTCTACTCTGGGCTATTTATTCCAAGAAAGTGTTCCAAATTTTTTTACTCAGGACCAATTGCTTCAAGGAAGCATTCCAATTTTATTATAGTCAGGACCATTTGCCCCAAGGAAGTAACCCAACTTTTGAATGCATTTGCTTTAGAGAGCAATGCGAGTAAATGATTGAATCTTTTACTCGGAAATATGTTATGAATTACAGACCGTGTCTTGGAGAACCACGCAATTTTTTTCCTTATAAGGCTCTCTGTCCACAACAACAGCCAATGATAAAACTGAAAAGCAAAAGAATGGAGATTCGGCTAACACATTGTAAGTACCAGTATAACACAGCCCAATAGGGTAGTTTAGTATTTACTTCTATTTAAAAAAAAAAAAAAAAAAAAAAAAAAAAAAAAAAAAAAAACCACAAAGCAAATATGAAATAATCAGTTGCGAAATAAAATTTACTAACAAACATTACTAAGCATTGTTAGTATTGGATCGTTAAAAATAAACAAAATTATTAAAGAAAATATAAAAAAAATATTAAATTTTACCGATTTAGAGAGCTTGTACACGCGCCATAATAATAAAATAGACCATGCGATGAGGTAACAGATGATTTAGGCAGGTATGATGTGTAGTTGAAACCGTGTCAACTAGACTCTCCAGTATTTGTTGTTTTACGCTAAGCTGTTTCTTTACACACACACACACACACACACACACACACACACACACACACACACACTAAATGCCGCGCTTTCTTATACGCTTTCGATGATGGCCGAATTGAAGCAAAAATGTATTTCTTGTTAACTTATATTTCCTAAGTTGTTTCTAAGTTCGAGTTGTGTTTATGTTTAAGACCCATTTGTTTGCACGGCCGTGACCCTATCAACAGTACCGGCTTTGACAAAGCACACAGAAAAGATATATATATAACTTGTATTGATCGAAATTTCAATTAACACCTGTAACATTTCTATATCTCAATAAATGACACATCTAGGTCTAGTGAATTATAATAATACCTATTTAAGCCCATATCGGAGATTTCGTCACTTGATATATCCCCGTTGCTAAAAATACACATATACACCCCACTCGCTAAAAATACATACACATAAATCCTCTTAGTTAAACATACACATCAAACGTATTCATATATATATATATATATATATATATATATATATATATATATATATATATATATATATATATATATATATATATTCTGTGGACTTCGTAGAAAGATTAAAATTGTATACATCTCGTGATATATATATATATATATATATATATATATATATATATATATATATATATAATAGTGCAAAGTTTTGTAGCTATCTTTTACGGTACATTCTGTCTTGGGCAGCGTGATACGCAACCATTAAGAGTGATGTATGAACTAAGCTAGCAATAAATTTCTGCTTGAGATATGCTCTGTTTGGGGCATGAGTGGATTTTAATTAGGATGAAAGGTCCGACAGAGATATTACCGTACGGTAATGTAGCGAAAAGTGACGAAGATAAGACAAATCAGAGTCAAAATTTGGTGAAATATTAGGCCATATGAAATAGGTGTAATACAATGTTCATAGCAGAAGTTTATGCACCCCAACCCAAAAGTTCCACCTGCACTTTTTATGTCCGAAGGTAATTTTTGACACCATGTGATGCTCACGGTGCAAACACAAGCCCTTTTCCTATATGACAGTTATGCAAAACATTGTGTGTACTAAATAGACTGATGCAACTGAAAATAGTTGTCATCCAAGAAGTTTTTTGAGATAATCTACTTGCCCCAAACTCATGTGTTTACTTTTATGGGAGGCTAGCTCTTCTTCCTAGCCGACTATTGGTATTTCACTATCAACATACTGCAGAGTAACTATGGAAGGTGTACATGCCTGACATCAATTTCAAGAACAACACAAGTCCAAAACACCTAGTTCACAAATATATCCATATCTTTAAATAGTAAACAATAATAGCTATAAAAAAAAAAACGTCACACCATAGCCTTAAGTTAAGAAATTTTCCAGGGGACAGTTTACGAAAGTTGACCCTGCCACTTATAACTATTTGCCTCAGAACATCCTGGGTTAATTAAATTAAAATAATAGGGATTATCGTATATTGTCTTGCTTTTTCGTAAGTTGTCAAGAACTGTAGTCTTATTTTAATGAATACTATTAACGTTTCCGTAGGGAAACAAAACAATGTCGCCGTCACATATTCCTCTATGTAACTTAACTCCAGATTAGGGGGGAAAAAACCATACTGTGATGAATGGTGCACGCCCCCAATGAAACAGCCTTGCAAATAGTGTAATTTGTACGGGCCATATTTTCAATGAGAAGAATAAGTTTTAGGACACCGACTTACCTTTGTGACCAACTGTAATGATAACAAAGATGTATTCATCACACACAAGCTATAACATGAAAGGTATGTTAAGCATCTGTCTTTGAAAGTCAAGTGTACATTTTCAAAGGAAATGTTGTAAAATGAACAAAGAATGCGTTGAACATAATGGATGAGCCAGATATATCACACGAGGTAAATATTCAACTTCAGGGCTAATGTCGTATACGTGTTCATTTCTTGTTGTTGGTTCAGTAATCCCGGAAGAAACTAACTTGCATATAATTTCCTCTTACGGGCTTCTTTTCACTGGCGTGACAGTTCTTCCTTGTACCAAAAGGATTGACTTCCTCAAGGAAGTTTATCAACAACTCTTTTGACCGAGTGTACGTTGTTGAAAGAGAGAATCATTCTTTCCAATTGAAATACCGAAGTCTTAGCTAAAATCATAGTTATTTTGCGTTTAGGAACTGAAGTAAATGTACGAGCCTTACCTTTTATAGAAAACATGTTCCCATGTATGGGATTGAAGCACTGTAATGAGTTCACAAAGATTCCTGGAATCAGCAATACAATTTTTTTCTCTGACATTGTGATATTTTTCACTGAGTATTGAAAGGGTATCAGTATGACTTGCTACTTTTTTTCTTTTTGCAGGTTTCAATTTACATGGTGGAAAATAAGGATCAGTCATACTGATAGAAACTGAACCTGATCCAGATACTCCTCCGAATCCAGATACTAAACTTGATCCAGATACTCAACCTGATCCAGATCCTAAACTTGATCCAGATACTCGTCCTAATCCAGATAATCATCCTGATCCAAACGCACAAGAGTAGTATATGGGGATCTTATAGGGTCTATGGGATTTATCATTACAGACCCCCTTGGGAACATATAGGGTCTATGTAAATTTAACATGGAGAAAAATCGTGGGAACATATAGGGTCTATGGGAATTAACATGGCCAAAAACCCTGGGACAATATAGGGTCTATGTAAATTTAACATGGAGAAAAATCGTGGGAACATATAGGGTCTATGGGAATTAACATGGCCAAAAACCCTGGGACAATATAGGGTCTATGTAAATTTAACATGGACATAAACCCTTGGGACTGTATAGGGTCTATGTAAAATTGAAACAGGGAGGGTCTCTATTTTTTTTAAAAAATAAAATAATAAAATAAAAAAATAAAATAAAAAATAAAATAAAAAAAGGGGTAGGCAATTCAAAGACTATCTCTTTTCGAGAAATATGGCTGGCCCTGAAAAGGGCCTTTGGGTTTATGTTAATGTATTCATAAACATAAATGGCACCGCATTGGTCTTCTTCTTCTCCTTAGGCTGCGTCTTACTGTTGGTCCGTACATCAGCACTCTTTTCAGGCATCCTTGTCTTTCCACGTAGATCCTACGTATCCACAGGCTGGTGTTTGTCCTGTGGACAACGGTCCACTTCGATCGGACATACATAAGCAAGTCTGTCCGAAACATCATGGAAGACACAAGGGTGGATGACTCAACTGTAGTCCACATCTTGAAGCGACGAGAATAGGTGAATCAATGCAGTGAACGGCGCTTATTTATAGGGACAGGAGGGATTGAAACGGATTGAGTTCATTCACCAATCCGAACACGCGTTACAGAATTCAGTCAGCCCGCATCCAATCCGAAGAGAGCAGTCTGTGACGTCACGTAGTCAATATAGATTCGCTAACGCTTGTGTGCAGTCAATCTATGCGACAGTGATTCAACATGACGGAAACTCAGAAAACGATCCATTGGGCTGCACCAGCAGGGGAGACTGCCCAAGGGAACTCGGACTTACTTTCAGAAGAAGTGAATTGGGATTTTGTGGATTTTCTCTCCTCGCAAGAATTTGTTCCGGAACCTTCGTTACCTTCTTCATTACCGCAAGTGGAGAATTTTAGACAGAGACAGAAAGAAGAATTGGAGAAATTTATGCAACGACAAAAAGAAGCGGAACAGGCTTTTCTATTGCAGCAACAGCAACAAGAAGAAGAGGTAAGAAAAAAACAACAGCAACAGCAAGAAGAAGAAGTAGCAGCAAAGAAACAAGAGGGTGAGAATCAAACGGTCACGGTACTGTTGGATATTTTAGCGGAGTTAAGAAGTCTGAAACAAATGTATCAGACTTCTTTATCACGACCGAAGAGAATACGACCTTCCCGAGCTAAACACGTCAACCCTGTGACTAAGCCTACCGTACCACCCTTAGTGATTTCAACCCAATCATTATCATCATCATCAACATTACGCAGTCCAGAAGTAGGCCTTGGCCGTGGCAAAGGCATAAGGCAGTTAAAGTTGATTGCTTAAACTCACCCCTACATCGTAAAGAAAAAAGGCCCTTTTCAGGGCCACCCACATATCTCGAAAAGAAATACAATTTCAATTTGCCAATAACTCAAAACAAAAAATAAACCCCACCCATTTTTACCCTTATAGTACGTGCCTGTGTATGAGTGCGTGAGTGTAGCTTCTTATTTTAAAATCAAAACTCAAAGACTCTTACCTTATATCATTCATTTATTCTTTTCTCCATTTTTTACAATCCAATTCACAATTCACAACACAACACTATAATAAAAAGTTCATTGATTTCTTCTTTTCTCCTTGTTTAGTCTCTCTGTTTTTTGAATTTCTTCACCGTCACACTCTTTTCCTCTTCTTCCTCCTCGCTTTCTTCCCTTCTTTTTTTCGTCTCCTGTTTCTTTTTCTTCACCTGTCTGCTTTCTTCCTCTGAAGAATCCCTCTCTTCTTCTGAAGAATCCTTCTTTTCTTCTGACTCCTCTTGTTTCTTTTTTGGGCAATCTGGAGACCAATGTCCTTTTTCTTTACAATAATAACAGGTATCTTTACTTTTGTCTTTTTTAGCTCCTGTTTTTTGACGGTCTGGACACTCTGAAGACCAATGCCCTTTCTTCTGACAGATATAGCAAGTATCTTGACTTTTATCTCGAAAGGAAGGAGAGTAGTCCGTAGGATGGTCTGAAGAGAATTTTCTAATGACCCCTCGCAAAGCTCTGACGAAACGTTCCATCTGGTTAGTCTCTTCCATCGTTGTGCTCGGCTTGAGAGTGAAATGAATAGTGAAAGGACAAGACACACACCCTTTTATATACGCTGGTCTGCTATGACTATAAAGTAGTTCATGGTGTTTGAACTTGAGTCATTTGACTTTTTGCTTTCAAGATGAAACGATCCCATTCATTCGAGAAGAAAGAAGAAGAAAGTAAGAGGCAGAAACGTGATCTATCGCCTCGTACCAGGGCTGAAATATTGACACAAATTCATGCCAGTGATTTTGAAGAGGACATGAGTGAACCAGAATCCGAACCCTCTAAACCAAGTCCACCACCCTTTGTCAACCCTGAAAAGTACTATTCCATTCGAGAGACGGAAAAGCGCTCCTCTAGAAAATTTAGAACCACGGCTTACAAATACACGGTGAAGTTTAAAGATTTCAAGTCCGAAGTACCGTTAGAGAAAGCAGAAGGGTTCATCACCGGAGTGTGGGATTCTTTGCTCACTGCACTCAAGCGACAATGTCAACCCAAAGAAGACGATCGCTTGAGACTTTCCATACAACACGACGGTTTGAAATCCCCTGTTTGGATCGAGTTTATCACCCCTGCAGAATTGACCGCTTCCAAAGTCATGGACAAGATTCAACACGTGCAACAATCTAATGACCAGTTTGACATCACCGATGGAAAAGCCACATTGGACATGACCCACGTCTCTCCTCCTCAAGGGACCGGACGCAAAAAGATGTTATTGGTGAACGACCTTCGCAGCATTAAGCGTAGCCTTGTCCAAATTCACAATCCTCATGACCAGATGTGTTTAGCCCGTGCCATCGTGGTGGGACGAACCTATGCCAACAAGAACGACACGGTAGAATGGAAAAGAGACTGGGAGAACATTCGACAATCGGACCGAGCCAAACAACGAAGTGAAGCAGAACTCCTGTTACGACAAGCTGGCATGTCCAAAGACACACCCTGTGGCATTCCTGAGATGCAAAAATTGCAAGATGCCCTAGCTCCACGATACACTTTGAAAGTGCACCCTCAAGAAGTGCGCGGGTCTCTGTTGTTTCGAGGGCAAGATTTTAAGGACGGAAAATACATTCATGTTTATCATCACGATGACCATTTCGATACCATTACCAGTATCACCGGATTCCTAGGATACGGTTATTACTGTGAGAAATGTGACCATGGTTATAATAATCGAGAGCAACACAAGCATTGTGGATCGAAATGCTCAGGATGTTTGGCCTCTTCACCCTGTCTGAGCGAAGAACCAGTGCCTTGTTCCACTTGTCTGCGCACGTTTGTCAGCCCTACCTGTTACCAACAACATCTGAAAACGCAAGGTTCACAGCAGAAATGTGCTTGTCAACTCCTGAGATTGTGCCCTACGTGTGGACAAGGCATACGTACCAATAGTACCAAGGCACACGTATGTTCAGGAAAAAAGAAATGTCACATTTGTCACCACATCGTGGACTTGGAACACCAATGTTACGTGCAAAAATACCAGCCCCCACCAGAGAAAGAGGACGGTCACAAGAAGAAAGGCAATTTCATCTTTTTCGATTTCGAATGCATGCAAGAGACTGGCATTCACATTCCTAATTTCTGCGTGGCTCATCGAGCGTGCGAGAAGTGCATTCAAGAACCTATCTTCAGTCATTGCCCTCACTGCAGCAAGATTCCTGGAGGGCGTGAAAAAATCTTTCGGGGGCCAAACACGTTAGCCGATTTTGCCCAATGGGTCTTAGACCCCATCGACAAGACGTGGAGCCAAGAGGACATCGGACTTTACGGAGATTGTCATCGTCATGCCACGGTGATGGCTCACAATTTCTCCGGATACGATGGACAGTTTCTTCTCAGATACTATACGGAACATGGCACCGAACGTCCTAAAGTGACTTTGAACGGAGCCAAAATCATTTTCATGCAAGTGGGACAAGTACAGTTTAAAGATTCGATGAGCTATTTGGCCATGCCTTTGAGTCGAATGCCTAAAACGTTTGGAATGACAGAAATGGCTAAAGGGTACTTTCCACACTTTTTCAATACGGAAGCCAATCAACACGCCGTTCTACCCCATTTACCTGAGGCTCACTATTACGACCCCGACAACATGCGTACCGAACAACGAGAAGCTTTCTACGCTTGGTACCAGGCTCACGCCTCTGACCCCTTCGACTTTCAGGAAGAAATGCTAAAGTATTGTCGTTCCGACGTGGACATTTTACGGCGTTGCTGTGGAAAATTTCGAGAACTGTTCATGGAACACGGAGGGGTCGATCCTTTGAAAGAAGCTTGCACCATTGCCAAAGCGTGTTCCTTAGTGTACCGCCAACGATTCATGCTTGAAAACACCGTGGCTGTCATCAGTCCTCAAACGACCCACTATGTCAAGCGTCAATACTCGGTCAAAGCCCTACGTTGGTTACATTACTTGTGCGACAAGGAAGACAAGTGGATTCAGCATGCCCGCAACGGAGGGGGTGAAAAGACCATCGGAACGTATTCGGTCGATGGCTGGGACTTAGAAAACCCCAAGATCGTGTACGAGTTTAACGGTTGCTTATTTCACGGATGTCCCGTTTGTTATCCTGACCGTGGCACTAAAAATCAGTTTTTACAACGAACCATGGAAGACTTGTACCAGGACACTTGTCAGCGACGCCTAAAGTTAGAACAGCAAGGATACCAAGTGGTGGAAATGTGGGAACACGAGTACGATCACCGTATGAAAACCGATCCCGAGTTTAAACGCCTCGTGGAAAGTTACCAGTTCATGGACCCGCTGAACCCGAGGGATAGTTTGTACGGAGGAAGGACCAATGCCACCTGTTTGCTGTACCAAGCCGACGAAGAGAACGGAGAAGAAATCAAATACTTGGACGTGTGTTCGCTGTATCCCTACGTGTGCAAATATTGTCGCTTTCCTGTAGGGCACCGCAATTGTTCACGGAACACATCGACCTGGTCAACATTCGACAATACGAAGGCTTGATCAAGTGTAAAGTTTTGCCTCCCACGAACCTATACCATCCCGTCTTACCTCACCATTGTCAAGGCAAACTGATGTTTCCCTTGTGCCGTACTTGTGCCGAAACGTGCAACCAAGACCAGCCTTGTCATCACAGCCAGGAAGAACGGGCCTTGACCGGAACCTGGGTCAGCGTAGAATTGTTCAAAGCTATGGACATGGGATACCAACTGTTAGAAGTGTACGAAATTTGCCACTTTCCCAAGACACAACAATACCACAAGGGTGACCCCACTCAGAAAGGCATTTTCGCAGACTACGTGGATGCCTTTTTGAAACTGAAGCAAGAAGCCAGTGGCTATCCTTCCTGGTGTCACACTCCCGAAGACCAAATACAATTCAAAGAGAAATACTACGAACAAGAAGGCATCACTTTAGACCACATCGAGAAAAACGAAGGCAGGCGGTCGTTTGCCAAAGTGATGTTAAATTGCTTGTGGGGTAAAATGGCACAACGCCCGTGTTTACCCAAGACGGAATATTTGACAGAACCTTCCCGCTACTTTCAGATGATTCACGACAAAACCAAATTCATGAAACACGTGGACATCGTTCGCGAGGATTTGATCTTAGTCAATTACGAAGAAGATCTGGACTTTGTACAAGACGACCCCTTTGGAAATGTCATCGTTGCGGCTTACGTGACAGCCCATGCTCGCTTAAAATTGTACGAAGCTTTAGAACTGTTAGAAGAACGCGTCCTGTACTTTGACACGGACAGTTGCATTTACATCCATCACCCGATTCAACATCACCCTGACATCGAAGGAGACCGTTTAGGAGCCTGGACAGACGAGCATCCCGACGACAAGATTCTAAGTTTCGTCAGTGGCGGTCCCAAAAATTACGGCTACGAATACCGGGACAAACAAGGAGAAGTGCACACGACGTGCAAAGTGAAAGGACTGACTCTGAATTATCGTACCAGTCGAGTGGTCAACTTTGGGGTATTGAAAGAAGCCTTGCAATCGGAAGAGGATGGAAACTTTAAAGTGACCACCTATCAACCGAACAAGATTGTACGTTTACCCACTCACCACATCGTCAGTCGACCCTTGGAAAAAGTCTATCAAATCGTGTACCAGAAGCGAGTGCGACTTCCCAATCACTTTACGTTACCGTACGGTCACGTCGGTATTGGTCTGTATATAAAAAGGAACCCTAGACAAGATCGATAGTTCATTGTGACTACCAAGACCGAGCAAACAAGATGAATACTTTGAAAGAGACATCGTTCCAGTTTGGGGATTGTAAAAAAGTTGTATCTTCCTCTAGTGTGACTAATATTGGATGGATAAGACCCAGGCATTGCGACGGAAAATGTCCGGAAGGAAACTGCGATTGTCCATGTGGTTACCATTGTAATTGCGTCACGGAGTTTGCAGACGAGTGCGATTGTGAGCCTTGCGATGGATACGATGCTGTACGTTGTGACCTGAGCGATGCCGTAAAGCATCATGGGAACTTTAGTGCCCCTACCCCTATCATGGAAAGTGATGCTGTGCGTGTCAAACCTGTCGGATGCGAAAGTGATGCCGCTCGTCCTCTTGGACATTTTACTGGGTTTCGTTTTAAAGGGGAATGTTCACCTTCACGTCTACCCCCCTACGGATGTCATCCAGCCTTGAGCAAACTCCTACCCATGTCACTCAACCCTCATCGAAACGAACCTGTGAAAAACGAATATTCGTTTCCTGTGCGTTTGTCGGAATACTGCGACTTTGAAAATCGTCTTCAATCGTTCAAAGGAAAATGGCCAAAGTATCTGGGAGGACCGACCCCCGAAGAATTAGCCAGAGCCGGATTTTTCTACTTGGGCGAAGGAGATAAAGTCAGGTGCTTCAGTTGCGATGTGACACTTCACCACTGGGAACCGCAAGATTCGGCCTACGTAGAACATGCTCGATGGTCACCGAATTGTCATTACTTACCCTTAGTGGGACCGAGACATTGAAGTAACTTCTTACCATAATAATCTGTTCATGGATACTTTACAAGAGAACATTCGTGCTTTGCCTGTGGAGTTGAGAGAACGCATTTACCGAGAGCTGGTGAAAATACAAGTGAAACGTAAAGAACAATTGCATCCGTTACGTCACCAGATCTTTAACCACTGGTACCTGAATGGTATAAGAGAACTGATTCGTCAGAAATTGTTTCAGTGGTCAGACCTTGTTCAACACTTTGAGTTAGTGAATGATCGAAATGTTCATTATTTTGGTTACTTCGAGATTCACCTACAGCAATACATTGAGGAAGACAAGTTAAAGGATTATCAACATATTTTACGTGGAATCTACTTAGAGGAAGAGGAAACTTCTAAACGAACTCTGAAGTTTCGGTTACAGTATGCAAGATTTAGATTCCCTACTGGAGAACGAAGATCTCTGGCTAGAAAGTACGTGTATTGTTTCCGAAACAAAGAGACTATAAAAACAGGCTGCCATGCCACGACTTATGTCACATGTCATCCAACAGATTCCGTGGAAGGAACTCAATGACCATATTCAAACCGTGGATCATTACCATCGATTATTACAAGAACTGTATCCATTCAATTTGGGACGACAAGTGGTGTGTGTCTTAGTGACTTGTTTTTTGGGATTTCGTTTACCAGCCGATTCTTTGTGGACTCTTTACGATCAGTACTTACCACCTCCATGGCCTTAAATGGTCACGAAAAACTCCTTTTGCTCAGAGCCTTGCGTTTTCATCTGGATACTTCTCGACCTCTACGGGAAAAAAAGATTCGTCAACTTTTAGCGACCCAAGACGTGTATGACGATGTGTGTGTAGCTTGTGACTTACATCCCCATTGGACAGATGTCCGTGCCTGGAAAGAATGGGATTTTGAGGCTTGGACCCAAGAAGTGGCCCAGTATGCACGAGAGTTGTTCAAGGAAAAAAGTTACTTTTCAACCCGTGTTAGTGACGGTGCCAGAAGAACCCGTCACCCAGGACAGGACTGTCGTGGACAGACCTGAAAGACCCTTTCGGGAGGACACTTGTGTGACCTTACCCCCTGTTGAACTGGTTAGAACATTACCCAAAAGATGTGATTGTTGTACAGACACTTGTGTTTATTCCACGTTCATCGTTATCATGTGCCTTTTATCCTTGTACTTAAGCCTTTGGCTTTTATGTATTTTTGTCTTTCGTATTCATGTTTGATAAAAAAACATTCAATAAACGTGTTCTGAAAAAGTATATAAACTCTTGTCTTGTTTGTTTTCGTGTCACAAGTGACATTTCTCACACCATGGCTACCTCTGCTCCCTCTTCCTCTACTGTCAAAGTCATCGACGAACACTTAGATCGTGCCAGTTGGGAGGCTTTGTATCTTCGCCATCCCTTTAACATGCTCATTGCTGGACCTAGCGGTTCAGGCAAAACCGAATTCGTCAAACGTTTGATCGAACATAAACATCATTTGATCGATCGACCCCCTCAACGGATCGTGTGGTGTTACAAAGAGTGGCAATCGGCGTACAGCCTCTTGCGAGAAAGTCAAGGCGATTCCATCGTGTTTGTGGAAGGCATTCCTAAAGAAGACGACGGCATCGTCTCTGACTCCCGTCAAACCCATTTGGTCATTTTCGACGACATGTTAGGAGAAGACGAAGAAGAAATTAAATTGTGGTTCACGCGCAAAGGGCATCACCGTAATGCCAGTGTCATTTACATCACCCAAAATTTGTTTCAACAAAGTAAAGCCCATCGCACCATCAGTCTCAATGCGCATTACGTGGTCTTGTTTAAAAGCCCTCGAGATAAATCGCAAGTGCAAGTCTTAGCCAAACAGTTAGGAACGCCTTGGCTGACTCAGGCGTACGACGATGCCACTCAAACGCCACACGCCTATTTACTCGTCGATTTGAAACCTACGACCCCCGAGGATTTGCGATTTCGTACCCACTTGTTTCACCACTGGTGCCAAGACGGAGGGCCTGTCCTGTACACGTCTCCGTCCTCGACTTCATTTCACTCCCCATCAAAAAATCTATAAAAACCTCAGACCCTTTTTCGTCTGTCTCACACAGTGTGAACATGACGTCCCTTCAGTCGCATCTTCCCGTCAAATTGATTCGTGCCTTGTATGGCATCAGTCGAGAAAAAAATCCACAAACACGAGCCCGTGTCTTAGAAGCTAGTCTCAAAGAAGTCTTACGATGGTTCACGGTGACGGCACGTCAATTACTCCAAGGAATCATTCAGATTCCTCATCAAACCCAACGCTTTTTCGATCGAAACAAAGTCGCTTTGGTCCAACTGGCCGATCCCCGCATCGACACTCAAACCAAAAAACAAATCATTTTGAAACCTGGAGGGAGCGGTACTCTAGGAGGGGTCATCATTCGCTCACTCTTAAGATGGGATCCTAATGCCCCCAAAGTTATCCCCAAGACAAAAGTCCAACGAAGCCCCAAGAAGAAAAAGAAAAAGACCAGGTCCCCAAGAAGAATAACTTCTCCAGTGGCAGGACCCTCCTCTTACCAGACACCACCACCCCGGAAAAAGAAAAAAAGCCCCCAGAAAAAGAAACAGAGAAAAAGTCCCCAGAAAAAGAAAAGTCCACAGAAGAAAACTAGTCGCAAGAGAGGCACTTCGGCCAGGACGCAACCTTACACTCGCAAACCACGACCTGCCACGGCAGTGACTGCGTCTCCGGCATCCTCACGTTCATCCACTTCTCCGTTGATGACACCCAGAACTGAAGAGTACTTGGAGACGTTGATCACACCAAGAACATCTCCGTTGATGACCCCCAAAAGAACTTCCCCAGTGGCAGGACCCTCCAATTTAGTGGCAGTGGCTGCTGCTCACAAAGTACCTTCTCCCAAAATCAAAGTCCAAGAAAGATCGGGCATGTTACAAAGTTTACTGGATTTGTCCAAGCAAGAACTGGCTCGATTTAGTCCGTTGCGTACCCCTGCACGACGTGTCATGCCTGTCCTCAAACTGATAAAACGTAAAGACAATCAGTGGCGACGCGTTCCAGTATAAAAAGAGCCTGTGACCAAGTCGGGGTATCAGTGAACTTGTAAAAAAGATGTCACCTCCAAGAAGCCACAAAAGAAAGAGACAAAGGCAGACGCGTCATCCGACAAAGCGCTTAGCCAAGCATCGACATTACCCTAAGAAAAGACACAGTCGTTCCAAGAAAAAGAGGCGTCAACAAAGGGGAGGATTCCTTGGTGATTTTGGGAAAAACATTGTCACCTTTATGACAAAGCGATAGTCCCAAAAAAAAGATAAAAGGGTGTGGGTTAAGTCATCGACGTTAGTGTCTGTTCGGTGAATGTCCCGGAACCACAAGCAAAAAATGTCACCCTCCAGAAAACCCCAAGGAAAGAAAAGGAAAGGACTGCCACCACGTTTAGCTAAACATGGGGACCTGTTATCTGTCCTGTCCAAAGCTTCTTCACCCCTACGAAAAAAACTCATTCAAACGGCCTCCAAAGAGGTCATCGATACCGTGTGCGAATGTTGTTTGAACGTTTTGAAAGGCACGATCCCTTTGTCCAAACACCAGAAACAATGCTTAGGCAAACATCGTCACGTTCTTCGCCAAATGGTTCAAAAGAAAATTCCCATTCGTCAAAAAAAGAAGATGTTGGTCCAACGTGGAGGCATTTTACCTCTCTTGTTAGGCCCCATACTGAAAGGAGTCTTGGGAACCATGTTGGGTGGACTGGTGGGAGCAAGATAAAAAGGCCCTCGGAAGTCCCAAGATCTCAGAATCGACCCCTGACAACCCCATGGAAGGACGAAAACTAGCTTTAGTGCCTTACAAACGATGGATGGAATACCATCGGTGGCAAGAACAACGCACCCCGCATTTACCTCCAAATCCCAATTTGAGCGAGATGTCCCAGTTACAACACGAATTGCAATCCTTGATGGATCGCCAAGATTTGTCCGAAACAGAAAAATCGCAAAAGTACGGTCAACTCTTGCAAAGACTGCAACTCTTTCACCAGAAAGCTTTAGACGAAACAGCTCTACCCACTTTGAAAGATTTTAAGACCTTGATGAAAAGTCCAGCACCATCATCATCATTACCACTACCACCACCACTACTGTCATCCCCAACCGTCACCAGAGATGCTACCCCACGAAGACCTGAGGAAGAAGAGACGCGCGAAGTGTTTCAAACACCGTCAGCAGCTCCCATTTCGAGTAAGATTGCAGCATCCTTGTTGACCCCGTCCCCCACACCCCAACGAGAAGAAATGAAAGCTTGGGTTAAAAAGATGATGTCCACACCTCCTTCGACAGAAGTGAAAAAGAAAGAAGAGAAACCAGAAGCGAAAAAAGAAAAGAAAACCAAAGCCATTCCATTGCCACCTCCACCTCCACCACCACCACTACCTTCGACTTCTACTCCCGTAGCCCATCGGACACGTAAATCCGTTTCCAAACCACCCTTTCGACCCACCCAAAGTAGCATCACCGAAGAGTGGGTGACTTATTAACACACCAACACAAAATAAAAAAATGGAAAAAGTCTTAGCCAGCATTTACTACGATCCCTCCCATCCTGCAGGTTACGCAGGAGTTCAAAAATTGTATCGTGCTGCCAAAATGCGACTGAAAAGTCTCCGTTTACCTCAAGTGCAACGATGGCTACAAGAACAAGCTACCTACACTTTACACAAACCCATTCGACGCAAGTTTGCCAGAAGTCGCACCCGAGTGGAAGGCATCGATCATCAATGGCAAGCCGATTTAGCCGATGTCTCTCATTTGGCCAGCTACAATCGCGGCTACAAATATTTGTTTTGTGTCATCGACGTCTTTTCCAAATTTGCCTGGGTCGTGCCCTTGACTTCCAAATCGAGCAGCGAGTTAGTGCGAGCCCTGCAACGGGTGTTGAAACAAAGTGGTCGTCGCCCTCTTCGATGGCAAACGGACAAAGGCACCGAATTTCTGAACCAAGCTTTCCAAAAAGAATTAAAGAAACGTGACATTCATTTTTTTACCACCGAGAATCCCGAAACCAAAGCCAGCATCGTGGAACGTTTTCAACGCACTTTGAAAGAACGCATGTGGAAATATTTTACGCATCACCACACTCTGAAGTACATCGACATCTTACCGCATCTGGTGCAAGCGTACAACCAATCTTACCATCGAAGCATCGGACGTGCCCCGCAAGGCGTGACTCCCGACAACGAAGTGCTGGTGTTCGAGCGCCTGTTCGGTACGTCCCCGACGAGGGCTGTCCCCAAGAAAAGTGGAGAGTTGACCGTAGGAGATTGGGTGCGCATTGGCAAAACCAAACGCACTTTCGACAAAGGTTACTTACCTAACTGGACGACCGAATTGTTTCGCGTCACTGGACGAGTGCATGGCCGTCATCCTGCCGTCTATAAATTGGAAGACATGAACGGAGAAGTACTCAAAGGAACGTTTTATTTGCCCGAGTTACAACGTGTCACCAAAAAAGAAGACGACGTGTACGACATCGAAAGCATTCTCGAACGCAGAACCCGTAAAGTGGGCAAACGACGTGTCAAAGAAGTCAAAGTACGTTGGAAAGGATATCCACCCAGTTTCGATTCTTGGATCGACGCTTCGCAAGTCATCGACTATAAAAAGAAGTGACCATCATGCCCTTTCACACAGCAGACGCAGCTACGTCGACCACTCCTCCTTCTTCACCCAGTTCTTCTGTGCAAGATTTACAAAAACAACCCTTGTGGGTGTGGTGTGGAGAACGTGTGCCTAAAACGCAAATCGTCTTTTTCTGCCAAATCTTCGTGGTGTATTGTGTCATCGGGGCAGCCATCGCCAATTTGAGTTTGCAACAAGGAGACAAACAATTGTGGACCATTTTATTGAGCAGTTGTATCGGTTACCTGCTTCCCAATCCCTCCCTGAAATTCTCCTCGAACGGGAACGTTGTGTCCAGTGCCAGTGCCAGTCACCACTCCAACAACAACCACAACCAGAACCCCATTTTGGGCGGAGACACGCCTCTGACGTTCACTAACCCCTCGGACAGCCACAGAACTCTGGAATTATGAGTCACCAAAACCAATTTTACTTAACCTTACCCAGTGACAGTTCCATGGAGGTGTTTCCTAAGAACACGTTGTGCTGTTACACGGCTAAATTACCTCAGGCCATCCCCTTAGATCACGAAGCCCATTGGGAAGTGGCTTTAGTAGAAATGATTCACCCTACACAAATCCAAAACATCACCGAAAAACAAAACTTTTTTGAGGTCGAAATCCTGAACGAACAATTACAAAAGACCATAAATGAAATCGGCGGGTTTTCAGGGATCACAACACAAGCCAGCAATCCAGCCTTCAAAATCTACACCTTGAAAATTCCACCAGGGTTTTATTTTAGTGGCCAACATTTGGTGGACACTATTGCGGACAGGTTCGAGTTAGCCTTTGGCAAAGCCCTGAACAAACTAACTAAACGTGTCATCCTGGAGTACCATAAAGTGGCTCGTCGCTTACTGATGAAATTTCAGGACACCCAAATATTGTCCCTCAGGTTCAATGGTAGTTTGTTTGAAATTTTGGGTGGACATCCAACAATGGTCGCAAACAATTGGAGCCCCAAGATCAACAGTAATATGGATTTTTACAGAGCTTTTGGAAACCCGGTGGAACTGAACCAAGGACTGAATTTAATGTTCGTGTACTCCGATGTGGTGGAGTATAACGTGGTGGGACACACCTCTGTGCCATTACTGCGTGTCATTCCTTTCAAAGTGGATTCTACTACGAACACTGACGAGGAAGGTGGAAACACTTACCACGTCCACCGCGAATTTGTCCATCCTCACTATTTGCCTGTCAGCAAGTCGTATTTGGACACGGTCAACATTGCTATAAAAGGAGATCTGGGACAAAATATTCCATTCACCAAAGGAAAAGTCACGGTGAAACTCCATTTTCGAAAACGGTTCTCTCACGACTCGTAAGTAAGTCATGTATCCAGTGTACCGAGGGGTGGCTCGACAGCGAGGACACGGTTTAGGAGACATGTTAAAATCGGCCTTTCGTTCGGTGGTCCCGGTGTTGAAACCGATGGTGACACGCGGATTGCACGCCTTGAAAGATGCGGCACTGACGCAAGGCAAAGAATTTCTCCAAAATGTCATCATCGACAAACAAAACCCTAAAGAAGCCTTCATGAGGGCAGGCAAAAATGTCTTGCTGCAAACGGGCAAAGACATTTTGGGCCGACGAGACACACCTATAAATGCCCTGCACGCTACCGAATCAGCCATTCAGCAAGGACAAGGCAGAAAGAGACGACGACGAAAACACCCTTTCACCAGACTTCAAGCGAGAAAGGCCAAGAAAAGAAAAACCGTTCGAGACTTAGACGTTTTCGATTATTGAGAAAGAGAAAAAAATGATGCACCGAGAGTCTTGCGCTTGTTCCAAGACGGAACTGGATCTGTTTGCCATGCCCCCCACCATGATGACGATGCAAGAATCCCAGTGGGTGGAATTTCATCCCGTCTCCTCATTGACAGCCTCAGCTCCCATCGAGTTTGAAATCAAAGGACAGCCCGAAGATTACATCGATCTGAATAGCAGTTACTTGTACTTGAAAGTCAAAGTTATCGAAGATGACAATTCGCCCCTAGAAAGTACTGATGTAATAGCTCCCGTCAACAATTTCATGCATTCCTTGTTTAGCGGAGTGGACTTGTACTTGAATAACAAACTGGTCAGCAGCAGCATGGATACTTACCCTTATCGAGCGTACCTGGAAAATCTCTTGACGTACGGAATAGACGCCAAGAACACTCATCTCGATGCCTGTGTGGTATGGGAAGCTGACGATGCTAACGAGTTTGAAACAAAAGAAATTGATACAAAGGATAAAACTAAATTAACAAATGATGGATTTATAGAACGAAGAAACAGAATCATAGAAAACAAAAGTTTAGAACTGATGGATCGTTTGCATTTGGACATGTGGTTGCAAGAGAAATATTTGCTGAACGGGGTGGATGTCCGCCTGAGACTGAATCGTAGCAGTGCCGCGTTCCATTTGATAGGTAATGATGCTTGCAAAACTGTCATCGAGGAAGCCAGGCTCTACGTACGACGCGTGGAAGTGTTACCTAAAGTGGGTAACGACATCAGTCAAACATTGAGCAGAACGACCGCCAAGTATCCCATACGACGCGTGGAAGTGAAAACGTTCACCATTCCCAAGGGACAGCGATCCATGATCGAAGATCATTTGTTCCAAGGACAGTTACCCAAACGTTTGATCATTGGTATCGTCGAGAATACAGCCTTCAACGGAGATTTAGGTAAAAATCCTTTTAACTTTCATCACTTTGGCGTGTCCAAAATCGAAGTCAGTCGCGATGGCAAGACCTTGTGTACCCGACCTTTCGAGCCTAACTTTACCCAGAACAATTACTTGAGATCGTACTTGTCCCTGTACGAAGCCACGGGTCAGTTAGGAACCAACACTAGTCACGGCATTACGTACAAAGATTACGCAGGAGGCTATGCTTTGTGGGCTTTCGATTTCACTCCAGACCAAGGCAGCGACGAGGGACATTTCCACCCTATAAAATCTGGCCAGATTCGTGTGGAAATTCAGTTTAAAGACCGAACCCCTGATGAAACGGTGAACGTCATCCTGTATGCAGAATTCGATAATACCATAGAAATCAACAGTTTGAGAGAAGTCATTCTAGATTATTAGAAGCCATGGAAGACTGCTATCCCTCTTTACAAAGTGGAGAAACTTTGGACATGAAATGTGAGGAGACTGTGGAAGAAGAAGTGATCATGATGAAGTCAAGATGGCCAGAACAAGAAGCCCATTTAGTCTCCTGTTTTGCCAAACACTTGGTCGACAAAATGACGGAATTGATCAAGAAAAATTGCTATGGATGTCAAAACGATCATCCCAGTCAAATTCAACACGATAAATGCCTGATGTTGAGTCAAGAAGAAAAATTGGACGAGTATCTGGACGAAGCTTGGAGCCTCATCTCGAACAAAGACGTGTTGTACCAGTGGTATAAAGACTTGCGTGAACATTCTTGTCCACCATTAACCACTCAAGAGATCCATCGTATCGAAGCTCTCCTGAATCAGAGTGAAGAAACAGAACGAATCACCGTTTATTCGTCAGACATTTTCAAGCAAAAAGTCAGAATCGAATTGACGACTTATTATTACCTGTGAAGAAAAAACACAAAAACAATGGATACCTGGGAACTTTATTACCTTTTGAACCACAGTTCGTATACGGCTTCTTGGAATCCTGTCGTCTGTGCTAAAGATGAACTCCCTCATCGCAAACCTAAAGACCATCAAGCTTACGTAATCAACACGGACGACAGTCATCTCCCAGGAACCCACTGGGTAGCCGTCTACTTTCCTCAAGAAGGCTGTGTGGAATATTTTGATTCGTACGGATTGCCCCCTTTGGAAGACGATATCATCGACTTTATGAGAAGAAATGCTCAAACCACCCGATTCAATAATGTGAAATTACAAGGCACAGATTCCTTGGTGTGTGGACAGTACTGTGTGCATTTTCTGCATCATCGCAGCCTGGGCTATTCCTTAGAACATTTAGTGACTCATTTCGATCCTCGTTCTTCTGCTAGAAACGATGTGAAAGTAGATCGATGGTTTTGTGACCATTATGCTTATCTTTTGTCTCAAGCTAGGAAACGTAGTGTCCATCAATGGCCTAATGATTTCCAACAGTGGAAATCACAATTTCATTCACAACGTTGTCAGCCCTGTTTAAAGTAGATTGAGAAAAAAATGTTAGTGATTTGAAAAAATATGGTTTGATGTTATAGTGTTGGATTATTGTTAAAAATGTTAGAGTTGTTGTTTAGTGTTAAGTGATTTTTGAATAAAAAATGTTGTGTTTTGAAAAAATGCTTTTGTCTTTTGTTTAGCTATAAGAATGTTGAATTGATGCTCTTTCATTTCTTACTATCCCTCTCATGACAATCACTGAACGTTGCGAATCGAAAATCGTGTGGGGGGATGTTTTCCTTCACGTCCGCGCTTTCACTATGATAACCGGGGTTGTTTCCAGTCTAGCCATCCATTGTCGACTCATCCTCCTACGAAGATGTGCTCCAAACTAGCTAAGCTCAACGAAGCCTACGTGAATTTGCATAGGGTCAGACACAGTCTGATACCGAAGCCAGAAGAAATAGAGAATGTGAGAATGTTAAAAATCACTGAAGACCTGATAGAAGAGCTCTTCAGAGAAGAAGTGAACAGGGAAAAAGAAGAATGGACGGAGAAGTACAGACTTCAGAGACAGCAGCAACAGCAGCAACAACAGCAACAACCTGAAGCTGACAGAGGCTTTGTCGATTGTCGTATCGACACCAAAGAGTTCTTCTTCTCTTTCCGAAGAAGCAGACCTATCGCCAGAAAGTCTATCCTCAGAGGACATCGCATTCTTAGAAACTAAAAAAGAATGCCATAGCAAAACAAAAAAAACAGCCCTTTTCAGGGCTACCCCAATACTCTAGAAAAGAAGTAACGATGGATTTGCCAATGCGTATAGGTAGAGTAGTGTGAAAATAAACACTAACTCTTTATTGATAGTGAAAGTGTATGTGTTGGTGTGTTTGTGTTTGTAAGAGCTCAAGTAAGTTGGTGTGGATAGTAGATTAAAATGATATCTTTTATTAGTGTTTGAGGTGTATATTAGGAGTGAGATTGAATTGCTTTGCGTATGTGGATAGTCTATTGAAGTGATTTATAAAAAATTTTAAAATAGTGATGGGTAGCATAAAAAGTGAGTGAGTGTTTCTTTTAGGTCCGCGCGTTGTTGTTTTTTTGGTCATGATCTAGGTAAGATGAATTTTATGTTATTAGGGGGATGTTTTCCATCACGTCCGCGCTTTCAGTATAAATTGAAACTCGTTAGGCAGTCCAGTTACCCTTGTTGATTGATCAACACCAAAAAATGAACACGAGACTTGAGAAACTGTTGGAGCTTCATGTGCATCTGGAATATGCCAGGCACATATTAAATGAACTGGCCGCGGAAGCCATTGTCGAGGAGGGAAGGATAAGAGAGGAGGAAAGAAGAAAAAAAGATGAGGAGGAGAGAAGATATAAAGAAGAAGAAGAAAGAAGATATAAAGAGGAAAGAAGAAACAAAGAAGAGGAGGAGGAAAAGGAGAGAAGAAATTTCAAAATCCCAGAGAGCGAAAATTGGGATTCTGAAGCGACATATCCTGTCTCTGCTCTCTCCCCCCAAAAGGTAAAAAGTAACTGGGGGATAAGATGTGTATGTGGCGCCAGGCCTGGAAGGTGCCACCATTAACCAGGTGCCCATGAAGTTCCAAACAAAACAGCCCTTTTCAGGGCTACCCAATACTCTAGAAAAGAAATAACGATCGATTTGCCAATGCGTATAGGTAGAGTAGTGTGAAAATAAACACTAACTCTTTATTACTAGTGGAAGTGTATGTGTTTGTGTGATTGAGTTAGTAAATGTTGAAGTAAGTTTGCGTGTTTGTGTTTGTGGTTGTAAGAGCTTAGGTATGTTTGTGTGAATAGTAGATTATGGGTTTCTTTATTGTTTCTTAGCGTATGTGAAGAGTATAGTTTGGGTTATATTATATGAAATGAAAAAGTAGGGGATGTTTTCCTTCACGTCCGCGCATTGTTGGGTCATGATCTAGGTAAGATCAATTTTATGTTTTTAGGGGGATGTTTTCCATCACGTCCGCACTTTCAGTATAAAACTAACAGTGTTGGCCATTGGAGCTCATTCTACGGAATAAGCAAACAAGAAGATGCCAGCAGCTTCAGCTTTATACAACGATCTTATGGGAAGTTGGTATTGGATGGTAGATGGATTGAGTGTAGCAGAAAGGGTTGAACAGGAATGGAGGTATGAAGTGACAAAAGACTTCGTCACAAGACAAGTAAAGAGCCTGCACTTAGCCGTAAACATCGTGAAAGAAATGATAGAGGATGAGGAGAAGAGAATCAGAGGTTTAATTAACCCACCGTATGTCAAAGTGGGTAAGTTAAAAGAAGCAATAGATCATGTGACAAGTGCAAGGTGCTTTTTAGAAGACGTTGCAGAATGGACAGATTGGTGTTTTGCAAAGTGGGGGTTAGAAAAACTTAAGAAAGCTGAAGAACTAATGAGGAATGTGCTGACCAAAGAGGTCAAGAAGATCAAAGAAAAGTGGTCCAATGAAAGAAAAGACGAAGAAAATAGAAGAAAAAAGGACGAATTGGAAAAACTGAACACAAACTGGATGAAAATCCAAGAGAAGTTCCGGGCCATGGGTCACCCGGACTGGCTGCCGGAAACAGAAAAGAAGAAGAAGAAAGGAATGATGAACAAATTAAGAAGATGTTGGAAAAAGTTAAGAAGATAAAAGAAGAAGAAGAAAAACCCAAAGGTCCTTTTCAGGGCCAGCCATATATCTCGAAAAGAGATAGTCTTTGAATTGCCTACCCCTTTTTTATTTTATTTTTTTTTTAAAAAAAAATAGAGACCCTCCCTGTTTCAATTTTACATAGACCCTATACAGTCCCAAGGGTTTATGTCCATGTTAAATTTACATAGACCCTATATTGTCCCAGGGTTTTTGGTCATGTTAATTCCCATAGACCCTATATGTTCCCACGATTTTTCTCCATGTTAAATTTACATAGACCCTATATTGTCCCAGGGTTTTTGGCCATGTTAATTCCCATAGACCCTATATGTTCCCACGATTTTTCTCCATGTTAAATTTACATAGACCCTATATGTTCCCAAGGGGGTCTGTAATGATAAATCCCATAGACCCTATAAGATCCCCATATACTACTCACAAGAAACATGCTTTGACGGACAGACCTAGCTTCCGCAACAGTTGTGTTTTGGGGTATGTACTAATTAGAAGTAAGGAAGTTGAAATAATTCTTTTCTTGAAATGAATATTCCCTGTTAATGTGTCCTTACCTTATCTTACTCATAGCTGGGTCCCACTCTGTTGCATAACAATGTACCAACATGACCTTATGTTTGTAGATTAAACTTTGATCGATACAATTCTGAAGCACGTTATTTACTAAACTATGTGATGGATTTTTGTTAAGTTAATACACCTTATACAACCCTTTCTTACAAATAATTGACTCCAAAATGAAACAACGTTTGCATTGATCATAAACATAATATTTCACGTTCCCTCACAATCTGCAACTCTAAAATCCTTTCTTGGCATTCAAGCAGCATTGTAATAAAATTTTGGTTGTGTTCTGACACATCGATGGTTAAAAAAGACAACAAGCATATGAAATTGCACAAAAGTTTAAATCTTGGAACAAACACAGACAGTCATAAATCTCAATATACACAGCCCCCACCTCTTTTGGGGGGTGGGTGGGTGGGTGGGTAGTGTTCTGTTTCCATTAATATTGTGAGACTTTCTGGCGTTTCCTTTGCTACTGACTGTCATTACTAACGAAAATAAAGTTGTACATATCTACCAAATGACTGTCATTACTAACGAAAATAAAGTTGGAAATATCTACCAAATGACTGTCATTACTAACGAAAATAAAGTTGTAAATATCTACCAAATGACTGTCATTACTAATGAAAATAAAGTTGTAAATATCTACCAAATGACTGTCATTACTAACGAAAATAAAGTTGTACATATCTACCAAATGACTGTCATTACTAACGAAAATAAAGTTGTACATATCTACCAAATGACTGTCATTACTAACGAAAATAAAGTTGGAAATATCTACCAAATGACTGTCATTACTAACGAAAATAAAGTTGTAAATATCTACCAAATGACTGTCATTACTAACGAAAATAAAGTTGTACATATCTACCAAATGACTGTCATTACTAATGAAAATAAAGTTGCAAATATCTACCAAATGACTGTCATTACTAACGAAAATAAAGTTGTACATATCTACCAAATGACTGTCATTAGTAACGAAAATAAAGTTGTACATATCTACCAAATGACTGTCATTAGTAACGAAAATAAAGTTGTACATATTTACCAAATGACTGTCATTAGTAACGAAAATAAAGTTGTAAATATCTACCAAATGACTGTCATTACTAACGAAAATAAAGTTGTGCATATCTACCAAATGACTGTCATTACTAACGAAAATAAAGTTGTACATATCTACCAAATGACTGTCATTACTAACGAAAATAAAGTTGTACGTATCTACCAAATGGCTGTCTTTACTAACGAAAACAAATGTGTACATATCTACCAACTGACTGTCATTACCAACGAAAATACAGTTGTATATATCTACCAAGAGACTGTCATTACTAACGAAAATACAATTGTACCAACAGACTGACATTACCAACGAAAATACAGTTGTACATATCTACCAAATGAGTGTCATTACCAACGAAAATACACTTGTACATATCTACCAAGAGACTGTCATTACCAACGAAAATACAGTTGTACATATCTACCAAATGAGTGTCACTACCAACGAAAATACATTTGTACATATCTACCAAGAGACTGTCATTACTAACGAAAATACAGTTGTACCAACAGACTGACATTACCAGCGAAAATAATGTTGTACATATATACCAGTTGACTGTCATCACCAACGAAAATACACTTGTACATATCTACCAACAGACTGTCATTACCACTGAAAATAAAGTTGTACATGTCTACCAACTGGCTGTCATTACCAACGGAAATAAAGTTGTACGGGTCTACCCAATAGCTTTTCCGACGATGGCAATGCTTGCATTCTATACAATAAATACACTTTCTGCCCTGCATCAGCATTTGTGTTACATAAGGTCGTAGAAAGTAATCTTTGATATTTTGAAGAGGACAGCATCATGTAATCCACTTCAATTAAAGGATAACTCTGCCAGAACTAGACAGGGGTGAGAGCTATCCTGTGACAAGCGATACATTCTGACTGATGTGTATGACATTTTTATATTAAAACAATCATGAAAAAAATAGAAAACACGACTTAAACATAAATTAACTTAATCTCATATGTAACGAAGTTACTCAGCTTTAAGACTGACAGAAACTACAACCCTTACATAATGCATCAATCACAGTCAGCTTTGTTGCTTCCCTCCCTCATATCATTAGCTCTTACATCCCCATCCCATTTCCGGGTTTGTGCAATTTATCCCGTAACACAGTTAGGGTAATCTGGTCATATTCCGACCAATGAGGTTGTTGACATGAGATTGACAACTTCATTATTGAAGCCGACTAATGTGTACCTAAAAACGATACAGGAAGCAGTCAATCGGGCTTCTTGTAACAAGTTTCATTATTCAAAAAGCATATAATTTGAGTTTTTCTTACTGAAAAGTGAGGGGCCCCAAGTGGCCGAGTGGTCAAGCGCTCTCCGTTACGAATCATTACCATCTCACCTTTGTCTGCGTGGGTTCGAGTCTTGGATTCGGCCAATGTTGGTATGTGAGAAAGCTTGCCAGTAGCTTCTCGTGCGTCGGTGGTTCTTTCCGGGGATTTCCCGGGTTCTTCCTCCACCATTAATACTGGCCGCCATGTATAGCCTATCGTGTGCTGAAAAATGGCGTTAAACCCTACGGCAACTGAAAATTGTTTTTTTTTTATTTTATGATATATATATATATATATATATATATATATATATATATATATATATATATATATATATATATATATATAATGAATATATACGCAGGGGGTAAATCCGACCGTGTTGTGGCTTATTCCGAACTTTGATATGTGTAATTCCGACCACCATATATGGACCGTACACATACAAGTTTAATCTATAAAATACAAAGATTTTGTTTTTATTTTGACAGATTTAAAAGCTTTAAATTGTTTTTTTTTTTTCAGATAGAGAGATGAAAAGCGATATTGTTATATAGATAATTGTGGATGCTGTTATAGATGTGATATTAGAGAGAAGTAACATTTTATTTTGTTTAGATTTATACCTTTAACTTTTTATTTATTGTTTTTAATTACATATTTATTCGTGTTTATTTCTTTCTCCAAAGGTAAAAGTTAATTACAAACTAATTATAATTCTACATTTTCTTTAAGTTTGTGTTCTTGGTCGGAATAGCCTTCCTATGATAAAGAACCTGGGGTAAATCCGACCACTATATCGAACATTGCATACTATTGTTATTTGTCACAAAACTGGTGCAATTTTTACTTTTTTTTTTAGCGAGACAAAGCATTATTTTAAAGCTACGATAACATATATACTATGTTATTGAAAGCTATACAAATCTTCGATGATTGGTGCCTGACTAGTGTCCTAAATAAAAATTTGTATGAATGCCGTTTCTGAGCTCGCGCGGAAGAGAGCATAATGATGCGATTACATCATTTTGTCATGCGATGACCTCTTCGTCTGGAAACATCTTTAATAATTTGCATACGCATGTGCACAAATAAAAACAAAAGCCACAGCAAGTAATTTGCATATCTTTGCTGTAAACAGCAGGACGTACATCCACGGTCAGAATTACCCTACTGGTCGGAATATGGCCATGTTACCCCAGGTGCTATTCATTTTGCGACAAGTCTGAGTTTGGACTCTTTAAATGAAAACAGTAAGTACACCCACGCATTCGTCTCTGGCATGCCAACACGCATCGCTCACACTGCATTTGTAAATATAGGTCGGATTACGTAGGTGGTGCATTTCCTAATGCAGGGAGGTCACAAATATAAAAATATACTAAGCAGTGTAATCCGTGGTAAAACGAGAGAGAGAGAGAGAGAACGTCTTATAGGTTTCCTTTTTAGACATAACGTTTAGTGTATTTTAGTTTTTGGCCCATTGATGTTATGGGTACACATGCCTTTCAAACACGCTCACTTTCAAGTCGTTACTTAACACATGACGTTAGCAGTTACTAAAAACGGCCGGCGTATATACCTACATGTACATGTACTTCTGTGTTTATGTATAAAACAACGCCTTATGCATACAAAAGAATACTTTTATGTTGTTAAACTAAACCATTTTGTGAGATCGAGTTGATACGTCACTCATATGGGAATTCATGTACTGAAATCAGTACAGTTCTAAACACGTAAGGTCATCGTCTAGCAGATAGGTTGTTTTTATCACGTAGAGTCTCCAAGTAGGTTGATGAATCACCGTTTCCACCTACTTGCCAGTCAAATGTTGAAATATAACTCACTCCATTCTTTTAAAACCATTGCGAGCTCTTTGTGAATTGTGAAAATTGAAAGCATTGTATCCTTGAACGTTGTTTACATAAAGAAATTGGTTTGAATACAGAATAACTTTTTTCATAAATAAAACCTCACGAGAAAGCAAATGTAATATGGATCCGATGGGTATTTCCACTGGTTATTTATAGATCTTTTGATCATCAATAACTTAACGCCCTTATAGTTGTAAGGTTGTTATATAAATCAGCCGTCTTAGATTTCAGTCACATGACCATCGCTACAAGAGAATTAACGAACAAGTACAAAAAGACTTTTTAGGACGGTAAGGGATGAAATAACACTCAGGAAAAAAGATTTAATTCGCCCACTTGACAGTGAAACAGGGTAAGTACATGCCATTAAAGATCCTTATATTCAACATTCAGTTAAACATTATGAAATAAATGCATCTCTCTCTCTCTCTCTCTCTCGTATTATTTTCCGTCTGTATTTTATACTTTTATCCATTTAGGTGGGTGAATTTTGTGTGCTTTTCTGTGTAGGGACAAAGCCAAAAACGTATCGTCCGATCCATCTGCATTAAGAAAGTCAGTACAATAAATGTATGAAATATGAAACCCCAATATTCAATTCCTGTGCATGACTACAAGTAGTCATCGGTGTCTGTTCGGCTCTCGTTGCAAATATTTCAGTAACTAATGGTCTTCTGGAAAAGTGGAGAACGCTCCTTCGTATAATAGAGCAGGTTACGAATTCTTTCTTCTTCGGTTGTCCATTGTGTCCGATGATGACGCTAAATCTGCTCTTCACGGTGACTAGGCATATGGCTCCTGAGCCCAAGGCCGGAAGCACACAGGATGTTTACAAAAAAAAAAAAAAAAAAAAACTCTAAATAGTAATCAGATTCATAAAGCAAATAAAGACTTGTTCTGAAGACTTTAAGTCGTCCACTTTGGGGAGATAACCGATTTATCGGCAATGATGATAAATATTTTATTGATCGGTGTAATAAAAACAGTAACTAAAAAAACATTAAATAGTAACATACGGTCATTGTCGTAATGTGCATCTTTTTTCCATGTGTGGTTGTAGTAAAATTATAATTTCCATTTTTTCAAACGGTATGGTCCTTCATTATCCTCTTGTTTTTTCTCATTAGTGTGTAAATTCACATATTTCCAAGTTCTCATTTGTTTCTCTTTTCTTAAATTCATTTTATTATTCGTTCGTTCGTTTCTTCATTCTTTCAGTGATTGTATTCTTACATCTACTCTTTAACGTATCAACTTATATACACCTACCTCAGTTTATTCGTCCGTTTCATTGTGCATTCCTTTTATTTATAAGACTACCTGGTGAAATCAAAAACTAGATTAGCAATGGCAATCTCAATGATAATTGTTAAAAAGAAAAATAAATCGTCAGAAAAATTGTAAGGCACATACCAATAATTAAATCGATACTGCCGTGATGGAGAAATGACGGAACATCAGTTTTTGATATAGCGATTAAATTCTGTACATGCATTAAACTTTTTCAGAAATTATATAGATTGTCCAAAAAAAACATGAAACGGTACATCGGTCAACACTATATATTTATTATAAAGAATACAAGTCATTACGCAATGTTGTGAAATATCTGTGCTGATGAATACTTCTTTACACTCCTCTGGACTTTTCTATATGTACACGTAATAGCCACAAACTTAATATTGCGGCTGGAAGATGCGAAGGTGGCATTGCACCAGAGAATTTTTTTGGTGGCTTCTGTTCTAGAAATAATGTACTATTATTACTGCATGACGAACACTGTGCATTTTAAAAAAAAATTAACCAACTCAAAGAGACAAACAATGTTAATATAAATGTTGGAGTGCCATTCCATCGAAATAAAAATCTATTGATAAATCCACAGTTTGTACATCATTTAGGTAGCTAGACCAAAACCTGTACATAACATCTGACAGTTACACTATAGGTACATTGCAGTCCAATATACTGACCTTTTTGCATGTATTATTAGGACGGTAGACAAAATGACTGAAATACAGAATATAACTTCGATTTCCACTTGTAGCGAGGTCACATTGTGCATACCCTTTCAGTGACCTTCTTTTAGGCTGTAAAGTAATTTCGCCCCGGTAACATCGTCTTCTGTTCACTCACGTATTGAAACTTCGCAGCAATGTTACGAAGTTTGTCCGTAGGGTTAAAGACACTGCCCGCGCGGAGCTATATTAAGGCATGAGGTAATTACGCGTGGCGTCACATCCATAACCTGCCCAATTGACCATTCTACAATAACTGTAACTCCTCATGCTTACCACAGTACTTGTAACTCCTCTTTCTTTGTTAGGTGGACAGATAGCTGGAGCAGCGGTAAGGTCAATTAGTTGAACTATTTCTTTCAAATCAATGTTTTTCGACTGAAAATTACGGTTATTAACAGAAGCATTAAGTGAAAATTGTACTGACAATTGGGCAAAAGATGTACGAGTTAAAATGATATGAAATTGTGTGTCATATATAATAAAACAAGCCAAGTAAAACCCACTCGACTATTTACTGCGACCGCTCCGGTGGCATAGTGGTTAAAGCGTCCGCCTCGGATGCGGGAGGTCTTGGATTCGATCCCCGGCCGAGTCATACCAAAGACTTACAAAAATGGTACTAACAGCTGCCTCGCTTGGCGCTCAGCATTAAGAGGTAAGTGTTAGGACTGGTCGGCCTGGTGTCAGGATAATGTGACTGGGTGGGACATCATGCTACATGTCTGCGGCATGATGCCCCAGTGCTCGACATCACTATAAACTGCCACACTGCAGACATCGTAGCAATATGACTGAAAAATTGTTAAAGCTACATTAAAAAAATCCAAATCACACACACACACATTATTTACTGCCCGCTTAAGGACCCCCGGCTGGCCGAGTAGCTTCTCATGGGTCGGTGGTTTTTCCAGGGGTTTTCCCCAGTTCTTCTTGCCCCAGACACACTGGCCGGCATGTACAGCTTTATCATGTGAGCGTTAAGCCCACAACAAGAGCTACTTACAGCTTGCCGGATCCAGTGAAAGGAAGGATGTGACAAGTAAACAGTCACTTCAAGGTGTTTGTCAAGCGGGTCAATATGTATGCTTGGCGATAATTGACTGACAGCGACTGCACTTCACAAGAAAATAAATTATAGCCAGGTTACGAAGGCGGTGCATTTCGTAGCTGTACAGGACTATTTATATATATTTGAGGGTCTCGAGTGGGAGATGTTCCTTTGATCCCAGAAATGTATTGTATTACTCGCCCAAAAAATAAGTTTTAAATAAAACGTTTTTATAAATTCCGAATTCTCTTTTATTTAAAATACTCATGAATATCCCCTTGTTATAAAAAAAAATGGATGTTCCTGTTCCTTTGAACCCTATAAACAATTGGAGGTGGGGGTGCGGCGTCAGTATTAACATATTCAAGCTCGCTGCCCGGTAATAAACAAACTTAACAAATTAATACGTGTGTATGTTATTGAGAAGAGAAGAAAGACTTACGGACATAAACTTGAAAATACAATTGAAATTGTACGTTTATTGCAATTAAACAGGGGGCCCTGAGTGGCCAAGTGGTCTAAAGCGCTCACCGTTCCGGATCACTGCCATCTCACCTCTGTCTGCGTGTGTTCGAGTCCAAGGCTCGGCTAGCGTGGGTACGTGGAAAGCCTGCCAGTAGCTTCTCGTGGGTCGGTGGTTCTTCCCTGGGTTTTCCTCCACCAGTTATACTGGCCGCTATATATATATATAGCCTATCTTGTGCTGAAAACACTAGAACAACAACAACGACAACAGCAGCAGTTAAACAGACGGTGCTATGAATGGAAACAGCCGAAGGATGAAGGCATTCTGTGTGTGTGTGTGTGTGTGTGTGTGTTATTTGGATTTTTAACGTAGCTTTAACAATTTGTCATTCATATCCCGACGATGACTGCCGTGTGGCAATTGGCAGTTTTAGTGATGTCTAGCACTGAAGAATCATGAAGCAGACATGTAGCATCATGTCCCACCAAGTCACATTATCCTAACACCAGGCCAATCATTTTCGCTAGCAAAGGTTCCGATTAGATAATCTGTCTGCAACTTGGAGTATCGAGCAGATATATTGGTTTTCATGAGTTGCCTCCCATAGTATGTAAATGCCAACTAACCAATAGCGTGGTGCATTGTACATCGGCCGAAAATGGTGAGGACAATTGACCTAAAAAAGATATTTCGGAAGTTTAACATCGAAGGAGAACTATGTACCAGAGGGAAGCCATTACAGGTGTATATGAGTGAAATGTAATTGTGCAAACACGGACCGGAACTGGAAAATTGCTTATTTATCAGCCCATCCAAGTTGTGTACTTCCCTTGTCTCGATCATGTAGGAACAGTGTTCAAATTTGAAAAACTGCATTTTGATTGGATGCGGTGGCTTGCAGCCACATCCAATGAAATTCACAAACCCGAAGCACATAGATACTTGCTCGATCAGCGAAAGTGTAGATAGGGTTATCACATCGGAACCTTGGCTAGCGCAGATGCAGGCCAAACAGTCCTAACACTAACCTCCTAATACTGAGCGCCTACCGAGGCAGCTGCGAGTACGGTTTTTAATAGTCTTTGGTATGACTCAGCCGGGGTTCGAACCTGTGATGTCCCACATACAAGGCGGGGAAAGTATTTTAATTTCTTGATGAAGATCATGGCATGTAGTCACATAATTACAAGTTTGGAATACACGCTGTGGTAAACACAACTGAGCATCGTCACTTGTATCATGATTCCCATTTTGATTGTATCTTTCATTCTAAAAATGGAAAGTTTAGTATATGAAAGAGGGATATGAACCAAGGAATTCAAACACCAGTAAGACATTTAGGGTACTGTTGACGTCTTTGCGGCTGTTTTAACACATTTTTTCTTTTTTGTTTTTCTTTTTTGTTGCAGTTTCTGTGCCGATTTTGCACGTTCAGTATACGTATAAAATTATTTTCGTGCATTTTAACACCATATATAAGATGATTTATATATTTTTATACTGTCTGATGATTTATACATTTTTATACTGTTTATTTATACATTTTTATACTATTTGATGATTGATTCATTTTTATACTGTTTAATGCAGCTGGAGATCCTTCCTATATTAAGTGGGGTAGCTTGCACTTTGTATCTTTTGCCTTACTTCCCTGTATGCGTCTCTAACATATTGCCTCCTCTTCGTGCCTTTTCCAATTGTCTTGTAGCCTGCTATCCTGTTTGCATACCTTTGCCGTTTTCTGACTGTTGTCCAAGCTGTAAGAACTCACCAGCACAGCACAGTAAATATATCAATCATTGACACAATACCGATAACAATCACTGACACAATATAGATAACAAGCATTGACACAATACAGATAGCAAGTATGGACACAGTACAGGTAGCAAAGAGTGACACAGTAACGATAACAAGCACTGACACAATAAAGATAACAAGCATTGACACAATAAAGATAGCAGGCATTGACACAATAAAAAAAAAGCAAGCACTGGCACAATTAAGGTAACAAGCACTGACACAATAGAGATAACAATCACTGAGACAATAAAGATACTGATAGCAAGATTGACACAATAAAAATAGCAAGCATTGACACAATAAAAATAGCAAGCACTGACACAATAGAGATAACGAACACTGACACAATAGAGATACTGATAGCAAGATTGACACAATAAAGATAGCAAGCATTGACACAATACAAATAAGAAGCATTGACACGATAAAGATACTGATGCAAGAATGACACAATAATTACATTTTAAGCCATGCACAACCAAAATGGGGAATCCGTTAGTAGAGCGTTGTAATGTTCTGAAATTACTGTAAAAGTTAGGAAAAGAAACCGACAAGACTAATCTGCGTGTCATTTGACGTCGTAGGTAGTGCACTTTTATTTATTTATTTATTTATTTATTTACCGTGTTAAACCAAGTAAGGCTGGCCCAAGTGGTTAAAGCGTCCGCCTCGGGTACAGAAGGTCGCGGGTTCGAACCCCGACTGAGTCATACCAAAGACTTATAAAAATGGTCTACCAGCTGCCTCGCTTGGCGCTCAGCATGAAGAGGATAGTATTAGGACTGGTCATCCTGATGTCAGGATTATGTGACTGGGTGGGACATCATACTACATGTTTGCGGCATGATGTCCCAGTGCTAGACATCACTATAAGCTGCCACACTGCAGACATCGTAACGATATCACTGAATTGTTTTTTAAAGCTACGGTAAAAATCCAAATCTCTCTCTCTCGATCGATCGATCGATCGATCGGCCGAGTGGTCTAAAGCGTTCTCCGTTACGGATCACTGCCATCTCACCTCTGTCTGCGTTGGTTCGAGTCTAGGATTCGGCCAATGTGGGTATGTGAGAAAGCTTGCCAGTAGCTTCTCGTGGGTCGGTGGTTCGTCCCAGAGTTACACACACACACACACAATTAGGCACTTTCCGGTCTTAACTGACCTTTCTAAAAGGCATAAACAAACCACACAAGACAAAACAAAAAGTAAACAATAACCCTCCGCCAGAAATAACAGCTGGAGAACAGTTACCAGAGGAGAATACAATAACATATTTAGTATATCACATGAGGTAACGTGACGCCATTACGTCAACAGTGCCGTGACAGCCGGCTGGACAAAATAATGCACAGGGTCGTACATTTTTAAAATATTATTTTAAAAATTTTTTATATCTTTGCATCTATAGAGTGTAGATAGTAATCCTCGTGTTTGTCTGTCCGACCTTCCTTTCGCCCATCCATCTAGCACTCTTTAGCATAATAGTCTCACAGTTTTTGAAAGACGGTCATGAAACTTGGTAAACATTATGGTCATCACATAACGCTGCTCATATTCACAATTCACTTCTATGCACTTGCTTTAAGTATAGATTCATCTCTATCACGGGGTGTGGGGTGAGATGCAAGGTATGACTGTGTATTTACGTGAGTCGATTGATTACCATTCCTCCCCTTGATAGTGTCTTTCAAGTACAAGATGGTCATTGCCTGATTAGGAAATATTGTTATACATAAGAGAATGTCTTGAAATATCAACACAAAATACTAAGTAGTAAAAAAAATCATTAATACAAATTTGAATATCTTGTCTATTTAACGATGAGCGAATCTAATGAATATATACTAGGAGGTGATATACGGATTAGTTACACTGATACTGAATATAGATTTAGGTGACGATATTTAGATTAACGAGTCTAAAGGCGGATTAGAGAGAATTATTCTGACTTCGATGGGAGGGTTAAATTTTGGTGGTTAGAAAAAGTTCATCGTGATTGGCTAAGCTACACGAGAGGGTGGGGTGGGGTGTTTTCCAGACGAAATTAAAGTGTTTTGTTTTTTTTAAATTTCCTCGCGAAGGTCGATAGTCCAAGTTTTTCTGCCGAAAGGGAAGTCAGAGGAACACCGAGGAAATTAACAAGTAATTTCTCTCTTTAAATAAATCGTCTAAGAGACGTGTGTGTGGAAGAAGTTGAAGGACACGGGAAATAGAGATTCCGCTTCATAGATAAGGAAGCGAGTCTCGGGAAAGCAGAAAGAAAAAATAGTTCCATATTTGTGCACCACGTAATGGGAAAAGACTGCAACCAAATTACGGTTGATGATCGGAAGAGGTTGGAGAGAGAGAGATATGGCAACGCTAACCTGTCACCAACAGTGATTTGGAAAGGACCGGAAGCGATCAGATTATGCTGACATGCCGGCAATTAGAGTTCGATCAGTCACTCGCTTCTACGATGAAATTAATTTTATCGGTAACAGAATGGTTAATTGCATTTCGCATAAATTTTTTAATTCTATTTCTAAGAGTTAGTGTGTCATTTAAATGTAATGTTCAGTTTCATTTTATTTATGTAATTGATTAAATTCTTATATTTTACATACGGGGACTGGTGTTGTTCTATTATATATCTTGGTTCAGATCTCTGTTATACCATCCATTAATTTCTTATTTTATTTTATTGTTTGCTATTTCCAAGCAATATGACCGTGATAACTCATCTCCTAGATAACGATAACCAAAGCACCATAGAGGGGTGGGGGTCATATCTACCACGCCCTAACAGTGATGATATTTGGATTAGCGAATCTGTTGCCGAATATAGACTTATGTGACGATATTTGGATTAGCGAATCTGATACTGAATATCGACTTAGGTGATATTTGGATTCGATTCTCAAACTATAGTAACCGTTTGTTTGTTATCATTGGTGTTTATATATATATATATATATATATATATATATATATATATATATATATATATATATATATATATATATATATATATATATTACAATAGGATGGGGGCCCCGAGTGGCCGAGTGGTCTAAAGCGCTCTCCGTTGCGGATCACTGCCATCTCACCTCTGTCTGCGTGGGTTCGAGTCTTGGATTCGGCCAATGTTGGTATGTGAGAAGGCTTGCCAGTAGCTTCTCCTGGGTCGGTGGTTCTTTCCAGGGTTTTCCCGGGTTCTTCCTCCACCATTAATACTGGCCACCATGTATAGCCTATCGTGTGCTGAAAAATGGCGTTAAACCCCTCAACAACAACAACTACAATGGGATGAAGGGAATATTGTAAATAGTATGCATTTGCCGATTAAATAACACAATGTCGTAAAGTTTCCTAATTTATCTGTCCATGTTGTTTCCTCTGTAATTCTTCGTTATCTCAATTGAATCAGTTCTTATATTTGTATAAAACTACGATATCGTCACACATGAAAATTAATTTTCCTTGTGCTTTGTTATAGTTAAAATTATCTCATAAACGTAGAGATGGATGGAAGAACCCATAATGTTCAGGTATATTTTATACTAACTGCTGCCTCAAACGTTGCACATCCAAATTACTACGCAAAGAATAAATAGTGACATGCACGAGTTGACATTAGGTATTTACTTACAGATCATACACCATCCTTAAATAGCTGTTATTAGAAACAATACTTAACGACTGTCACTTTCTTTAATATTTATTAAATAATAAGCAGGGAAACGTCAAATGTCGAAGGCTTCCGAGGGAATTTCATCTGCCAGCTCAGTAAAGGACCGTAAGTCCGTGCGCATTCTCTGCTCCAAAAAATCGATGTGTTGCTGCATGAACAGTGGCAACAAGGCAGTATTGGAATAATTAGCAGGTGTTGCAACGTTGTTGTAAATGATATTTTGGGGATAATGAGCTAGGGACTGGACATGTTAATGCTGGGCGTTTGCACAGACTCGTAGGTAACAGCGTGCTGGGTTTTTGTTTTCGATTCAACCGCATTTTCGATTTTATGCAAACGCCTCATGGATTTGTGTATACACAGGTGACATACGTTGTATAAATAAAATACTACGAAAATTTGGGACAGCACGAAATAACCTTATCGGTATAAACAGATAAGGTTATTTCCTGTAGTCATGCTTCCGTACACACAAGGTTATCTGGTGTTAGCAAACATTTTCGTCGTTGTGTAATTTTATTGCACTTCTGAATGTTTGAGAAAAAATAAATGAAAATTGCACCCTGCTTTTACATGGGCTGCATTTGAATTACTTTACATATTAGACAGACACTACCAGTATATAAAAATGAATTATTCATGTCTGAGCATTATTATAAGCATCGAGTCACATGTATGTAACTTTATCATATTTTCACTTACATGTGCAAATACAGGTATATATATAATAATATAAATTAACGTTGCGTTTGATTTGTATTTTTGTACCTTTTTTAATGAAAAAGTTAAAACGTGTCTACAAAAATACTTCATTCTTTCATGGTTCAACCATGTATATGTACATGCATGTATGTTACCAATTTATATCAAGGTGTGAAAATTACATGCAGAATAGGTAACAGTTGATGAGCAACTGGTCAATGAACACAAGCAAGTTTACACGCCCTAAAGCGTTTAATCAAAGCTTTGCAGTTTTTTTGTTATTTATCCTAGTATATGTTTGTTAGTGTATACTTCTTAGCTTACAAACAGTCACCTGTCAAGTTCATTACCTGTTCAGGTGTTACATGCTATTGAGTATTGAATCCCTGTTTTTTTTTTCTTGCTGAAGTATGGGGTTGATATCACATACTCTGCTGTAAAAATCAAAATCAGTTTTATGCACGTAACCCATGGCCATAAACAATGCAAAAATGAAGAGTTACATTCTGTCGGGTGCAACAGGCTTTTTATTTTACATGCGGCTGTTGTCAGTGAAGTCTGCCTCCTTTTATTCTCTGCTGTGCATTAAGACTCATTAGATCGCGGATCAGATTCAAGAAAGAATCTTAAAATGATAACCATAAATGGTCTACATGGTCCGTAGGCTTGATATTTTCCATTTATATGTTTAATTTTTAAGTACTGCTAAGAGGGGGCTGACTGGCATGGCATCAGTTTTTTATCATGCAGCATGTGCAGTCAGCAACATTTTGGGCTCATAATCACTCCCAGTAACACTTTCCCATCTCTCGTATACTTAAAAGTCAGTGTAATAATCACTGTCATCAGCCAGTATTTGCAGAGCAAACCATAATCTCGAGATGAACCATGTTTGGAGTTAGCCATTTAGAGTTTTCTATATAGTGCCTATCATAAACATGCCTTTGTAAAAGTTTTTCACAAACACAAGGGTAAAACTATGACAAAATGCTTGTTACAGGGCCCAATATTCCAATCAAATTTAGTTTAACAACCATTCATTTCAAGCAGAAGTACCAGGATGTGTAAACAGTTCCTTACCAGAAGAATGACTTAAAACCTACATGGACAGTACAACTTATTTCGTGACCAGCACTTAAAGTTTATTAAACATCTTTGAAACATTGACCGTATTTACCATTTTACCTGCTGTTTGGATTGCATCTGAAGGATTGCCATAGATGCTTTCTTTGGGTTTGATCTAGACAATTGAGAATTATCCTGTGGGACAAAATACACAAAGGATCTTCAAAAGCGCTTTGATTTTGCATACATTGTTGCTGCCAGAGAAATTGAGAAAGGAGCTCAGCACCATAAATGCAAATATGACATGAATGTCCAAGAGTCAGCAAGTAAACCTGGAGATAAAGTCCTTCGCAAGAACATGTCCTTTCTGTAAAGCACAAACTGACATCTGCCTTGTGAAGATGCCTACATTGTGGAGGAATTTGGAGCAGTCGGAGTACTGTCTTGGTCACTACACTGGATGCAGAGGGTGGCAAATGAGTGAACTCCAACAACAATTCTAGCAACTATCTCACTGAATTCCCAAGGCAATCAGAGGGACAGATGGGAACAACAGTGGATTCATTCCAGAGAGTCGATAGTGCATACATAATGTGCCACTTATGGCAAAAACGCTATTGAAATGTTAGAATCAATATCTTGTCAATAAAAATGGAACAATTATTCTTAACAGTTGCATCTTTGTAACTACATTTTGATGGATGTTTACTTTAATATGACATATATTTGGTAACTGTTCATTAACCTGTTTTAGCCTTTGATCTTTTACTGAGTTCACGGCAAACTGTGCACAATATAAGAGTCTGATTCGATATTTACCCTTCATTTTTCATTCCAGTGAGAAAGTATGTTTAAACCTCAACAGACGCAATGCATGTAATGTTTCAATTGACATTGAAACACTTAGGGAAAAGAAAAGGGGCATTTATTATGAGAAGAGGTGACTTATTTAATATTGTTTAAGATATACATAAAACATATGTAAGGGGTAAGAAGCTTCAGGTTACCAAGAATATACAAATTACAATATGCAAAATATGGTACGTACTGTCTTGAATCCTATTTTATGGGGACTTGTGTAAATAATAGAGATGATGATGATAACTTTCAATATACATGTATGAATACTGTTAGTGACCATGGTAATATTAAGTTAAACATGACTATCACTAGCATTTGCATTTGTATCTGTATTCTAGTCATTCCCTGAAACATGGAACCTGTTGATAATTTGGAAACTATTGCAGTTTACCATTTTATTATTATATATGAATACAGTTCTGCCCTGGAACTGGTTCCACCCATCATCATGTGGGGATCTGCTTTTCTAGAGTGTTTCTTCTGACTTCTTAGAGTGTTTCGGTGCTGTCCCACAGTGCTCTTCACTGACTTCCTAGAGTGTTTCAGTGCTGTCCCACAGTGCTCTTCACTGACTTCTAGAGTGTTTCTGACTTACTAGAGTGTTTCGGTGCTGTCCCACAGTGTTCTTCACTGACTTCCTAGAGTGTTTCAGTGCTGTCCCACAGTGCTCTTCACTGACTTCCTAGAGTGTTTTGGTGCTGTCCCACAGTGCTCTTCACTGACTTCCTAGAGTATTTCGGTGCTGTCCCACAGTGCTTTTCACTGATTGATTTAATCAGATTCAGCCCAGAACCAATTGGCTTTTGGATCACTCATCTCTCGTCTTCTTCCAGTAATGTTCTGGGATCCTCTGGAACATATTCACACTTGGATCTTCTGCCAGATCTAATGTGAGGCTTCCATGGCCTGTTACCAACCTTAGTGACTAAATTTCTGTGGAAAGGTTCTGTAATCTTGATAACTCCCAGGCTTCTACTTTGCCCTCAGGTCAATGAATAGTATCTGTATTTCATCACAATGTCTTAATGTCTGTATTTCACCACGATCTGTCTTAGTGTCTGTATTTCACCATGATCTGTCTTAGTGTCTGTATTTCACCACGATCTGTCTTAGTGTCTGTATTTCACCACGATCTGTCTTAGTGTCTGTATTTCACCATGATCTGTATTAGTGTCTATTTCACCATGGTCTGTCTTAGTGTCTGTATTTCACCATGATCTGTCTTAGTGTCTGTATGTCACCACAATCTGTCTTAGTGTCTGTATGTCACCATGATCTGTCTTAGTGTCTGTATTTCACCATGATCTGTATTAGTGTCTATTTCACCATGATCTGTCTTAGTGTCTGTATTTCACCATGATCTGTCTTAGTGTCTGTATGTCACCACAATCTTAGTGTCTGTATGTCACCACGATCTGTCTTAGTACATGTATGTCACCACAGTCTGACTTAGTGTCTGTATTTCAGCATGATCTGTCTTAGTGTCTGTATGTCACCACAATCTGTCTTAGTACCTGTATGTCACCACAATCTGTCTTAGTGTCTGTATTTCACCATGATCTGTCTTAGTGTCTGTATTTCACCATGATCTATCTTAGTAGCTGTATTTCACCATGGTCTGTCTTTTGTCTATTTCACCACAATTTGTCTTAGTGTCTGTATGTCACCATGATCTGTATTAGTGTCTATTTCACCATGATCTTGTCTTAGTGCCTGTATTACAACATGATCTGTCTTAGTGTCTGTATGTTACCACAATCTGTATCAAGGGATTCACAGGCCTTGGAGTAATTTTGTTTTCTAAATGCTTATAAAATGACTGTTTCTCAATGAAAGTTTGAAGTGGAAATGAAGACGGAGAGGCATTGGTCTTTTGTTTAGATTAATTAGTATAAAAAGTAGCTTTAAAAAGAAGTATGTTCAAGTTCATAATTTAGTTAGTGTGATAGTAATGTGGATGTGACATATTTGCAGAAAGCACCCATACCATTATCAATAGAATCAGTGGCTACCAACTCTGCAAACTAAGTGAATTTAAATTTTAAACATCATTTAATGATTGGGGTGAAGATCCCTGTTACGAGCCTATGCTCTTAAAATAAGTAACAGAAAATAGTGTGGTTTGGATTTTTAATGCAGCTTTAAAAAATTTTCAATTGTATCACTATGATGTCTGCAGTGTGGCAATTTATAGTGATGTCTAGCACTGAAGCATCATGCTACAAACATGTAGCATGATGTCCCACCCAGTCACATTATCCTGACACCAGGCCGACCAATCCTTACACTAACCTTGTAATGCTGAGCACATATCTAGGCAGCTGTAAGTACCATTTTTATAAGTCTTTGGTATGACTCAGCTGGGATTCAAACCTGTGACCTCCCACATCCACAGAAAAGTGAGAATCAATAAGCTTTGTAAAATTCAGCAAGTAATATATTTTCCTAGAATAAAAAGCGAAAAAGAACTTACAGTATTGTGAATTAAATCCCAAAATAATCCTCAAATTACAGACATAAGTCATGATAATAAATGTTTGAATAAACTTTAGTAGAAATCCAAATTAAATCCAAAGCTTGTAAAGTGTTGATGTGTCAGCAATCTTTGGCTGAAACACAGTAATACAATCTAATAAGAAATCCTTATTTTAAATTTCAGTATAAATTCAAGACTCTATTTCCAAGAATGTTTTCAGAGTACTTTTGTATTTCCAGATAAGAAATAATTTGAATAATCCCAAATCAAATTCTGTACACAACAATAAGTTGATTCTACTCGGATGTTAAAACACGAATGAATAATCTTTTCAGTGACAAGGTTATATAGTCCTCTACTTGACCTCAGGTCACAATTAACATTTTCTATAAAAAGAACATTACCTCATGGATATTAACCTTCGAGAAAGTTTTTAATGTTTAAAAAAAATGTTGTTATTAGAAAGTCTGCTACAAAAATTATAATGTATGACCTTGACATTGTTAGGTACAGCAGGTAAATTGTAGGGGAATTCCAATTGACCCAGACCCAAATAAACATATTACTTCTGTTAATGATGATCCTGATATTAAACCCATATAAGTAAAGAATATTTTAGCTATGTATTAGTTACTTACAGAATAAGATTTTAAAAAAATCAATAATTCAGGTCAAGTAGAAAATAAACTTGATTTTGGACAAGGTTACATACAGTAGCATGTAATGAAATTTAAATTTTTTAAAAAAAAATAACAAGCAGTGCCAATTAAATATGTATAACAGTCCCTCCCCCCCACAACAAAACAAGCATTGAATTGGGACTTTTAAAAGTTGCTAATGCTGTAGCTGAGCTTAAATGTCAAACAATCGCATAGGTACTGCTTGTTTTATTTCACCAGCAGTGCATTGCTAAGTCAGTATGAGCAATGGTCGGCATATTATTATTCATGCTCTGAGCACTAATTATACTCTTCCCCTTTCATGGGAAACATGCTACACTTTGTACACATGAGTTTGTATTTTGATACAGTTACACAGATGATCTTCGTAATATGGAGGAATGTACAGATAATATACTGTGCTTTAATTACCAGTGCCTCTCCAGATCATGCAAAACAAAAAATGCAGCATTTTGTAGGCAGGTTTAAGGTTTCATTCAGGCAAAGTAGAAACCAATTTGACAGGCAGCTCTCACAGTACATGATGGGCCCAATCTACATTTAGACTCAGCTCAGGCATGGGGCAGTTTTCCTATTTTAGCTTAGATATTGAACTTGATGCTTCTTCTTAAAAGGCACTCACAGAATTTGACCAAACTTTACTTACCGGAAAACATCTTGGCTTAGAGTACATTGAAATGTATACAAACAGTCTGGATCTACTGTCAGATATGGGCACAGGTAGATTATACCAATCTGTTAACAACTTTTTCTCTGATAGGGTTAAATATCATTTGATTGTATTTGACAGAAAACATACTGGCATAGAGAACTTTTTTATTTAGACAAATAATTCCATATGCCATCAAATGCAGCCATTCTTTCTATCAAGATGGAAAATTTTTAATGTCTTGTTCAAAACCATTGACTAGAATTTGACCAGACTTGACAAAAAGCATTCAGTCAATTATAAAATGTTCAAGATTGGTACAAAAGATGCCTACCTGTTGTCAGATATGGATGCTGTTACTAAAACTGGAAAAACCTTTCAACAGCTCGTCAAAACACTCTGTTGTGAATTATTGCCAAATTTAGCAGAAAATATGATGCCATGCAGGGTATCAGATTTAGTTAACTGATTATGAACAAACATTAAATATGGCCACAACCTAAAAAAAAATTGTTTTGGAAATACATGTACTGCTAAATCCAGTAACCAGATATTGTGGCTGGTGAACAACAGGGCTCAATTTTTGGTCCTTTATCATTTATTATGTATATTAATGATAGGGCAACAATTTCTTCAGGGTAACAAGATTCTTTGCTGATGACGTGTCACTGACTTATTGATGAAATGGTACATATGAAGTTGAAAGTTTGTTGAATACAGATACTTAAACTATTTTATGATTGCTCTCAGGGCAATGGTTGGTTGACATTGGGGTAATGTTATTATTGCTTAAGGTAGGGCCCATTTTTCCTGAATTAAAATTCAAAAACCAAATTTTGTCTTGTAGTGACTACCACAGATGTCCTGGTGCATTTTTTAGTAGTTTATTCAACAGGACCAAACATATTTCATTTGAGATAAAAAATTATAGATGTCTTGATTTTGACTAAACAAATTACACTTGAAGTGATATATTGCACAAATCTGCCCTTTACATGAATACAGTTGAAAAGATTTATAAAGAAACTGGTTAGCCTATCTTTGTAGAAAGACAAAAATGTCCATTTCTATGTTACTTTCATGAAGTTGAACATGTATATGGTGCCTTTCTATTCAATCTTGTTGATCTTAGTCAGTATTTGTAGCTGAGACACAGATGTATTCTTATTAATAGGAATTATTTTGCCCCTATTATTGCTAATTTATTTCCGTTCTCTCGTATTCCTGTCTGGAATGCAGTTCTTGATTTAGTAAAGAGTGAATTTGTTAGCGAAAGTAAAATCGTGGCAGAGATAACACGCATAGCTTCCTGTTTCTTAGTTGGTGACAGGAACTTATTTATTGTGCATACAGTACTAGTATCAGAAACAATTTACATTATGATTTGTATTTTAATCTTTGAGAGTTGTTGCATTGTATGCCTATGAGTATGGTATAGAAAATGCATTTCATATTTATTTGGAAGTAAAAAATTGGTTCAAAATAGTAATCATTTCTATACACCAATGACTATAAATACTTTCTTACATTGATTATCTGGTTGTACTACCAATGTTAATATTGCTTATTTGACTTGTACTACCATTGTTAATATGCTTATTTGACTTGTACTACCAATGTTAATATTGCTTATTTGACTTGTACTACCAATGTTAATATTGCTTATTTGACTTGTACTACCAATGTTAATATTGCTTATTTGACTTGTACTACCAGTGTTAATATTACCTATTTGACTTACTAGTATTCCATTAATGACACAGAATGCTGCATATACTTAACAACTGTTAAAATTTGATTTGTAATCTAAATTAGTTGCTGCATAAAAAATTCATGACCTTTTAAATTCCTAGCTGTTTGGTCACAATAGTTTTGTGTATTCATTGGATATACTTTTCTCTGATATCTGCCACACTCATTAAGTTGGTCATTTATAATTTCATTCATGCAATCCATTTCTCTGTCTCTTTGTTCTACCTCTTTTGACTGAACCATGAATAACATATAGCTGTATAAATGTATCAATTTTCTACTACTATCGATGTACATTTCTATTCATTTGTATGGGGAAGGGGTTGTTCCGAGTTGGGCAGACTTGTCAGCCTGACTCCATTAATCAACATTTGTGGCATTAAAATATATTTAATTTAAGGGTTTTAAACTCATACACTTAAGTCTGAATATGTCATTTTTATGATCTGTGAGCCATTTAAGTTTAAATTTTTCATTGGGTACAAATGTATTTAAATAGTACAAAATCTTCATTACAGACTTGAGTTAAACCTGATGATTTTTTTGCCAGTTATCTTTCTTGTTAGCATTTAAGCAGAGTTATACTCCAGAGTAAGATATTTATAAAATTGAGACATCTACCTGCTTTTATTGTATAAAAGAACACCAGGTAAACACAGCCTTTTAGAGGGACAAATGAAAATAATATTACATGATGCACTAATATATTATGTAATGTACTAATATAGTATGTAATGTACTAATATAGTATCACATAATGTATTAATGTAATATTACATAATGTACCAATAGTGCTATGAAAATAAGATAATCCTGCTTGCTTTAAAAGCTTTGTCACTTTCTGTGGTTTGCTATGTACTGTCGTGTTTGTTTGGACACCTGCCTTATTTCATTGAAAGTTTTATCATGTGCTCAAGTAACTGATGAAAACGTTTAACTTGTTTCAATATCTATTTCATCAATAAAGCTACACCATGCAATTTTCCATTCTGGAAATTGCTCCCATTAAACTTTAGTGTACATTCTTTATCTACCAGCATTTATTATAATAAACGTTTATGTTTTCTGAATTACTTCTCCAAATTAACACATATTAAATGGCAACCTTTGTATTTGCATAATTTAGTCACTTTTTTTGTTACTTCAACCTTAAATTGACTAACCGTCCTCGCTGTAGGGGTCATTTTAACCCCAAAATATGTTGCACTAATGGCTGTCAAACACTTTACACTGCAACTCGGCTGGGGCCCCGAGTGGCCGAGTGGTCTAAAGCGCTGTCCATTACGGATCACTGCCATCTCACCTCTGTCTGCGTGGGTTCAAGTTTTGGATTTGGCTAATGTGGGTATGTGAGAAAGCTTGCCAGTAGCTTCTCATGGGTTGGTGGTTCTTTCCGGGGGTTTACCGGTTTCTTCCTCCCCCATTAATACTGGCCACCATGTATAGCATATCGTTTGCTGAAAAATGGCGTTAAACCCCACAACAACAACAACAACAACAAATGCAACTCAGCTGAGTGCCATACACCTGGACTGTTTTCATTGTCAGATGTATTTTTTTAGATATTTAAGGAAAGTTGTATGCATATTGGTGGGGTTTCTTTTAATTCTTGAATGTTTTAAACGAAAAAGCATACTCAGAGTACCCAGGGTAAAGATTTGGGGGACATAGGAAAACAAATTAGATACAATAATGAGATAATGAAATATATCAGAGAAAATGCTGTTGCCACAGTAACAATGTTATGTTTGGAACTTCTTTTGTTTTTCATTTAGGAATTTTATCTGTCTTTACCAAAGTTTTTCTGGGCTGTATTACCAAATTTAGGCCTTTTTTTCTTTTTGAAACCACCCCACCTCTCTCTTCAGACCCATCTTATGATAGATCTTAATATTTGTAACGACTTGTGACCCTCTAGCATACATTTATGTAAACAGTTTAAAGGTGCCATCAGCAGTGCATAAAGGCAAATCTCAAGCAACAAAAAGTAGGCTTCTGGTAATTACATTTTTTTACTATTAGTTTTCAACATGTATCATGCAGGTTGTTACTAACTGACATGGACTGAAAAGCCTGCCAACAGAGAAAATTCAGAACTGAATGGAAACAATAAACAAAATTTTCACCCAAAATCATTCAAATCTGTTGTTTAATGATATTATGTCACCAAACACAAATTTTTTATTTTAACAAATTACACAATTTGAAGCATTATATGTACAGTCTAAATTCTAAAAAGTTAATGGCATAAATTTATTTTTAAAATTTTAGCGACTTCTTTTTACTGACGTAGTAATGCAGTCATTGATTGCATCCATTGCCACACTCCAAACAGCCAGAAATATAATTAATGTATTACCTTTTTATAATTAGTTTTTTACATGATTTATGAAAAATGTCAGTGACTTGCTGTGTCACCTGTACATTATCACATATCAGTAATACACACCTGTACATTATCACATATCAGTAATACACACCTGTAAATTATCACATATCAGTAATACACACCTGTACATTATCACATATCAGTAATACACACATGTACATTATCACATATCAGTAATACATGTACATTATCACATATCAGTAATCCACACATGCACATTATCACATATCAGTAATACACACATGTACATTATCACATATCAGTAATACACACATGTACATTATCACATATCAGTAATACACACATGCACATTATCACATATCAGTAATACACACATGTACATTATCACATATCAGTAATACACACATGTACATTATCACATATCAGTAATACACACAAGTACATTATCACATATCAGTAATACACACATGTACATTATCACATATCAGTAATACTCTATGACAAACAGCACAGTTTAATATAAAAATAACTTTTTAAAGCAGGAATTTTAGTTTGCATCACAATCATGTTTGAAAACAATGGATAAAATCAATCCTTGATTTATTTTGATTAAAAACCGAAATTAAGTGAAAATCTTGGGTTAACTGTCTTATATGAATATTTCATTTGTGAAGTGGAAACTTTTTGTATTGTCATGAGTGGTGAGGCCACATGTGTCAATGCAATGTTTCCAATTTAAAAATGAAATATTTCCATATATCCCCTTATGTATTAACACTAGTGATATTATACAGTGTTTCCATTAAATAGAATATTTATCTGCCATTCAGTTAATTTTTAATTATTTATTTTCAGGTTGATATAAAATCCTCTTGAGCAAACTAATTGTGTAAAAGTCAATGGAAAGTCAAGACAGGTGTGAGAGCTACCCTATAGACATTTTCCTTCCAGAAGATTTGAATTACTTTCAGCAGTATCATGACCAAAATCTGCACAGTGATGGTGATTCTGTAATGGATTCATCAGAGAACTATTCCAGCTCATCATCTTCTGCAGTATCGTCATGTAATGATATAGGAGATGTTGATGATCTGGAAGAAGATGCAGTTGTGGCTGAGAACGTCACAGTTTGCGAGTTAAATAATATAAATATAAAGGCATTGATAATTGACCCAGCATACCTGAAGCATTACAGTAAATCAGGATCTAAACCATATGTATACAGTGAACAGCTGAAGAAATTGTTTGTTTGCACGCGACTTGATCCTGTAAGTTTGTTATTTCCACATAGCAATTTTTTATTCAGGGTCTAACCAGTATGTCTTTTTCAAGGCATGGAATTTTACCCACATTTACATTAAAATGAAATGTGCAGAATTTGTTAGCTTAACATTTCTGTTGCTGTCAATGATTTTGAGTGTCTCAATTTGCCATTGTTTGATTATTTGGTAATTTACAGTATGTCCTCTTTTCACTTTGTTGTACAGACATACATGTATCGTGATTGACCCACAGACATTTAACATGATTGTGTTTTGATTGACCCACATGTATGTAACTTTCACTAGTTGTACAGACATTTAATGTGAGTTAAAAATGCCTGTACTCCAATTTAGATGTTAATCCCTACTGGCTGTAGAGTTTGTAATTGGTATATCCAGTAAAGTTCTTTAGATACCGTATCCTAAAAGTAGTGCTACTGAAGAGCGCTGGATCAGATTGAATAATTTCTATTGTCTAATATTTAACACAATATATGTTGTGGTCAGATAAATTAAAATGCTTAGATGGGGGGAATCTTTATGACTACAGATATCCCTCAAGTGCTCTTTTATTCTCACTTGTAATTCTCTTTTAGTCTCATCTACATATATTTCGTAGAGGTGAGTAAATAGATGACACTGCATGTGGTACAGTGTCCTCTTAGTTTTGAGGCTTATTGGAGGATGGTATTCCAAGCACAGACAAAATCGGGAGAATTAGTGAATCTCAGGCATAGATTAATTTCTAATTCTTGAGTAATTTTCCTTTTAAGGCCACAACCTTGGAGGTAGTCAGACACCATTTTTATTTTCACATACTTGGAAAGAAGTTTTATCGTTTTATAAAGCTGTTATTTTAGATCACTTAATTGATTTCACCACTAAACAATACATTTTTGGGGAAAACATTCTTGGCCATAACTCTTTCTTGATTCTTTTCTGTTATATCATGCCTAACATAATATGCATTTATTCTAAGAAAAAGTTACACAGTCAGCTACATCTTTGCAATGTGTATCACTGTATGTCACAAATGTAAACAAAATAATTCCAAGTTTATAGTTTCTCCAAAGGTAAAGATTTAAACTTCTGATTTTTATTATTAGGAATATCATTGCCATTACAGATGATATAATGAGAGCATTATGCCACAATTTATGGTTCAAAATAAGAAAGCTTGGTGCAAGCTTTCAGGTAGTTTCCTTGCAGCATAATGCAGTCTTGTGTGTAGTTTCCTTGCAACATAATGCAGTCTTGGGTGTAGTTTCCTTGCAACATAATGCAGTCTTGTGTGTAGTTTCCTTGCAACATAATGCAGTCTTGTGTGTAGTTTCCTTGCAGCATAATGCAGTCTTGTGTGTAGTTTCCTTGCAGCATAATGCAGTCTTGTGTGTAGTTTCCTTGCAGCATAATACAGTCTTGTGTGTAGTTTCCTTGCAACATAATGCAGTCTTGTGTGTAGTTTCCTTGAAGCATAATGCAAACTTGTATGTAGTTTCCTTGCAGCATAATGCAGTCTTGTATGTAGTTTCCTTGCAGCACAATGCAGTCTTGTATTTAGTTTCCTTGAAGCATAATTCAATTTTACAAGTAGTTTCCTTGCAACATAATGCAGTCTTGTGTGTAGTTTCCTTGCAGCACAATGCAGTCTTGTATTTAGTTTCCTTAAAGCATAATGCAATTTTACAAGTAGTTTCCTTGCAGCATAATGCAGTCTTGTGTGTAGTTTCCTTGAAGCATGATGCAATCTTGTATTTAGTTTCCTTGAAGCATAATGCAATTTAACAAGTAGTTTTCTTGAAGCATGATGCAATCTTGTGTGTAGTTTCCTTGAAGCATGATGCAGTCTTGTATTTAGTTTCCTTGAAGCATAATGCAATTTTACAAGTAGTTTTCTTGAAGCATGATGTAGTCTTGTATGTAGTTTCCTTGAAGCATGATGCAGTCTTATAAGTAGTTTCCTTGAAGCATGATGTAGTCTTGTATGTAGTTTCCTTGAAGCATGATGCAGTCTTATAAGTAGTTTCCTTGAAGCATGATGCAGTCTTATAAGTAGTTTCCTTGAAGCATGCTGCAGTCTTACAAGTAGTTTTCTTGAAGCATGATGCAGTCTTGTATGTAGTTTCCTTGAATTATATTGCAGTCTTGTATGTAGTTTCCTTGAATTATACTGCAGTCTTGTATGTAGTTTCCTTGAATTATATTGCAGTCTTGTATGTAGTTTTCTTAAAGCATAATGCAGTCTTGTATGTAGTTTCCTTGAATTATATTGCAGTCTTGTATGTAGTTTTCTTAAAGCATAATGCAGTCTTGTATGTAGTTTCCTTGAATTATATTGCAGTCTTGTATGTAGTTTCCTTGAATTATATTGCAGTCTTGTATGTAGTTTTCTTAAAGCATAATGCAGTCTTGTATGTAGTTTCCTTGAATTATATTGCAGTCTTGTATGTAGTTTTCTTAAAGCATGATGCAGTCTTGTATGTAGTTTCCTTGAAACATAATGCAATCTTCTATGTAGTTTTGATGAAGAATAATGCAATAACATGTAGTTTCCTTGAAGCATGATGCAAAGTTACAAATAGTTTCCTTGAAACATGATGCAGTATTGTATGTAGTTTCCTTGAAGCATAATGCAGTCTTGTCTGTAGTTTCCTTGAAGCATAATGCAGTCTTACAAGTAGTTTTCTTGAAGCATAATGCAATCTTGTATGCAGTTTTCTTAAAGAAAAATGCAATAACATGTAGTTTCCTTGAAGCATAGTGTAAGGTCACAGATAGTTTCTTTGAAGCATGGTGTAAGGTCACTAATAGTTTCTTTGAAGCATGGTGTAAGGTTACAAATAGTTTCCTTGAAGCATGGTGTAAGGTTACAAATAGTTTCCTTGAAGCATGGTGTAAGGTTACAAATAGTTTCCTTGAAGCATGGTGTAAGGTTACAAATAGTTTCTTTGAAGCATGGTGTAAGGTTACAAATAGTTTCCTTGAAGCATGGTGTAAGGTTACAAATAGTTTCCTTAAAGCATGAAAAATAATCAATTAAAGATAAATCAGCTCATTCATTTACTTATCTAAATTGTTAGTAGTAGTTTTACTGCAGTGCCACAATCCAAATTAATAAAAGGTCTTTAATTGTATCTTCTTTAATAATAATAAGATATTTTTATTATTATTATTATTATTGTTGTTGTTCAGCTGGTCATACACCAGAAGAGTTTGTGTGATGGCATGTTGTATGTCAATTGATGTCCATAGTTCATCTGTCTGTTGGCTCCAACACTATGGAGGATTACCGTGAAAGTTTACAGTTGCATTCATCCCAAGGTCTAGTTAGTCCTGAATGAAAATTGTGCTACTTGGACAGCCAATATGGCAATCAGAGCTGCTGTCTTCAAAATTATATTATGGATACACCTCCTGAATGAATATCAACATAGGATTTTCACTAAGAGACTTGTCATGATGTCTGGTTGGTCCTAAAGTTAATGGTACTGTCCTTACATCCAATATGGCTGCCTAGCAGCCATATTGAAAATCTTGTTATTGCTATTCCCCCTGAACTGAATGTCAAATCTTCATGAGGTTTTCACCAAGGGACATCTTACGGTGTGTACTTGGTCTAAATGATGATGGTGCTGCCATGACTTCCAGTATAGCCAACATGGTGGTCAGCTTGAAAATCTTGTTATCGCTACTTCTCCGGGATGGTGACATAAACACAGGATTTTCACTAAAATACTTGTGCCTAGTTAGTCCTAATTTCAAACTGAGTCAATCTGACATCCAGAATCATCCCTAGAGCAGTCAACTTGAAAAGCTTGTTATAGGTAATCCTCGGAGATGGAACGTCGTATCAGAATTGGGTTTTCACATGGGGTTTATCTGAAAATCTTCTAACGATGTCTTGTTCATCCTAAATAAAAATAGTGTAAATCTGTCATCTTTCTTAACTACTGTGACAGCCGTCTTGAAAATCTTGTTATAGATACTAATCAGAGACGGAAAGTGATATCAGAATTGGGTTTTCACATGGGGTTTATTTGAAAGACATCTTGTGACGTCTTCTTCATCCTAGTAAATGAAAATTTTGTGAATCTGACAGCCAATTTAGCCACTGTGACAGCTATTGTTTTTGTTCATAATGGTTTTCTTAGTGGGTGGGAACTGTTTCTGTCTGAGATTGGGAGACTTCCTGGGCCTTAGATCTGAAGGATCTTCTGTAATATCCTTGCTGTGCCAAGGAGTGCCATTTTCTGTAGAAATTCTGACATTATGTGCTATTTCTTCAAGTACCCACATCACAGGTGCTATGATCTCTTTCAGAGTTTACCAAGTTCTCGAGGTCACTTCACTTTGTTACTTTTGCATGTTCCTTGGAAACAATGCAAGGGTAGATGTCCCTAGGTATTGCTGTTTCTGTGATGCAGGCTATATTCATGTCTTTTTCAATCAGTACTTTCTCTAACCTCCTTTGCTGTATCATTTGGTTGACTGGATATTTTATTTCATGAGCACTGTGACCTACCTATTTTGGATCATTTTTTCAGTCTTTGAATCATACAGTATATTGGTGCACTTAAAGCTGACGTCTCTTAGCTGCCAGAGTATAACTAGGGCTAATTTCCAATGTTGACATTTTTCACTCGCACTGATCAGGTGATTGAAAATGTCATCCTTGATTATGTTAACTGTTACTATGCTGATTAGGGGCCCCGAGTGGCTGAGTGGTCTAAAGCGCTCACCATTCCGGATCACTGCCATCTCATCTCTGTCTGCGTGTGTTCGAGTTCAAGGCTCGGCTAGTGTGGGTACGTGGGAAAGCCTGCCAGTAGCTTCTCGTGGGTCAGTGGTTCTTCCCTGGGTTTTCCAGGGTTCTTCCTTCACCAGTTACACTGGCCGCCATGTATAGCCTATCTTATGCTGAAAAATGGCGTTAAACCCTAGAACAACAACAACAACAACTATGCTGATTATGAGTACCTTGTCCTTTCATGTCACTAGCAATTCTTCGATTTATTAGTAATAGAGCTGGGTACCACAAAAATTTTGTACCACATTATACCATTGTATTTATAAATATACAGCAATGCATATAAAGGTATTCCACAGTTATATTAGAGATCAACAATTTAATGTTCTCAAGCAGGAGCCTGACAGTTTTTTTAATTAACAAAATTCTGTCAATCGATGGAAAGAATTTCTTGCACTTATTTATAGCAAAATAATAGCATATTATAATTGCTTTGATTTCTAGCAAAAAACCAGCATATTATATCCATTACATTATTTGAAAAAAATATAAAAGAAAATAGAACATCTCAGTGCAAAAGAAAATCACAGCCTCCTCCTCAAATTTACCTAATAGTAGATGAATTTACTGGGTTTATGTTAATAGATTTAAACTGTAAGGGGATGATTAAACTAATCTGTAGTTGACGCCCTGTGAAAGAGATTGTGCAGACATTAGTGAGCTTGTTGATATAAAAAAGTGTTGACACTGAAGCCTACAATTTACTAGCTGCTTATTGATATAACAGACGGGGGAAATTTTGTGCAGGATACCAACACACAAGCAAGATATTTATCAGAAAGAGCCAGTAAACATATAAATATTCTTACTAAATAAACGAGAAAATAATCATTGGACTTGAGAAAAATGTGTAAAATTCACACAGAAAACATGTCATATCCTGGACATCATAGCATGTTTCACACACAATTGAAATTTTTTCCAAAAGTTGCACTTGGCCAGAATATTTTTCATAACATCCCATTTTCGGACCATGTTAAAAATCATAAATATAATTATATTTGTAATATTTAAAATGAATTTGTGCCAAATACAACTGTTTTGTAAAATAAAAATGTTTTGAATTATTTTTTCCTGAAAAATGATAACATGCTGTTAATATTAAATTTGTAACAAGATTACTTGGGAATTTCTATACATTCCACACTGACGGAAACTACCAGAAAAAATTACCATAATAAATCGGTACCGGTATACTGGTAATACCATGCACCTCTATTATTATTATTATTATTGTTATTGTTATTATTATTATTGTTGTTGTTGTTGTTGTTGCTATTATTATTGTTATTATTATTATTATTATTATTATTTCAGAAAATTTCTGTGGGGACATATTTCTCAATGTTAGTATCTATTTTGCTATAGACAGATGAGATGGACACCACAGTTTTACATGTGCAGCACCAAAAGCAGGAGCATGAACTTGGGGACGAATTTGGAGCCAAAATTTCTAGCAAAAAATACTATATCAAAAGAGACCTGTACTATAAGCATGTGTTCTGCAAGATTCAACCAGAAACAGTGGCTTCAGAGATAAAACTGGTGTAAGGTTTTAGTTATCTCCAATTACGCTATATACTCACTTATTGTGCTTGCAGATCAGGGTCTGTGTTTGTTGTACTGATTACTCTTAACAAACTGAACAGACCCAGATCTGCCATTGCATTATGCGAAAGCAGATCTGGGTCTGTGCAGTTCGACTCGTCTTTTAAGTGAGTACATATGGTATATTTTTTCACTGTGACTTGTAGCCATGCCCAGTATCTTTCCTTCTGTTTCTTCACTCTTCTCTGCTTCATTTCCATTGAACTGTCTTAATCATATTAAACTGTCTTAATCATATTAAACTGTCCTAATCATATTGAACTGTCTTAATCATATTGAACTGTCTTAATCATATTAAACTGTCCTAATCATATTGAACTATCCTAATCATATTGAACTGTCTTAATCATATTAAACTGTCATAATCATATTGAACTGTCTTAATCATATTAAACTATCTTAATCATATTGAACTGTCTTAATCATATTGAACTGTCTTAATCATATTGAACTGTGCTAATCATACCATAATTGTAGCAGTGTAAATCGAGAACCATGTTTTGATCTTTTGACTGGTGTTGTTTTCATATTAAATAATGTACTTATTCGTTGTTATAACTGGTGAAGATGTTAACCATCCATTGAAGTTATTTCGTCCTTAATTGTTTCAAATAAATGGGACAGCATTTTTCATATAAAATGAGTTATTGGTATTCTGTAGATTTCAAGAAAGATTGTTCCCTCCCCTCCCATTTTTTCCTTTAAGACAGTCATTTTAGACTTGGAGGAAAAGGAATCAGTTTGCGATGATGCAAAATGAAAATCATTGTCAACAAGAGGCAGCTTTACCAATTCTGCCAATTTTGTTCTTCTTATTATTATTATTGGCCTCTATTGATGGTACTTTTTAGCTGGTCTGTTTCTTGGGGTTGAGGGGCCATTCCCTTTTACCTGTGATTTAAGAACTTGTATTCTTGTTATCCCTTGACAAAGAGCTGATTTATTATAATTACGATTATTATTATTATTATTATCATTGTTATTATTACAGGGACGGTGATGAGCTAGTTCTTCTGAACAGTGAATTCATGCCTCATTTGTCCCATGACGAAGTTGTGGACAAGATTAAGCATCTTCCAGTAGATTTGGAAGAAAGGATAAGTTTGGTAATAAAAGATTGAGTTAAATTTATTTAAGTTGATTGGATTATATCAAATTTAAATAATAGAAGATTTGACTTAATGAAATTTATTTCAGTTAAGTATTCAGATAATCAGCATATAAGCTGGACAAGTGTAATTGGTTGAGTTAAGTTTAGTATTCAGGTAATTAATATATAAGTTGGTGTACTTAGGTAATTAATATATAAGCTGGTGTAATTGGTTGAGTTAAGTTTAGTATTCAGGTAATTAATATATAAGTTGGTGTAATTGGTTGAGGTAAGTTAAGTATTCAGGTAGTTAATATATAAGTTGGTGTATTTGGTTGAGTTAAGTTTACTATTCAAGTAATTAATATATAAGCTGGTGTACTAAGTTACGTTTAGTATTCAGGTAATTAATATATAAGCTGGTGTAATTGGTTAAGATTAGTATTAAGGTAATTAATATATAAGTTGGTGTACTTAGTTAAGTTTAGTATTCAGGTAATTAATGTATAAGCTGGTGTAATTGGTTGAGTTAAGTTTAGTATTCAGGTAATTAATATATAAGTTGGTGTACTTAGTTAAGTTTAAGTTTGGTAATAAAAGATTGAGTTAAATTTATTTAAGTTGATTGGATTATATCAAATTTAAATAATAGAAGATTTGACTTAATTAAATTTATTTCAGTTAAGTATTCAGATAATCAGCATATAAGCTGGACAAGTGTAATTGGTTGAGTTAAGTTTAGTATTCAGGTAATTAATATATAAGTTGGTGTAATTGGTTGAGGTAAGTTAAGTATTCAGGTAGTTAATATATAAGTTGGTGTAAATGGTTGAGTTAAGTCTACTATTCAAGTAATTAATATATTAGCTGGTGTACTTAGTTAAGTTTAATATTCAGGTAATTAATATATAAGTTGGTGTACTTAGTTAAGTTTAGTATTCAGGTAATTAATATATAAGTTGGTGTAATTGGTTAAGTTTAGTATTCAGGTAATTAATGTATAAGCTGGTGTAATTGGTTGAGTTAAGTTTAGTATTCAGGTAATTAATATATAAGTTGGTGTACTTAGTTAAGTTTAGTATTCAGGTAATTAATATGTAAGCTGGTGTAATTGGTTGAGTTAAGTTTAGTATTCAGGTAATTAATATATAAGTTGGTGTAATTGGTTAAGTTTAGTATTCAGGTAATTAATATATAAGCTGGTGTAATTGGTTAAGTTTAGTATTCAGGTAATTAATATATAAGCTGGTGTAATTGGTTGAGTTAAGTTTAGTATTCAGGTAATTAATATATAAGTTGGTGTACTTAGTTAAGTTTAGTATTCAGGTAATTAATATATAAGCTGGTGTAATTGGTTGAGTTAAGTTTAGTATTCAGGTAATTAATATATAAGTTGGTGTAATTGGTTAAGTTTAGTATTCAGGTAATTAATATATAAGTTGGTGTACTTAGTTAAGTTTAGTATTCAGGTAATTAATATATAAGCTGGTGTAATTGGTTAAGTTTAGTATTCAGGTAATTAATATATAAGCTGGTGTAATTGGTTGAGTTAAGTTTAATATTCAGGTAATTAATATATAAGTTGGTGTACTTAGTTAAGTTTAGTATTCAGGTAATTAATATATAAGTTGGTGTAATTGCTTGAGTTGAGTTTAGTATTCTGGTAATTAATATATAAGTTGGTGTACTTAGTTAAGTTTAGTATTCAGGTAATTAATATATATAAGTTGGTGTAATTGCTTGAGTTGAGTTTAGTATTCTGGTAATTAATATATAAGTTGGTGTCAGTGTCGAAGGTTCATGTATTTTACATCATACATGGTCTTCTGGATTCTCTTGACTTATATAATGCTGAATACTTGAATTCAGTGAAGTATTCAGGTAATACATGTGAATTAGTAACGATGTCCGTCCACAGTCTTTTGATTATCTGCCTCGTATGATACTATTATACTGCATAACTATTTATTTGAAAAGCATGTAGGCAGTTTTCCAGAATATGAAAATAAATTGGAAAGGATAGGTGGGGGCAAATAAAAGTATTTGATGGTCAACACCTGTCAGTCATTTTGAGGTCTACATTTCAGCATTGTGTATTCATTAGGGATTTCCTTTGTTGCAGGTAATTAGACGTTCTGATGGCATCCAGCCATGGCTCAGTATATCTGCTCGTCTTGTTTCCTCCACAGGTAATAAAGGCTCACCATGTTTATCATCTGTAAAGATTGCTACTCTAAACGTCAGAATGCTATTCTAATATCATATGCATTGGATGCAAACAAAATTTAAAGGTTTTGATTATAAGAACAATTTTTAAAATATATTTGGTTATTTTAGGGGCTTGTTCAATCCAGTGTTTGATTCTCACTCCATTCAAGTGAAATTGTCACTGGTTTTGTCCATACAGAGACTGATGTATTCGTGATTCAAATATTCTGATAATTCTGCATTTAAAATACCTTCCTCTTGTATGTTTTTTTAGGACCTTTGGACCTTTCATCATAGAAACTCTAGCAGTCTGTTTGTCTTTTGAGACTGCATTGTCCTATATGGTTGCCTTTCCATGTTCTTTTTTAAGGTGATGTCAAGTAAAACCTCAATATATTTTATTTTTTCTTTCCTCTCCAGTATAACCTATTGGTTTTACTTGCAACAAGCATTTAGAACAGTCTCTTTTAACCGGCTTTAATGGTAGTTCTATATGGGTGTCAAGCTTGATGATGAAATGACTGTCTTTAATGGTAGCTCTGCATGGGTGTCAAGCTTGATGAAATGACTGTCTTTAATGGTAGCCCTGTATGGTGTCAAGCTTGATGAAATGACTGTCTTTAATGGTAGCTCTATATGGGTGTCAAGCTTGATGATGAAATGACTGTCTTTAATGGTAGCTCTGTATGGGTGTCAAGCTTGATGAAATGACTGACTTTAATGGTAGTCCTATATGGATGTCAAGCTTGATGAAAATGACCGACTTTAATGGCAGTTCTATATGGGTGTCAAGCTTGATGAAATGACTAACTTTGATGGTAGTCCTATATGGGTGTCAAGCTTGATGAAATGACTAATGGCAGTTCTATATGGGTGTCAAGCTTGACGAAATGACTGACTTTAATGGTAGTTCTATATGTGTGTAAAGCTTGATGAAATGACTGACTTTAATGGTAGTCCTATATGGGTGTCAAGCTTGATGAAAATGACCGACTTTAATGGCAGTTCTCTATGGGTGTCAAGCTTGATGAAATGACTGACTTTAATGGTAGTCCTATATGGGTGTCAAGCTTGATGAAATGACTAATGGCAGTTCTGTATGGGTGTCAAGCTTGATGAAAATGACCGACTTTAATGGTAGTCCTATATGGATGTCAAGCTTGATGAAAATGACCGACTTTAATGGCAGTTCTATATGGGTGTCAAGCTTGATGAAATGACTGACTTTAATGGTAGTCCTATATGGGTGTCAAGCTTGATGAAATGACTGACTTTAATGGTAGTCCTATATGGGTGTCAAGCTTGATGAAATGACTAATGGCAGTTCTGTATGGGTGTCAAGCTTGATGAAATGACTGACTTTAATGGTAGTCCTATATGGGTGTCAAGCTTGATGAAATGACTGACTTTAATGGTAGTCCTATATGTGTGTAAAGCTTGATGAAATGACTGACTTTAATGGTAGTCCTATATGGGTGTCAAGCTTGATGAAATGACTAATGGCAGTTCTGTATGGGTGTCAAGCTTGATGAAATGACTGACTTTAATGGTAGTCCTATATGGGTGTCAAGCTTGATGAAAATGACCGACTTTAATGGCAGTTCTATATGCGTGTCAAGCTTGATGAAATGACTAACTTTAATGGTAGTTCTATATGGGTGTCAGGCTTGATGAAATGACTGACTTTAATTGTAGTCCTATATGGGTGTCAAGCTTGATGAAATGACTAATGGCAGTTCTGTATGGGTGTCAAGCTTGATGAAATGACTAACTTTAATTGTAGTCCTATATGGGTGTCAAGCTTGATGAAATGACTAATGGCAGTTCTGTATGGGTGTCAAGCTTGATGAAATGACTAACTTTAATGGTAGTCCTATATGGGTGTCAAGCTTGATGAAATGACTAATGGTAGTTCTATATGTGTGTAAAGCTTGATGAAATGACTGATGGCAGTTCTATATGTGCATCAAGCTTGATGAAATGACTGATGGCAGTTCTATATGGGTGTCAAGCTTGATGAAATGACTAATGGCAGTTCTATATGGGTGTCAAGCTTGATGAAATGACAGACTTTAATGGTAGTTCTATATGTGCATCAAGCTTGATGAAATGACTGATGGCAGTTCTTTATGGGTGTCAAGCTTGATGAAACAGCTGACATTTCTGTAGACAAAATGATGAATAGTACAATTTGTGCTTCCTTTGGTGATAACAAACAGAAGGTATCAAAACTGCTGTTTGTGAACTTTTAGATGAAAATCAAATAACGATTTTTCATCTATAATGGGGATAGGTACAGACGGAGCATCTGCCATGTTGGGGTATCACAATGGTTTTAGGCTCAAACTGATGCTAGTTATGTTATATGATACCCATTGAATCTGGCTGCATCCCAAGATAGCATAGGTAAGAAGTGTGCAGTCTTTCTTAATTTTATTCTGGTCCTCACCTGGCTGTAGATTTTCCATCATATTCCATGAAAAACAATGGAAAACACTGGAAAATTATAGCATAGAAAATGCTGGAGTATTTGGACTAATATTCCAGCCTCTGTCCAGGGTAGGTTGGAAAACCCTGAACAGTTCTTGCATGGAAAACGCTGGACAATTCTAGCATGGAAAATGCTGGAGTATTTGGACTATTATTCCAGGCTATGTCCAGGGTAGGCTGGAAAACCCTGGACAATTCTAGCATGGAAAACGCTGGAAAATTCTAGCATGGAAAATGGCTGGAGTATTTCGACTAATATTCCAGCCTCTGTCCAAGGTAGGCTGGAAAACCCTGGACAGTTCTAGCATGGAAAATGCTGGAGTATTTGGACTATATTCCAGGCTATGTCCAGGGTAGGCTGGAAAACCCTGGACAATTCTAGCATGGAAAACGATGGAAAACCCTGGACAATTCTAGCATGGAAAATGCTGGAGCATTTGGACTAATATTCCAGTCTTTATCCAGGGTAGGCTGGAAAACCCTGGAAAACACTAAAATTTAGCTGAAAATTGTTGAAATATTTTATGAAAACGAGATTTTTAACAGTGATGCAACTTTTATTTGATGATAATTTCAAGAAGAACATGATCCAAATTACCCCAACCAACTCCTTGTATGGGCTGAGGTGTTTAGTAACTTTTGAACAAGGAAACAAAAATTAAAAACTATACTTGTCACTGGTAGCTTAATAGGTTGTGCACTAGTATTCAGTAGAAAACATGGCTTAAGTTGTCATAAATGTCGCTACACTTCTACTGGTGTGTCATAAAATCCAGATTACTGGTTCCTTACATCATCCGAGTTTCTAAAAATATGTTCTCTTACTCTAGTTATAGTTTGAATTTATTCTGAAGCAATCTTAACAACAAAATAACAGAAATTCACATTAATTTCTATCTCAGTTTTAATAAAAAAAATTAAAATATTTTTTTACAAGTGTTGTTTCATAGTTCATTCACCACATTTCTTATTTTTCTGTTGTCACCACTGGAGTCTGTGGAAGTGATGGTACTCTTGATGGTTTAACCAAATCGCAAAGCTTCTGCCTTGCCATCACCTCCCCAATGTTATACTTCTCCTTGATGATTTCTGAAATACAAATCATTGTAATAGAATCAAGCAAGATTTCAAATTTATTTCAATCCCATATATATATATATATATATATATATATATATATAGAGAGAGAGAGAGAGAGAGAGAGAGAGAGAGAGAGAGAGTTATGCCTGAAACATTTCATGCAATTACAGTACTTTTACAATCCCTGAGGTTGGTAATTGTAATGAGGCACTTGGCTTGAAGACTAATTTAAAAGCTTAAAAACCTGTGGTTTCCATCACAAATTAAACTGGCTACCTAACTGCTCCTGTGGCCTAAGTCTAAGTAATTAGAGTGCCTGTTGCGGGTGTGAGAGGTCACAGGTTTGAACCCTTAACCGAGTCATACCAAAGACTTATAAAAAAATGGTACTATTAGTTGCCTCGCTTGGTGCTCAGCATTAACCCTTTACCTCATGTAAACGGCTTTTGACGCCTCTACTCCATTCATGTGGAAGCGCCTTTTGACGCCTGCTGTAAACATCAGCCATTTTAAGCTGGTTTTCATAGCACCACCTTCGGGGAAAATCCCCTATTAGATACTACATTCATTTCTGTGAATGACAATTACATCAGATCACGTGGTCACTGTTTATGCCCTGGTCGATATCTGCTATTTAAAGTAACTTGGTCATAATCTCCACTCTCCAAAATGGAGGTCGCGGATTTCATTCAGTACTTACGAAGTTTTCACGATTAGAATCACAACTACGAAAGATTCAAAAACTTAGGTAAAGGCTCTGATATTGATGTAGGCAGCAATTAGTTTTTATAAATTATCATATTCAGATGACTTAGTGATGTAGATGCAGACGAAAAACTTGTAAATTTTGAGTATGAGAAATGGCAGCTATGATTGGTCATGTGGCCTCACTGACATGACGGTGAATGAGTCCTCTCAAGATTTTAAAGCACATAAAAAATTCTTCAGTGAAAAATAATTATGCAGCTATAACAATCAGACTTTAATCTTAAATTTTTCCACATAATAGATGTGTACCAAAAATGTAAAATGGTTACAATTGCTGTTAAATGTAACATACACTATATTGCTTAACAGTTAACAGGCAGGCCTATGCGTATGGAGTCGAATAGGTAACAGGTGCTCTATTTATAGCATGCTGCAGTTTGTAACTATGCACTATAAGGTAAACGGTTAAGAGGTTAGTGTTAGGACTGGTCAACCTGGTGTCAAGATAATGCGACTGGGTGGGAGACATGCTACATGTCTGTGGCATGATATCCCAGTGCTAGAGATCACTATAAATTGCCACACTGCAGACATCATAGCGATGTGACTAAATATTTGTTAAAGCTACGTTAAAACATCTGAATCACGCACACACAAACTGGCTACCATATACATGCGATTGTGATTATACCATTTAAACTGAAAGTAGATTTACATTGTCCATTTGAATATTGCCTGTCTACACTATAATGTTTCAAGTAGCAGTTGTGTATGTGTTTAATGTTCCAACCTTAGTTCATAAAAAATTTTTGTTACAATTTGGCATATATTTTGTCATAGGTTAACAAAGTTTAAAACGCATGGTTAATAATTTAAAATATACCATAAATTATTTGAATTCTGGACTGGTCTTGGAGAGGTGGCCTTGTGTGTACTTATTGTTGGCTCTTGCCCCAGTTAGCGTCTTGCAAATATATTCACCAGAGCTGTACAGCATTCTGAATATTTATTTAGCAGCTTTGTTAAAATCCAAAATTTTACATATTTCTGCCTCATGCTGGGTGTGAAAAAAAAATTTAATCCAAATTTTCACCATGATGATTCATATGCAATAAGTTTCTGATATATTTACATACACAACTGCAGGTTACAGCTAATGTTCTAGACATTTGAATTTGAAACAAATGTGGTATTACCTCTTGCTTGCTTGATTCAAATCAATGAAGCCGTCGCCATCAAGTTGTTTACATAACTGTGCCTTGCAGCTTTTTTCTGAAATTAAAGGACAAACTAAACAAGTATTTTTGGTGAGGAAAATTGATAATCATTTGCAGCAGTTTACAACTGTACATTCTTATTAATTATACAATAAGTTACTGTTAAATAATACTGAAATGGCTGAATATAAATTGGATAGACAGAAACAAGCCATAATCGGAATCGAAGATTAATTGGAAAAGAGATCTAACGGTATATTTCTGACAGTCTGAAATTAATTAAAACAAACATATTGCTACAAATAGTACAATGTCTGGAAAATAAAAACGAAAAGGTAAAAAATACAAATACCAGTCAGATCATTAATAATATCATGGGTGTATAAAATTTAAAGTGAAATTTACAATTTGGAAATGTATATTCGCAATGCCGGCTTGAACCAACTTTTAGAAAGACAGCCATGAGATGACTGGTCATTGTGCATTAGGGATAAGTAAAAAAAATATTGCCATTTATGTAAACAAAGCTTAAAACATAAGATACCTTTCAATATCCTTACAGGTTTGATGTTTAATTTATCAGTCTTCAAACAGCATTAAAAAAAAGAAATTGTTCCATAGGATATATTTTGTAATAGCTTTCCGTAAATTTATGTCACGCGAAGTCTTTCGCAGCTAAGGTACTTGGCGGCCATGCAAATAATTTTGCTACATTTGGACTCCGTAATGACTTACCTGCAATTTTTGCAATAATACACTCATGGTATCCCTTGAATCCACGACAAACTGCCATCACTTTCTCTCCCGTGCGATGTTCCTTCATTTCTTTTCGTGGCGAGTGAATATCAGCCATACAGATTATGCCTCGCTGAATGGGACGATCATTCACCCATATAACCAGGGATATTTCTGGTTCAGTGGTCATCTTAAAATCCTGGGATATTTTATATTGTACAATTTCAATGACACTCTAATCGAAAATTGCGCCCAAATTCTAGACCGGTTAGCCAAAGTCTTTTACAGTGCCAAATTTGGAAACAAAATTTACAGAAACGGTTTTTTGTTGTTTTTTCTTTTGTGTTTTTTTTTTTTGCAGAAAATTTTGTTCTAACGCATGAAATCGAAATATGCCGGCTTTTTCACTGTAGTAATTGGTTTTAAAAAAATAAGTTCATAATTTTATATCCCATCATAGTCAGCTTCATCAGCCATCATCATACGGAACAACCTTGGCTATTTCTGCATGACAAAAATGTGACTCTGATACATGAAGGCGAATGCTTGACAGAAAAATCGAACATTTTGTTCTCTTTTGATTTATGATTGTCTAAAGAGTTAATATGTATATATTGGATACCAATGCCGTGATCTGGATATGTTCGGGAACGATCGGTTTACAGTAAAGTGGTTTTAGATGACAAAGTTTATGACCAAGAGGCAATATCGTGTCGAGGTGTGGAACACAAATGGAAAGACAACACAGATTGGACACCCAAATATTATAGGTGAGTATGAAATAATCGGAGTCTCGACTTTATCTCATTTGCCCAAGTATAAACTGACTATATGATTAACCGCCAAACACTATATATGTATGACTGGTAATTAAATTGTAAGCAAGTATAGAAGCCCCTGTGATACAAGCATAGTCATTGGTGAGCACCGGCTTTTGGCACTAATTATTTAGCCCTGGTATTGGTATAAATTGACAAATGTGTTCGAAGCTGTGCAGTTGAAATTCATTATAAAATTGTAATACAAAATAGTTGTTAAAAGAATTGACTGATTTAATTTCAATAAATGTGAAAAGATATACAAGGTCAAAAACAAGTTTCCTCTTGCACCAGTTTTAAAATTAGAGTAGGTATTTTTGTTTTTCTATATATATATATATATATATATATAACTTTCAAAGCAACCTAATTGTGCAATTTTATTTTAACAGCCATAACCTTGTAATTGCCAGTCTTGGAAATATTAACTCCAGTGATACATGTAAGCCCAAACAGGGACTGCTCTGGTATTATGATAAAGTTGTGAATTTCTTGAGTATTTGTAGTGCAAAAAGGTTGTTTAGGTTACTGCTAAATTTTCAGACTGCTACATATATAAGTAAAATCATAACTTAAGTCCTGGAAAAAGAAATTTTGAAAAATTTCACATGAATCTTAGCAAGATTAAAATGTACACAAGTTTTACCATGAAGATGATTTTTGAACGATATGTTAATGTTTTAAACAGTCTGACTACAGTCTGTAAACGTTTTAATGCAGTTTGTGTATTACAGGTACTGGCGTTCAGGACAAAATATATAAGCAGTATGAAGTTAATTCCACAAAGTCCATTCCTAAAAGCACCATGTACTGGAGGAAGAGAAAACAAGGGTAATTCCAGGAGTAATAGAGAGTTTTTTTACATTTTAAATAATGTCTGCAGGTGTCTTCCACAACATTGTTTATTTGTGTGAAGATAAGCATTATTCTTTATACATTTGTTCTTACCTAGTACATTCACAGCTTAACATGGCTCATATCTTAAACACATTTTCATTACCATATCAATAATTTAAGGAATAAACAAATTTCACTATACAACACTAAGTGGAATTTTCAGAGTTCAACAAAATCTGAGTATATGGTGAAATCCTTCAGTATTTACAGACAGAATATTCAATGTATGTGTTTGAACAGAACATTCACTCTGTATGGGTTATCCAACACACCATACACAATATATGCACAATGTACACCATATACAACCAAATCAGCCAATTACAGAAATTCCAGGAAATATCTGATCAGTATTGATTCTTGCAGAACAAGATATAATAATTTATTGTCATGCATTGTCATTTAATCATACTTCAGTTTTTAATTATTTAAAATGTTAAGTATAATTTTTGCTTTCATTTTTCTTATAATGCCCTAAAACGTTATGAAACTTGAGTTGTGTTTCTGAAAACATCACATAAATTTATGAAGTGTATGTTGTATCACATGTACTTTGTATGATTGAGTATATTATTGTGTATCAATTACTTGTCATTTACATGCATTCATTGTGTATCATGTTTGCATTACCCATATTTAAATGATGCATGCATTAACAATGGATTTGTCAAACTAAACTACTGTAACAGTGTAATATTAACTGTACATATTCAATTCCCACAACAAAACAATAATGTTTGAATGTTAAGATTTTAATATGAATTTATACATGTTCACTAAAATTTGTATTTCTCATTCCAGCGTTGTTGATCTAGGTGAATCTAGTTCTGTTGGTCTTGGAAATTATGAAATTGGTGACTGTACATAATACTAACTCTTCAAATATAATGAGAATATCAACAGATGATCCAACTAGATATGGTGACAGTGACATGAGTTTTTCATCTCACTCAGAAGAAAGTATAGAGTTTTAATCAAGTTCAGACGATGAACAGTATCATCAGGTGAATGAAGCAACTCAGTCTTACCCATCCCATGTCACAGATCCCCCACTTCATGTCATAGCCCCATAACAAGATATATATTGTAGTGAAATCACAAAGTCTGAACATGTTATTGCCCTTGACGCTTTGCCAACAAGACATAATTTGTCAGATGCTAAATATGTGACTTTTTGGACTTAATTCAGTTGCATCTTCCTTCAGCAAACACAGGATTGACAATTGTCAAAGATTTGAAGGAAAAATGTGAATTCAGTAAGGAGTATCTCAAATACAATTTTTATTGTGAGATCTGCAAAAAATTGTACTCAGATAAAGAAGAAATGTGTGAAACTCAGGGGGCTGTACATGTGCACTAATAATTATGAGCAAACATCTCTCTGGAATGAAGTTGGCTCTGACAAGAAAGAAGACTTCCTTTCGTCATCAAAAATAGGATCGAGTGTCTTCGAGAACCTATTATTGTTGTTGAAATTGGAAATGCCATTTATGGTGCTGTTCTTCCCAATCATCATGAAAAGGACTAAAATGGTTCTCACCAATGCACAGCAGAATTTCATACTTATACACTGTAGTGTCAAGCTCATGTGGTGAACAGATTTGGACATATTTATGATTTTATATGCACCAGATATTTTCTGGTCAGGATTTAACTAATTTTTCAGGATATCTTTTCATACATGTATAGTTTGAGTTACGCAAACACTTTTGTAAAGTGATGTTCTTTTGATAATGAACATTTAATTACATATGTGGTACATACAATAAATGATGTACTACTTCAACACTTGTGGTTTGTCTTTTCAAAGCAGGGGTCAGGTGTGTGTATGTGTGTGTGTATGGTTTAGTTTGTTTTTTTGACTTGTGTCCTGTATTTCTCAGTATATATTTATCATAGGTTTGAAATAATAGTTTAGTTTCAAGTTCAAAAATCTGTGTTACAGCGCAGTTTAGTCATGATTGCTCTTTCTTTAGGTAATTAAAAATAATTATTAGTACCAATCTTGAAAATTGACTAAGTTCTTTTCCAGGGTTTTCCATGCTGAAATTTATCAAAAAAATTCTAAGTCTAAACTGTCCATGCTTTTCCAGGGTTTTCCATGCTGAAAAAAATTGACAGTCCAAAATGTCCATCATTTTCCAGTGTTTTCCATGCTGAAAAAAAATCAAAGTCCAAAATGTCCATCGTTTTCCAGGGTTTTCCATGCTGAAAAATTTCAAAGTCCAAAATGTCCAGCATTTTCCAGGCATGTCCAGCATTTTGCATGCACAATGTCCAGGGTTTCCATGCTAAATTCTGCAGAATATTTCATTTTTCCATCGTTTTCCAGGGTTTTCCATGTTTTTCCACCGTATTCCATCCTTTTCCAGAGTATACGATGGAAAAAGTACAGCCGGGCAACTAGGTTCTTTTTGACAGACAGCTAGGTTTATTATGACAGCTGTCACGTTTGCTCAGCCCCAGTTAGTAAGTTGTGTATAAACTAAGGTATTATTAAACAAGCCATGGTTTGATGTCTAAACATTACTTCAGGCTAGAGTTAATCTCTTATGCAAGGTTACCATGACCAGAGAAAAGACCCGGCATCTTGGATCGGCACAGGCGTTAGATCGAGCAACATCCCACCTATGTGTTACAGCTAAGTCCTAAGATCAGAGGAACCCATGAGGGAATGGGGAGTGTTCTAAATCTGTGCTCATGTGGACAGACAGCGAGAGGACATTGTCCGCTAAGTTTGATTGGATCAGGTCAAAGCGACAACCAATCAGAATTGTGATAACAATTTCAATCCGAATTATAACTTCTAACTAGCAAGAGAAAATTTTGTCTCGCCTAGGAAGATTGCTGAGCAATATAGGGTCACTCTGAGGAAGCCACTCGTAATTTGGCAGTTAAACTTAAGAGATTCTAAGGAAAGACAAAGTTTCATAAAGGAAGCTTTTGGGGGGACAGAACTTCGGTTCAGTTGAGTCCTGAGTCTCTAAGAGGGGAGATGGACGTGAGACTAACAGAGCAGTCTGAGTCGACAAGTCTGGTCGGTGGAAAGAGTTGAGGAGGAGGAGGGAAAGGAGTCGAGGAGGAGAAAATGTATAAAGAGGAGCATAGAGAAGTCAAGAAGGAGAAGGATTTTGGAGAAAGTCGGGAGGAAGAGGAAAAGGAATTGGAGGAATATGAGAAGAATACAAGGACAGATGGAAAGCTATCTCACACTGCTAATCAAATGATACAGTAGGTTATCACAGGGTCGAGCGGAAGGAGAATACTTGGGAAATTTTAAACATTTGACTATTGAATTGTCATTAAATTGTTATTCATTGAATTTCACTTTTTTGTATATTTATTCATTTAACCATCAGTGTTGCTGACTGGGAGCTCAGAGCTTTACATTTGCCTTTCACTAATTTAACTTCCAACCAAAATCGAGCCTGGGTGGGACTTCTATAATAATTGAAATAGTATATTGAGAGCACCCCACCCCAACCATTACACCTATCACAGTGACGTCATAACAACCCATCACACCACACAGACAGCTAGGTTCATTATGACAGACAGCTAGGTTCATTATGACAGATGGCTAGGTTCATTATGACATGGCTAGGTTCATTATGACAGATGCCTAGGTTCATCATGACAGATGCAGAGAATTGCAACAATTACTTCCTGAAAATATGCAGCAAGCACCAGATGGTACATCATTAAGATCTCTTTCGGTTTAAAGTGCTGTCAAAATGATTCTTTAATATTTTGAAGCTATTGTTCTGTCACTTGAAGACAATAAGAACAGGACTACTAGAACTACATGCATTTGGAAACTTGTTGCTACCTCGTGTCTTTTGTTGTTATTAACAACTCATTTTGTTGACACTCATACTGTTATTAGGATTTTAAGTTTAAAATTTCAGAAAGATAAAGCAAAATCTGTCCAAAATAAATGTGGATGCAACTGCAAATACTCTTGAAACAATGAGGTAGTGTTGCATACTGTCAGTGTAAAAAATGAGGTAGTGTTGCATAATGTCAGTGTAAACAATGTGGTAGAACTGGATACTGTCAGCGTAAACAAGGAGGTAGTGTTGCATACTGTCAGTGTAAAAAATGAGGTAGTGTTATACTGTCAGTTTAAGCAATCAGGTAGTGCTGTCATAGTGTAATGAAAGAGGTAGTTTTCTCATTCAGTGTAAACAATGAGGTAGTGCTGTCATAGTGTAATCAAAGAGGTAGTTCTCTCATACTGTCAGTGTAAACACTGAGGTAGTGCTGTCATAGTCAGTATAAACAATGAGTAATGTTGCATACTGTTAGTGTAAATAAATGAGGTAGTGTTGCATACTGTCAGTGTAAACAATGAGGTAGTGCTACCATAGTCAGTGTAAAGAATGAGGTAGTGCTGTCATAGTAAACAATGAGGTAGTGCTGCCATAGTCAGTGTAAACGATGAGGTAGTGCTTTAAGAGTGAGTGTAAACAGTGAGGTGGTGTTGCATACTGTCAGTGTAAACAATGAGGTAGTGTAGCATACTGTTAGTGTAAACAAATGAGGTAGTGTTGCATACTGTCAGTGTAGACAATGAGGTAGTGCTGCCATAGTGTAAACAATGAGGTAGTGCTGGCATAGTAAACAATGAGGTAGTGTTGCATACTGTCATTGTAAACAATGAGGTAGTGCTGGCATAGTGTAAACAATGAGGTAGTGCTATAATAGTGAGTATAAACAATGAGGTAGTGTTGCATACTGTCGTGTAAACAATGAGGTAGTGTAGCATACCATCAGCTCAAAGAATGAGGCAGTGCTGTCATAGTCAGTGTAAACAATGAGGTAGTGTTCTCATACTGTCAGTTTAAACAATTAGGCTGTTGTTGTTGTAGGTTTAACACCATTTTTCAGCACTTGATAGGCTATACATGGTGGCCAGTATTAATGGTGGAGGAAGAACCCAGGAAAACCCCAGAAAGAACCACCGACCCATGAGAAGATACTGGCAAGCTTTCTCACATATCCACATTGGCTGAATCCGAGACTCGAACCCACGTAGACAGAGGTGAGATGGCAGTGATCCATAACGGAGAGCGCTTTAGACCACTCTGCCACTCGTGGCCCCTAAACAGTGAGGTAGTGTTGCATACTGTAAGTGTAAACAGTGAGATAGTGTTGCATACTTTCAGCTTAAACAATGAGGTACTGCTGTCATAGTGTAAACAATGAGGTAGTGTTCTCATAGTGTGAACAGTGAGGTGCAACAAGTCCCTGTGGGGTAAATTGGCCCTATTGAAACAGATGTGACTATTTTTGTCCAAATTCCATTAGGGCAATCAATTCCAAAAATGGCCACCAACATGTTGATAGCAGTAGTAAACACAGAAAATTCCAGAAGACAAGATAAGAAAAAGATTGCCACATTCACAGCCAATAAGTAAAGAGAATACTATGCAATAACGTCATGGGTTTATTTGGACCAATCAGTCTCACATAAAGTGATATGTTAACATGCTGTCATAAAAAAAATATTAAACTACACACTATATGTAAAGCATACAGACTATGTGATATATATATATATATATATATATATATACACACACAAACACACACACACACTCTCTCGCACTTGTACGTGCAGTTTTCAAAAATAACAGGAAAACTTGTGCCAGAATTCATGTTCATCCTATTCTTTTTATATTGCATAACTTTTGAAAGCTTACATTGCCCTAAAAATCTCATTCTGTTTCAACTATGTGGTCCATCATAATGCTGCAAACTTTGTCATAACTTCTTTTTTAGGAGAAGATCGTATAGCCAGAGATATCCAGACAAGCTTTGCTGCACTTCCCCCAAGGACACCTGTTAATTCACTGTTGGAGTTAGAAAACAAAGAAAGTGTGTGTATGCTGATAGAAAACAACAAAATTGGAACTTGGACCTTGCAAAATAATTCTTCCGATAATAAAGGTAAAAGTCCCCGATGTAAGGGACATGAAATATCTGAAAGACAAGTGCATAATACATTTGTTCTTATTAGTTTCTTTCTATATTTCATCATGTTTTCTGAGATAAATAGTATTTGAAATCTTTAATGTATTTAACTTTTGTGGTAAAATCATCATATAATCCCATAACCTATTGCTGCATGGGATTGAAGATGGACAGAAATGGGTAAAACAAAATTACATTTTGTCTCCCAAAATTGGGTGTGCTTCCGATGCATGCCATTATATCAGCTGCTGTGGCTCAGTGGTAGCATGCCTGACTTGAGACCAAAAGGGTGTGTATTCAGATCGTGCCTTTAGACCTATCTGGGTCAGCATCTGTGATGTGTCCTTGACCAAGGCACTTTTCTCCAATGGTCTCTGTACTAAATAACTTAGTTGTGTTGCTGTGCCTTAAAGCATGAAACCAATCCAAACCAAAACTATCCTGAAACCATCTGCATATATATTTCATCATATTGGCTTGTTTTAATTGTGATATCTGTGACCACTTCTTAAGATGTGTATGTAGTAACAGGTTTAAACTGATGACAGCTGTCAATACACCTTCCTTTTGAACCAATCCCATACATTACCCTTTTTTTGCACACTCAATATTAGAGTATCGTAAAGTAGTTTTGAAGTTATGCCCCTCTTAATCATGACTACAATCTGCAGCAAGAGAGTGAGAAATAAAGTACTCAGTTGATGAATTTCCTCAAGATTTAGAACCGTGCAGATTTTGGATACATGCATGGCATAAAATTGATACTTGCTAAGATATTATGCATTTCTCTTTTGTGTCAGTACACTAGTATAGGCCTATGCCCATATAATACATTCCTCTTTTGTGTCAGTACACTAGTATTGGCCTATGCCCATATAATGCATTTCTCTTTTGTGTCAGTACACTAGTATTGGCCTATGCCCATATAATGCATTTCTCTTTTGTGTCAGTACACTAGTATTGGCCTATGCCCAAACAATGCATTTATCTTTTGTGTCAGTACACTAATATTGGCCTATGCCCATATAATGCATTTCTCTTTTGTGTCAGTACACTAGTATTGGCCCATGCCCATATAATGCATTTCTCTTTTGTGTTGTGTCAACACACTGGTATTGTACCATGGCCAAGGTTTGATCTTAAATCTCTTTTAATTATAAATTTGTTTGTGTGTGAATTTTCATACGAATGTTTGTCTGTATTTGTCATGCAGTCAGTGATTGCTGTCTGCAGAGATGCTGCCAGGCTGTGGGATTGTGGGATTTTTGCCCAAAAAGGTCATTAATCTTGCAATTTCAGAAAATCAATTGTGGAAAGGTCATGTAGATTATTTGTGGTTCCTGCAATTTGTTGTACCCAAAATGCACTCTCTTTTTATTGTTTTGTTTTTATTAAAGACAAAAATACAAAATAATGGTTTATCAAATTAAGACATTGTCGTCCATCTTGCTAGTGATCTCAGTCACGCTGTACTAAGCTGGAATTAGTGTTCGAATACAAGCATCTGTATGACTGAGATCTGCTCTTTTTGCAGAAACTATTGAGTGGTTCCAATTATATTGTCTCCTGAGGGGTATAACCAACTGATCCATTTGATCATCCATAAAAGAATTGTATAGAGTGTAACAAGCAGAGAGTTTTATGAAACAGAAGCAACCAAATTTTTTTGTGGTATAATTGTCTGCTACGGTCAGTAGTCGGTACTATAGAACAAGAGGAAAGCTCTCCTGTTCTGACACGAACTGAAGATGCTGTACAAACCGATGACAAGGAAATAGTTGGTACCTTGTTCACAGCACATGCAGAGCTCTGCACCCCCTTATGATGCTTTTCAGTACTTTCAGGGATATTTTCAGTATTTTATGTCACCTTTCAGTATTCTTCACAAGTACACACCAATATTAATGCACAACATTACTGACCCATCTTTATTACATCTTATAATCAAACTGTCAATACAAACAATGATCCATGCTGCAAAAATGATGCAAAATATTTCATATTTACAATATTTGAAACATAACAGTAGAAAATAATTTATTAATGATCATCAGTGTTGAGCTTAGTGTTGAAGGTTACAGCAAAGCAGTGTCAAGTTCAGTGCTACATATATGAAAATTGTTTCTGAATTACTCTATTTTCTTTATAACAACCTAAGTTTGTTTTACCAATGTTTAAATCACTTTTTTGCAAGTGGCCTGCTCTTTTTCCTTTCTTTCAGTTACAATAATTATTTTCTCCAGCCTTAAAATTTGTCTCTTTTTAGTTCGAGGTTCGTCCCTTGTTATTAAGGTTCTAGGTGTTAAAATTATTAATGCTCAATTGTAATATCGAACGTAAAGATGGTTTTGACTGGGCTGTGGGAAAATATGAAAAATCTATACATTCATATCTAACAATTAATGAAATAAAAAGAAATAATTATCTCATCCAGAAACAGAACCATTTACTTAGAGACAAAAGTCAACGGCTTCATTCAGAGATGACATACAGGGATTAACACTATAAATAAAGTGTGTATCCTGGTCACACCAACTTGAATAGATGACAGCTTTGTGATTGGGATGTAATCACTTAACATCAGGGAGAAATACATCAAACATCACAAGACTTGAACACTATCAAACGAATCCCGCAAATGATTCTCTCTTGCAAGTTTAATAGACAATGACCTAATTCATCCCCGGTAATACGGATTAACTTTATAGACAAACAATAATGCGACCACTATATCAACTTTGGCACTACAAGTGCAATTCGTGACATGTACATTAGCCTGGTTTACGGACTGTAGCATCTATCACCAGTAGCAACAGTCCTTTTTTTTTTTAACATTTCTTTTATGTTTGTTTTTGATTAGAACAATCATTACTAATCAAGCAGTCATTGTAACCGTTGATTACATATAGGTCATTGGTATCTGTCTGTTCTCGCGAGACAGTTGTTGATAGGGATGACAGCAGCTAAGATAAGGCTGGGAAGCAGGCTAAGTGCAGGAATAATTAGTCTGGTTCCCTGCATTTGCTCACCCCTATAATCTACATATACTTTAGTCTGGTTTACAACAAAAACTAAAAAACATTATAGGCATAGCTAAACAAATTCAGACATTGGTAGCCAGCCTATTTTTTTATTTTTTAAAAAAATTTAGAATGGTGTGAGCAGTAATTTTTACTTGGATTAAATAAAGGTTGGTGGAGTTCATCCTCGTTTTTGTGATGCTGTCGTTCAGAGCAGTGTCTAAATGCATATTTTGCCAAGACATCACGGTTGCTGGTCGTGTTCAACAGTTGGTCACTCATAAAAAAGCTTTTATATAATAATAATCGAACCATGCATTAAGATTGTGGTCAACTACTCCAGTGGCCTAGTGGTTAGAGCATCTGCCTCGGATGCGGAAGGTCATGGGTTTGATCCCTGGCCCGAGTCATACCAAAGACTTACAAAAATGGTACTAACCGCTGCCTCGCTTGGTCTCAGCATTAAGAGGTAAGTGTTAGGACTGGTCGGCCTGGTGTCAGGATAATGTGACTGGGTGGGACATCATGCTACATGTCTGCGACATGATGCCCCAGTCCTAGACATCACTATAAACTGTCACACTGCAGACAGCGTAGCGATATGACTGAAAAATTGTGAAAGTGACGTTAAAAATCCAAATCACACACACACACAAACTTTTATGCTTCATTGTGCATCACCTAAATTAAACACTGAAAGAGAGAAGGAAACAAAATTATTCAGGTTGTAATTCGACACATAATCAATAGTATATGCAGTCACATGGGGTCTATTATGAAGTGTGATTGCAATATATGGTGTATATAAGGAGAAAATTAAGCAATCAGATTCATTCTGATTTTTTGAGTCATTCACACTTATCGTTTTACTGTTGTAAGTCTGCAGACTTGTTTTATGTTGTACTTTGATATTATTTTAGAGGAAAAACATTTGTCTGGACTGTTCAGTGGAAATAGAAAGTACTCATTATTTGGACTATAATATTATTCTGGAACTGTTATAAATTATCATAAGGAATTCTTGACAATGCCATCTCGACAACAACACAGTTCTTGAAAGACCAGTACATTTCCGGTATTGAAATTTATAAGGTACCTTTCAGTCATTTAGGACTTTCATAGACCTTTATAAAGACTAGTTTGGATTCATGTCATAATACTGTGAGTTCTTCTGACATTTTTCTTTTATAACTTTGATAATTAAATTGTTTGTTAAGTTTTATAAAACTTGCTGGTTTTGCTTCTTTTCTGTTACTTACATTTGTGACCATAATCATAACAAGGTATCTAAGGTATAAAATATGATGCATTTTACAAGTACCTTTATGCTTTAAAAAGAAACCACAAGCAGAGAAATTACTTTGTTAGACTGCTTGTATTGCTAAAATTTAAAAAGTGATGCAGAAATTGAGATGAAATTGAAAGTCTTATTACCCAAATATAAAATAGTAGTCATTCAATACTTTTCCAAGAACATGTTAGGATCATGCCATGTATATATATATATATTTGTATAGTATAGAATGGTCTTAGAATCAACTTATAGAATCAATACTTTTCCAAGAACATGTTAGGATCATGCCATGTATATATATATATATTTGTATAGTATAGAATGGTCTTAGAATCAACTTATAGAATCAATACTTTTCCAAGAACATGTTAGGATCATGCCATGTATATATATATATATATATTTGTATAGTATAGAATGGTCTTAGAATCAACTTATAGAATCAATACTTTTCCAAGAACATGTTAGGATCATGCCATGTATATATATATATATATATATTTGTATAGTATAGAATGGTTTTAGAATCAACTTATAGAATCAACTTCAATCAGATCTTTCTAACTGGATTTCCATTTGCCTTGGGTGTAAAGATAATTTTTCGGGGGTTTGGAGGATGGTTTGGTTATGCCTCCACTATAATATTAACAATAATAATAATAATAATAATAACAATAATAATAACAACTCTCTTTCTATTTTAGCTGTGGTGTCTCTTGACTGTACCATAACAATAGGAAAGGATGGAGGGCTAGCATTTGTTGCAACAATTAAAAAGGATGAAAATGGATATATCTTTGTGGACTCAAACAATTCTGTTTGCTTGAATGTAAGTTTAGAAAATATAAGAGATAAAAGAATAAGCATTGCTCCAATTTCAGACCTGAACCACAGACAATAGATAGGAAACTGCAGGGTTTCTAGCAATGGCAGGGCTAGGGGTAGACACCATGACCTCCAGCCAAAGCCTATAGTCGATGGCCTACGGTAGGAGTTAAACAGGAGAAGTTGTTGTAAGCACTTGGGTTTTAGAAAATTTTAGGAATGTGTTGCAGCAAATCGATGCATTTCCCTTACATGACATGGTGTTACTTCATGATATCATGAGATTTTATTATAGGTGTTGCCTACAGAGTTTATTACAGGTGTTGCATGCAGCAAAAGTATGGTGCTGCTAAATAAAACAGTACTTGTGTGATAATAACAACCTACTTGTACTTATGTGATATTAATAACCTACTTGTAATTAATGTGATAATAGTAACCTACTTGAAGTTATGTTATAATAATAACCTACTTATGTGATGTGATAATAATAACCTACTGGTAGTTATGTGATAATAATAACCTTCTTGAAGTTATGTGATAATAATAACCTACTTGCAGTTATGTGATAATAATAGCCTACTTGTACTTATTTGTTAATAATAACCTTCTTGAAGTTATGTGATAATAATAACCTACTTGTAGTTATGTGATAATAATAACCTACTTGCAGTTATGTGATAATAATAACCTACTTGTAGTTATGTGATAATAATAACCTTCTTGAAGTTATGTGATAATAATAACCTACTTGTAGTTATGTGATAATAATAACCTACTTGCAGTTATGTGATAATAGTAACCTACTTGCAGTTATGTGATAATAATAACCTACTTGAAGTTATGTGAAAATAATAACCTACGTGAAGTTATGTGATAATAATAACCTACTTGAAGTTATGTGATAATAATAACCTACTTGCACTTACGTGATAATAACCTACTTGTACTTATGTGATAATGATAACCTACTTGCAGTTGTGTGATAATAATAACCTACTTGTAGTTATGTGATAATAATAACCTACTTGTAGTTACGTGATAATAACCTACTTGTACTTGTCTGAAAATAATAACCTACTTGAAGTTATGTGATAATAATAACCTACTTGCACTTATGTGATAATAACCTACCTGTAAATAACCTACTTGTAGTTACGTGATAATAACCTACTTGTACTTGTCTGAAAATAATAACCTACTTGAAGTTATGTGATAATAATAACCTACTTGCACTTATGTGATAATGATAACCTACTTGTAGTTATGTGATAATAATAACCTACTTGTAGTTACGTGATAATAATAACCTACTTGTAGTTACGTGATAATAACCTACTTGTACTTGTGTGATAATAACAATCTACTTGTATTTGTGTGATAATAATAACCCACTTGCAGTTGTGTGATAATAATAACATACTTGCAGTTATGTGATGATAATAATCTACTTGTACTTATGATAATAATAATAACCTACTTGTACTTATGTGATGATAATAGCCTACTTGTACTTATTTGTTAATAATAGCCTACTTGTACTTATTTGTTAATAATAACCTTCTTGAAGTTATGTGATAATAATAACCTACTTGAAGTTATGTTATAATAATAACCTACTTATGTGATGTGATAATAATAACCTACTGGTAGTTATGTGATAATAACCTACTTGTAGTTATGTGATAATAATAACCTACCTGTACTTATGTGATAATAACCTACCTGTACTTATGTGATGATAATCTACTTGTAGTTATGTGATAATAACCTACTTGAAGTTATGTTATAATAATAACCTACTTATGTGATGTGATAATAATAACCTACTGGTAGTTATGTGATAATAACCTACTTGTAGTTATGTGATAATAATAACCTACCTGTACTTATGTGATAATAACCTACCTGTACTTATGTGATAATAACCTACTTGTAGTTATGTGATAATAACCTACTTGCAGTTATGTGATAATAATAACCTACTTGTAATTATGTGAAAATAATAACCTACTTATAGTTATGTGATAATAATAACCTACTTGAAGTTATGTGATGATAATAGCCTACTTGCAGTTATGTGATGATAATAGCCTACGTATACTTATGTGATAATAATAACCTACTTGCAGTTATGTGATAATAGTAACCTACTTGCAGTTATGTGATAATAATAACCTACTTGAAGTTATGTGAAAATAATAACCTACTTGAAGTTATGTGATAATAATAACCTACTTGAAGTTATGTGATAATAATAACCTACTTGCACTTACGTGATAATAACCTACTTGTACTTATGTGATAATAATAACCTACTTGTAGTTACGTGATAATAACCTACTTGTACTTGTCTGAAAATAATAACCTACTTGAAGTTATGTGATAATAATAACCTACTTGCACTTATGTGATAATGATAACCTACTTGCACTTATGTGATAATGATAACCTACTTGTAGTTATGTGATAATAATAACCTACTTGTAGTTACGTGATAATAATAACCTACTTGTAGTTACGTGATAATAACCTACTTGTACTTGTGTGATAATAACAATCTACTTGTATTTGTGTGATAATAATAACCCACTTGCAGTTGTGTGATAATAATAACATACTTGCAGTTATGTGATGATAATAATCTACTTGTACTTATGATAATAATAATAACCTACTTGTACTTATGTGATGATAATAGCCTACTTGTACTTATTTGTTAATAATAGCCTACTTGTACTTATTTGTTAATAATAACCTTCTTGAAGTTATGTGATAATAATAACCTACTTGTAGTTATGTGATAATAATAACCTACTTGCAGTTATGTGATAATAATAACCTACTTGTAATGTGATAATAATAACCTACTTGCAGTTATGTGATAATAATAACCTACTTGTAGTTATGTGATAATAATAACCTACTTGCAGTTATGTGATAATAATAACCTACTTGCAGTTATGTGATAATAATAACCTACTTGCAGTTATGTGATAATAATAACCTACTTGCAGTTGACTGTCAAAGGACCAGTATATTCTGTCCATCATAAGCAAGCATCTGCTGTTTCCAACCTTTACAAACTGCTATCTTACAGGAAATGAAAGTTATTGAATGCATGATATAGATGTTATTTTGGCAGAAATGTAAGATTCTTTTGATATAGATGTTATTTTGGCAGAAATGTAAGATTCTATTGATATAGATGTTATTTTGGCAGAAATGTAAGATTCTTTTGATATAGATGTTATTTTGGCAGAAATGTAAGATTCTTTTGATATAGATGTTATTTTGGCAGAAGTGTAAGATTCTTTTGATATAGATGTTATTTTGGCAGAAATGTAAGATTCTTTTGATATAGATGTTATTTTGGCAGAAATGTAAGATTCTTTTGATATAGATGTTATTTTGGCATGTAAGATTCTTTTGATATAGATGTTATTTTGGCAGAAGTGTAAGATTCTATTGATATAGATGTTATTTTGGCAGAAATGTAAGATTCTTTTGATATAGATGTTATTTTGGCAGAAATGTAAGATTCTATTGATATAGATGTTATTTTGGCAGAAATGTAAGATTCTATTGATATAGATGTTATTTTGGCAGAAATGTATGATTCTTTTGATATAGATGTTATTTTGGCAGAAATGTAAGATTCTTTTGATATAGATGTTATTTTGGCAGAAATGTAAGATTCTTTTGATATAGATGTTATTTGGCAGAAATGTAAGATTCTTTTGATATAGATGTTATTTTGGCAGAAATGTAAGATTCTTTTGATATAGATGTTATTTTGGCAGAAATGTAAGATTCTTTTGATATAGATGTTATTTGGCAGAAATGTAAGATTCTTTTGATATAGATGTTATTTTGGCAGAAATGTAAGATTCTTTTGAATATAGATGTTATTTTGGCAGAAATGTAAGATTCTTTTGATATAGATGTTATTTGGCAGAAATGTATGATTCTTTTGATATAGATGTTATTTTGGCAGAAGTGTAAGATTCTTTTGATATAGATGTTATTTTGGCAGAAGTGTAAGATTCTTTTGATATAGATGTTATTTTGGCAGAAATGTAAGATTCTTTTGATATAGATGTTATTTTGGCAGAAATGTAAGATTCTTTTGATATAGATGTTATTTTGGCAGAAGTGTAAGATTCTTTTGATATAGATGTTATTTTGGCAGAAGTGTAAGATTCTATTGATATAGATGTTATTTTGGCAGAAATGTAAGATTCTTTTGATATAGATGTTATTTTGGCAGAAATGTAAGATTCTTTTGATATAGATGTTATTTTGGCAGAAATGTAAGATTCTTTTGATATAGATGTTATTTTGGCAGAAATGTAAGATTCTTTTGATATAGATGTTATTTTGGCAGAAATGTAAGATTCTTTTGATATAGATGTTATTTTGGCAGAAATGTAAGATTCTTTTGATATAGATGTTATTTTGGCAGAAATGTAAGATTCTTTTGATATAGATGTTATTTTGGCAGAAATGTAAGATTCTTTTGATATAGATGTTATTTTGGCAGAAATGTAAGATTCTTTTGATATAGATGTTATTTTGGCAGAAATGTAAGATTCTTTTGATATAGATGTTATTTTGGCAGAAATGTAAGATTCTTTTGATATAGATGTTATTTTGGCAGAAATGTAAGATTCTTTTGATATAGATGTTATTTTGGCAGAAATGTAAGATTCTTTTGATATAGATGTTATTTTGGCAGAAATGTAAGATTCTTTTGATATAGATGTTATTTTGGCAGAAATGTAAGATTCTTTTGATATAGATGTTATTTTGGCAGAAATGTAAGATTCTTTTGATATAGATGTTATTTTGGCAGAAATGTAAGATTCTTTTGATATAGATGTTATTTTGGCAGAAATGTAAGATTCTTTTGATATAGATGTTATTTGGCAGAAATGTATGATTCTTTTGATATAGATGTTATTTTGGCAGAAATGTAAGATTCTTTTGATATAGATGTTATTTTGGCAGAAATGTAAGATTCTTTTGATATAGATGTTATTTTGGCAGAAATGTAAGATTCTATTGATATAGATGTTATTTTGGCAGAAATGTAAGATTCTTTTGATATAGATGTTATTTTGGCAGAAATGTAAGATTCTTTTGATATAGATGTTATTTTGGCAGAAATGTATGATTCTTTTGATATAGATGTTATTTTGGCAGAAATGTAAGATTCTATTGATATAGATGTTATTTTGGCAGAAATGTAAGATTCTTTTGATATAGATGTTATTTGGCAGAAATGTAAGATTCTATTGATATAGATGTTATTTGGCAGAAATGTAAGATTCTTTTGATATAGATGTTATTTGGCAGAAATGTAAGATTCTTTTGATATAGATGTTATTTGGCAGAAATGTAAGATTCTATTGATATAGATGTTATTTGGCAGAAATGTAAGATTCTTTTGATATAGATGTTATTTGGCAGAAATGTAAGATTCTTTTGATATAGATGTTATTTGGCAGAAATGTAAGATTCTTTTGATATAGATGTTATTTGGCAGAAATGTAAGATTCTTTTGATATAGATGTTATTTTGGCAGAAATGTATGATTCTTTTGATATAGATGTTATTTTGGCAGAAATGTAAGATTCTATTGATATAGATGTTATTTGGTACAACTGCTGAATTATATGTTGAAAAATGACTTGAAATACATTAAGAATTCTCAGTTACAATACATTTTATGACATGACATGGTGACAATTTGTGACTTCATATGGTTTTATACATGTTACATATAGAAATATTATGATATGGTAATATTAACCTAAATAATGAAGTAGTTATATCATAAATTATTGATATAATACTAAAAAATATGTATGTTGTGGACCTGGTGTCTGTTTTCCTTTTTTTTTTTTGTAGTAATGGGTTGATGACTATCCCTATCCATTGTTTTTTTGTGTATGGATGTTATATGTTTGTATGTCTGTGTGTGTGTGTGAAAATGATGGTTGTGCCATGAGGCATTTGAATCAGTGCGATCTTTATACATGTCATTTTCCAATGATTATATTTCCTAATTGTTTATTTTAGGGAGAAAAGGGATGCGAGTTCATTTACATGGCCATTGGAGAGAAAAAGATGTTTAAACACCAAGGTATGTTTAAATATTTAATTTTTTATAAGAAAAAACATGATTTAATAGGATGGATTTGGCACAAGTTGACATAACAAACCGTTTCTATTATCTTGGAAATATGCAATAAACGAAAAATTTTATATGGTACCATATCTGTGATTACCTGTATAAGTTTTATATGGAATAATACGGTACCCTATCATTGATTATAACCTGTATAAGTTTTATATGGAATAATACGGTACCCTATCATTGATTACCTGTATAAGTTTTATATGGAATAATACGGTACCCTATCTGTGATTACCTGTATAAGTTTTATATGGAATAATACGGTACCCTATCTGTGATTACCTGTATAAGTTTTATATGGAATAATACGGTACCCTATCTGTGATTACCTGTATAAGTTTTATATGGAATAATACGGTACCCTATCTGTGATTACCTGTATAAGTTTTATATGGAATAATACGGTACCCTATCTGTGATTACCTGTATAAGTTTTATATGGAATAATACGGTACCCTATCAGTGATTACCTGTATAAGTTTTATATGGAATAATACGGTACCCTATCAGTGATTACCTGTATAAGTTTTATATGGAATAATACGGTACCCTATCAGTGATTACCTGTATAAGTTTTATATGGAATAATACGGTACCATATCTGTGATTACCTGTATAAGTTTTATATGGAATAATACGGTACCCTATCAGTGATGTCATACATAATTTTTATATGTAAAATTATCACCTAAGCACTTACAGTTTATACCACTTTGTGTATACCTTAATGAATTCATTTGATCATGTTCATTGATGCAAGAAGAAAGTATTTACTTCAACCATTCATGTTGATCCCACATTAAGCCCCCAAATTTATGTTTTCTTGTAATGCCAGATGAAGTGTGGTTGGTGTAGGTAGGATTCCTCCAGTTATGGAAAATCTTGGAATAAAATGCTGCCAAGGAAAGTCATGAAATAACTGTGGAAAATTACTAAAATTTACAATGTTGTTTTACTTGCTTGACAGTCTGTTGAGTTAAGGTGGGTTGATCCGATGGCATTGTGGGGAAGGAGGTCAACTGGAAAAAAAAGCTAATTGTGTGGTTAACTGTCTTACAATATTGATCAATATTAGCATTATGTCCAGTGTATTGATCCAATTTTCAGGCCTTATAGTTGTAAACATTAAAGAATTTAGTCATGAAATATCAGACATTTTTCATGGAAAAAAATAGATTACTGTAGGAACTGTGTTGCAAAAGATTATATTTATGCACCTTCCCTTGCATTTCAATTGCATATGATTCTTTTAAGCAACCTATTTCATCCCTAATGCATTAATTTAGCAGATGATTATATTTAAATACCCTATTTCATTCCTGATGCATCACTGTAACAGATGATCTATTAAATACCCTGTTGCGTTCCTAATGCATCACTATTGCAAATGATTCTATTTAAACACCCTATTGCAGATGGTTGACTATAGCAGATCTATTTAAATACCTTATTTCATATTTCATTCCTAATGCATCACTATAACAGATATATTTAAACACCATATTGCATTCCTAATGCATTACTATAACAGGTGATTTTGTTTTTGAATACCCTGTTACATTCTTAATGCATTACTATGGCAGAAATGAAAATGGCAATGACAGTAATTTAATATGAATGCCAAAGTGGCTGCTTTGAATCTGTTGTTAATGCTGAGAAATATGATTTCTATACTATGGTTTTATTTGGAATCGCTTGAATTTCTTTTTGAACTCAAGTTTACCAAGAGACAAAGAGAAATATCCCAAACAACAAAAATGGGACAAGAAGTCAAAGGTTAAGGGCAAGGATTAATTTTTACCTGGACAAAATATTTTTCATTGAAAGTTACATAATATTTATATTTTGCAGAAAGTGGCATGTATCTTGGATATCGGGATTCAAATGTATGCCTGAAAAAGTACGAGTACAAGTTTGTGAGGAATCCACCAAAGAATTATGACGGCCTCAGATAAATCATTGTCTAGCTAGCCATCAGTACCCAATTTATGTGAGGAACAAAGCATTTGACATCTGTTGAAAACCTGTACAGGATATCTGTGCTACTACACTCACTGATATCAGAAATTTGTGTTCATGTCAGTTAACAGCTAAGACTATTTGTTACCAGTCTTGTGGTGTTTGAAAGGGAAGGAAACCTTGAGTGGACATTTAAATTATGTGTGCTATCTGTTGACAGCAGTATTATCACTGGATCTGTCACTTTGCATAAAAAGTGGGATTTCTGTTGACAACAGCATTATCACTTGATCTGTCACTTACCATAGAATGTAGGACTTATGTTGACAGCAGTATTATTAATTGATCTGTCACTTTCCATAGAAAGTGGGATTACTTTGTGTAAAGCTTTATTATTGCAAGTCTATAGGATGTTAAAGGCAGTGCTCAAAAATTAACATTCTTGGACATAGAGACTTGGATTTATATTGAAATTTTAAATAAGGATATATTCTTGGATTGTGTTATTGTGATTCAACAAAAGCCTGCTGGCACATGACACAGGCCACCAAAGGCACATCAGCACTTTTTGCATTGGAATTATTTTAGAATACCACCAAAGTTTGTTCAGAACTTTAATCATTAGGACTTGTGTTCAAAATTCTAGAACTATTTGATATTTGTTTTTGCAATACCATATGTTATTTTTGCATTTTCACTTTGTATTCTTGGGAAGTAAATTATTTGTTGAATTGTACAAAACTTTGTTGGTTCTCACTCTCTTCTGTTAGTTTAGAGTTGTAATAATAGAGGTTCTGTGCTAGTTTACTGTTAGACAGCAGACTGCCCTCTGTTCTCTGCATTCACATGAGAGGTGTGTTGAATGTATAAATTCTTGGATTTGCATATAGACTGTTGAGTCTCCAAATCTGTATATAGAGATTGTCAAATTTCCACAAAGCCTTGAATTTCGTATAGGGATTGTCAAGTTTTGACATAGCCTACCTTGTATATTGCCACCAGGATACATGGTAACATAGTTATTGTAACAAAACATGTCATGATTGAATATTTATGATGTCTGGCATCTTGAAATATACTTCTACGATAACAATATGAAATAGACTCTTTTGATAACAATATGAAATAGACTTCTATGATAACAATACGAAATAGACTTCTGTGATAACAATACGACAGACTTCTTTGATAACAATATGAAATAGACTTCTATGATAACAATATGACTTCTATGATAACAGTATGAAATAGACTTCTATGATAACAATATGAAATAGACTGCTATGATAACAATATGACATAGACTATGATAACAATATGACAGACTTCTTTGATAACAATGACAGACTTCTATGATAACAATATGACAGACTTCTTTGATAACAATATGACACAGACTTTCTATGGTAATAGGTTTGCATTGCAGCATGGAATCCACGAAGGCCATCAAAAGAATAGATCACCATGCATAATGATTTAAACGTGTATCTTGTTTTGTTGTTGCTGTTACCAAGATCATGTTTGACTTTAAAATTTGTCATAATTCCAACATTTTGGTAACCTTGGTTATGGTGTGATGTCATTGGTGTGACCTAGTTAATTTTGAGATTTTGTCATAAGTTCAATAGAAGCAAGATGGCACACACAGGTTGGTGCCAAATTTATGCTGTGGGTTATATAAAGAAGCAGATGGTAAATAGTATTGTCACCATCAATACGGTATTTGGCCTTTATTTGTGTGTAAATGAAACTGTGTTCCAGTCTGAGTACTTTTTGCCATGGCAGACATCATGCGCTGGAGCACCAAATACACGTCTTCTGCAGAAAAACTCTATGCTAGTGTCAGAATTTTATTTTTGATTGAGCCCTGGATAGTAAAGTTAAGGACAAACAGCGCATTGGCAATATTGAATTTTTGGCAACTTGAATGACTATGATAACCTTGAAAGTAATTTTGGAGTGTATCATTTGTCTTCTGTCTGCTTCACATTGTTGGCCTTTCTTTTAACATTATCCAAGCTGTATGTATATTTCCATGTCATAAAGAGAAAAATAGAGAGTTGGGATTTTTATGGACATTTTGAAAATTGATACCGAGTAATGTTACCAGTAAACCCAGGTGCAGTATTCCAAATTTACTGTCAGAATGACTAGTTTTTAGAGTCTATTACTCCTAATTTACTGTTCGATTGACTATTTTTAAGGGTCCAGTGCTCCTAGTTTACAGTTAGAATGACTAGATTTAAGGATCCAGTCTCCAAATTTAATGTTGGAATAACTGGTTTTAAGGGACCAGTGCTCCTAATTTACCATTAGAACAACTATATTTAAGGTTCGAGTAGTCACAATTTACCATTATAATGACTAGTTTTAAGGGTCCAATGCTCCAAATTTACTGTTAGAATGACTAGTTTTGATGGTCCAGTACTCATAATTTACTGTTAGAATGACTAGTTTTGATGGTCCAGTACTCATAATTTACTGTTAGAATGACTAGTTTTGATGGTCCAGTACTCATAATTTACTGTTAGAATGACTAGTTTTGATGGTCCAGTACTCATAATTTACTGTTAGAATGACTAGTTTTGATGGTCCAGTACTCATAATTTACTGTTAGAATAGTTTTAAAGGTGCAGTATTCCCAATTTGCCAAACATTTTTTAAATTGTTACATCTTGAAAGCAGAGATCATTTGAAATCAAGTGATATAATCTGACGTAAATGTTTTGAAATATTCCACAAATTGAAAATGTAAGCTATAAATTATTTTTTGTAAGGAGCAAGATCAGATCTATAGTACAATAGATAATGGCATATCCAGTTTGCATAAAGGGAAATAACTTGTAAAAATATTGATTGGTAACAATCCTGTAAATATTTGCTTGTTTTTGACTGGTTCTCCTGTCACTTGAAGGCATAAAACCTGTTTCAGGGATTTACAAATCCTCTTATCTTATGCCCAAGATGAGTTCATACTTGGCTTGGGCAAGCTCATGTTTGCAAGGTGATTGCTAGTAGGCAAGTCCAGCAAATTGATAGAGCTCATTTTCACTTCAGATTGCTTTATAGTCTGCAAGTTTTGTACTTTGTAATCTTGCCTCAATACATATAGTAACACCTTTATTTATTTCGCATTCTTCAGTTACATAACTGTGTACAATTTCTTTCATTTATTGATCCCTTTATTTAATGCCATGACCTCTCTGGTGGCCTACTGGTTAGAGCGCCCACCTCGGATGCATGCGGGTGTCGTTTCGAACCCCGGCCAAGTCATACCAAAGACTTACAAAAAATGGTACTAACAGCTGCCTTGCTTGGCACTCAGCATTGAGAGGTTAGTGTTAGGACTGGTTGGCCTGGTGTCAGGATAATGTGACTGGGTGGGACATCATGCTACATGTCTGCGGCATGATGCCCCAGAGCTTGACATCATTATAAACTGTCATACTGTAGACATCATAGTGATATGACTGAAAAATTGTTAAAGCTACTTTAAAAATCAAAATCACACAAACACACACACACTACAAGTAAACAAGATGTGAAGCATGTCTGTGGCATGATGCCCCAGTGCTAGACATCACTATAAACTGTCACACTGCAGACATCGTAGCAATCCTAGTAAATCTTGTTCAGTTGAAACACTGCCGAGTTAGATGGTAAGAAGCCAGAAACAGAGTATGATAAATTGCAATCAAATGAAACACTTGAGTTGGATGGTAAAAAGATAGACACAGAGTATGGTAACTCTCAGTAAATTCAATCACTGTAGATCAGGTAAGAAGATAGACACAGCATATGGTAATTCATAATCAAATGAAACATGAGTTAATTGGTAAGAGGATAGACACAGAATATGGTAAATCTCAGTCACTTGAAATGCTAGAGTTAGATGGTAAGAACATAGACGAAGTATGGTAAATCTCGGTCAGTTGAAACACTGTAGAGTTAGATGGTAAGAAGATAGACACATTGTATGGTAAATCTCGGTCAATTGAAACACTCGAGAGTTAGATGGTAAGTAGCCAAACTGATAATTATAAAGAAAGATTATCTGCATGAAAAATGTTATAAACATTTCAGAGCCTTTCAAAAGTTTCAGCTTATGAGTGAAATAGGCCTGAACCAGGCTTTTATCACCTTTTCTAAAAGTGGAACATTCAATAATTTCCGTGATCTAGGTTTTCTTATCCTTAGTTCATTAGATCTATTGAAAAAGCATGCCAAGTTGCACATGACTGTGTTTTAAGAGTTTGTGTACAAAAGGCACTATATATGAAGAAGAGAATGACAAAGGGAGAGATAGGACAAATTCAGAATCAAATACAAGATTACATGTGCTCATCTTTACAAAATATCCCTCTTTTCTCTCTCTCCAAAATATTCCACTTTTTTCTTTCTCCAAAATATCTCACTTGTTTTTCTCTCTCCAAAATATGCCACTTTTTCACTCTATCCAAAATGTCCCAAATTCTCCCTCTATTTTTGTTTTTCCTGTTTTGTCAATTTTATGTCTAGCAAAAAACCACAAGAATGAAACTACATGTGTATTTAATTTGCTTCTTGTTAATAGTTTTGTCATTAACATTATATGACTACATCATGCTTTCATGTCAGTATTAAATTATGATTACATCATGCAGTATTAATTTATATGATCACATATTTTCATGTCCATAAAAAATTGTATGATTACTTCATACTTCTGTGTCAGTATAAAATTTTGTTTACATCATGCTATCATGTCAGTATTAAGTTCACATCATGCTTCTATGTCAATATAAAATTTTGATTACATCATGCTATCATGTCAGTATTAAGTTCACATGCTTCTATGTCAAGATAAAATTTTGATTACATCATGCTATCATGTCAGTATTAAGTTCACATGCTTCTATGTCAATATAAAATTTTGATTACATCATGCTATCATGTCAGTATTAAGTTCACATCATGCTTCTATGTCAATATAAAATTTTGATTACATCATGCTATCATGTCAGTATTAAGTTCACATCATGCTTCTATGTCAATATAAAATTTTGATTACATCATGTTTTTGTGTCAGTATTTTATGTTTACACCATGCTTTCATGTCAGTATAAAATTTGCTTACATCATGCAATAGGTGTCACAATAAAATTTTTATGATTACATAATTAAACAATCTTAAGTACTTTATTTCTCTTCGGGACACTGACATTTCTCATCTCTCTCTTTAGTACTCAACCCTGTCTTTGTATAGAATTAGTTCCCAGTTGGACACATTTTCACAGAAAATGGTATTATACTTGAAGAGCCACCAACGTAGTTATCTTTGTCAATCATGTAAAACATCTGACAACATTAGCCCTTCTTTCACGTCTAATTCATTCTGTAATGTCAGACATCATAACCAGAGTGGATGCTACTCGACAGTTAATTCTTAGGGGTTTTATCGAGACCCTAATGGGGAATTCCTTGTAATAAAAATAATAATAATTATAACAATTTATTGAATGAGGGTAATTCATTTTGAATGCAAATTATGTCTCTCTTGAGGCCCACAACTAATCAGTTTGTCTCGAGTGACCTTTTGCTTGTATGGTATAAGAAGGTCCATGACTTTTGCTGGATTGCAGTTTACACATTTCGAAGCAGGTTATCCCTGATAAACATTTATTGGTCTCTTGTTTATGTCAGAAATATCAGATAATGTAGGGTAGATTGAAATGAGTCATTAGTTTCCAGGTTCCACTTCTGAGCCCTTTTTATGTCCCTGCCATAGCATGAAGCATGGCCTGTTATGATGTCTGTCTATCCATCTGTCTATCTATATTTTCATCTGTCCACATCAATATTTTTGTTCCTACACAATAAATAACTTTAGTTCTAAAGCGGCTACCATTTTAAAAAAATTCTAAGTAGCTTGCATTTGAGGCAAGCAATAAATGTATCAATTTCTGGCTCAAAAGCAGTCAGGTGAAGGTCATTGACTGGAATAAGGAAAACTATATCACACATTAACTTGTAAACCAGATACCTTCACCAAATTTCTAAAGTGACTTGCATTGAGAGATGAAGTACGCAGCAGCAGGGAAGTTCTACAGACCAGACTCCCAGACCAAAATAAACCTTTCTACGAGAACTTTCTCCGTAGAAGCCTCAGATTTCAAAAATAAGCCTTCCCACGAAAAATAATTTGCGTAAATTCGTCACCGATTGCAATTTTTGTGTGCAAAAATCATTGATTTTGGACAGCAATTTTAGGGGGGGGGGGTAGGAGAAATTTATTCCATCGATGAAGTTTGCAAAGTTTGGCTGCAAATCCTAATTTTACCTCGCATTAAAACAATATAGTTGAAAATAATATGAGTCGGAAAGCTAGTAGAGTTGGAGAGCCTCATTCTGCCAGATTAGCGCGAGAAGAATTAGCGGCAGTAAAGAAACTTATCCCGGCAAAACAATTATTTAAGAAAAAAGTTCGTGATTACGAAGATTCTCAATATGGAATTACCGAGATATCGTCAAAGTTGTTGAGTCCAGTCACTGGAGCGATCGAACAGGTTGCATACGGCGACAAAAAGGAAGATAAGGAACTTAGGAAGAAGGGGCTTATTCCCATGACGAGAGACATTGAGCAACACACTTGATTATTACCGGAGCGAATAGTACAAACACAAACACGAGCACAAGCACAAGCACAAGCACGAGCACAAGCACAAGCACAAGCACAACAAGAACAAGCACAAGCACAAGCACGAGCGCAACGAGAACAAGAACAAGCGCTGCGAGAACAATTACAGAAAACACAAGCAGAATTGAGGATGAGTCAACTTATTGAAGAATTAGATGAAGATAAAAAATTACAACAAGAACAAGCGCAACAAGAAGATGAGAAGGAGCGATATATGGAGAAATTAAGGGAAGAACAACAAAGGAGACGGGCACAACGAGAACGAATAAAAGAGGAGGAAGAAGAACAAGCGCAAGAAGAAGAAGAACTAGAAGAAGAAGAAGAACTAGAAGAAATACCAAAGGAAGAAAAAAAAGAAAAGAAGGAAAAAAGAACCGATCCTGTTGCAAATATAAAGGATAAATTTAAAGATATTGGTATTATCAAAATGAATTTGGAATTAGACAAAATTAATCATAATAATCTTGAGGAGCTCGGATATTTTGCGAGGCGCAGCTTTGATGATCGACATCAATATTTAACGGATGTGGGATCAAATTTTTATAATTCACGAGAAAAATGGTATAAGGCAATATACCGATTAAAATTTGGTAAATCTCAGGCCAGGGGGGATGATGTGAGTTTTGTTCATTTTGAGAAATATGCAACTACTCAAATTACTGAACCGATGGAATTTTCTAATATCGCTGGAAGAAGACCCGAGGAAGATTTTACGAATACTGGAATTCAAAAATTAAATGAAGGCAACCTGGTCAAAATTGCAAAATACGGTTACAACGAAAAAGGCAAATATTTACGTCCCGCAGCCTTTGAAAAATATACCCCCGAGGAATGGGTTCCCGCTGTGTATTTTGCCTCAAGGAGAGAGAAAATCGATCCTGATCACCCCGGATTCAAAAATTTTCAAAGGGCTGTAAGAGAATTAGGTGAAGAAAAAGAAGAATTCGAGGAAGCGTTATCGCCATCGTCATTTTCAAAACCAAAGATAGGAAGCGGATATACCGTTTGCCCTGACAGCGTTGTCAACGACGTGTCTCGCCTTGAGGTATTAATCGGAGGAAAACGAGCCGGAAATAACTCTCGCGAAATAATCAACGAAGCCTCAGATATTTGTCAGCGATTATTCCGCGGTGGTGTCATCGACTCTTACATTTACAAGGAACTTATCGATGAGCTCATCGATTAAAACAACACAATTGAAATAACATGATTGTTCACAAGCATCAACGCAGACCCAGACAGGTCCGCGTAGTAAACTCTCGATTGCCTGTATACAGATATATCCACGGTAATGGACTCGGCGATATTGTTGGAAGTCTCGTTACGCGAGTAATACCTAAAATCGGACCCATGATTAAACAGATTGGTTTAAAAGCAATAGGAAAGATCGGCGAGACTGCTGTCGTTTCTGGTATCAAAAAAATAGCCAGCAAAGGCTACGATTTTGTCAGAGAAAAAATATCAAATTTAATACGTAAAAGAGAACCAGTCAAATTGCCTATCACCAGCGAAATGCCACCCGAAATCAGCGAAGTCATAAACGACGCAGCAAATAAAAAAATAAACGACCTAGCGCAGGAAGTTGCTAAGACAAATCTAGCACAGGAAGTTGCTAACACAAATCTTGCAAAGAAAATTACTAGGACAAATCTAGCAAATGAAATTGCTAAAACAAATCTAGCAAATGAAATTGCAAATACAAGCTTCGTTTCAGGCAGCGGTCTTCGTTTTAGATGATATTCTTAATAATAAATGTTCGCACAAGTGTCAAATGAAGTGTTTGACATGGACGAGCCTGTAGGTAGGGATACATCCGTGCGGGATTTCCAGTATTTCTCGTACGATGCAGTTGACCCAAATACAAATAATCGCTTGGAAATTCAAGTCCACGATACAACAAGATATTTTCTCCCATCTGAGGCATATATCGAGGTTGTTGGGAGTATTATTAAAAACGATAATACCAACTTTGGCGATAATTTTAAAGTAGGATTCGTTAACAACGGCATTATGGCTTTATTCAAGAGTGCCACTTACATGATCGATGGAAGAGAAATCGAATCAATCACGGACAACGTTGATTTAGCAACGACGATAATAGGCCTAGCGAGATACTCGGATGATTTTACCAGGTCGGCCGGTCCTAGTATGATGTTCGCCAAAGATAATTCTGATAACGCTGATCATTTCCAGTATATCGTCAGGAGACCGAATAATAACGCTGGTACTGCTGCTGTTGACGTCGAAAGCATGATAATTAATACCAATGACAATTACAATCTTGGATTTGCCACGCGAAGAGCTATGTTAAAGGGAAATGAACGAAGATTTTCCTGTGCAATTCCGCTATCTCACATTTTTGGATTTTGCAGGCATTTCAGAAAAGTTATCTACGGGGCAAAACACACGATAACTTTCGTTCGAGACGCTGCTGGCAGTGACAAAGCCATCTGGCGAGAAGCAGGTGATGCAGGCAAGGTAATCCTAAACAAATTTACCTTGTGGATGCCAGCGATAGTTCCATCGATGCTCGAGGAAGAAAAATTATTATCATTCATGAATCAAGGTGGAAAATCCGTCATGTCCTGGTTGACAACGATGACAGACTCCTGTGATGTTAATATCAATGGAATATTTACCTGGCGAATTGCGTCACAACAGGGTGCTTCGGCACCTAGGCATATCTTCGTTGCTCTTCAAGCCGCAAACAGATACGATCAACTTCACAGTCATATGATATTCGACAAATTTTCAGCAACAAACGTTTCACTGAGAATAAACGGCCAGCAAGAACCATCCGAGGAAATAGCCATCGATTTTGAAAATTTTTCGACGGCCCGCGCATATCATCGATTACTAAGTTTCATGGGCCGCGATCAAAATATCGATACCGGATTGCAAATATCACAGCTAGATTTTAATACTCGCTATCCTATCTATTACTTCTCCCTGGAGCATCTCGATTTGGTAAAACAATCCGTTGTCGATATCCATTTCAAAGCTAGAATTAACACAGCCGGAGCAGCAAGAGCCATCGCGGTAATCCTCAGTGATAGAACAATGATCTTGGAAGGAATCAGCGGCAGAATGCGAGTCATCGATGCTCCTGTCGAGAATATGTGATAAATTCCAAATTTAGACTAAGCGATTATTAATATGCCATACGAGCACGTCAGTGTAACTCTGACTCCGGGTCAGATAAAAAAGCTCCAATCAGCGATATCAAAGCGATGCGGTTTGAAATTAACCCTGAAAAACGATCAACTTCACGGTGGACCTAATAAACTGTCGCTAACTAGAGGTCAACATGAACGATTTTCCAAAGCCAAATCAGCGAATTCCGGCGTTCATGTGAATCTCTCAATAGGCGCCATCAGAGACATGGTCAAAGTAGGCGGATTTATTCCTCTTCTTCCTTTACTGGCTCCATTAATAACAGGCGCAGCATCGGCCTTGGGTGGATTTGGGGTTAAAAAAATATTAGAAAAAATTAAAGGAGGACAATACCGTAAAAAAAAGGGAGGAGGACTCTTCATCCCCCCCCCCCGCCTATTCGAGGAAATTTTTCAAAGATTTCCTCGGTTGGGATCAGGCCTTTATCTAAGACGGCCCCCATACGGATCCGGTCTAAGATTAGCACGGCCTATTCAAATTTAGATCTAATCAACGAAGCAAAGAAAAAAAAAATAAAATTTTTCAGAGGCGTATTTATGCGGGATCAACTACCAGACAAACCAAACTCTACCGAGACAGGAATAATTAATCTCGATAAAAATACCGGCCCTGGTACGCACTGGGTTGCATACGCGATTAATCCTCGCGAAGTTATTTACTTTGACTCTTATGGATTAGCACCGCCAAATGAATTTATCAGCTATGTGTCAAAACTAAATCTTCCGATTTGGTATTCGACACTTCCAACACAAACATTAGCTGATCCACCAATATGCGGTCCAGAGTCAATTAATATTCTTGACGCAATTTCAAAATCATCCGGTCCGTATCACAAAATTGTATTTGAATACACCGTAGATAAATATCATGGTTGATATTTACGGTAGATTTATCTACAGGAAGGAAAAAGCAGAAGTGACTGACGTCGATCTATCAAAGTTCGCAACCAAGAGCGATATTAACAATCTTCTATCGCTGTCAGAGGTGGACCCTGGCGAAGTTGCTGTTTTTCAAAATACCGAAGGAAGATTACAAACCAGCAACGTGAAAATAACTGATATAATCAAGCGAGACGAATATAATGATCATATTAGTCAGTTTACTCGCCAATCGGAGATGGTATTAAAATCTATTGCTGATATCGCCGATATTATAGCGAAGTTACCCCTGAAGGCCAATATCGCGGATGTGGAAAAATCCGACAAAGAGTTATCAGCAACGTTGCTTCTGAAGGCTGATAAAGCATTACACGACGATCTTCAGGACAGAGTGACAAAAAGATTTACCAAGCTAACTAACGATCTTAAAAAACTAGACGATACATCAAAAAATCTCAGTAAAAAACTCGACGAGGATATAAAAAAATTCATCGAAACTTCCTCAATTACACACGGCGATCTCATCGAGAAAACAAAGAAAATAAACGAAGATATCGCCCAAATCAACAGAGAGATTGAATCGGCACGTGCATTAATATTTCAAAAAGCCGATAGAACATCACATAACGATCTTACCGAGAAAACAAGAAAAATCAACGAAGATATCGCCCAAATCAACAAAGATATTGAATCGGCACGTGCATTAATATTTCAAAAAGCCGATAGAACATCACACAGCGATCTCATCGAGAGAGTAAAATCCATTAACGAGGAAATTACCAAAATAAATATCTCGTTAGGTCAGAGAGCAACAATCGACGATATCAACAAGGAAATTAATAAACTCAGCGATGTTGTTGTTCCCGAATTTACTAAGGGGTTTAACGCGATGCGTGAATTGACAGATGAGAAAATAAAAAAAATTAACGATGAAATTAACGCGGTACGTGAATTAGCGCGTCAAAAGGTCGATACATCAGTGAACGATGGAAAAATTCAAGAAATCAACGCGAAACTTCTCGCCGTAACAACAAGCGTCGACGAAATCAAAGTAGAAATATTACCGTTGGAAATTCCTATGTTGGGGCTTATTACGGTACCAGCGGAGGCATATACAACAAATCTTCTTCTCCATATACCATTTGTACTGAGGTCAGAATATTTTACCTGGACACCCGATAATGATTCTTTTAACTTTACCGCGCCATTTCAGGCTGTATATCGAGTATATATTATCTCGAAGTCATTAATAAAATTTAACGTGACGGCTCTTCTTCGTGAAATTTATGAATATCATCCTGGATTTTTCGTTATTTCTCTAGATGAAAATAAAACTGAAACTTTTAAATTAACGCCACTGGATAGAACCAACATGGGACCAGTGCAGTATTTTGTAATTTTCGAATATTTATCTGGTTGGGGCGTAACCGATCCCCCCAAGAGAATCAACATTGTTGGCGAGATAGAGGATCCCGAGCCATTTAAAGTTGCCGAGATAGAGAATCCCTAGCCGGTCACAGTTGCCGAGACAGAGAAAACCGTGAAGGTTGTAATTCCCATAATTGGTCAACCCCAACCAATTGGCTAGATAAATAACTAATAAATGACCGCATCGGATTATCGTTATAATCAAGCGCGGTCATGGCAGGATTCGCTAAAAAAACTCCTCGACGAATATCAAACAAAAATAAAAAAATACCAGCGTAGATTAGTTACCATTGACGTTGCTGTGTACGCGGTATCTGCGGTAGTCGCCGGTGCTGGAATAATTTTATCCGCGGCAACAACAATCGCGCCAATCGTTGCAACAATAATAATCTCGTCAACAACGACAATCGCAGGTGTTCTCAATATCGTAGCGAAAAAGATATCCTCGTGCACGAGTGAGAAATTATCGTTGTACAAAAACAAACTAACCAAGATCAACGACGCGTATTCGAAATTATCATCGCTGCTTTCGGAGAGTCTCAACGACGGCGTTATCTCCGATCTAGAATTTTCGGTAATGATCGGTATTTACTCCGAGATTGAACAAATGAATATTAATAATGTCCGAGCTAGCCCAGATCGTGACAAACACGACACCGCCGACAACAACGTTAATATCGTTAAGCTCAACTAAGCCAGAATTTAGCATCAATTTTCCAACACCAATCAGCGTCAAAGAAATTGCGTTAACACAACTGCGTGTCTACAACAGCTGGCCCAATGTTAGATCGAAATCATTTGGCAGATTATTATCAAACAATTCACTTGTTTTTGCCAACAAAAACAAACCCGATGGAACACCTGATTGGATCGTCGTTGGCATACCAACAGGCAGTTACGAAATTGATCAGCTGGATAAGGAATTTACCACCAGAATATCAAATATAACCGGCGATGCTACTCCGGGAATAAAGATATCTGCGCATGAACCAACACTGTCATCGATGATAGAGGTGAAATCGCCGTACATGGTAGATATTTACCAATCATCGATTAGGACCATATTAGGTTGGCCTGAAATCGCACCTCTAGCAAAACCAAAAAAATCAGATTTTATTATTCCAGGTTGGTACGAGGAAGCTCCTCCAGAGCAACCGGAGCCAAAAAAGGAAGATTTTACCACCGACGGAATATTGAGGGAAGATAACAAACACAAACCTCTGATCAATAACGCCATCAATCTCATAAATAACCACAAATTTAACTGGGTAATGTTCGCTTTTACTTTTAGGAACGAAAGAATTCTCTCGTGGTTGCCTCTTCCTAAAATTCCCCCCGGTGTGGAAATCTTCGACGCTACCCACATTAACAGGATAATAGCCCCCATAGACGGTATCTTGGTAAGAAAAACCCTCGACGAATTTATTCAAGAACATAAATTACAATTAAATTTATTGCGGGAATCTTTTCATGAATGTATCTTAAATAAATCAGGCTCATGTAGCGAAATTATCAAACGCGTGAAGATTTTAAATCAACTCGCGAATGATGTTGAATATTATCATGGAATGTTTATTCAGGCGATAGTCGACGATATATCAATTGCCGATTATGTTCTTCCTATTAGCAAATACGAGTTGATCAAAAATTCAGGAGAAAAACAAAAATTCATGAGAGTATTTAGTTTAACCGAGGAAACGCTACCAAATTTCAAATTTCCCGATTATGATGTTGATAAACTGAGAAAATCCGTCACTGATATCATCGATGATTTATTTCCGAAATTACATGCCGCGTGGGCAGAGAAAAAACAATTAGCGCTATTACTCAGACACGATAATGATCCGACCAAAGGCGGGAGGCATATCTCGCCAGGTATCGTTAATATAACGGAAGTTATCGCGATTTATCTTCACGCGGATGTTGTCGAGGGCAGTTACAATGTTGATTCGTCAGAGTCAAATCAAGCGCAGCAGGGTTTTATCTTGTATTCGTTTTCACCTAGCGCCTCTCCGGGTTATTTGATAATAAAGGAGCCGGTGAATCCGTTTTATCTGCGATGTCATAATCGATTGTTGTCAAGGATAAATTTCAAACTGACGGACCAGAAAGGAAATTTGCTTGATATCCGCGGGGAAACTGTTAGTATCAATTTGCTGGTGAAATCGTAAATCCATCTGCCAGGGAAAAACGGGCCAAAAAAATAAATAAAATCCAGGGAAATTTTCAAAATTAATATTTTTTTTAATTTTTGTTTTTTTTTTGTTGTTTGCGGAAAATATTCAGGAAAATTCAAGAGTCTGCGATTTCCTTGGCCTTACCCTCATCGACAAGTTTTTTCAGCTGTCTGATGCGTGAACTTGTAATTTTTTTTGACTCGTATGCTTCTGATAAAATCAATCTAGCTTTTTCTACCAGCGTAGATAATTTAACAAAATCCTCGACGCGATCATCGCTGACTGTCGAAAGTGATTGATACATCGCGATTTGGATTTTCTTTATTAATTTGTATTCGGATGGTAGCGTGTATTTGTATTCGATTTTCCCTTGAACAATCGTCTCAAATTCGGATCGGATTTTATTCGCGTCCAACTCCGAGGGAAGATTTATATTTTTTTTTCTCAGGTCATCGATAGCTTCGATAATATTGTTTATGGTTTGTTCATCCATGTTATATTAATTCCTGTAATATTCAATTATTCTTCATCACTATCTGAATCGAATATTATCGGAATATAGGAAAATTCGATCCACTCGTCAAATTTGTAGGAAAATGCTGCGCTAGTTATTCCTTTTGCCACTCGTTGCACCGATGCTTTATTAATACTAAAATATCTTGCAGCAGCGCTCATCGACGTGAATATCATCTCCTCGCCCGTTTCCTGATTTATCGATTTGATGGCCTTGGCGTATTTAGGGTGCCTACCAGCATTGCCGGATCTTGAATTTTCACTCTGCGTCACTGCGCGAAGGTTAGATAATTTATTGTTGAGTTTGTTTCCGTCAATGTGATCGATAACAAGTCCATTTCTATTGGTCCGTAATAGCACTCGTAAACGAATCTGTGGTTGAGGTATTTTCCGTCTCTTCTTTTATTATTTTTATTGACAGTAAATCTGAGATAACCAGTATTACTAACATTACCAACAGGATTCTTCGTTCTGATATTTCTGACGGTACCATCAGATGAAGCCTCGTATCCCTCGATCGTTGGATGAGATCTATACTCGTGCGTGATTTTCATTGCAGGAATCGTTGATTTCATTTCCATTATATAATATTTATCTGTCTAAATCATAATTTGCCTTGAATCGATTAATATAATCTTCTTCGCAAGCTATCACCGAGGAAGATTTCTTTTCATAATATCGGCGCAATTCCCGATAATTTTTCCCCCCACAGGATAAACACAATCGAGTCTTTCCTCGAGTGCCAACTTGACAAACTAAACACCGTTGTGGTCCTTTACTGCCTCGTCGAATTGCATATATGTGAGCGCCACAATAATCACCTCTGCAGGATTTGTCGCATGATTTTGTTGATCCGATTGGTATCCACGAACATTTATTCATTATAATTTAAATATTTGTCTAAAATATAATAATGGATATTTTTGATCTTGATGAGGCAGAATATATCATACCTGAGGTCGATCGCGCCAAGAGAGAATTCCTCGATGATGGAGCGATTCATGTTTGGTCAACGTGGAAAACTAACGCTGTTGACGCTACGATGAATCTGGAACGGACCAAGAAGATAATAGAGCACATAAAATTCGAACACAAGGAAGAACGATTTATCTTTGGGATAAAATTTATTGCACAAATGCCTGACGACACTTGGATTATTCGCGATAAACGAGATCCCGTGCGTGGCGGTAAGAAAAACGTCGTTCTTGATAAAAATTCGAAGCCAGGATTGTTATTGGGAATTGACGGTCCTTATTATGCTAGGGCGTATCCTTCTAGCGCTGTTGTTTATGGAATTTATCGGCTAAATAACAACCCGGATGCGAAAAATCTACCTGCGATGAAAGAATCACCGATGATAAACTGCGTGGCTGAGCGTGTTATCGAGCATATGAAAAACGCTCGTCGCGGATCCGGATTGACTCAGTTGAGGTTGGATAAAATTAACTCATGGGCGAAGACAGTTGTTGATGGCGCGTCGATTGACGATGTTGCTGTGTTGAGCAAGAAACTTAAATTTCCTATCACGGTGAAAACGCTATCAGGAGAAATATTATATTCGTCGCCGTATAGATCTCGAGGAGTTCCAATCGAGATTGTTGATCATAATTCACATGCGTGGTCGCAATCGGTAATGATATTTCCGCGAGATCGGGTTGTTAAATTTTATCCCGTTGAAAATTCTGCGAAGGACAATTCCGATGCCATGTTCAGATATATCAAAATATTAGCCGCATCTGATCCGATATCGGTTTGGTTATTCTCGAGTGAAGAAAAATACGATCAGTTTATATTGCCGCGAGGAGATATTTACCGTGATGAAAAATTACATGAATCTATGAAAAATATCGCGGTGAAATATTCGTCAAATCCCGATCAGTTATTAACGAACTGCTTTACTGTTCCATCTGTTGCTGCTCACGCTGCCAGAGAGAGAAATTCGTGGAAACCTACAAGGAACGAATACCTCGCTGATATTCAACTTAGTTGTATCGAGTACGGCCATGGCGGATTATGGAATACCAAGTATTATTTCGAAGACATGATATCCGTTGACATGAGCGCGTGCTATCCTGGAAGTTTCCTCGGATACGGCGATTGTGCGGATTATTTTGCTAAATTTGGCCATCCCACCAGCGAGATGACGAGAGTGGCAATTAACGGGCCGTTACCTGATTTTGTCATGACCGGATTCGCTTGTGTCACTTCATTTGAGTTTGCTGAAAATTTACATAAAATTTGTTATATTTGGTTTGGTCGGCATTTCTCTCAACGCAGATGGGTTCCTATAGTGTTGTTGAGATATATGCTGGATTCGTCAATGTTAGTATCGTTGACAGTGAGCGAGGCAATTATATCATACAGAAAACAAACTGAAGTGTGGTTGCCGACGGATTGTGAAAACGCGAAGGATATCGGAAGAAAAATAATTGGCAAATTTACTCAAGGAGGATCCGTTGATCATAAACACCGACACGCTAGATTGTTTATCAACGATGCCGAAATGGACTTTATTATTGCCGATACAGTGTCGCGAGGAATATTCTGCAACAGAGAGAATATTATCATTGACGGAGTAAAGTTGGGTACCGTAATTAGCTATCTCGATGGAGAATCAGCGCAGTATACACATTTGAGATCATCGATGCTCGCTTATGTTAGTATAAATTTACTGTCGATGATAAATAAATTTTCTGATATCGCGGTAAGGGTCGCAACGGACTCGTTTTATATCGATAAGAAATACCAGTATAGGCTAGAAAATTTAATCGCTGATGGTTCTTGGAGCACTTGGAGGATAAAAAACGAAGATATCCTAGATTACTGTGAGGACGCCGATGTCGAAGATTGCGATAAATTTCATCGAGATAAATGTGAGGAAATATCGACGGCTGCATCTGCATTTGACCCGATTTCACGTAGTAAATTCGTTTACATGAATGGTCCTGGTGGTAGCGGTAAAACAACGCGAGCGATAAATTTATTTGCGAAATCCGATATGATAGTGTTGACTCCAACTCACAGATTAGCGCGAGAAATAAGGCAACGTGGCGTTAATTCTTGCACGTATCACAGTTATTTCAAATACAGCGGTGGATTATGGGATTCGGCTCGTATGGGAAATAAATATATCAACAAAATTATAATATTTGATGAAATTTGCACAGTAAATTTAGTTGTATTAAAATCTTTCCTGATCTGGCTGGAGGAGAAAAATACAGCCGTGATAATGTGCGGAGATCATGGCCAGCCTGATCCGATTGATGGTGAATCTCCTCACGAATGGCTCAGGAATTTCGTTGACTATTATGAGGAAATCGACGCCGATTATAGATCCGATGATATTTTACTGACTGAATTTAAGAAAATAATTCGATTACAACCGAATAAAATTCAATGCGATGTGATGAGAAGAATAATCGACGAGACTCCGATGGATATTTTTCTTAATTTGTGGCGTCCCGATCATTTGATTGTTGCTAGTAGGAAAATTGTTCGCGATGTTATTCAGGAAATGTTATTCAAGCTACATTGCGAGAAATTTCCAACATTGCAGGTGCCATTATGTTACAGACCCGCTGATACCAGGAAACAAAATATCAGTGTTACCTTACCCTGCGGAGAGGAAAAGATCCTGGTCTTGAACGATATTATTCTTGTTGATATTAATCTTGTCAATGACGCGATAAACGCAGAAAGATCGCCATGGAAACTTGGATACGCAACAACGATACACTCATCGCAGGGATTGACCGTCGATGGTCAAGTTTGGATTGTCGATGATAGAATTTCCTGGTCAAATTTAGTTTATTTAGCCGTGTCAAGAGTAAGAAAATTATCTCAGTTAGGTAGAATTCGGTTTCACATTAATGACGCTGGCGGTAGTTGAGTATCTTTCGGTATTATTTGTAATTCCTCCTTGGTAAATCCGCGTTGTGGCGCTAGCGAATCTAGGAAATAAATTGCCGGTCTTCCCGATGATCTTGTTACGGCTGATATTTTGTGTGTTGTTACGCTCCAATTTGGATCGGTTGCTCTTTTTCTTCCTCCCTCGGCTTCTCCCTCCTTATATAAATACCTGACCGTGACGCTACCTAGCACAGGCGGAATTGTGGAATCTCGCTTTAGGGGTATATTCGATTTTGTAATTGCAATTGCGGGTTTCATTGCTATTGTTCTCGTTGTCTCGTTATTTAGTGCGTTAATCACATGAGGCAACCTCGATACCCAATCATGAGATCGATTATCTTGAATAAATTCAATCGCGTACTGGTATCCGAATAATCGTTCCGCGAGAGTTTTATTGAATCTCTCAACGATAGCTTGATTGTGATGAACACCTACAATACCGCGACGGATTTTAACATTATTCTTTTTCATCAGTGAAGTAACCGCGCCAAGAAATTCTCGACCTGGATCAACCTGGAGAAGCTTCGGCCATGTTAATGGAGATCGTGAATAAATTTCGCTAAACGCCTTAGCGATCTCCGTTGCTGTTTTATTCGATAACGGCTCGGCTTCCTTGTATCTGCTAGCGATATCAACGACTGTCAAGACATATTTATATGTGACTCCGTCGACGGTATCGTAAGGAAGAAACATTAAATCAGCCTGATGGACTTCATTAGGGACACTGACGGTGAAACTTGCATATGGTATTTTCTTAGGCGGAGGAAGATAAATTTGCCAGACTGCCTGTTTCGATAGCCACGATTCAGCAACGGACTGTTTTACTTTTGCTGCCTTGGCGAGTTTGGCTATTGCTGATTTTCCTCGCCAAAAACCTCGCGGAGAATAATATATTTGCTCCATTATTATTTACCAGCGCCGAATACTAATTTACCTTTCATCGCGCCTTTTATCAACCAGGTTGCCAATTTCTCTTTGAAACTTTTGTCAGGAATCGCGTCTATTGCATGAATTAGCCTGACATCAGCGAGATGCCTTTGTTGTAAATCCCCACTGCGATACGCAAGATCGTGATAGTAACACGCGTTATCGATGGCGTTTACTGGATCCTCGCCGGGATTTGGTTGATTATTATCGTTGAGTCTTATATCGAGCCTCGTGCCGGGTCCGCAGTAATTGTATCCTGGCAGATGTTTTTCTCCGGGATATTTTGCCCAAGGCAGTCCAGGTAGATTTTTCAAGGAGGCGGCAATGTCTCCTCCGGTTCTTCTATTTTTTTTTTTACAAATTTAAACTTGCGTGTCTTACAAACTTCGCATTCTCCTGCAATTGCGTTCCTGTTATTGCGTGTGACAATTTCGATTGGATTTATCGTAGCTGTGCGCGTGCGACATTTAACACAATATAGATCCATATATTCTAGTAACATGAATGTAATTGATTTTTCAGCCACGAAGCGACGCGAGCAGGTGAAACACAACGCGGTGTTACCAAATTCGATTAGGATGATAATTATTGGTCCGTCTGGTTCTGGAAAGACGCAGTTGTTGTTAAATTTGATAATGCGATGGCTAAAATGGGATAAGTTGTATTTGGTTGCACCGTCCGTTGATGATCAGCGTTGTTATCAAGTGCTAAAGGAATTTAGCGACAATACCGACGAAGGCACAATCGAATTCATCACAGACATCAATGAAACTCCATCCGTGGAAAATTTAGATGGCGATGTTAATAATCTTGTCGTATTCGATGATGTTATGCTGGATAAGCAAACTAATCCGGCTAGGATATTCTCGCGTGGCCGACACAAGAACACCGATGTTATTTACGTGACGCAGCGATATACACAAATTCCAAAGGTAATTAGGGACAATTGCAATATCTTATCAGTTTTCAATGGCGTCGATACTCACACGCTGAGAAATATTCATCAGACTTGGTGTAACGGCGATATGGACATAAACAAATTCAAAAATTTCTTCAGCCTCGCCCAGGCAACACCGCACGGTTTCATCACGATTAATCTTCATGATCCGCGTAGTAGATATCGAATCGGTCTCGATCAAATTTATTCATGAAAAGGCAGCCAAATCTTCGCAAACTTCATCGATGGAATAAATTTCTCCTACCCCCCCCCCCTAAAATTGCTGTCCAAAATCAATGATTTTTGCACACAAAAATTGCAATCGGTGACGAATTTACGCAAATTATTTTTCGTGGGAAGGCTTATTTTTGAAATCTGAGGCTTCTACGGAGAAAGTTCTCGTAGAAAGGTTTATTTTGGTCTGGGAGTCTGGTCTGTAGAACTTCCCTGCTGCTAGTACGCCCATTGAGCATGGGGTCATAAGCTGGAGGGTCAGAGTCTGTGACTATGAAGAAAAGTTCACCAAGTTTTTAAGAAGAAAAATGGGGGTTGTTTTTCCAAAATAACATCAGTGCAGCATATGGCTTGCATTTGAGACATGGTAGACATGTTTTGAGATTCAAAAGGTCAGAGGCTAAGATCACAACAATTCCAATAATAATGACTTTGATGATATATCAAGGTCAAAGATTATTTGTAGCTTGCATGCTTGGGTCTAGCTGATGGTACAAGGAAGAAACCTTTTGATTTTTTGATGAATGGATCACAGGTCAAGGTCATAGTGACAGTGCAATAGTACATGAGTTAAGCGGTGACTTGTCTTTTACTACTAGAGTAGGGGCCCCGAGTGGTCTAAAGCGCTCACCGTCCCGGATCACTGCCATCTCACCTCTGTCTGCATGGGTTCGAGTCCAAGGCTCGGCTAGCGTGGGTACGTGGGAAAGCCTGCCAGGAGCTTCTCGTGGGTCGGTGGTTCTTCCCTGGTTCTGCCTCCACCAGTTATACTGGCCGCCATGTATAGCCTATATTGTGCTGAAAAATGGTGTTAAACCCTAGAACAACAACAACTACTACTAGAATATTTGACTGGTGGAGCGCAGAAGATACCCACTTTGTACCTCGTACTTTTTATGATGTATTAAATACTTGTTAAAGATCATAAGAATGCCTTCAACTCAATACCCACACCAATGTTATTTAATGTTGAAAAGATCAGATGAAACTAACCGTGTCACCTGGGCTACCAAAGTTAAAGAAATGTTATTTCGTTTCGGTTTTAGGTATGTTTGGCTAAATCACGATGTTACAATAGGGACATGGAACAAATTACCATCAATAATTACAGAAGCTCCTGACTTGGTATCTCACAAGCAGGAGCATTCCAAAATCACATTCTAATGAACTAGTCAGCTACAAGTAAAACCTAGTGATTCTCAGGGCTGTGCTGGTTGAGGTTCCTTATCTCATCGCCGCTACGGTAGCCGGATTGGTCTGAGTATGACGGGACGAAAACGAACACTGACACTTTCACTTATATCTGCCTTTCCTATCATTACCCTTCTGAATGTCCTATCACTTCCGTCTCTACTTTATCTCTGACGACGCACCACCCGTTGCTTGATAGTCAAGCGAGACTCTGTCAACGTATTTATAGATAGATGGAAACGAAAAACAATTTTTCGCACTATTTTTGCGAAGAATTAAAGATTCAACACAACAAAACTTGCAACATGTTATTAATAACTCACATAAATGTGGGTATTATAGCATGTATAAAACCGAATTTGGACTGGAAAAGTACCTCTCATGTGGATTATCGTATTTTCTTAGTAAGTTACTTGCTAAATTTAGATGCTCAGCGCATATGCTAAAAATAGAGACAGGTAGGTATAACAGGTTTGAGAGAAATAACAGGTATTGTGAACTATGCCGGGAAAATTTTTATTTGGTAGAAGATAAATGCCATCTTGTTTGTGTTTGTCCAGCTTACGACAATAACCGAAAGAAATACTTTAATAAAGTTTATTATCTCTATCCATCTGTTAAAATACTGTATCCCTCATGAGTCATAGTAATATAATAATTATTAGAAATCATTCTTACTACAACATTTCGGCTTTTCGTCATGGACAATCTTTGATAACTCGAATCTTTGATAACTCGAACGAATGATGAGTGATATACTTAGTGGTAGTAACATCTTTATAAAAAAAAATGCACCGATTATAGGAAATTATATATGTAATAATGAACACCATATTTAACTTCTTTACACCATGGCGCACTTTATATTTACTTGTATTTTGTAATGTGAGCGGGTGGCCTAAATTACTGAATAAAGAATTATTATTATTATTATTATTATTATTATTATTATTATTATTATTATTTGATTGGTGAAATGCGATTTTTCATTTTTTTTTAAATATTGATTTTATTTACCATATGTCAGACATATAATATACTCTTTATGGAGCTTTTGTTGTGAACTGGGACGATATTCATTTTTGTTGAGTTTTTTTCCATAGAAAGAAACCCCACTTGAATTATTGATGAGATTTTTGAAATGATGTACTTCATATGATATCACAGTTGTCGCGACTTGTATATTTTGAATCTGTTTCAGCAAGCCCAGTGTATTTCTTGGCATTTGATGCCATAACTGTACAGTCAACATAATATCTGCGTATAACAGCAGCGGAACATTCAAAATTCGGACATTCTAAACTTGAAACTAACTGTTTGAAATTTTCCTTTTACATTACCTAAGGAGTTTTAATGCTAAGTGGACTGGATGTGTTTATTAATATAAATATTTATTGTTTTCAAAGTAATCTTTATGCATAGTTCTGGCTGAGTTTCCATTGTGGTCTAGGCGGTTTGGCAACATATATTTCATGTCATAAAGAAACCCACGGAAATCTATCAAACTATTTTGATATACATATCTGGTAAATGTGTACTTAAGTTTCATGTGTGACATGGTGCAGTTTTAATCATTCAAACCGCTTGTTACATGACGTAGTTTATAAATGCTTGTCACAAAGATTTTGTGAATATATATATATATATATATATATATATATATATATATATATATATATATATATATATATATATATATATATATATATATATATATATGGAAAAGACTATAAAAGTAATGTTTCAGTTTCTTTCCATACCGAAAATGTCATATTTAAAATGGTTTAGCCCACTAGTGCTATCTTTACTATACAGTACATGAAAAATTTGTATATTCCACTGTAAGCTTATACATTTGCTTTATATAGAGTACTATTAACTGCGCCAGAAAAATTGTAACTTAAATATTTCATGTCAAAGAGAAAACCCAAGTAGGCCCGGCCCTAGGATGTGCGGGGCCCAAGGCAGCATGCGGAGTCCCAAGCAAAAAACTTGCATTGCAGAGTTGATTTCCTGAAAGCTCTGGGCCCAAGGCGGTTGCCTCATTCGCCTTGTCCAGGGGCCAGGCCTGAACCCAAGAAAATCTAGCTATCAAATTATATCGATATGTTGGCAAGTTCAAAAATATTGTGGACCGACCTGGAGAAGGAAAATTGACTTCATTGTCTACTTGAGGTAAATACACATATGTACTTGTGAAAGGTATTGAGTTAAATATTAAAATATACAAGTTTACTTGTGAACAGTATTGATGTAAATATTAAAATATACAAGTTTTACTTGTGAACAGCATGGAGGTAAATATCAAAATATACAAGTTTTCTTGTGAACGACATGGAGGTAAATATTATAATATACAAGTTTACTTTTGAACGACATCGGATATTTATTAATATATAGGAATTTCACCGATTTCAGTTCAACCGTGAGGGGTAATATTATGATGTCAGAATGAGTCAACTGAAGATGAGATAAACGACTGAAACGATGACCATACTTAGCCCAAATTGAGTATTAAATAATTTGTTCAAATGAAAGAATTTGTAAATCACGTTTAAGTCTCTGTTTCTCAAACAGATATATATATATATATATATATATATATATATATATATATATATATATATATATATATATATATATATATATATATATATATATATATTCACAATAACATCTTATTGATGTTATTGTTTTCCTCTTTGAATCGCGTTTTGCCTTCATTGCCCCAGTGAAATTGACATAGCTTAAAAGATGATACCTGGGTTTCGATTTTTGTCGGTATTTCATGAAATCTACGAATTTCGACGAGTTGTAGGTAACCTGAAGAGTTTGACTGCATTCTCTTCACTAGAAACTAATGGAAATTGTCAAGTTTAGTCATTTTTACTTTATTGCTGGTTACAAATCAAAAATAGATGTGAGAATGTTCAGGGGATATTTTCTGGTTACAAGGATTGTGATAAACTCGTACTTGAGCCATGATGCAATCGAACATTGCGATGAGGAAACAGGTGTGGACAGATACTGCGTGCAAGTGTGACTGCGTTACTAGACATTCATATCCAGCCTTTGTCTCTGCAAGTTATCTCTAAGCCAGGTTTCTGATTTCTCATTAAAAACAAAAACAACAAACAAAACAAAATAACCCCACGGAGATTCAATTTCTTCAGTATTTCGGACTATTCTGTATGATCTTTTTGACTGCCTAAGACGATGTACGTCTCCGAGATCCGTGGCCGTCGCCTCCAACTGTCCATTTCCATATATTGATAACGGTTTAAGTGTACATGTTTCTTTCTTCCAGCAGTATATGCCTTGTATATTGCATCTGATGACGGCAAAATGAAATAAAAGTACTTATTTTTGCCATAAATTTCTCTGCTGTAGTTGTTCGTTTTGTTTTTGTTTCTTTTTTGTTTAAATTGCTTCCGTGTATGTTCCATACTTTTCCATTGCTCTGTATACCTTGGCGGATTTGAGATAAGTTGCACAGCACCCAGACAGGGCATTTAAATCGCATTTTTGGACGTTTGCATAGCATCTGGCAGAAGGCTCAACCAATTTTGTATCTAGGTCTCTTGATTTATAAATTAATCTGTATTTCATGCAAGGTCCAGATCACAGGTTTTATAACTTGATATATCCCCCGTTCCTAAAAATATACATTTAACCTATTGTGTATTGCCTACGCGTTTTTACAAATGTATTTACGCCTTAACCTCCATGGTCATACTAACATCAAATAATTGTTCCGAATGTATTCGTACATGTTCTGAGGTAGCTAGATAGCAATTATAATGTTGTGACTCTATGGCCTTAAACTAAGGAACAGTAAGGAGCAAAAGCCAACAAATTTAGTAAACAATTCAAAAAAATATTTCTCTATAATACAGAAGTGAAAATTTAAATATAACTTACAGAATTGATACCCAGATAGTGGTACAAGTTCTATAATAAATCTATAAATATTGTAGCTGTAGCTGTTGTAGGGTTTAACGCCATTTTTCAGCACACGATAGGCTATACATGGCGGCCAGTATTAATGGTGGAGGAAGAACCCGGGAAAACTCCGGAAAGAACCACCGACCCACGAGAAGCTACTGGCAAGCTTTCCCACATATCCAAATTGACTGAATCCGAGACTCGAACCCACGCAGACAGAGGTGAGATTGCAGTGATCCGTAACGGAGAGCGCTTTAGACCACTCGGCCGATCGGGGCCCCCTATAAATATTGAGTATTCTGAATAAAATCCGGTAGTGTTTCTAATGAATAACAATCTACAATGTGAAGGAATAGTGTTGATATGCTAACAGTCTTGATGTATCATAATGATATAATTCAAAACGTCTTTAAACGTATTCACAATAATTCCAAAATAGCTATTTAGTCCGGAAAAAATAATAAACACTTTGTAATTCCAGTGAATAATTTAAATAAATGCCTTGAAATTAAAAAATTGGGCTTAACTTAAAGAATGATTTCACTACAGATGTTAAGACAGGAGGAAATAATTTTGATGTAAATATCCTTAATATAAAAACTGAAGACAATATGCCGAACAGGATGAGGGTCTAAAGTTATTTTCCAGAAAATTCTAAGCCGTAAACAAGGTCAGGTCCCTTAGTACTATACTTTTAGCAAAGAACACGGCAAATATCAGGTAGACTAGGAATTCCCCAAGGGAAAAACCTTTGTCCCGAACCCAAATCCCCCCCCAAAAAAAATGTTTACCTACAAGTGATAATATTCTTAAAATATAATCTACAATCATAGATAAAAAATAGTTATGTAAACCCATCAAGCATTCAAGTTTCCAGAATATAAATATATTTAAATAAAATTTAAAATCAACCAAAGTAAAGTAATTAAAAATAACTTGCAGTGTATTAATTCAGCACCAAATCAACAGAATCTGCTTAACTAAAAGATTCTCGAACAATTAACTAGTATTATTTTGAAATAACTCAAACAGTCATGTTATGACCTTAAACTATTCAACCAATCAACAATTAGGGCGTGCTTGAGAGCTGTACATGGCAAATGTATTCCTTATTTCACGTGATGTTTATGTGACCTCCCTTCTAATTACAGATACCCGTTATAATGTGTTGTTTACAAATGACACTTACAATTTGTGATCACGGACAAAAGCCAAACACACAATATAGGTATAAATAACATTCACTGAAAAATCTGTCAGGTCAGGTATGAATCACTAAGTGCATTGTGTGCTTGATGGAAATAAAAATACATGTGCTAGTTACATCGATAGAGGTTTTCTCATCCATTCACTCTCTCCGCAACCTCCATGATGATGGTTAAAAGAATCGCAATAAGATGTGCGAATCTACAAACCACTTTAATCCTCTCACAAGGATTCAACTCTTTCTCCGTCTGTGAGTCTCTTTCTTTTAAAAGTTGTAGGAACAGTTGAGCGACGTTTAACATGCAAATACGGGCTATCTTTCTGGTGTGGCAATGCAATAACGTCAGTGAAGACTGCCCATTAGACATGAACAGAATAACTCTGGATTATTCAAGACATGAATAAAATAACTTAGGATTATAACGTTTATAGATTCATTACTCGTTTTCATTGGTCAGTCAGGTAACTGAGCACGTGGTGAATAGGATGTTTTCAAGGGGTTTCTTATAAAGCTGCCATAAACAAAAGCCGAGTAATTCTTTCTTCACTATCGATATGAAAGTATATAGCACTGACATTTCTATATAAAAAATATTGTGTCTAAATATTTCTTTTTTCCTCCCCTTTCGTACCTCTTTTCAGTGCACAATATTTCCTCCCCTTTCGTATGGAGGTGGATTACCGCCATAATTCTATGCGCGTGTTTTCTAATCTTCATTGATGCGTTGTTGTAAATGGCTGCTTGCAAGCGCTTCATACACACAGAAAATTCATGACTATAAGTATGAATGTAGCACTTGCAAGCAGCCACTGACAATAATGCAGACGGAAAGTAGCACCTGCAAACTGCCACGTACAATTTGCATCAATGAAGAATACAATATACATCGACAGAATTATGAAAGTAGCACTTGCAAGCAGCCATTTACAATAAAGCATCAAGGAAGATTAGAAAATACATACATATAATTATGGCGGTAATCACCTTCCATACTTTCGTACCTCTTCTCACTAGTAAATATGTAGAGTGTGCAATGTGTACATTTTTAGAAAGAAAATATAGCGACTCCTTGCTAAATAAATATTCAGCGAGGTAATTTTAAAGGATGATACTGCTTTAATACATGCATACAAACATATATGACATAAAAAGACGATCTCAAAGATAATGTTATGGGACTGCGATAAAGAACGCTAAACTTTGCAATCTGAGTGTGTTTCATTTACAGAATATAGGTTCACAGCTCGTACTCTTTCAGGATATATCGCTTCCGTAATGCTGTTCTTATCCTGAGTCATCTGAACCTTAGTACATCGTCTGCGGGTATTCTTACACGGGCACACCGACTGGATTATGCATTTCATCCCTTATGACAGATTTCAATTAAAAACAGGGCCAAAGAACAATAGTGTACAACGGTTGAGATACGCTTTTCTGTGACATCATTTGTATATTGTGACGTCGGCTGCGTGCTACGCGTAATATTTTCAGTCACGCGATACATTTTTCCTCCTATATATTGGGAAAAAATCTTCCCATTCTGCATTAAAGCCACTGCAGAGAAAAGAGTGTAGCAAATGCAGTCTAAATTGAGTTTAATTTAGTCAAGAAATTGTACGGTTTTCTCTAGGTGGCATTTTGCTACCAGCTTTAAAGCGCTATGACAGTGGTATTAACCTTCCTAAGGGTGGTGAGAAGGGAAGGTAAAGCACAGTGAGGAGTAGGGCAATCGGAACGTGTTCGGCAATTTGTTTGATACAAGAATATTCATCGAATGTATGTCGGGGAGAATAATTTACAGAAAACAAATCATGCTTGTTGTTCGTCAGAAAGTTTTCTGCCCAAAAAAGTGAAACTCCAGTCTATTAGTACCACTCCAGATATTTGTACAATTTGTATTGCCCCGTAGGATTACCGAGAAGTTGCGAATGAAAATTAGTTCCAGAGTCTGGTTCCCTGACCTCTGTCCACTCCGTTACTCTTCGTTACAACCTAAATAGATATCTGCATAAGCAAAGAAGCCAAGAACATACAAACCAATAAATTTATCAATAAGATGGCAATGAAATTAAAGAATTGATAATTTAAAAGCAAGCAGTCATCTCAGAATATGTATTCAGAATACTATTCAGTTATCTGACAATAAGGAAACAACATCAAGACTCTACCGGTGCGTGAAGACCCACAGTGTTTGTTTAGCTCGTTAGCACAATCATTCCAAAATGGATTCACTTTTGTGGTTGGTACTCCTCCTGCTTCAAAAACATATGAGCTCAGAACCAAAAAATTTTTTTTTCTTCCTCTGACCGTTGTATTCCTGACAAGGTAGTATCCTGAATAAAATCAAATACCAGCATGTGTACATCATATTATTAATATCAGCTAGAAAAGTACCAAGAAAATGTGTAACACTGATTTTCAAAATGTTGCCAACCATCTTAACATTTTTGTACAATGATCAGATTTATTACGCCATTCAAGAGTCCGCCTCCAAAACCAAAACTAAATTTTGTAAACAAATGCTGATAGTAAAGAAGAAAATTAAATCTTTATTTTTAAGTTCATCTTTCTCTATTTATTCATCTTATGACTGTAAAAGTGACATGTCTTAAAGGTAAAGTTTAAGTTTACAATTATTTTACGTATATACTGATTTCATGATCTCAAGAACTGGGTACCTTGGGTAATTATTTCTTTGACTCCTGCTGAGGGGCCTTTCAAGTTGGCAATCAGGAATCTCTTCCTCTTTTTCCCTTTGGAACATTAGATGTCTTTGAAGCTGTGTGGAAGAATGTTGGTATTCTCTCCATGTTCAGATCACCTGCATTTAGACACGAGTGTATATATATATATATATATATATATATATATATATATATATATATATATATATATATATATATATATAGTACAAGAATAATAAAAGAAGCAAAAAATATAAGATTTGTACAAAAAAATTAAGGGGGGGGTGGCGGGGGGGCAGAGGGTGAAATCAAACAAATGCAGTATGCAGGAAATATGCTGCAAATATGAAACAAGAGATCAAAACTATATTTTAACACGTATTCTACTTACTAGAATTTAAAAGCTCAACCTCATTCTACATAACAACACAACATATTAATCAAGCATTTGACAAAAAAATTTCTGTACGTGTTCTGTTGTTTATCAAAATTTTGATAATAATTTAAGAATCACGGATGTTTTAAGGCCTGGACCTATTTCAAACTATCGAATTTTAAGGTTGCAAAAAAAAAATCAGTATAAAAAGACTAAGCCACTCCTAGTTATGTACAGAGGCCATTAAAATGGTATTTACACCCCACCCCACACACACGTGCTTCGTAAATTAAAACGTTGCACTCAGTTCTACGACGACTTAACACATATTTTAAAGAATACTGACATGTAGAACTCATCGTAGTGCATCATTTCCCCACATAGGACACATTTATTAACACTTCTATGTGAGAATATGTCATGTCGTGAGCCAAGCTGATCAAAATGCGTGCTTACCTTCCATGTACATTGCGCAATTTCAACATGGCGGAGACCGTTACCTGACCCTTATTACTAAGAGTAATGGAGTGGAGAGTGGTTAGGGAACCAGACTATGGTACATACATTCGAGCTATGTTCCTCAGAATTAACCTCTATGTCGGAAAACAAAGGTTCATTCGGAAATCGAACGTCTTGGGCATTATTGTAATCTCAAGTCTATTTTTTATCACACAAAGTAATCACATCTTTGCAAGGAAACAAATGGACATATTTCAAGAGCAACTGAATTTGATTAGTTCACGATATCAATAGATCTATATTTGTATTCAAGGCCTTCAGCTTGGTAATCTTACCTGGACAAAGACTGGGGTTGTTACCTATTTCAAAACTGGTTGACGTTTTCGGATTTGTGGATCCAAGAAAGGTTAGTAATATGATTGGAAAAATATCTTCGAAACATTGGTCGGACTGACCCATTGGAAAAGTTGGAGATTACCTGAATACCCAGCGGGGGTGGGGCGGAGGGGGGAGGGGGGCATAAGTCGGATCCTGCTCTGAGATATATGTGCATTAAGTGAATACGGGCACATTATGCATTATTTATGTTAACGCTCAATCCATTGACAAAAATAACGCATAGACGTATACAACTTGAAATTTAAATTGATCACGCCTCTTTGTATAAGCAGGTTTTACAAGTGATTGATAGAATAATAAGAAAGAAAGGGGGTACCTAGTCGAGGCATGTATGCAATTTATTTCATTGCATGCAGTGCTTTCTTGCAATGCTTGCGTTTAATTTCATTCAAGCGAAGTGTATTTACATATGGCCCATTGTTTCTAACGCCTCCCGTTAGTTTATGAGTAAAATCTAACAAGCATTACAACTAAGTTTGAGTATTGAAATCATTTCTGATTTTCGTGAGCGACAAGATTTCAAATTAGCTAGTACGGCAGCTATGTGGATGTAAGATCGGCATCAATTTCATCTAAGTTAGACACATTTAGAAGACATTTGGTGAAAACCCTACGTTGATATGAATATCCATTCAGGAGAAAACCCTACGTTGATACGATTATTCATTCAGGAGAAATCCTACGTTCATATGACCATCCATTAAGTAGAATTAAACATGTGCTGCTCCATGTACGCATTGTAGCAGCCATATTTGAAATCGATTGGTAGCATTTTCATTTACGACCAACTATAGATAACATAATTTGTCTTCTAGTGAAACCACCGTATCATTCTGACTTTCCATCTAGAAGAAGTTCTGTCTATTATATCAAAGTATAACCATTTCAGTTAGAAAAAGACAGACATTATAAGAAGTACCCTGATGCGAACTCTATGTCGTTATGACTTTCCATTCAGGAGGCGTATCGATAACGTATTGCCCATTTTAGAAATCAGATTGACATTATTTTCATTTAGCACGAACTAAACATCATAAGAAGTCTTTTAGTGAAAATGGCATGCTGATATGGCCATGCATTCAGGAGAAGTAATGATAAAAAAAAAAAATCAAGATAGCTATTGTGGCAGCCATATTGGATGTCTGGTCATATACATTTTTTTTGTCACCAGCTAGAATTTGGGATGAATGTGTGTGCACAGTTTTAACAGAACAACGACCGCTACATGTATCAAGTAAACAACATCGAAATGAATGCGCATGACGGAATAAGGGAAGACTAATTATTCTAATGCTTTAATAATTTCATAAACTATATGCATGTTTTCAAGACTAAAGCAAGAAACAAACTGTCCAGATGAGTTGAATCTGTCCAAGTACTTAAAATTCCGTATCCGTATCGTCAACATAAAGGACAACTATCGCCTTAACTTTTACGGTATCTATGATCCTTTATGTTCACAGCACTGTTATTCCTGTAGATAATGCCGGCAAAATCTGCAGACAACTTTGAGAGAATTCTGTGCATTTTTCAGAAAATGGAGATTAAAAGCCAATATTGAGAAAACAGTTATATTGTTTGTATGAGGGCAATATTGCCGTTTTTCTTTTGTACTTGGAAACAAGTCACTGGAAAATGTTGACTAGCGTGTATATTTAGAGTTCCTTTTTCAATTCAATGATTCGTTGTATTCAGCATAAAGGAGAATCATTAAACAAGATAATAAAAGCAGTTATCGCTGGATTTATAATTGAGTTAATGAACTTGTGCACACTGGTTTATTACGAAAACGTTCATTTCTAAGAAACAGCACTACACTATAAATGTTGTATCAGGTGGGTCCTACGAACAATTTTATCAAGCTCAGAAGGGATATATTTTGACGTTGACCTGTAACGGGAAAATGGGTAAAATTCTGAAAAAAATATTAATATGACATTATTCTACATGTTGCTCCTGGCATATCCAATTTCCTTGGGCTTTCCTTTATGAGACAAATTTTGCATGATTTAGGACTGAATAATCTTAGTGTTCCCCTCTATGGCTGTCTGAAATATAAATATACACAAATCTGGCATTCTAGTGTATTTGATTGCTCTAAAATAGAATTTATCGGATATTTTTAAAAACGTTTATCATTTGGAACCATTTTTATCACATATGCCACTTAAAAATGCTCGAAGGAAATCTATATGTCCGTCACAGAATACAAATATATGGTGTGGTTCTTTTTCTTTAAAGGAAAATTCTTTGAAAGAATCAGTTTACAAGTTCTATAATACAATTATCACTAAAACTCCAATGTCAGCAAAACAGCATTACGAGAGTTTCAATAGCAAATAGATGGTATATTTAAGATTATTCCGCGGTTCCTTTTTTGACGTATAAAATGTGATATTGGATTTAAAACAAATCTTAAATATCAATACATAATAACAATTTCCCAGTGGAATTTATAATGTTTATACAATCACTTAAAAATGCTATTTCTACCTATTTTCATGTCAGGTAATCAAACTACCTTTATGAAAAAGAGAAACTTATTTCAATTTAGCGATGTTGTACGAAATAGTTACGGAATAAAACTGAAGTATACCAAGTGAACATTTCATGAAAAGTGAACAATATCTAAGTTGTAAGAATTCATAGTTGTATATGGTACATACTACTAGCTGCGCAGTGAACCACTGGACTACTTCCTGACTGCCTAAAAGACCCAGTGCGTGGAAGAAAATAAGGCGACCAGTTGTTCAATTGATAATATTTTGAATGAATATATGAAAAGTTAAATTACTAAAATGTTAAATATATATAAAAAAGTTTTTAATATAATCTTGAGTATTAGCTTCGTACCAGACGGCTGGAATATAATTGTTATTGTGCTAATAGAAAAGAGGGGGGAAAACCGATTTATCGAACGTTTCTCAGCTGGTTTACTAAAGATTTTACCGCTGTCTTAAAATTAAAATTGACTAAATTCCTTCTTGATCATAATTTACTTTCTGAAACACAAGCTGGATCCAGGAACTCCACATTATACGGCACATTTCTTTTGTATACACAGTTATAACTTTTTAGACGTTGCAAAAGGATATGTTTTGTTTTTGATATCTTTGTTGATTTTAAAGGTGCCTTTGAAAATGTTTGCAGAGCTGGAATATATTATAAGTTGCATTCGCTATGCATAAGGAAAATTTGTTTAATTTTATATAATTACACCAATGTCATGTATGAATACACGGCGGCTTTTTACTTTTGTCCTGTCGTGTGACAAAGGTGCATGCTATAGGAAACTTTATCTCCAGTAATGCTATCCTTATTCACAACGGATTTAGAATCAACATTATTAGTAAATAGGTTTCGAGGTTATTCTCTACTCTCTGAACATACTAATATTGTAAACGTGTTAAATGTTATGTCGGTTTGATACGCCTATGATGTCATACTTATCGTACATAATCATACTGACATGCAATAGATAATTTAGTACATATTGCGATAAATAATAATAATAATAACGACTTTGTATAGCGCCTAATCTTTAGAAGCTCTCAGCGCTTTACAGCATTTGACAACACATAAAACGTAAAATAAATCATATGCAATGATATCATTACAAAAAACAAACACAATGAAATTAGAAAACATAAAACATGCTGAAAATATTTAAGGTAGGAAACATTATTAGGTCTTTAAGTTTGATCTTGCAGTCGAAACGTGTGTTTTAAGAGCACTCTTGAATGAGATCACTGTGTCTTTGTGTCTAGGTTTAGTAGGCAATTCATTCCACGTTGCTGGGCCCTGGTACGCAAAGGAACATTGTCCATATGACTTCGTTTTCTTAGTGGGAATAATGAGTATACGATTGTCATACGAGGAGCGTAAGTATCTTGCTGGTTTGTATACATGGGTGAGGTCGGATAGGTATATTAGACTGGAGTCCGTAAGTGAAACGTAGCACAGAGAACAAATTTTGTGTTTGATTCTGGATTGAATGGAACACCATTGTAGGGTACAGAACAGCGGGGAGGTGTGCTCTGATCGTGGTACTCTAAGGAAGATCCGAGCAGCTGTGTTTTGAACGTTTTGAAGTTTATGGAGTAGATATGAGATCAACCAGACAGAAATGAGTTACAATTGTCCCGTCTTGAAAATAGGAAAGAACACACAAGTGTTTTAATGGCATCAACTGAAAGATATTTGCGAATGGAGCTGATGCGTCTCAGATCAAGATATGCAGCCTTGCATATGTTCATGACATGTTGTTGCAATGTGAGAGTATTATGGAGAGTAACACCTAGGTTTCGTACTGACTGTGTGAATTTAATGTTGGTGTTGCTGATATTTATTGTTTCATGTAAAGGATGTGAATGAGAAAGTCTTTGTGTTGTAATCAGAATGGCCTCAGTTTTATCATCATTCATCTGCAGCTTGTTACATGCCATCCATTATTTCACATCAGAAATGCACCTCTCTACACCTTTGATGGTATCATCAACTTCATTTGGGTGGCTAGATTTGTATATTTGGGTGTCATCAGCGTACAACTGGTGAGACACTGGATGATGATATATGACACTTGAGAGCGGCCGAGTGTATATAATGAAGACAACATGTCCAACAACAGACCCCTCTGGAACACCACAACATAGATCAACTGGGCTGGAGTGTATTCCATTTGCAGGCACAATTTGTGTCCCGTTGACAAAGTAGGGCTTGAACCACAGTAAGGCTGTATCATGAATGCCAGATACATGCTGGAGATGGTGAAGTAATATGTTATGGTCTATTGCGTCAAATGCTGCAGTCAAATCAAGGAGGGTGAGGACTGTAATATTTCCACTATCCAAAGCAGAGAGAAGGTCATTAACATCTTTCAGAAGAGTAGTTTCAGTACTGAGGCAAGGGCGATATGCAGACTGTACATTGTTAAAAGACTGTTTGAATTCAGATGAGACACAAGCTGGGATAGAACTACTTTTTCTAAGATTTTTTTTTTATATGAATGGGAGAGTATAAACTGGGGGTAGTTCTCTAAATCGTTATGGTCAAGTGTTGGTTTCTTCAGCAGAGGCTTTACAATGGCAGTTTTGAAAAATGATAGGAATTCCCCGGATGAGAGAGACGCATTAATGACATCAGTTAGTGAAGGCAATACTGGACTTAAGCACTCAAGCAGCAGTGATGTTGGAATTGGATCAAGTTCACTTGACTTTGATGCACTCTTCATCAGGATTGTACGTACGAAATCCACAGAGACAGGTTCAAATGCTGCTAATGGTTGCCGCTCAAATTCTGTATTGCAAGTGTATGTTGACGACGAGTCAATTGAAATTGTGTTGTCAAGCTTATCTCTAATGGTTTGTACTTTGTCGCGGAAGAAATCTGCAAACAGGTCCGGAAGGTCGACTGGAGAAAAGGCAGTTGGAAGTGGTGTACATTTGTTCCTTGACATTGGCTTGTTAGTAATCTCGAAAAGCTCTTTGCAGCTGAAACTTTCCATGATGTTAGTAATGTAGTGGGATGACTTCGCTGCATGGACTAAGTTTGCGACGTTATTCTTAGCGGTATCATAGGTTTGCTTATGAATAGTGAGCCTGGTGGAAGGCAAAGCCTCTCAGCTTTACGGTGGACACTTTAAGCAGTGTGAAGTTTGTCCTTAACACTGCTAAACACTGAGAACACTTTTGAATTGATACTCTGCGCTAGGTTGCTGAGGCATGTTTGACAAGCAATGAACGGAGGCAGTTATCGAGTTGTTCTGATTTTGGAGGTAAGCAAGTTGTTAAGTTTGCTTGGATGTCATGCATTAGTTTGGTTCTATTTATTTTACGGAGGTTTCTATTAGTAGCAAATACACGTGGAAGGTTAGGCACTGATACGTCAAGATGGCATATAATGCAGAGGTGACCTGATGCATGTTCGTGGGATACCAGGGAGGACCGTAGAATATTATCATCCGGTCTATGAAGAATCCAGTCTAAAATGTGTCCATGTTTATGGATGGGTTGGTTAACTGACTGTTTGATGTTGAAAACATGAATGGAATCTATGAGTTTTGATGTGCATGGGTGTCCAGGAGAGGCAAAGTGAAAGTTGAAATCTCCAAGAATAAGTAGGTTGCCACCTATCGAATTTCCATACTCCGTGAGATTCGGAAACTGCTCCAAAAAAGAGAGATTCAGTCGGCTTGTTTTTTGTACTAGGAGGAGGGCGGTAGAGGTAGAAAAAATGGACTGACCATTGTTCCAGTGTGAGTGTGGCTTGGACTAGTTCAAACGATGTGTGGTACAAATTGAAGGTTGTGGTGTGGTTCAGATGTTTGATCATAGAGTTCTTTACGATGACACCAATTTCACCTCCGAGAGAGTGGCGGGGGAACGACTTGATGGAGTTACCGGTGGGTGTTAGATCCGCGCACTTGGGCTGATCGCCTCATGTTTTAGCCACGTTTCTCTCGGAGGAAAGACGTCGATATTCTGATCGTTGATAACATTAACTATTTCTGTGCGCTTCTCCGGTGGTCCTACTGATTGGGCATTGAAGACTGCGATACGTAGTGGTATCTCTTGGATAGCTCACTCAAAGGTTGCCGATTTAATAGGGATTTGAATTAGGTTATCTAAGTTAACAGCCGAATGTTTTAACTGTTGAGCCGTAAATGGCGAAAGGGAGATAACTGGAATTCTTCTTCCTGTTCTACGCCGGCCAGCTTTGAATTAACGATTCTTTTTTCGCTTATGTTTACATTTAAGTAATGATGAAAGTAGTCCCAGTTCGTTTGGTCTAGTGCATTCCTCATTATTATATTGCGAGGTGTTATATATAATTAATGTGTATTGTGTGCTTGACTTTCGTCCATAATTGGATCTACCTGACCACTCTCACTTCTTTTCTTTTTTTTAAATTATATATTGATTGTTTACATGACTTTTGAGTTCTAGACTTAGTCTTGATTATAACCTTATATGGTTCTTGAAACGAATTGGTTAAAAGCTTGAGAAAACGTTCTAAGATGATTTTTTTCCAGAAAGATTATTGTAGCAAAGGTTAATTGGGGATGCACATACGGTTCAGATTAACAAGATTCATTCCTGTTTTAACATCAGTCAAGTCAGAAATTATTTATCTAAATTATTCATTTGAATTACAAACTGCACATTGACAATTTTGACTAAAACATTACTTTGGGATTATTGTGAATTGATTCAGATACATTCTGGATTATATCATTGTGATGAGTTTTGATACATCAGCAGATTCAAGGCTATTGGTACATCAACACATTCCAGGTTGGAATTCATTCGGAACACCACTGGAATTAATTCGAAATATTGAATACAGTTGGGCTTGGGACAGAACATTTAGGATCATTTTGGGATTTAACTTGCAATACTGTAAGTTCTTGTTAACTTTTCACTTTTCAAATTAGAGAATTAAAGTATTTGTTAAGATTTACTAAACTTGGTTTTACTTTTAATGTTACTTAGTATAGTACCATAGAGTCGTAACACATGACTAACGTTTATGAATATAATAAGTTAATGAATGCAGTAAAGTAAAACCCTTGAAAAATATTTGCAGGTTCTTAGATTGTGTTTTCAAAGTTTTTAATCCCCGTTAAGCTGTACATTCTGATATCACACTCTATATTTGAGTTTGTTATCTTGTATACCTCATACCTTGTAAACTGTATAATACAATTGTAATACAGTCTTGTCTTGTCTTGGTTGACATTCACACAAAGTTGTTTGATTATGTTGATAAGCGGGTCAATAGAATATCTATTATGCGAAAACTGATTGACAGTCATTGCACTTGGCTGGAAGGTTAATTATAGTTATAATATGTTAGCGATACAGTTTGTAATAACGAGATGTACATGGTATTTAAGTACTCGAGGCTCTCCAGTGGGACATGTTCCCACGTTACACCAAAATACTGGTAAATGTTGTTTTTAAAAAAAAAAGGTTTACCGTATATCTGAACTCTGTTTCCTCAAAACTACCATAAAATTGGATGTATAAAATGTTTATTAAGTCAGTTTTAAAATATATCTGACACGATTTGGTAGGATCGCACTTGTCAAATCTGTAGAATTTCGTGCATGTAAAATAAATCATCTAATTCAAAGCTTACCCTCGCTGTCAAAGAAAACTGTAACTTAAGTTTATGATATGTTTTATATTTATGCGGAATAATGCAACTAACAAGATCAGAAGAAACGCAAGTGTTAATGATTATGCATTTTAAGTTTGCTGTTGTTGTTGTTGTAGTGTCTAACGCCATTTTTCAGCACAAGATAGGCTATACATGGCGGCCAGTATTAATGGTGGAGGAAGAACCCAGGAAAACCCCGGAAAGAACCTCCGACCCACGAGAAGCTACTGGCAAGCTTTCTCACATACCCACATTGGCCGAATCCGAGACTCGAACCAACGCAGACAGAGGTGAGATGGTAGTGATCCGTAACGGTGAGCGCTTTAGACCACTCGCCCCGCTCGGGGCCCACATTTTAAGTTTGAAAATTACGCGGGAGATTTTGTAGATGCAGTAAATATCACTTTGATTAGACAACTTACAACATTGTATACAAAGTTGAAACATGTTTTGAGATACATGATAACATAACTAATGTTCGCCTCTATTGAGTGGAGTACACACACACACACACACACACACATATATATATATATATATATATATATATATATATATATATATATATATATATATATATATATATATATATATATATATATATATACTGTCATACAAGTTAGAGAATTTTTAATTAGAGAATTTTTAATTCGTACTCTTCGGAGATTGGAACCCAGGTCCGCGTGTAAACGGCACCCATTATTGCATTGCCTGTACGCACGAGCCCATATTCCCTCACGACTAAGCAACATCAACAAAAATGATGCTACTCAATCGATATTATATGCACTCGTGTGTAGCAGACAATCGCATGTCGAACTAGTAATTAATATCTGCACAGTCGTTCCGGATTCCTAGGAAAGAAATCAAGGTATATAAAATTAATTATAGAGAATTATAAATATACACCAGACAGAACGGAAAGTTCTATTCCTGGATCCTATAGAAGAATGCTTTATAATAGTAGGCAGAATTAATATTTAATACAAAAATAATACTATCATACAGGTTAGAGAATTTGTTAAATAGTACTCTACGGAGATTCGAACCCAGGTCAGCGGGTAAACGGCCCACATGGTGTATATTTATAATCCTAAATATTACTTGTTAAAGTTTAGAGTAAGCTGATTGATATGACGAGCATAATTTTATGAAAAGTATGAAATGTAAATAATGTGTGTGTGTGTGTGTGTGTGTGTGTGTGTGTGTGTGTGATTTGGATTTTTAACGTAGCTTTAAATTTTTTTTAGTCATATCGCTACGATGTCTGCAGTGTGACAGTTTTTAGTGATGTCCAGCACTTGGACTTTTTGCCACAGACTTGTAGCATGATGTCCCACCCAGTCACATTATTCTGATACCAGGCCGACCAGTCCTAACACTAACTTCTTAATGCTGAGCAGCTAGCGAGGCAGCTGCTTGTACCATTTTTATAAGTCTTAGTTATGACTTAGCCGGGGTTCGAACCCGCGACCCGCGACCTCCCGCATCCAAGGCGGAAGTTCTTACCACTAGGTCACACGAGCGGTCTAAAATGTAAATAAACATCATTATGAAGGAAAGGTGGCACTTGTACTCCAGGGCTTAATTTCACTGACTAAAAAATCATAGGCTAACCTGCTGATTAATAGGTTCACATTCGACCGGTACAATGATAATACAGCTTATAATTTAAGGCGTTTAAACTCATATTCAAACTACCACACATTTTATCTCTTTCTCCCCTTTACACATAATGTATGGTGATAAATCTCAAGCTCTACCGACCAAGCACTATGCGACACTAAATTGTTTATTCACAATTTCAATGGACCTGCTATATACAAGCGATGTTAGTTTTTGTTTATTATGTAGTAACACTTTTGTTGACTACAACTGCTTAAACTAAAGTTATTCAACGATAGTCTTACACCTGGTCAAAATCATATCATGACATGTAAAGATATTGCCATGATAATAACATTGCTGACGTGAAATTCAGGTGAGTTGAAGTATTGACTTTGATAATATGTAATTCAAGCAATCACACTGATTCGTTTTTTTTGTGTGTGTGTGTGATAAATTTTAACTTCAATACTTTCCTTAATTTCGTCACACAATTAATCTTGCTTTTGGAAAAGAAACAGCCATTTGTTCGTTAATATGAAACGTAATTAATTAGAATTGCTTCAAAACTACGTGACGTTTTACTCGAAAACAGGTAATTGTTGTGTCTACGTGACGTTTTACTCGAAAACAGGGAATTGTTTGTTACTGACTGTAAATTTTAAAATTTTATAATCGTATTACTTAATTTCTTTGAGAACGATAGGCAATATCAAATGTATATAGTTTAACCTAATTCGTAGTAGGGGAAATTTTATAATTGTATAAGGTGGTCATATTTGTTATCTTATGGCTATGTTTTGATTTATTATCTCTGTCTAAAACATGAATCTATCTGATCGCACTGATGTAACCTTTTATGTGAATTTTTCTATTGGACAGGTTGATGGGTCATAACATTTGGGCATAAAAAAATGTTATTTGTACCATTTAGAAAAACTGCTCTTTATTGTTGCAATTAACCACATGCTATTATTTTTTTATATATTTCTTTTTATATTGTTATGTATATCTATAGTATATGTTTTATTTTCATAATATCATACTAATAGTTTTTGTAAGGGTCATTTAGTTAATTATATTTTTCATGCTAATATTCTATGAAGATATTTGCACTTAAAGATGAGCCATGCATAGTGTGTGTGATTAGGGTTTTTAACGTAGCTTTAACAATTTTTCAGTCATATCGCTACGATATCTGCAGCTTGGCAGTATATAGTGATGTCTGGCTGTGGGGCATCATGCCGCAGACACGTACCATGATGTCCCACCCAGTCACATTATCCTGACACCAGGCCGACCAGTCCTAATGCTGAGCGCCAAGCGAAGTAGCTGTTAGTACCATTTTTGTAAGTCTTTGGTATGACACGGCCGGGGATCGAACCCACGACCTATCGCTTCCGAAGCGGACGCTCTAACCACTATGCCACCGGAGCGGTTGCCATGCATAGTACATTCAAAGTTTCAGTCATAAGTTTCAAGATTGGTTAGAGTTAATAGTTCATATAAAAATAGCGTTATATATTATGTATATTTAATTTAATTGTTTGTTTGTTAGTTTTATTTTTTTTAAATTCTGTTACATGCTATTTTAATAAAACACTGTATGCTGGACTTTGACCTTGTTCAAAATTGAGTTCATTTCTACTTGACCTGATTGTCTTTTTTTTAATTTTTTATTTCTTTTATGTAAATAACTAATAAAAGCTTCATTATTCTCTATGTGTATGAGCTTATTATCAGGATTATTATTCAGGTAGACAAAGAAGGAGTAGGGGCCCCGAGTGGCCGAGTGGTCTAAAGCGCTCTCCGTTACGGATCACTGCCATCTCACCTCTGTCTGCGTGGGTTCGAGTCTCGGATTCGGCCAATGTGGGTATGTGAGAAAGCTTGCCAGTAGCTTCTCGAGGGTCGGTGGTTCTTTCTGGGGATTTTCCAGGTTCTTCCTCCACCGTTAATACTGGCCGCCATGTATAGCCTATCGTGTGCTGAGAAATGGCGTTAAACAACAACAACAACAACAACAAAGAAGGAGTAAATACGTTGATCAGGGTAAGGGTTTTGGAGATTCCTGAGTGAACTGTTTAGGCTATTATGTTGTAAATAAACATGGCTCGTTAGATCATTCTAGAAAGTTTTTTTCCATTAGGTAATGGTTGTTTTTAGAAAATTCTAATTGTGATCTGAGGTCAAACAGAGAACTATATTATCTTGTGATTGCGAGGATTGAGCCAGTTTTGGTTAAATATCTAGCACTTTAAGTTGTATTATGTTGTGACCAGTTTGGGCTGAATTTTATTTTCTTCAAATTATTGAATTGAAATGATTATTATCTTTAGAAATTCAAAAGTCTTCTGATAAAATTTTTGGATAAAGACATCCATTGGAATTTATGCTGAATTCAAACCTGGAATAATATTTCTGCGATTCAACAAGAGATTGTTGACACACATCAGCACTTCGCAGACCATAACATACACGTCATCGCCTTCAATTTTGGATCTCTTCGGGACTTGAAGTGAGTTTTATTGAGGACTTTTTAATACTAGGACTTGTGCCTTTAATTCTTGGATTAGTTTTGGATTTAATTCGCAATACCGGAAGTTCTTTGTTTATCATTTTTCACTTTTTGCATTCAAGGGAACTAAATTATTTGTTAAATTTTACAAAGCTTGTTGTCTTTCACTCTTTTTTTGTTACTTATTTTAAGAGCATAGACTCGTAACAGATCCAGCAAGGACATGAGGTCTTGGAATGGAGGTACTAGAATAAAATAAAAAGTCATCTTGCTTTGTTTACTGATAGAGTATTTTCAAATACCAGAAAATTCTTTCAAAGCCCCGGTATTGCATTTTCTTTCTTTTTGGGTTTTGGGTTTGTTTATAAAATAATGATTAGGGGCAATCATTCAGTCTTACTATTATTATTGGTCTTTTGCAAGAGGCTTAATTCGTTTATTTAATTTATCCATTCGTTGGAATTATAGTTTTTTATCTTTCAAAGACATTTGGATTAAAAACTGTATTTTGACTAATGTCAACTCATTCAAGAACATTTGGATTTATAACTGTATTGGAATTACTGTAAATTCGTTTAAATACATTTTGGATTATAATATAGTGATTCTTCTTTATAGCTGGCTGATCAGTAAAATACAGACAGTCTGAATATCATTGGAACTTTTCTGGATTAGTCGGAACTATTTGAATTGATAGAACTTGTAGGATTTTGGGGATTCATTCCGCATACTGTAAGATACTTTTCTTCCAGTTTGTATATTAAGGATATAATTTATATTTTCAATTACACAAAACGTGTTGGCAATCGCTCATTCTTATTACGTGATTTAAGACTCTCGAGTGTTAACAATATAAGTAGTGATTATGCACTAACTGTTTTCTACTAACTTCTCTTTTCACCATAATCCACTTTGCTGTATGGAAGACTCGGTGCTGAGGAGGCACTAGATAGGTGAATATAATAATGATAAGAATGCATTTTCTTGCTTTTTCTGTAGGTGTCAAGCCTGCACGGAAATTTTAATGAATACTATTCACATTTCACAATAGATTCCCACAAGCACTGCATAGTATGCCGTCACACATTTTTCAATGTCATTTAACTTCACATAGCACGATACACTTCAGGGAAATCATGCAGTCATGATTGGTGAACTAATGTAAGTGTTGCGAATTGTGTTGCATATATCATTTTGAGCGGGACATTTCGAGGGAGAAGACTGAAAGGTACACTACTTAATTACTACCTTCATGATCCCACTGTAAAGCTGACATCAAAGATTCCTTTATCGCACATGAGCCGTAATACGAAAGCTATAAATGTTATGCATTCATCTTGCAACGTCTAGGGTAAATTACCAACGTCTAGGGTAAATTACCAAACGAAAAGTTGTAAAATAAATGGAGAATGCGTTGGACATATGTTTGAACATTCCTGTAAAATGAACATGCATACAATTTTCTATAACGTTGGTTCGTTCGACTGGTATACCATATTTTATTTGTACCATAGATTTTATTTCCTCAGTTAAATGTACCAACAATTCTTTTGACTGTGCAAGTTAGGAGTGAATCATTCTTTCCTATCAGTATTCCTAAAGTCCAAGCCAAATTCAGAGTCACTCTGAATTTTGCAACTGAAGGTTAATGCCTTGTCTGTTATGGATTTTAACAACAGGGGTTTTCACATTCTTGCGGTTGAAATTCTCCACTTTATCGAATTTTAATTCATCAGTTTTGATACAAATATGAGAAACGCCACCGTAGAGTATTAGTAACACGCTAACCTCGGATAAAATGGTAGTCGGCTCACTTGATGCTGAGAGAGTACGAGATATTATTATATTTGACCTAGGCCTCCGAGTGTTTTGCTGAAATTTAGCGTACTGAGGTTAAAATTTATGATTGAAAGGTTGCAACAATGGTTCCTCCAATATTAGTTTGTTTCGTGATGCTTTTGACCGAAATGTTATCGGTACAACTACAGATTGACATATTAAGAGAGAAAGGGGAGAGAAAGATTGAGGGAGGGAATAAGAAAGTTAGTCAAAATTTGAAAAAAGATCACTCTGACCACAAATGGAAGTTTATCATACATATAGTTGGGTTATATGGGCTCTAACGTAATTAACGTCACGCCGTAGGTTTAACATTATGGCTGGAATTTAACATTACTCGGTTCCCTGGCCTCTAACGTAACTTACGTTATGCCGTAGGTTAAACTTTATAGATGGAGTTCAACATCACGGGGTTCTTTGGCCTCTAGCGTAACTAACGTTACGTCGTAGATTTAACATTATGGATTGAATTTAACATGACGGGGCTCTCTGGCCTCAAAGAGGAAATTAATTTTGAAAAGTGTTATTAATTATGTTGCATGTACATAATATTCTTACACGAAAAGAGTTTCTCTACCGAGTGAATCAAACACTAGCGTGAATTCTACGCTGGAAGTCCCTTGTTTTCCCCATTTCCAAGGACTTCTAGGTAGTAGTCGTTGAAAACTTGAAGTTATATTGACGTGCTAAGATTAATTTTCCACTAATTAATCAATGACCACAAAATATCTCAACTCTATATTTGCATCACAACTTCACAACTGCATGGCAACTTCACAGCTGCCTGGTTTATCTTTGTTTGGATTCTGTAGATTAGCGTCAGTACTCAAATACCATAAAATAGAAATCACAGCTCAAAACCCCAATGCGGGGAACTATTTTCCGATTCCAATCCCGAGTCAGTCGAACCACAGTTTTGAACCACACTTCATCTGTCTCTCTTCACTACATTTACCTTCATAGCAACAATGAAAGGCGTCTCCAGATTATGGAACAACCCCTTCTCAATTATTCCACTGTACAAAATATCAGTCCCTATCACAAGTACTTCACATGGAAATACTCAGCCAATCAACACCCTTAGACACAAAAAGGAACTGCTTGGCTAAAGGACCTTTTTATCCGTCTCTGACCTGAAGTCAACTACAAACCTAAACGATGCCATCATAAAATCTCATGAACACTGCACTCCTGACGTTGAAATTTGCTAATTACTCGAGCTGAGAAATATTACCCCAAGACCGACTGCCAACAATCAAACATGTAATCACAAAAATCTAGCAAAGCACAAAATAGAGACTAAATATAAAATGCACATGCCCTAGATTTATTAAAATATTACCCTAATTTTTTTAATACTTTTATATCCTACTACCGACGATCACTATATTTCTCACTTGCCGTGGTAATAGAACCTTCTCTTCAGAACTCTCCGGTCTGAGGTCACTTCAGAATCATTCACAGTGACCAGTGCCTCACTCGTTGATTACTGATGCAGGAGAATAAAATGGAAGATAAAAATGAAAAAGTAAATGTACAGAAACTCATCTGGGTTTTCTAATTATTAACGGAATAGGAACTACTGGTCCAGGACTACCCATAAACAAATCATGATTGTTTGTGTTACACCGTTAATAGGGTACTCAGCTGAACATCCATCAATCCAGTTTAGGATCTTTCATTTTGAAGCAATCATCATTCGGTGTTTCAGAGTGCTGATCTTCGCCCTTTTATTATATCTTGTTCGAATGCCACGTGATTGAAGGTGTCGTCAAGTTTGATTTGCATCTGTTTATATTATTGTCTGTACAAATAGTCCATTAGAAATGACCCGAATCATTGATTCTAATCCCGTGAAAGCTGACTATCAAACGTGTTCCAGACATTTTTACATGTATCACGATTCTTAGTTCGTTAAAGTCAGTGATTCTGAATTATTGCGGACTTTAAGAAATTGGTACATCGTCAGAAGTAGCAGTTTCTATAAAACATCCTGGCGAAAACCCTTACAAGAGTTTGAATTAAAGATCATGGGGAAACCCATTGCCAGCAGCTTCTAACAATACACCTAGTTTGTACAATCAATGGTATTCACAGTATGTTATAGTGTAATAACGTAAGTCAGTATCATTGACTTCAAATCAGTCATATGTTATATACATTTAATTGGCATTGTTAGTTATTTTTTTTTATTCATTATGTGATAAGGATAATTGTATTTTGGACTTGACCTTGACAAAATACTTTTCTACTTGTCCTGAATTGTTGATTTTGGTTTTGTAAATAACATGTTTATCTCCATCTGAGTCGAGTAAATAGGAAAATCCCAATCAAATTCTATGTCTAACTGTTGTTTACCACATAGTATAATTTCAGTTACAGACCTTCTAATTATAACTAATATTGTGTTTTGTAAACATTTTGGACCTTCCTGAATGAAAGTTTCCATTAGGTAATGCATTTTGTTTAGGAAATGCTAATTGTGACCTGATGTCAAGTAGAGGACTGTATAATATTGAGTCTCTAGAAATTATTCATTGTGACCAGTTGTTTGGGCTAATTATATTGTTTTCTCTTCAAATCCTTTGGATTCCAAGAAATTCTTTTCCCCTGGAAATACTTGTGCTCTAAATTAATTCTTGGACAAGGACAGTTATCGAAATTTACATTGAATTCAAAAACTGCAATATTATTTTCTGTAATTCAACAAAAAAAACTGTTGACACATCAGTACGACGCTGACCACAGCATACGTCATCACCTTCCATTTTGGATTTCATCGGGATTCGAACTCAGTTTCGTTAGGACTTTTTTTTAACTAGGACTTCTATTTTTCAATTCTTTGATTATTCTTGGAATTATTTTGAATTTGATTCGTAAAACCGTAAGTTGGTTTTCTAATATTTACCTTGTTTTTCTAGGGAAATAAATTATTTGTTAAATTTTACAAAGCTTGTTGTCTTCACCCTTTTCTTGTTACTGTTTGAAAGAGCATAAACACATAACACACGCAAATTAAATAAAATACAACCAGTATGTGTTTAGAGTCCATTAACACACTTATAATTGCAACTTTTGGTGGGATATTTCTCTGTTGTTGGTATTATGAATTATTTTATGGTTATTATTAATAAAAAGTCAGTCAATTATCCGAGATACAATTTACGGCTACATTGTTTATATTCAGAAATAGATGGCGCTCTTGCTTATTTTTTTGTTGATCAATAGCCGCTAGGTTGTCATTGATTTTGTAGAATTCAAACCAATAAGGCGTAAAATTCGAAATTTTGAAATAATACTGCAATAAATTAGGAGTATGCGCATTTGTTTATAGCGCCCCGTTTTAAGGAATTCTTATATTTTGTTGTTGTTGTTGTTGTTCTAGGGTTTAACGCCATTTTCAGCACAAGGTAGGCCATATATGGCGGCCAGTATAACTGGTGGAGGAAGAACCCTGGAAAACCCAGGAAAGAACCACCGACCCACGAGAAGCTACTGGCAGACTTTCCCACGTACCCACGCTAACCGAGCCTTGGACTCGAACATAAGCAGACAGAGGTGAGATGGCAGTGATCCGGAACGGTGAGCGCTTTAGACCACTCGGCCACTCGGGACCCCCTTATATTTTGTGATTATTTGTTTGATTATGGGATGTCAGTGCTGGGAATAGATTTCTTAGCCCGAAATAATTAGCCAATTCCTAGAAGCAAACGTCACGGAGTAATGTGCTAGTGAGTTTCCTTGATGCCATGTATGTGTCCCTGAAGTTCGATGGTCCCTATTGAAATCTAGTGGTGTACATTAGTTATGTGACCTCAGGTACAGTATTTATGATTGAAGACTGGTAAATTACACATTGGAATAAACGAGAAGGGACTGTTCCGTCGTCGGCAGGTACCGTTTATTGTTGCCATGGTGGCAAATTTGATGCAAAGATACAGGCAAAATGTGGCATAAAACGATGATTTGACTTGCCTAAGGTGGCGTAATAAATATAGTTCCCTGTATTAGTTGGTAGACTTGTATGTACGGCGTAAAATGCTGATGATACGTTACGGAATGTTAATGAAGAGAAACCATGAAGTTGTGCGATTGATAGACAATTGGGAAGTTGTGAGATTTGTCGTCTTGTATTATTTAGAGTAAAATTATTTATAAAATGGACACGTTGGACTTTCCAGTTTACAACAGTAGTTGTATGGAAGTCTTTGGAATCAGGGGAAATTATGACGTCTAGCGGAATCGCGTCAGGGTTTGACATCGCTCGGTCAGGAGCAGGTAAACCCGTTGGGTTGGTTTGTTACAATACGTATACTGGAATAGATCAATAATTACTACTAACTTTCATATATAGAGAGCAAGAATTGCTTTCCAGCATTTATCAGAGTCACGCTCATTACACCAATCACCTGTTTGTGTGGTGTTTGCTGCATGAAACTGCGATTTTCTATATATTTGCTAATTAAGAATATACATCATAAAATGGGAGGAAAAAAGCTTACGAAATAACATTGCTTGAAAGGAGAGTGATTTTCTCAAGATGACAAGAGCAAAACTAAGCAATTCTTGTCTTTTTGTCTGGCCAGAGATTGTAAGGATCCGGATTGGGTACCTGCGTATTTAAGGAGGCACTTAACAGCCTCTGTTACAAGCTTGCATTGATAACTTTTGAATTGAAGTAGTACAAAATTGCCTCTGTTACAGGCTTGTATTGAGTACCTGTGTATTTCACTAGTACTTAATTGTCTCTGTTAGAAGCTTGCATTGAGTACCTGTGTATTGAAGCAGTACATAATTGCGTGTGTTACAGGATTGCATTGATAACCTGTGTATTTAAGGAGTACATAATTGCCTCTGTTACAGGCTTGCATTGAGTACCTGTGTATTTAAGGATTATATTATTGCCTGTCACAGGCTTGTATTGAGTACCTGCGTATTTAAGGAGTACATAATTACCTCTGTTACAAGCTAGCATATAATACCTATGTATTTAAGTAATAAATAATTGCCTCTGTTACAAGCTTGCATTGAGTATATGTGTATTTAAGTAATACATAATTACGTCTGTTACAGGCTTGCATTAAGTAGCTATGTATTTATGTAGTACACAGTTACCTCTGTTACAGGTTTGTATTGATTACCTGTGTATGTAAGTAGTACATAATTGCGTTTGTTACAAGCTTGCATTGAGTACCTATGTATTTAAGTAGTACACAATTGTGTCTGTTACAAGCTTACACTGAGTACTTGTGTATTTAAGAAGTACATAATTGCCTCTCTTACAATCTTGGATTGAGTACCTATCTATTTAAGTAGTATATAATTGCGTCTGTTACAAGCTTGCATTGAATACCTGTGTATTTAAGTAGTACATAATTGCCTCTGTTACGGGCTTGCATTGAGTACCTTTGTATTTAAGTTGTACATAATTGCGTCTGTTGCAAAGTTGCATTGAGTATCTGTGTATTTAAGGAGTACATAATTACGTCTGTTACAGGCTTTCATTGAGTCACTGCGTATATAAGTTATACGTAATTGCCTCCATTACAAGCTTGAGCAAAGCCAGTATGGACTTGTGACGTTTTATAAATGTGAGATATCAACTTGTTAGTGTTGTAAAAAATGTTAATATGCAAATATTTTCGCAAAATCGTTCCTTTAGCACACAAACGTTTACATCGTAGCTTTCGTTTAAAAATCCAGCGTTTAAATGGGTATTTGAGTTGTAGAGAATCTTAACTCTGCATTTCATTCAATATTTCTCCCAATATTCATTTTCAGGGTGATATAAAGTCCTCTCGAGGGCGACGTTAATCGAATAAGAAAATCAATGGAAAGTCAGGACAGGTGCGAGAGCTACTCTATTAACATTTCTGTTGAGGACGAATTAAATTACTTTCAAAAAGAAGAGATAATTTACTCTCGGCAACCTTGTCATCGACAAAGCCTAACCGATGTCGGAGACGCAATGCTGGATTCATCTGAATTAAACACTCACAGCAAGTCATTGTCTACAATACCTTCTAATGATGATCAGGAAGATGGTGAAGATGATCTCGAGGCAGATGCAATAGTGGCCAATCAGATCACAGTTCAAGTGTTAAATAATCTAACGGAAATTATTGACCCAACTTACCTGAAACACTACAGTAAATTGGGATACAAACCATATGTATACAGTGAACAACTGAAGAAATTCTTTTCCTGCAGTCTTCAAACTGTAAGTATGTTATTTCAGAATAATAATGTTTTGTCCGGGATTCGACTAGTATTTCTTCACCAAACAATGAACTGTTGCGAACAATATTATCTTTTTACCAAACAATGAATCACTGTGACTAGGATTCTTTTATCAAATAATGAATCGCCGAGACTTGTACGTTGTTACCAAAAATGAATGGATGTGACTAATATGCCAGATAATGAATCACTTTGACTAATATTCCTTACCAAGCATAGTTTTATTGTGTCTAGCAATTCTTTACCAAACAATGAAGCGATGTGACTAGTGTTCCTTTACCAAAATATGAATCGCTGTGACTTGTATGCCTTCACCAAACAATGAATCGCTGTGACCAGTATCCTTTTACCAGCAAGGGAATCGCTGAAACTTGAATGCCTTTATGAATCGCTGTGACAAGTACCTCTTTACCAAACAATTAAACGCTTTGATTATTATTACTTTACGAAATATTGAACTGCTGTGGCTAGTATTTCTTTACCAAACTATGAATCGTAATGATTTCTACGTCTTTACGAAACAATGAATCGCAATGACTATTATACCAAACAAACAAATGCGGTAAATAACATGCCTTTACCAAACAATGAATTTCTGCGATAATAATTCCCTTACCAATCGATGAATCACTGTGACTAGTATGCCTTTTACCAAACAATGAATCGCTGTAACTTGTATGCCTTTACCAAACAATGAATCGCTGTGACTAGTATGCCTTTACCAATCAATGAATCACTGTGACTAGTATGCCTTTTATCAAACAATGAATCGCTGTAACTTGTATGCCTTTACCAAACAATGAATCGCTGTGACTAGTATGCCTTTACCAAACAATGAATCGCTGTGACTAGTATGCCTTTACCAAGCAATGAATCGCTGTGACTAGCATTGATTTACTAAACAATCACTGGATGTGACTAGTATGCCAAACAATCAATCGCTGTGACTAGTATGCCTTTTACCAAAGAATCACTGTGACTAGTATGCCTTTTACCAAACAATGAATCGCTGTGACAAGCCAAAGAGTGTAGAGCTGTGACTAGTATTCCAAACAATGAATCACTGTGACTAGTATTTCAAACAATGAATCGCTGCGACTCGTATTTCTTTACCAAATAATAATTCGCTGGGACTAGTATGCCAAACAATGAATCGCTGTGACTTGTATGCCTTTACCAAACAATGAATCGCTGTGACAAGCCAAACAGTGAAGAGCTGTGACTAGTATTCCAAACAATGACTCACTGTGACGAGTATTCCTTACCATACACTCAATCCTTGCTATCTTCGACAACGATGGCAAAAAGGACCCATGTAGTTACTGACGTGTGTCCTTATATCTCCTTCAAAAACTATTTTTATAAGGACTACCCGAATGGGAGGTACTTTAAATTAAGCATTCGTTTATTTATGGACCACATTGTCGAAAAACTAGTTCGCCTAATACAATCGTACATTTTGGGATGTAGTTCTGACAACTATAGTACAGTACAGTACAGTTTGAGAACCATAGGGTCATTTTACATGACGCCATTTAAAAATCAACCATGCATACTTTTCTGTACTATCGGTATTTGTCACTGAATCATTACTCGGTTGTATTTTTTGAATGAGATTAGGTTCATTTTCCCAGATATGTATTGAACATTTCATCGTATTAATGATTTAATGGGAAGCTTTGATAGCGTTGTACTGTGGAAAGCATATTTCACTGTAATGAATGAATTCTTACTCTTTTGATGTTGAAGTAGGATCACTTCCTGTGGCTCTTGGTCTCGAGGTCCTTGTTCAGTGTTGAGAGAGATTCTTCTTCTTCTTCTTCTTCTTATTATTATTATTATTATTATTATTATTATTAGTAGTAGTAGTAGTAGTAGTAGTATTAGTCCCTTAATTGTGTAATTTTGGGGCTTTTATCTGAGATCGTAAAACTATACATACCTTAGATGACAATAACTTGCTGCGATAGCTTTGCTGTTCCCATGAGTGTCCGGCATTAGGGATTTTCCTCGCTTCTTCAGGCTATAGCAATTCTGGTATAATGGGTTTTCCTAGCATCTTAAGGCTATGGTAGGTCCAGCATTAAGGGTTTCCCTAGCATGTCCTGATATTTCATCGAGTGCCCCCACCGTAAGTGATACAATCTCTTTCTGAAGTTACCAAGTTTTTCTCTGTTGATTTCATTCCATTTTGTTGTTTTTCCCTGTTCCTTATGCACGACATAGAGAACTCATAGCAATGTTGTTTTTATAGTGTCGATAAAGCTCCTCTCCTTGTCTGCCAGTATATATGTGACCTCATATGTTGTATCTTTTGAATAGACTGGATGTTAGAATGTTGACCATGCTTTTCGCAACCACTTTTTCTGCCATTTGATCGTAGCATTTTATTCAGTAGCTAAAATCCACATCATTACACAGATGCCAGCTGCCGTGGTACAGACTAGGGATAATTTTGTATGTCTACTTTTGACGTCACATTAGATTTGGTTCTTGCATTTCCTGAATATTTGATTGTCATAACCATCCTTGATTATGTACACTTGCTTTTACCTTGCTGATTATGAGTACCAGATCTTCTGCTGCCACTTAGAAGTCCTCCTCCTCCTCCTTCTTGTTCTTGTTCTATTTCTTCTTCTTCTTATCAAGACCATGGTCATCATTATGATGATGATGATATCATCATCATCGTCGTCATCTTCTTCTTCATTGCAAAGCAAATGTATGTGAGAAGGTAATTTTAATGGTGTTGATATTTTCTTTGCTATAGGTAGACGAGACAGATACTACAATCTTACGTGTGCAGCACAAAAAGCAGGACCACGAACTTGGAGACGATTTTGGTGCCAATATATCTAGCACGCCGTACATGATCAAAGGAAACCATTACCTTAAGCACGAATTCAGAAATATTAAACCAGACACAGTGGCTTCAGACATAAAGCTTGTGTAAGTTTTACTGTCGATTATCTCAAATTATATTTTCGCATTTGCAGGCCCGGCCCTAGGATGTGCGGGGCCCAAGGCAGCAAGCGATGAGCGCGGGGCCCCAAGCAAAAAAACTGCATTGCGGAGTTGATTTCCTGAAAGCGCGGGGCCCAAGGCGGTTGTCTCGTTCGCCTTGCCCTAGGGCCGGGCCTGCCCATTTGTGACTTCGTAGCCATGTCTATAACGTTATTTCTTTATCTTAACCCTCACCCACAAACGTTTCCTTTACAATTTGCGGTGAATATTTTCTTTACTTATCATGCTATAGTTATAGTAGTGGAGATTTCGGCCGTTGTTGTCTGTAAGGGCTGTGATAGTGAAAATCAAGTATTGTAGACAGAGGCTTTGATTTCAGTGTGCATTTAGGTCATTGTTGTCTGTAGGGACTGTGTTTTTAGTATAGATCTATATCATTGTTGTCTATGATATATTTAATATCAGTGTGCATTTAGATCATTGTTGTCTGTAGGGACTGTGTTTTTAGTATAGATCTATATCATTTTTGTCTGTAGGGGCTGTGTTTTTAATATAGATATATATCATTGTTGTCTGTAGGGACTGTATTTTTAGTATAGATCTTTGTCATTGTTGTCTGTAGCGACTGTGTTTTTAGTATAGATCTATATCATTATTGTCTGTAGGGACTGTGTTTTTAGTATAGATCTGTATCATTGTTGTCTGTAGGGACTGTGTTTTTAGTATAGCTCTATATCATTGTTGTATGTAGGGACTGTTTTTAGTATAGGTCTATATCATTGTTGTCTGTAGGGAATGTGTTTTTAGCATAGATCTATATCAATGTTGTCTGTAGGGACTGTTTTTAGTATATATCTATATCATTGTTGTCTGCAGCGACTGTGTTTTTAGTACAGATCTATATCATTGTTGTCTGTAGGGACTGTGTTTTTAGTATAGATCTATATCATTGTTGTCTGTAGGGACTGTGTTTTTAGTATAGATCTATATCATTGTTGCATGTAGCGGCGACTGTGTTTTTAGTATAGATCTATATCATGGTTGTCTGTAGGGACTGTGTTTTTAGTATAGATCTATATCATTGTTGTCTGTAGCGAGTGTGTTTTTAGCATAGATCTATATCATTGTTGTCTGTAGGAACTGTGTTTTTAGTATAGATCTATATCATTGTTGTCTGTAGGGACTGTGTTTATAGTATAGATCTATATCATTGTTGTCTATTCTATAATTAATATCAGTGTCATCTATATCATTGTTGTCTATGATATCTTTAATATCAGTGTCATCTAGATCATTATTGTTTATAGGGACATTGATTTCAGTGTAGTTCTAGATCATTCTTGTCAGTACGGGTTTTGATTTCATTATAGATCCCGATCATTGTTGTCAGTACGGGTTTGAGTTCATAGTAGATTTAGATCATTGTTTATGATGTTTTTGATACCAGTATAAATCTATATCATTGCTGTCTGTAAGGGCCTTGATGTCAGTATCGATCTAGATCATTGCTGTCTGTAAGGGCCTTGATGTCAGCATCGATCTAGATCATTGTTGTCTGTAAAGGCGATGATGTCAGTATTGATCTATATCATTTTTGTATGTAAGGGTCATGATGTCAGTATCGATCTAGATCATTGCTGTCTGTAAGGGCCTTGATGCCAGTATCGATCTAGATCATTGCTGTCTGTAAGGGCCTTGATGTCAGCATCGATCTAGATCATTGTTGTCTGTAAAGGCGATGATGTCAGTATTGATCTATATAATTTTTGTATGTAAGGGTCATGATGTCAGTATCGATCTAGATCATTGTAGTCTGTAAGGGCCTTGATGTCAGTATCGATCTAGATTATTGTTGTCTGTAAGGACCGTGACGTCATTATCGATCTAGATCATTGTTGTCTGTAAGGGCCTTGATGTCAGTATCGATCTATATCATTGTTTTCTGTAATCGCCTTAATGTCAGTATCGATCTAGATCATTGTTGTCTGTAAGGGCCTTGATGTCACTATAGATATATATCATTGCTGTCCGTAAGGGCTATGATGTCAGTATCGATCTTTATCATTGTTGTGTGTAATGGCCTTGATGTCAGTATCGATCTAGATCATTGTTGTCTGTAAGGACCTGATGTCAGTATCTAGATCATTGTTGTCTGTAAGGGCCTTGTTGTCAGTATCGATCTAGATCATTGTTTGTAAGGACCTTGATGTCAGTATCGATCTAGATCATTGTTGACTGTAAGGGCCTTGATGTCAGTATTGATCTAGATCATTGTTTGTAAGGGCCTTGATGTCAGTATAGATCTAGATCATTGTTGTCTGTAAGGGCCATGATGTCAGTATCGATCTAGATCATTGTCTGTAAGGACCTTGATATCAGTATCGATCTTTATCATTGTTGTCTGTGAGGGCCTTGATGTCAGTATAGATCTAGATCATTGTTGTCTGTAAGGGCCTTGATGTCAGTATCGATCTAGATCATTGTCTGTAAGGGCCTTGATATCAGTATCGATCTTTATCATTGTTGTCTGTGAGGGCCTTGATGTCAGCATCACTCTCTATCATTGTTGTCTGTAAGGGCCTTGATGTCAGCATCGATCTAGATCATTATTATCTTTGATGGCTTTGATATCCATAAATACTTAGATCATTGATGTATTTGATTGCTTTGATCTCCATATATACTTAGATCATTGATGTATTTGATTGCTTTGATCTCCATATATACTTAGATCATTGATGTCTTTGATTTCTTTGATCTCTATATATACTTAGAACATTGATATCTTTGATTGCTTTGATCTCCATATATACTTAGATCATTGATGTATTTGATTGCCTTGATCTCCATATATACTTAGATCATTGATGTATTTGATTGCTTTGACCTCCATAAATACTTAGAACATTGATGTCTTTGATTGATTTGATCTCCGTATATAGTTAGATCATTGTTGTCTGTAATTGCTGTGATTTCATTATAGATCTAGAACATTGTTTTCTATTATTGCCATGATTTAAGTGTACATCTATAGATCATTGTTATCTATAGGGTCCTTGATTTCAGTGTCGATTTTGATCATTGTTGTCTATGATAACTATCATCTTAGTATAGATCTGGATCATTGTTGTCTATATGGGCTTTGATTTCAGTGTAGATTAGATCATTGTTGTCTATGATAACTTTCATCTTAGTATAGATTTGGATTATTGTTGTCTATATGGGCTTTGATTTCAGTGTAGATTTAGATCATTGTTGTCTATATGGGCTTTGATTTCAGTGTAGATTTAGATCATTATTGTCTATATCAGCTTTGATTTCAGTGTAGATGTAGATCATTGTTGTCTATATGGGCTTTGATTTCAGTGTAGATTTAGATCATTGTTGTCTATATAAGCTTTGATTTCAGTGTAGATTTAGATCATTGTTGTCTATATGGGCTTTGATTTCAGTGTAGATTTAGATCATTGTTGTCTATTCGGGCTTTGATTTCATTGTAGATTTAGATCATTGTTGTCTATATGGACTTTGATTTCAGTGTAGATTTAGATCATTGTTGTCTGTTCGGGCTTTGATTTCATTGTAGATTTAGATCATTGTTGTCTATATGGACTTTGATTTCAGTGTAGATTTAGATCATTGTTGTCTATATGAACTTTGATTTCAGTGTAGATTTAGATCATTGTTGTCTATAGGGGTTTTGATTTCAATTAGATTTGGATCACTGTTTTCTCTGATGGCACTGTAAATCTGCATCATTATTGTCTATAGGGGCTTTGATATCAGGTAGATAGAGATCATTGCTGTAAATAGGGCCTTTGATTTCAGTGTAGATTTAAATCGTTGTTGTCTATGATTGCTTTGATTCTAGTCTAGATTTAAAATTATTGTTATCTGTGGGCTTTGATTTTAATGTAGATCTAGTTCATTGTTTTGAAGAAGCAGCTTTTTCAACTCTTCCAACTTTGTTTTTATATTATTATTATTATTATTATTATTATTATTATCATCATCATCAAATATGACAGTATTATTGACCTTCTTCGAGAATTTAATTATATAGAAGACAAAGAAATGTTTAATCGGGCTAATCAAGACGTAAGGGAGATAAATCACTGTGGAGAAAAACTTTTACAACTAGCCAAATGTCTGGAATGGTAGATGTGGATCAGATAAAGGGATACTGAAATTTACACGTATCCATGGCAACTCGTCCACAACAATAGATTATGTTTTAGCAAAATATGGATAAGATTTTAAATGACATAAACAATCACAAACTTAATGAATGCGTCGAAACAATTGCTGATATTTACCATGATGCAGCAAGCAAAATGAAGACAATCAATAGAAAGCAAAACCAAGCTGTGACATCTCCAAGAAGAATTGTTAAATGTCAGCCTTGATTTGACACAGACTGCACAACCGCCAAAAGCAAAGCCATAATATATCTAAAACAGTTCAGATTAGAAGGCACAAGCTAATCGCTTGAAGATTTTAACTTTTATAGAAATATATATAAATCTCTTACAAGAGGCAAGCAAAATAGGAATTGATTTTTTTTTAAATCTGCATTATACTCTAACAATACTTTTCTGGCACATTGCAAAGAATCTAAGTACTGGTACGCAAAGCAATATCACGTCTGCAACTTGCTATGAATATTTTTCAGAATTATTTAATTTTTCCCGTTCTGTTGACAAGATACAGGAAAATGAAAACATTCCACTAATTCATAAGACTTTAGATAGAATAATCACAGAAGAGGAGGTACGCCTAGCATTGAGTAAACTGAATCATGACAAAGCTGGGGGAATCGATACTTTATTCAGCGACTTCTTTATATGTACGAGAAACATAATAGCACCAATATTGACAATATTATTTAATAAAATATTTGATATTGGATATTATCCAGAATATTGGTCAACGGCTATCATCATACCAATTTTGAAGAAAGGGATGCAAATGAACCCTCCAATTACAGAGACATTAGTCTACTGCATGTATTAATCAAAGTGTTTACATCGATTTTAAATAACAGAATAAATGAATGGGTGGAGGAAAACGAATTACTGAGTCAAGAGCAAGCAGGATTTATAGCGGGGTATTCTACAGCAGATAACATCTATTTAATTTGTAAATATTTTAAGCAAATGTAGAGGTATATTATGTGCAGAGTTTCTTGACTATGAAAAAGCCTTTGATATGACAAAGAGACATTTACTGTACCAAATGTTAGTCAGTGAAAATATTAGGGGAAAAATGTTAAGAGTTATTAGGGCAATTTATAATGACGTACAATAATGTGTTAAGTCCAATAACCGTATTAGCGATGTGCTTAGATGCCGTTTGTGTGTACGTCAAGGTTGTGTTTTATCGCCTTTACTCTTTTCTTTATTTTGGAAAGATTTGAAACTCTTTATAGCTGAAGGAAACAGGGGAGTGTGGGTGGAACATTAGAACCAGTTTTACTGTTGTATGTAGACGATTTAATTGTCTTTCCTGAAACTGCTCACCAGTTGCAAAACATGCTCAACAGGCTGCATACATGTTGCCTAAAGTGGAAATGAAAGGTGAATATGGGGAAAAAACAAGAGTGGTTATATTTCACAGAGGTCGCTATTTCAGAAGTTACGAAGCGTGGTACTATGGCCATACAGAGGTAAAGATTGATTCATATTATAAGTATGTAGGATGCATATTTTCTTCGAAAATCTCTTGGTATATGTGCCAGAAAACACTATCCTTGCAGGTGCCGAAGGCTATGTATATTTTGAAGCAAGATCTTTCAAACGTTGGTAGATTACCCGTAACTGGATTGCTTCGTCTGTTTGATGCGAAGATATCTCACATCCTTAACTATGGGGCTGAGGTTTGGGGGTTTAAAGATGCCAATAATATTGAAAAAGCTCATTTGTCATTTATTAAATATATTCTTGGTACATCTAAGTCTAATCCAAATGCATTCGTATATAACAAATTAGGAAGAATTAGTATACAGTATATAAGACATTAACGAATTTTGAAATATTGGCTAAGAGTACAAAAAATGCCAGAAGACAGATATCCTAAACAATGCTACAATTTACAGTTAAGATTGGGGGGGGGGATTGTTACTGCTGGGCTAACAATGTTAAAAAGCTTCTATTTACAATTAGATTAGGAAATGTTTGGCGTACGCTGGACGTACATAATGAAAATAAATTTCTGAGATTGTTCAGCCAGAGATGTGAAGATATTTTTAGGCAAAAGCTGCAGGATGAGATTAAGTAGATGGAAAGACTACATTTATAGAGGTCATTGGGAGTACAATTCACTTGTCAAAGATACATAGAATTGTTGGGAGATATCGATCTTTGTTATATAATCACTTTGCTTAGAGTGGCGAACTTGCCAATCAGATGTAATACGAGAAGATATGAAAGTAATTGCTATGAGGAAAGATTGTCAAATTTGAAAAGTTATCATCGGAAATGAATTATATTGTATTACTGCTTGTCCGCTATATGGAGAAATAAGAACAAAATATATACCCACCTACGCAAAATAAAATCCAACTTTAGAAAAATTTAGCTCTTTTATACAAAATGGTAATATTAACATTTTGATGACTAATTTTGCAATGTTTACATAAAAGCCTTAAAGAATCGAGAAATCGTTTTATCAACGACTCCTGCCATATAAGACTCTAGATCAATATCACGAAACCTGCTCCATACAGGTTTTAGGGTTCCCCTTAAATTCGTTTGTATGTTTACTGTGTAATATATACTTGTAACTCACCCAATTCGAAAAATGCAAAAATGATTACTTTCACGTATATCACTTTCAATAGATATGATGTTCTTTTGTCACGCATTATAATATCGTTTTGTTCCACATGATGAATGGATATGTATCATGGGCCAGTGGCCTGTACGTTATTATTATTATTATTATTATTATTATTATTATTATTATTATTATTTCAGGGACGCTGATGAACTAGTTCTTCTAAACAGTCAATTCATGCCTCATTTGTCCCATCAAGAAGTTGTAGATATGATTAGGCACCTTCCGGTAGATTTGGGAGAAAGGATAAGCTTGGTAACACAAGACTGAATTAAAGTTATTTTAAAAAAATAAACTTATTAATACAATATTTAATGAAAATGGTTACAAAAAAGCTTGATAATACAATATTGAATTAAATTGATTAAAAATGAGCATGATGATACAATACTGAATTGCATTGATTAAAAATGAGCTTGATAATACAATATTGAATTAAATTGATTACAAATGAGCATGATGATACAATATTGAATTACATTGATTAAAAATGAGCGTGATGATACAATATTGAATTACATTGATTAAAAATGAGCTTGATAATACAATATTGAATTAAATTGATTACAAATGAGCATGATGATACAATATTGAATTACATTGATTAAAAATGAGCGTGATGATACAATAATGAATTACATTGATTAAAAATGAGCTTGATAATACAATATTGAATTAAATTGATTACAAATGAGCATGATGATACAATATTGAATTACATTGATTAAAAATGAGCGTGATGATACAATAATGAATTACATTGATTAAAAATGAGCTTGATAATACAATATTGAATTAAATTGATTACAAATGAGCGTGATGATACAATATTGAATTAAATTGAATAAAATTGAGCTTGATATTGATTAATAAAATCTTGATAATACAATAAGGAATTAAATTGATTACGAATGATCTTGATAATACAACATTGAATTAAATTGGTTACAAATGAGCTTGATAATACAATATTGAATTAAATTACAAATGAGCTTGGTAATGCAATATTGAATTAAATTACAAATGAGCTTGGTAATGCAATATTGAATTAAATTACAAATGAGCTTGGTAATGCAATATTGAATTAAATTGATTACAAATGAGCTTGATGATACAATATTGAATTAAATTACAAATGGTAATGCAATATTGAATTAAAAATAAGCTTCATAATACAATATTGAAGTAAACTGAATAAAAATTAGATTGATAATACAACATAGAATTGAATTGATTACAGATGAGCTTAATAATACAATACTGAATTACATAGATTAAAAATGAGCTCGATGGTACAATATTTAATTAAAATGATGACAAATCAGCTTGATAATACAATATTGAATTAAATTAGAAATGAGTTCGGTAATGCAATATTGAATTAAATAAAAATAAGCTTCATAATACAATATTGAATTAAATTGAATAAAATTGAGCTTCATAATACAATATTGAATTAAAGTGATTAAAAATTGAGCTTGAAAATACAATAATGAATTACATTGATTCAAAAATCTTTATAATATAATGCTGAATTAAATCGATTACAAATGAGCTTGATAATACAGTATTGAATTAAATTACAAATGAGCTTGGTAATGCAATATTGAATTAAATTAGAAAAATATAAGTTTCATAATACAATATTGAATTAAATTGAATAAAAATGAGCTTGATAATACCATATTGGATTGGGAAAAATGATCTTGATGATACATTATTGAATTAAATGGATTACAAATGAGCATGGTGATACAATATTGAATTACATTGATTAAAAATGAGCATGATGATACAATTCTGAATTAAATTGATTACAAATGTGCTTGATAATACAATACTGAATTAAATTACAAATGACCTTGATAATACAATATTTAATTAAATTAAATAAACATGAGCTTGATAATACAATATTGAATTTAATGACCAATGAGCTTGGTAATACAATATTGAATTAAATTGAATAATAATTAGCTTGATAGTTCAATATTGAATTAAATTGATTACAAATGAGCTTGATAATACAATATTTAATTACATTGATTACAAATTAGCTTCATAATACAATATTTAATTAATATCTTTACAAATGAGCTTGAAAATACAGTATTGAATTACATTGATTAAAAAAATCTTGATAATACAATACTGAATTAAACTGATTGCAGTGATCTTGATAATACAACATTGAATTAAACTGAGTACAAATGGGCTTGATAATACAATAATGAATTAAATTACAAATGAGCTTGGTAATGCAATATTGAATTAAATAAAATAAAAATAAGCTTCATAATACAATATTGAATTAAATTGAATAAAAATGAGCTTGATAATACAACATTGAATTAATTTGATTACAAATGAGCTTTATAATATAATATTGAATTAAATTGATTTTTAAAAAAAACTTGATAATACAATATTGAATTAAATTGATTAAAAATGCGCTTGATAATACAATATTGAATTAAATTGATTTTAAAAAATTGATAATATTGAATTAAATTGATGGTTTTTTAAAACTTGATAATACAGTATTGAATTAAATTGATTACAATATAAGTGTCTCTTAATAATATTACGACTATATGGTCATTTTATCAAGCAACGAAACAGTTAAACCCAAACAATATTTGTAAATTCAACAAATAAATTATTACCCTAGAATATAAAGTGATAATTTAAAACATACAGTATTATTAATTAAATCCGAAAAAGTCATTGAAGTTTTAAGTCCAAATGTATAAAATTCCAACTGAATTCCTGTGATATTCTAATTAATTTCCAATATTGAATGTGTTTACGTGCCTGAAATCTCGAATACTGTATATTAATGTGCCAGTGGCCAGTAGTGTAACGATTTGCCTACAGTCTTTTAATGTATCACAATAATATAATCCAAATATGTTTGTCGCAATTTGCTATAATTCCAGATTAATGTTCCAGTCCAATAATAATATAGATGAGTACTTTGTATTTCCTGTGAATAATAATTTGAATAGAACTTGGATGAGGGTCAAAAGTTCCTTTCTAATACATTCTTAGTTTTTAATAAGACAAGGTATGTTATTAAAGTTATAATAGAGAACATGGGAAGCGACAGGTAGACCAGGTTTTTCATGGGGGAATTCTAATGTCCTAGACTCAGATTAAAATAAACATTTACCTCCATTGATAATGATCCTAATATTCAATCCACACTCATAGAGAAATATTAACTATGTATTATTTGTTTACAAAATGAATGTTACTGGTCAGGTACACAATGAACTTGATTTTAGACAAGGTCAAGTACTAAATACAATGTATATAACATATCACTATTAAGAAAAACCAACAAATAATTCTAATTAAATATACATAATACATTATTTAATTAAGTTTATTAAATATATACACCTGGTAATATAATGTTGAATTAAACTGATTTTAAAATAAGCTGGATAATTGAATATTGAATTAAAATGATTGAAAGTGATATGCTTGGTAAACATTATTGAATTAAGTTGATTTTAAAAGATACGCCTGGCAATATATGGAATTGATTACAATATATCAGCATGGTAATAGAATATTGGATTAAAATGATTAAGATAGAAAAGCTTTCAGCTTCATGTAGCATTTCTCTTTTGCAGGTAATAAGACGTTCTGGTAGAGACAAGCCATGGTTCATTATATCTGCTCTTCTTGTTTCCTCCCCAGGTAAGAAGACGTCGCCATATTTATCATCTGTAAAAGTTGTCACTCTACACTTTGGAATGATATAATGATTTACTTCAGGACGTAAGTAAAATGTAAAGGTTTTGAAATCAAATATATATATATTAGTATACAGCTATAAATTTGGGTGTCTTATACAGTCCTTTTATTCGATCCACATAAAATAGTCAGCGGCCATACATACACAGTCCGACGTTTGAATTATTTAGAAAATTACATAGTCATACCTTAGCAAAAATACCTGTCTGCAAATACTGTCTAATGCACCCAAGTGTGGCATTGTTCAGTCTACATCTGCATTAGATTAGCTTCCCTTGTTATAGGTTATCGGCCCCTGCTGCATTATATGGACATAGAACACAATTAATTTTACTATATGTTCTCTACATTTGTTTCTCAGTACTGACCTTTCCACTGTGACAATCAATACAAATCATATGTTAATCTAAAATACCTTCAAAGATGACATCACGGTGAAGTTCTCGTCAAAGGTTGACCTGCTCTTTTTTGAGATGCTGGACTGTCAACATAGCAGCATGTAAACAGAACACAGATTTCACTTCCAGATCATCACCAAGGCCTTGTTACTCACTGTGCACTGTCGCCGAAATACACATAGACAACAACACCATGAGCTCATATTATCAAGAATAAACAATTACCTTTAAATCCCTACCAAAAATGCATAAATAAAACTCTTCTATCACTACCAAAATGAGAGAGGAAAAAATGTTCTAAAAATAGACTAGAAGTACATTCGTGGGTACTGAACTGGAAGTATTAGTTGTGAACCGATTCCATATAACGTTCGGTGCGGACTGGACACAAGCAATATAAACCTTTTGTGTATCTTTCTGGGATATTCGAAGATTATGTCGTAGTTTTTTTGGGAATCAATTTGCCTTAGAGATTATATTATCTTCTATTTTCACGCTCCAAGTTGTTAAAGTAACTCCAAGTTTAGCTTTTATGTCAACTTGTCTTATTTCTTCTTCCTTTTATAAATTACTGGCTTTCTATTGTTGGTTCTTCCTCAAGCAAAATGTTCGGTATAGTATTCCTTCAAGGTTGTTATGTAGACATGGGCCTGTAATTTCTTGTTTACAATCGTGTATGGCTAAATCAACCGGAGTCATCAATCCGTCTTCAGCAAACTTGAAATCACTTAAATAGTCGTCCGTGTATTCCATTCATAATAAGGAAAGGGTTTCGAGGGCATGCCTTCCCTTGATACAGAGTGTGCCTAAGTGAAAGGGCCAACGAATTTAGAACACTGGTTAAAAATCGACTAGGTTTAAAATTTGAAAGGAGCCTTGCGTTATTAGGAAGAGAGCAGGGCAGATTTTTGTGCATTCTTACAGACCGAGACAAGTGTGTGTGATTTTAAAACGATTCGATTACATGTGTAATGAAACCGCTCCGGTGGCCTAGTGGTTAGAGCGTCCGCCTCGGATGCAGGAGGTCGTGGGTTCGATCCCCGGCCGAGTCATGCCAAAGACTTGCAAAAATGGTACTAAAAGCATTAAGAGGTTTGTGTTAGGACTGGTCGGCGTGGTGTCAGGATAATGTGACTGGGTGGGACATCATGCTACATGTTTGCGGCATGATGCCCCATTGCTAGACATCACTATAAACTGTCACACTGCAGAAATCGTAGCGATATGACTGAAAAATTGTTAAACCTGCGTTAAAAATCCAAATCACACACACAACACATATGTGTAATGAAACTAGTATTCCTTTTCAAAGTCGAGAAAAGGGCGAAAATTACCTTGTGTATTTTCTCTTTAAAGAGATTTACGTTAAATGTCTACAATCCTTCGCCCGAGGCAGCATTTATAAATTGCGGATGCTGTTTCACCATCACGTCGAGAAATGTTGAAAAGTGTTAACGCTTTAGCACCAAACTGCTTCCTGGTTGTCGCTGAGAGAGAGAGAGAGAGGAAGGGGGGGAGGGGGAGACAGACATACAGACAGACAGAGAGGGAGACAGAGAGGGAGAGGGAATTAAGTTTGCTTCTTCGGTACATGTGAAATTGAGAGAGGTCATCCAGTGTTCGAATTTAATTTGGACATCAATTCTAAATCCTTGCAAATAACGAAGACATCAACAAAACGTCAATTAAAAAGATACAATTACACTCAAAACAAGAACTATTGATAAGGCAATATGCATCAATTTCATATCCCTTCACACGTAAAATAAGATCAAATTCAACTTGTTAAAGGTCTTTTAATCTCTGCTTCAGTGTGATTTATCTGTGCACGGAGTCAATTATATCACCTGTGACCTTTACACCTCTTCTAACAGGAATCACCGCGCATGTTTGTAATCTAGCTTAAATATGAACAGTTCAGAAATTAAAATGCAGGTCTGTAATCTAACTTAAATCAGAAGTTTGTGGAATTAACACGTATGTCTTACTCTTTGAATTAAACATAACGGGATAATCTGTCGTACTGCGTTTGTTGCCGCATGTGGATAGATTACAATTCGTTTTAGATACATCGAATATGTGGTAATATACACGTACACACGCACACACAAAACCTCTCTCGATCCCTCTCTCTGTCTCTCTCTCTCTCTCTCTCTTTCTCTCTCTCTCTCTCTCTGTCTCTCTGTCTCTCTCTCTCTCTCTCTCTCTCTCTATATATATATATATATATATATATATATATATATATATATATATATATATATAATCTTTGCCCTAACTATTTCATTTAATTTCATATTTTTTATGTCACAGTGCAGCAAATTCTACGGATGTCTTTCTCCTTTTTTTTAGGAAAAGATCCGATAGCAGAAAACATACAGTCAACTTTCGAAGCATATCCCCCCACAACGCCCATTAGTTCACTATTGCAATTGCAAAATAGAGATGGCGTTTACATGCTAATTGAAAACCACCAAATTGGAACGTGGACATTGCTAAATAATACTTTGGATAAGAAAGGTAAAAGTTCTGTGCGTAAGATATCTCAGGATAAAATGTACAATACGTTTTGATAACAATTTTATTTTATATTTCATTATGTTATCAGAGGTCAGTTATATCTGAAATCTTCAGCATATGTGTAACCTTATCTGTAATATCATCACAGTTACATTGCTTACTGCTGCACGAGAAAAAAATCAACAGACGGCGGTAACAGATCAAGCAAACCACACTTTGCCATTTTAAATTGAGTGCAATTACAATACAGGCTCTCATATACTGACACCATTTATATATCGACTGCACAATATTAGAATGTGTTAATTGTGCTGTCAATGTGGTTAAGTGTCTTGTCAATGTGTTTAATAATGGTGTCAATGTGTTGAATTGTGGTGTCAGTCGACATGTTGCAAAATTAAAGATTTTTCCAACATTCTTTCCTATTGAACTTACACTTATATTGTCCAATAGAAATGGGTAGCACACGGTTTACGCACACGGTGCTAACGTACCGAAAATTAAATTCCCAAATTATGTATTATCAGGTAATCGCAGCACTTGTGTAGGTGAAGAAATGGAGCAGTCATTTTACAAATTTTGCACATGCGAAGATTTAAAACCTTAAAGATTAATTTTGTTTGATGACATAAGAACTAAATTTGATCAGTTATTATACAATTCGCATTTGTTTTATTACACTAGTCTTAGTCTACGGTCAAATTAATGATGTAATCTTTCTTCCATCTTTTTCAGTTATAAATATACCCTTATTTGTCATACAGTTATAAATATACCCGTATTTGTCATACATTTATACATTGTTTTCAAGAGCATGATCATATGACGATCATTTATTAAAGAATGACCCGTCTTTTTCATCTTACTGTACTCTGCCAAAGGGGTCTCTTTACCGAGCGAATCAAACCCTGACGTGAATCCTGCTAGAAGTCACTTGTTTCCCCTTTCTCGAAGAACCTATCGACAACAATTGCTGGCTACTGGAAATTCTAACGCGTCCAGATTAATCAATGAATGGTCACTATTACGTATTTAGGCTCTCATAAACAGTAACAAGAAAACAATGAAGACAACAAGCTTTGTAAAATTTGATAAATAATTTATTTCCTCAGAAAAACAAGGTAAAAATGGAAAAACGAACTTAGGGTTTTAAGAATAAAATCCAAAAATAAGTCCGACAAAAACTAAAATTGAAGGCGATGACGTTTACTGTAGCCAGTATAGTATTGATATCTCAACAGTTCTTTGTTGTACCACAGGAAATAAGATTCCGGTGTTTGAATTCCGAAAACAATTACAATAAATGTCTTTGTCCAAGAATTCTCTATGCGCATTTAAATATTCCCAGGGAAAAGAATCAATCTCTTAGAATCCAAATAATTTGAAGAAAAATTAAAATGTTACTTCAACTGGTCAAAACAGAAGAAAAAAAAACCACCTTGATATCTAAGTGTTTAAAAGCCCAACTGAGATTATTTCTCAAAACATCGGTATTAAACCTGACTACTGCGCAATTCCGGTAAAACCAGAATTTCGAAAAAGAGACTGTTTCATGTAAAAAGTCACATACACCCAGTGCACCCTCGATTCCTCCCTAAAATCCCACACTAGGAATGAATAAAAAAAAAGTTGTTTACTTCATCTGTTACTGATTTTGAATCAAGGTCAGAAACTAGGTCAGCATAAGTAGAGGATTTCAAATGGGTAGCGATTTAATATTGAATTTATGAAACGAGTTGAATAATGTCCAGCTTTTGCGAGCCTTGTCAAGCAAACGCTGGACATTATTTAACTAGTTTCATAAATTTAATATTAAATCAGTACCCATTTGAGAGTCTTTTTGTCGCACAGTTTTTATTTCGGTGGAAATTATTTAGATAGAAAGAATAACGAACAATTTCGTTCATTCTGACATACGGTGCAACTTTCATTTGTTGTGCATAAAATATAGTCCTAAACAAAGTTGAACTAGTAAAAGTAGATTGTACATTTTTACAAACTGTAAATCAAAGAAAACGCTTCCATCCGAATAAACAACATTTTATAACGAAAAATCATTTTTCAAAACAGAATGATTAATGCTATGTGATGCCACATTGATACGGTAAACAGTAGGCATAGAGTACCTGTTTACCCTAAAATGTCACTTGCAGAACTATACGTTACATTGTTGCGACTTTTATGTGAAATCGGATTACTGGATACCTGGATGCAGAAATTCCCACATTTACTGCAATGCATTTGTAACCGGATATATACAGTATTTGACTGGAACAATAGACTGTACAGAAGACGTAAACAAATTTATTTTTTAGTCGGATTTGCATTCCATATATACTGCGTAAAGATGCTGTGCTTGGATAAACTTCTGTCAGTTAGGAGACCTATTTATTTTCTAATTCTTCTGTGAACAGAGGTGAGTTTATTTACTATTGTAAGTTAACATTTAAACCACGCTTGTATATACGGTGGATTCTATATCTATGTTAAGGATATACCGCTCCCTCACCCAACCCTGCCATCAAATAAGCAATACCCTTAGTTTTGCTTTTTATTGTTGTTCTTGTCTTGTCGTTTTACACCATTTTTCTCATTATGATATTGTTATGCATGACATAACAAACCTCTGTAGGGGTAACATATCCATATTCAGACAGCCGAGATAATTTTTCCTTAATTTTCTTTCGCGAGTCGAGTTCAAAAATGGCCGCCAAAAATGTTCATTCAAAACCAAACATTCCAGAAGGCGGGGTTAAAAACGTTTTCCCACGATCCCAGCCAATCAGTAAATAGGATACTGCAAAATAATTTCATGGGCTTATTTGGACCAATCAGAATCACATAAAGTGATACTTTAACATATGGTAATATCAAATATATGAAACTGCACATACTATAGGAAAACTATACCTACTATGTGATAAAAATACAAAGTTATATTATTAGGTGTTTACAAAAAAACAGTCGGATTCAAACTAATTTCTGGAAAATGTCAAATTCTAGTAAACAAAATTACATTACTATATAACCTGTAATGGAATAAAAACAATATTAAAAAAAACAATTAAATCAAATCAAATATAAATTAATTAAATCAAATATACATACCACCACAAATTTCACAACTACACATTTACATCACAACTTAACAATTGCATGCCGACCTCACAGCTGTGTGGTTTCTCCTTATTACATTTCCAAAACGCAGCGCCAGCACCTAACGCAAAACCAGACAGAGATAGTACATTGAAATGCGTTTCGGAATCAGACCTGTACCCTACCCCCTACCCCACCCAACACCCACACACACAGTAAAGTGATGATAGGGTACGATGTAAATGACAACCTAGATTCATGTGTTTCTTCTTGTAAGGTGACTGCGTCGCTTGGATTCTGCCACTTTCGTCTATGTGGCAGCTGCATTTCCTCCCAAAGCAATTTTAAACTGATTGATTTAACAAACGTATTCGTCAAAGACAGCACTCCAACCCAAATAGCCTCGTGCCCGTCCTCATACATGTTGGAGCGGGAAGGGGAGTAAACTCGATGATGTGGCGATTTTGAAAACGAGGCTTACTGTTGGGTATAGGTCCCAGATTGCAAAGCATACAGTGTCTAATTTGATTGGCTTTGGCTTGGTTCATTATTCCAGCTTAAGCAACACATTTTGAGTCTTCCGCAAGAAAAGTGTGTAAATCATCTGATATTGACACTCGGATGATCGGATCGTGTACATAATCTGACACTGACACTCGGATGATAGGATCGTACGATGTACACTCTACTGAATTTCTCCTGCGTACATTGTTGCACGCGCTACGATCATGATGAGAGTTAAGTTTCATCTTAATAAGTGCATTAAGATCTAAGTATTGTAAATCATACAAGCTGATTTACATTCCGATTGGGTAACTTTGTAAGAGAATCCTCAAAATTCTACCTTTTGCCTGGACTCTGACCTATTTATAAAAAGTTTTCTTATTTATACTTTAGAAGAACAACAATCCTATTATATCGGTTTGCCAACATTTACGCCTCATTTTGACCACCTAAACTAAATATTGAAAAAGAAGAAAAACTCACTAGGATTGTAAGAGTTAACTTCCATAAATCTATACCTCAAGAAAAGAAACAAACTATCCTCTCCATTCCATAAAGTAGCAGATAATGTTTATTAGTTTTGGTAGCAGGAAAGGTGTTGTAAATATTGGTTATTTTGGTGTTGGTAGACGGAAAGGTAGGTAGGAGTGTTTGTGTGTGTGTGTGTGTGTGTGATTTGGATTTTTAACGTAGCTTTAACAGTTGTTCAGTCATATCGCCACGGTGCATGCAGTGTGGAAGTTTATAGTCGTGTCTAGCACTGGGGAATCAAGCCACAGAGATGTAACTTCATGTACCACCCAGTCACATTATTCTGACCCCAGGCCGACCAATCCTAATACTGACCTCTTAATGCTGAGCGTCTAGCGAGGCAGGTGTTAGTATCATTTTTATAAATTTTTGATATGACTCAACCGGGTCTTGAACCCGCGTCATTCCGCATCCGAGTCGGACGCTCTAACCACTAAGGCCACTGGAGCGATCGGGATTGAAGATTGAAAGAAGAGGCCGATTATGTTCATAAGGTGGTGTTGGTAGACAGAATGGACAGCAGATAATGTTTACAAGGTCTTGTCGGTAGACAGAATGGACAAGCGGATAATGTTTACAAGGTGTTGTCGGTAGACAGAATGGACAAGCGGATAATGTTTACAAGGTGTTGTCGGGAGACAGAATGGACAAGCGGATAATGTTTACAAGGTGTTGGTAGACAGAATGGACAAGCAGATAATGTTTACAAGGTGTTGTCGGTAGACAGAATGGACAAGCAGATAATGTTTACAAGATGTTGTCGGTAGACAGAATGGACAAGCATATAATGTTTACAAGGTGTTGTCGGTAGACAGAATGGGCAAGCATATAATGTTTACAAGGTGTTGTCGGTAGACAGAATGGACAAGCGGATAATGTTTACAAGGTGTTGTCGGTAGACAGAATGGACAAGCGGATAATGTTTACAAGGTGGTGTTGGTAGACAGAATGGACAAGCGGATAATGTTTACAAGGTGTTGGTAGACAGAATGGACAAGCGGATAATGTTTACAAGGTGTTGTCGGTAGACAGAATGGGCAAGCATATAATGTTTACAAGGTGTTGGTAGACATAATGGACAAGCATATAATGTTTACAAGGTGTTGGTAGACAGAATCGACAAGCATATAATGTTTACAAGGTGTTGGTAGACAGAATGGACAAGCATATAATGTTTACAAGGTGTTGTTGGTAGACAGAATGGGCAAGCATATAATATTTGCAAGGTGTTAGTAGACAGAATGGGCAAGCATACAATGTTTACAAGGTGTTGGTAGAAAGAATGGACAAGCATATAATGTTTACAAGGTGTTGTCGGTAGACAGAATGGACAAGCGGATAATGTTTACAAGGTAGTGTCGGTAGACAGAATGGACAAGCGGATAATGTTTACAAGGTGTTGTCGGTAGACAGAATGGACAAGCATATAATGTTTACAAGGTGTTGTCGGTAGACAGAATGGAGAAGCGGATAATGTTTACAAGGTGGTGTTGGTAGACAGAATGGACAAGCGGATAATGTTTACAAGGTGTTGGTAGACATAATGGACAAGCGGATAATGTTTACAAGGTGTTGACGGTAGACAGAATGGACAAGCGGATAATGTTTACAAGGTGTTGGTAGACAGAATGGACAAGCGGATAATGTTTACAAGGTGTTGTCGGTAGACACAATGGGCAAGCATATAATGTTTACAAGGTGTTGGCAGACAGAATGGACAAGCGGATAATGTTTACAAGGTGTTGTCGGTAGACAGAATGGACAAGCATATAATGTTTACAAGGTGTTGGTAGACAGAATCGACAAGCATATAATGTTTACAAAGTGTTGGTAGACAGAATGGAGAAACATATAATGTTTACAAGGTGTTGTTGGTAGACAGAATGGGCAAGCATATAATATTTACAAGGTGTTGGTAGACAGAATGGACAAGCATATAATGTTTACAAGGTGTTGTCGGTAGACAGAATGGACAAGCGGATAATGTTTACAAGGTGGTGTCGGTAGACAGAATGGACAAGCGGATAATGTTTACAAGATGTTGTCGGTAGACGGAATGGACAAGCGGATAATGTTTACAAGGTGTCGTAGACAGAATGGACAAGCAGATAATGTTTACAAGGTGGTGTCGGTAGACAGAACGGACAAGCGGATAATGTTCACAAGGTGTCGTAGACAGAATGGACAAGCAGATAATGTTTACAAGGTGTTGTCGGTAGACAGAATGGGCAAGCATATAATGTTTACAAGGTGTTGGTAGACAGAATGGACAAGCATATAATGTTTACAAGGTGTTGTCGGTAGACAGAGTGGACAAGCGGATAATGTTTACAAGGTGTTGTCGGTAGACAGAATGGACAAGCGGATAATGTTTACAAGCTGGTGTTGGTAGACAGAATGGACAAGCATATAATGTTTACAAGGTGTTGTCGGTAGACAGAATGGACAAGCGGATAATGTTTACAAGGTGTTGTCGGTAGACAGAATGGGCAAGCATATAACGTTTACAAGGTATTGGTAGACATAACGGACAAGCGGATAATGTTTACAATGTGTTGGTAGACAGAATGGACAAGCATATAATATTTGCAAGGTGTTGGTAGACAGAATGGGCAAGCATATAATGTTTACAAGATGTTGTCGGTAAACAGAATGGACAAGCGGATAATGTTTACAAGGTGTTGTCGGTAGACAGAATGGACAAGCGGATAATGTTTACAAGGTGTCGGTAAACAGAATGGACAAGCATGTAATATTTACAAGGTGTTGTCGGTAGACAGAATGGACAAGCATATAATGTTTACAAGGTGTTGGTAGACAGAATGGACAAGCATATAATATTTACAAGGTGTTGTCGGTAGACAGAATGGACAAGCGGGTAATGTTTACAAGGTGTTGTCGGTAGACAGAATGGACATGCGGATAATATTTACAAGGTGTTGTCGGTAGACAGAATGGACAAGCAGATAATGTTTACAAGGTGTTGGTAGACAGAACGGACAAGCGGATAATGTTTGCAAGATGTTGTCGGTAGACAGAATGGGCAAGCATATAATGTTTAGAAGGTGTTGGTAGACATAATGGACAAGCGGATAATGTTTACAAGGTGTTGTTAGACAGAATGGACAAGCATGTAATATTTACAAGGTGTTGGTAGACAGAATGGGCAAGCATATAATGTTTACAAGGTGTTGTTGGTAGACAGAATGGACAAGTGGATAATGTTTACAAGGTGTTGTCGGTAGACAGAATGGACAAGCGGATAATGTTTACAAGGTGTTGTCGGTAGACGGAATGGACAAGCGGATAATGTTTACAAGGTGGTGGTGTTAGACAGAATGGACAAGCAGATAATGTTTACAAGGTGTTGGTAGACAGAATGGACAAGCGGATAATGTTTACAAGGTGTTGTCGGTAGACAGAATGGGCAAGCATATAATGTTTACAAGGTGTTGGTAGACATAATGGACAAGCAGATAATGTTTACAAGGTGTTGTCGGTAGACAGAATGGGCAAGCATATAATGTTTAGAAGGTGTTGGTAGACATAATGAACAAGCGGATAATGTTTGCAAGGTGTTGTCGGTAGACAGAATGGGCAAGCATATAATGATTACAAGGTGTTGGTAGACATAATGGACAAGCGGATAATGTTTACAAGGTGTTGGTAGACAGAATGGACAAGCATGTAATATTTACGAGGTGTTGGTAGACAGAATGGGCAAGCATATAATGTTTACAAGGTGATGGTAGACAGAATGGACAAGCATATAATGTTTACAAGGTGTTGTCGGTAGACAGAATGGACAAGCGGATAATGTTTACAAGGTGTTGTCGGTAGACAGAATGGACAGGCGGATAATGTTTACAAGGTGGTGTTGTTAGACAGAATGGACAAGCAGATAATATTTGCAAGGTGTTGGTAGACAGAATGGACAAGCGGATAATGTTTACAAGGTGTTGTCGGTAGACAGAATGGGCAAGCATATGCTTACAAGGTGTTGGTAGACAGAATGGACAAGCAGATAATGTTTTCAAGGTGCTGTCAGTAGACAGAATGGACAAGCGGATAATGTTTACAAGGTGTTGTCGGTAGACAGAATGGACAAGCGGATAATGTTTACAAGGTGTTGTTGGTAGACAGAATGGACAAGCAGATAATGTTTACAAGGTGTTGGTAGACAGAATGGACAAGCGGATAATGTTTACAAGGTGTTGTCGGTAGACAGCATGGGCAAGCATATAATGTTTACAAGGTGTTGGTAGACATATTGGACAAGCGGATAATGTTTACAAGGTGTTGGTAGACAGAATGGACAAGGATATAATATTTGCAAGGTGTTGGTAGACAGAATGGGCAAGCATATAATGTTTACAAAGTGTTGTCGGTAGACAGAATGGACAAGCGGATAATGTTTACAAGGTGTTGTCGGTAGACAGAATGGACAAGCGGATAATGTTTACAAGGTGTCGGTAGACAGAATGGACAAACGGATAATGTTTACAAGGTGTCGGTAGACAGAATTGACAAGCATATAATGTTTGCAAGGTGTTGGTAGACAGAATGGACAAGCATATAATATTTACAAGGTGTTGTCGGTAGACAGAATGGACAAGCGGATAATGTTTACAAGGTGTTGTCGGTAGACAGAATGGACAAGCGGATAATATTTACAAGGTGTTGTCGGTAGACAGAATGGACAAGCAGATAATGTTTACAAGGTGTTGGTAGACAGAATGGACAAGCGGATAATGTTTGCAAGGTGTTGTCGGTAGACAGAATGGGCAAGCATATAATGTTTAGAAGGTGTTGGTAGACATAATGGACAAGCGGATAATGTTTACAAGGTGTTGGTAGACAGAATGGACAAGCATGTAATATTTACAAGGTGTTGGTAGACAGAATGGGCAAGCATATAATGTTTACAAGGTGATGGTAGACAGAATGGACAAGCATATAATGTTTACAAGGTGTTGTCGGTAGACAGAATGGACAAGCGGATAATGTTTACAAGGTGTTGTCGGTAGACAGAATGGACAAGCGGATAATGTTTACAAGGTGTTGTCGGTAGACAGAATGGACAAGCGGATAATGTTTACAAGGTGGTGTTGTTAGACAGAATGGACAAGCAGATAATGTTTACAAGGTGTTGGTAGACAGAATGGACAAGCGTAAAATGTTTACAAGGTGTTGTCGGTAGACAGAATGGGCAAGCATATAATGTTTACAAGGTGTTGGTAGACAGAATGGACAAGCAGATAATGTTTACAAGGTGTTGTCGGTAGACATAATGGACAAGCAGAAAATGTTTACAAGGTGCTCTCGGTAGACAGAGTGGAAAAGCGGATAATGTTTACCAGGTGTTGTCGGTAGACAGAATGGACAAGCAGATAATGTAGTGTTTATTAAGGTGGTGTTGTTAGATGGAAAGGAGAAGCAGACAATCTTTACTGAGGTGTTAGTAGATGGAAAGAGGACAATCCTTTTGCAGATCATATTGCACCGAAATGCATTCATACATCCTACACCAAACAACTATTCTTTAAAACATATAAAGAGAATGTGCCATTCATTTTGTGCGGCATAAAAAGTACCCTATTAGTTCCATTTAAATGTTTACGCTATTGCAAAAAAAAGCATGGTACAATGTTTACAGTATTACATAACTGAGCATCTGATATGTTCTTTTGTTCTTAAAAAAGCGGAGAAAATTATTTTTAAAGCTGGTCGACCTGTTTTTTTTTTTTTGTTATATTAAAACGTAAGGCAGAAATTTCATCTAACTAGGAGGAAATCATGTTTATTCATATTTTCAAGTGCAAATACCAGCCATTAGAATACATTTAGCTATGTCACACTTGGAGGATAGCGTGGTGTTTAGTTGTGTACAGAATAAATGTTGTTGTGGGGTTTAACGCCATTTTTCAGCACACGATAGGCTATACATGGCGGCCAGTATTAATGGTGGAGGAAGAACCCGGGAAAACTCCGGAAAGAACCACCGACCCACGATAAGCTACTGGCAAGCTTTCTCACATACCCACATTGGCTGAATCCGAGACTCGAACCGCCGCAGACAGATGTACAGAATAAAGGATTAAATCAATTTCAAAAAATCATATCCTTTTGAAGTTTCTTCGAAGTCAATCATCCACACTAACCAGGACCACCGCAATAATAATAATAATAATAATAATAATAATAATAATGATGATGATGATGATGATGATGATGATGATGATGATGATGATGATAATAATAGCAACAACAGCAAGGCTTTTTCTGTTGTAGCCGTGGTGTCTCTAGACTGTACGGTGACAGTGGGAAAGACGGGATATGTAGAATTTGTGGCAACAATCGAAAAGGATGAAAATGGATATATCTTTGTGGACTCCAACAATTCTGTTCGTTTAAATGTAAGTACAGAAACTATTAGCGCTAAAAGAATAACCAATGCCCCAATTTATGGCACATACTACCACCCATGCAAATTAAACTGGGGAGTTTCTTCCTTGTGCAGAGATGAGGCTGGGCGCCTTGACATCCAGCCAAACCCCAGGACGAGATCTTTCCCTATGGTTGGAGTTGTACGGAATAGGTAATGTAGTTGCACTTTATGCATTCAGGAATAGATTGAGAACTTTGTTTTTTGTGTTTGACATTTGTCAAAGAACGTATTGCCCCAGGAGATGTGCCTTACTTTGCATCAAATAAGTGGCAAATGTCTGAAAATACAAGAGGAGATTATATCTTGGATGATACAAATAACTTACTGGCACAATATACTCCGTTTTGTTCTTTGGCGATATATAGGGTCATATATGAGTGCTTCTTTGAAATTAAGTTTTGTAAGAGCCGTGATGAACAATATACTTAAATTAGTCAACAAGTGTTATAAATTGTACGTGGAATGAGCACCGAAGTAAGGTTCTGTTCATAGAAATGTTACTGGGAGCAACCATAAACTCGTGTTGATTAATGAGTTTAATATGCATTCGGAATCTTCCGTCACTACGTATTGTCCTCTACACGACTAGATGATGACAATGAGTGTTCATTAAATATTATTATACGCGTGACAAGTACAATAATATGATAATGGCATATTAACTAACATACATTAACAGTGTACTCGTATAATAAATATATTTCTTGATATAGCGCCAGAAATGTATGCCCGTCACGGACCTTAGTGCGTAAAAATAACAGGTGCCCGTTTTAACAGATCATACTATATTGTGGCATAATGTTGATTACGATCTCTGTTCGTTTAGTCGTGTTAATGTTTGTTTACCATGTGAATAAATATGATTCTTTTAATGTACGTTCGAGTTAGATATAATAATATGTATTCAAGTTTAGTTTTTTTTCATCTTCAAATTATTCTTTCCTAATTATGATTCGACTCCTTTCAGGACGAAATGGCCTACAAGTTTATTTACAAAACAACCGATGGAGGGAAATGTATGTTTCAACACAAAGGTATGTTTAAGTATTCGACCCTTTGTCTTATAGAATAAAATACGAGACAGTAAATGGATTTGGCAGAATCAAATTAGAGGATAACTAACTTTCTAAGCAAATTAAAACAAAATCTTATAGATCAGGTACCATATTTATGACTTCAAATATAATGTTTGTGTCGAATAAAAGATACAGCGCATTGACTTATCGTTCCATTTTCTGTGTTATTTCATTTCACTATGTAGCTCAGGAATTAATTTATTCATGTTGGTAGATGCAAGGAAACTACATGCAGTTCAATAATATAAGCCATCAAAATCCGTATCTATATTCCTCCTTAATCCATGATGAAGCTGCCAAAATGATCCCCATTTTCGTGTAATGGAAGTTGAAGCACACTTTGTATAAAGCAAATGATTTTACTTAAACACCCGCAAGGACATATGTTTATGTTTTGTCCTTAATGACCCTAACATGAAATAATAAAAAGTAATGGCAATGTGGCCAATTATTTGAAATTCGAATTTTCAACCTTTGTGTCATTTACTACAAATCGGGGTTGATTGTTATTAAAAACACCTAAAAATGTGCCAATGTCAGCTGTCTGTTGATTGTCCTATTATACCCGATTTTATTAATTGGTTATTAATTTATCAGTACATTAAGATGAAATTGTACTTAAATTTATAAAAAGACATATACAACATCATGAGTGATGTGAATCAAAAAAATATAAGATTTTAAGGTGAAAGATTTTTATTTTTCGAAAGATATGTAATATACGCGTATTTATTTATATTTTGTTGTTGCAGAAAGTGGCATGTACCTGGGGTACCAGGGTTCCAATGTATGCCTTGTAAACTATGAATACAAGTTTGTAAGAAATCCTCCAAAGAACTATGATGACCGTGGTGCTGGCAATAGTTCAACTTCAAATATTTCATTGTCTGGCTAGTCATCTGTAACACATCTGTACAAGGACAGTAGTGATTGACTTCTATCAAGATCCCATATAAGATCAATGCCGTTCTAGATCCGCTGATATTATCAGTATTTATTTACGTCAGTTAACAATTGAACTTTGTTGACAGTGGTGCTTGAAACGGAAGATAACACATGTATTAGACATTATTTGTGCTCTCTATTGACAGCATTAGTGCTGTTGGGTCTGTAACCTTCCAAAGAAAAACGGTTATTTTTGCGAACTGTATCGTTACAAGATAATGGCTAGCCGTAGGCATTCAATGCAAGGGACCTGTCTGATTTACACGGAAGGACAAGTTCAGAATAATCCTTCCGTATAATGTTTTATGCCCGTTCATGAAATAAGAAGGGACATATCGTGCCACTGTTGACCGTCGATCCGTCCAACCGTCTTGTTGATTTTTACATTTAAAGCACCGTAGAAGAGAATTCATGTTCCATGGAAATTGTTCTAGTTTGCAAAGAAAGAAAATTGCTTCTGTTTTATGCACACTTCAACAGAAATATTTAAAAACGTCCAGCATCAACCATTAGTCTGTGCTTTTTTGCTTTTACGACAGTAAGCTGTCCTCATCCTCTCTCTCTCTCTCTCTCTCTCTCTCTCTCTCTCTCTCTCCCTTTCTCTCTCTCTCTCTCTCTCTCTACATTTGTCTCTTCCTCTCTTCTTTCCATGCATTAACTGGAGAGATGCTCTGAATGTGTTAACTCTTTAATAAAACAGAGATTCTCGAAATTGCACACAATCTGTATATTGCATGAAAACGTGTGCGTCATACAAAACATGTACTGACTGAATACTTGTGTGGTTCAGCATATTGAAAGGAACCTCTGTGATAACAATGGATCCGTTGTTACTTTCAGTATAAAACCATCTGGCATGGTTTGCCTGGCAGCATCGAGTCCACAGAGGTCACCATGATAGACAGATCTCTATGCATAATTTTCACAACATGACGGTGCTCGTTATAGGATCGCTGCTCACGTTTATTGCTGTATTTTGATTATGATGATGTGACATCAATCAATGGTCCAATCAAAGTTTACTCAAAGTTTATCCATGGTTCAACAGACATAAAATGATGGGCATTGAAGGACGTTAAATGTAACGAAAGGTTACGTAATAAGCAGGATCGTGGACAGCAGATCGCCACCATTGATCCTGTTTGGTCTTTATTTATTTGTGAAAGGGGCATAGTTATGTATATTTAATTTGTAATGTCCGCTGGCCTTTCTCCATAATGATAGTTTTATATATTTGTATTTAGCAACTGACCCTTATTCAAAATCAAGCCAAGGGTTTCCATAACTATTGACATTTATTTTGTAAACAATATAATACAGAGTTAATATTTTTCTATTTTTCTACGATTATAAATCAAATATTCGAATCATCATTAATGAAGGTAAACTTGTTTACTTGTATCTTAGCTTAGGACCTTAGGTTTTCACTTGGAAATTCCTGATCTTGTTGACAACATAGAATGTTTCAGAATGGAAACTGACCTACATCCTGGCTCTGTGTTTTGAGCTTTTATTATTATTGTTATTTACTTCAAAATTAGTCATTCCTACCTTAACATATGGAGCAGATTCAGTCTTATATTTGGGTTCAGAATTCAATTTAGTCAGATTTATTTATTCAAATTATTTTTTCACTGGAATTACGAAGTGCTCAATAATATTTTTGGACTAAATCAATTTGTAGGAATTATAATGACTTCATTTAGAGACCTTAGGCTTATATAATTGTGTTACATCAAGGTTGTTAACACATCGCGACATTCCAGGTCATCGGCACATTAACGCGTTCGAGAAGACATGCACATCGTCACATCAAATATTGGAATTCATTGAGATCACCACTGGCATTTGGAACTCTATACATTTGGACTTGTAATAGAACCTTTAAGACTATTTTGGGATTTAATGAAAAATAATGTAAGATCTTTTTAAATTTTACTTAGTATTCTATGGAAATAACGTATTTGTTAAATTTTACAAACCTTGTTTTGCTCGCTCATTTCTATTATACAATTTGTACTTCTTGGCAAAGCTCGTGAAGTCGACACTTCATTGTCAGCACAACAGAGTACTGATAATGATGTGGATGAGGAATGTAGTTTTGTTATGTAGATTTGATTCAGTTTATATTTAATTTAATTTAATTGTTTGTTTCTTAGTTTTAAATTTGTTTATTCCATTACATGATATTGTAATGTAACTTCATTTACTGGATTTGACATTTTCCAGAAAATCAGGTCAGTTCTATTTTGACCTGACTGTTTTTCATAAACAACTAATAATAGAAACTTTGTATCTAATGCTGACCTAGTTCCTGACCCTAAATCAGAATCAGTAATAGTTGAAGTAAAGAACTTTTTTCTTCTATTTTTAATTCTTTCTCAGAGTAAAATCCTTGGTTTTAGTTAAGGCCATACTGGGAGGACGTGATGTTAAGCATGTAAAAAGCTTCTATCTTCTTCTAGAAACATGACCAAATGACCTTTATCCGGGCATCTGTTTTGCGTCTTAAATTAGTGTATAACTGTTTTCTATAAAGAATATGGGCAGTCGGGCTTTAAACTATTGACACTTAAAGGTGTTTTCTTGTAACCTATTTGAGTTGATTTTTAATTTTTCTTCAAATTATTTAGATTCTAAGAGAATTTTTCCCTGGAATTACTTGTGCTCTAAATTAATTATTGGACAAGGACAGTTATCGAAATTTACACAGAATTCAAACACTGAAGTATTAATTTCTGTGATTCAGCAAAGAACTGTTGACACATCAGTACGATGCTGACCTCAGCATACGACATCGCCTTCCATTTTGGATTTCATCGGGATTCGAACTCAGTTTCTTTGGGACTTTTTATTACTAGGACTTTTATTTTTTTTAAATCTTGGGCGATTCTCTTTTTTTTGGAAGGGGGATTTGATCCGTAAAACCTAAGTTCTTTTTCTCATTTTACCTTGTTTTTCTAGGAAAATAAATTATTTGTTAAATTTTACAAAGCTTGTTGTCCTTACTCTTTTCTTGTTGCGTTTTGTAAGAGCCTAAACGTAACAATTTTAAAGGGTTATGAGTAAGTACCTGAAGCATATTGACAAAGGTTTAGGAACTGTAAAATTGAACCTGGACAATGTGTCGAATTTGCAAGAGAAAAAGAACAACTGTTACATCGTTCTCAGTCAAGAGGGGTAGTCCAGACTACGATAACCTCCGGCAACTCATATTAGTTGAAGAATCCAAGCACTGTGTCCATTGTGATCTTAAAACCTACCTTGATGAGCAAAAGGTGGAAACTTTAGAAAATGCTGCTCGTACAGAAGGTGATTATTCCTCGACTAATAGAGCTTAATTTATCAGTACGTCTTCTTATCGGCAGTTTAGAACAGTTGCCATGACAGGCACATGAGAACATTAAATGTTGGAATTCATTCGCTTTATTCCTTGACTAACAAAGCTTCGTTTATCAGAAAGTCTTCTTCTCAGAAGTTTAGAACATTCGATATTACAGGAACATCAGCACGTTTAATATTGGAATTGATTCAGATCATCACTGTAGTTGATTTGGAACTCTATACATTTTGACACGGGATCGAATGTTCAGTACCATTTTGTGATCTAATTTACAATACTGTAAATTCTTTTTAAATTTTGACGTTGTAATAAGAAATTACTATACTTGTGGAAATAAACGCACACATTTTTCATATTTTAAAATGTAATTATTTCCGAATGCAAATGTTTAAGTATTGGTACATTTTCCCACTGTGTATTTACAATATGTGGACTGATAATAAACAACATGTGGATGGACGATAAACAATCTATGGATCGATAATAAACAATCTGTGGATGGATGATAAACTATCTATGGACTGATGATAATTATCTGTGGATGGATGACAAACGATCTGTGGACTGATGATAAACAATTTGTGGATGGATGATAATTATCTATGGATAGATGATAAACTACCCTTGGATGGATGATAAACAATTTGTGGACTGATGATATTTATCTGTGGATGGAAGATAAACAATATGTCGATTGATTATAAATAGTATGTGGACTGATAATAAATAATATGTGGACTGTTGATAAATAATATGCAGACTGATGATAATTATCTGTGAATGGATGATAATTATATGTGGATGGATGATAACCTACCTGTGGATAGATGTTAAACTACCTGTGTATGGATAATAAACAATCTGTGGACTGATGATAATTATCTGGATGGATGATAAACAATATGTCGATTAATGATAAATAATATGTGGACTGATGATAAATAATATGCGGACTGATGATAAATAATATGCGGACTGATGATAATTATATGTGGATGGATGATACTTATTTGTGGATGGATGTTAAAGAATCTGTGGATGGATGATAATTATATGTGAATGGATGATTATCTGTGGATGGATGATACTTATCTGTGGATGGATGATAATTATCTGCGGATGGATGATAATTATTTGTGATGGATAAAAAGGAATATGTGGATGGATGATAAACTATATGTGGACTGATGATAGCCTATACATGGTATTTAAGACTTTACAACGTCCCAGTGTTTTAAGGAATTGTAGAACCTTTCTCGTTTAGATCTCAATATTTTTGATCATATGTTCTATATGAAATATATAATTTGTATTGTTTAGTACTTTCTTAGTTTTCAAGTTATAATTTACCGTGTAGAACATAGGATACATTTAATAACATGCACTTCATCCTCTCATTTCAATAGTAGTATGTATGTGTGCAAATGATATAGATATGCGAATACCTAGGTTGGAGATCTTTAGCACACATTTTCTCTAAACTAGGATAATAAAAACCATTGATTGAAAAACAATCGCGTTAAGGATGGTTCTTGAGAAACGGACAAGTCAAAATCATGTGTTATACATATACATATATATATATATATATATATATATATATAGAGAGAGAGAGAGAGAGAGAGAGAGAGAGAGAGCATTTTGAACTCGAACCTGTTTAATTACAATTTTATTAATTAAAAGTAGTTCAAATGGTACATAGTGCGTCTTTTTGTGACCTATTGTAGGGCCACGTCGTGTATACTCCAGGTTTCTGCCAAGACAGAATGTCGTTGCTAGCAGTTCATGTTAATAACCCTGTAACTTATTTTAGAAATGTTGTCCCATTTAGCCAATCGGATGACTGGGTAGATGGGCGTTATTAAACACTGTTTCAAAATTATACATTCATAGAGCTGACTTAGTATGCCTGTTGAGATGTATGTTTTTAGATGTGATGATATAATTGACGTTATTTTGCAAAATAGTATATTTTCGTCCTCAGATTGACAGTGCTACGTGTTTCCTCCCTGTTTCGAATCATACGGCTATTCGGATGATAATGGCTTTGCGTACATTGCGAAAACCTGTCAGTCCTTTGATCCGCAGAGAACATATCTAAGTCTCAAAGGCTGAGGTTATTTGAACACTTGATTTCATTCAGGGAATTAAACTGCATTCAAGTTGGTAAAAACATTAGAGTGTCAGGTTCTTCTTCGACTGAACAAGAAAATTTGCAATAGACAGGAGAGTCATCCGTAGCTTTAGCATCACCGTCACGTGACATAGATATCGCTGATACAGCAAGTGATTTAAACATGGCGAACATTGTAGTTGTCACAGTGAAATGCACTCGACTTGGTCTTTATGCTTTGAAGAGATATAGTAGTACATGTGCCTTGAGATGTTCCTTAGACCGATGGGGAACTGCCTTCACATACCTATGTAAGTTCCAATAGAGTTATCTTTCTTAAGAGCTGCGCAAGACACGGTGCTGCCCTTGCCTGATTGACAATCCAACATTGCTTTCTATGACAGTATGTGACACGCATGTTGAAGTAGAATAGAATGTATATTTATTTCACCGAACGTTAGCATTAAGGTCTGTGGAAAGAGTTTGTACGGTGATGCCATCAAGCAACAGTTGGCCGAATTACATCTGTCCCCCCATTACCACCAGTCTTTTGAAGTGTCCAACATGACACCAATATGCTTTGTATGCGAAATTATGCTTATAACATTGACAGGATCGGTCATTGGAATCAAGCCGTATATCTATCCGTTTTTCAGCCCGCAATAATTGAATCCAGGAATGTTTTTTTTATCTGGATAATTACTTCACTGCGCCCCTGAAGTTTTGTTAGTGCGGCACCAATATCACCGTCAAAGTTTTCTTTGGCTCCACCATTGAACCTGGAAGGTCCGGAACCGGAGGTTCTGACTAACGTAATCTTCTTTAGCAACACTGGACGCATGTTCTGCTATTGCGGTTTTGTTGTTACGCTTTAGAACCTGTGTTTGATTCTCGGTCCGTGTTTTTATGCTGCATCGCACGCAATATGAAGGCATGATATTAAGTTAAATAACAATTAGTTTTCAACATCGCATAACGAAAGGAGAAGGTTTCACCGTCGTTGACTTCTTTGTACAGGCGAAACCTCCACCATCCAAACACAGTTTCGATGGAACCAGTTCCGTGTTTCCAGACTCGGTTCTCACTTTAATTAGTGGCCTGACCGGATCCGGAAAAAACTGAACAGTTACTAAATTTGATCATGCGGTGGTTGATGTGGGTACGTGATTACGCCATCCGTTGACGATCAGCTATGTTATGAAGATCTGGTATCCGATGTCTCGCTGCCAGCCATCCAGTTCTTGTCTGCTATTGAAGTAAATAACTCGTTTATGTTCTCGTCAAAGGGTCGCGCAACCTTTAATGTTATTGAATCACTGAATGATGAGATCCAACGGAGGATTTCACTGGTGATCGGCACAGATTCGAAAATTTTCATACACGCACAAGAGCCAACACTTGGCTCTGTCATTTCCATTAAACCTCCATAATAAGAGGTTAGTATTGGAGAATGGTTCTTGATTGGCCTCAAGCGTCCGAGATTACCACGCACCAAGGACGTTTACGCATGGGCAACGTATCCCGCCAGACATTCTCAAAACCATCTCGACGATGCAGGTTAATTTAACTTCTGACGCCATCAGTGGCAGGTACCGTACGCGAGATGACCCCCATTCGAACACCGTCGGACATAATACTACCAAGCAGAGTTATATTTTTTTGTTCGAGTTTTACCCGAATGCATCCCAGGATTAACTACTGTATATTACTCCCGCGGCGACCATATATATTCCATGTAACAGTCATTGATTCACGTTTATCAACTATGAATCAGGACGTTCACGTGTTAGACCTGCCAGGGGAGACCCTGATGATACAACTGTACATAAGAGATGGACCTGTCGTTTATTAAAATGACAGTCGTAAGTGGGCGTGTGAGACTCGTGTGTGTTTGTTAAGGCTTGAAGATTCATGTGCTCAACATATTATGACGACGACTTTGGTGATGTCATCCAGGGATTGTTGAAATGAGCTCCACAGGTGCTTGCGAGCCTGAGCTTGCGTGACCTTGCGCTCAGCACCGATCGCCAAACAACTTTCGATGCGAGTCGTCGTGCCAATGTCATAATACCAGATCGCTGCCGCTCTGTCGATAATGACGATAAACAACAGCAAGTTTTATCTTTATTCATGCTGTAATGAATTTATTCATTGATACTCTCCTTGTATGGAAACTTACCTACCTTAAAATGTACAATTCCCCTCTTAAAGTGTGGAATTCCCTTTCTGTATGAAAATACCATGGATGTCATAGAATAACTACCATAGTTTAAATATAAATTATCATCCAAACTTTCAAATATAGGAACACTCCTATTTCAAAGACACACGTACATCATACCGATCATACTCGCTTATAAATTAGTGCAAATGCAGACGGCATAGATCCATCGAATGATCGGGGTCTACGTTGTTTGCAGCTGAATTGATTTGTAAGCGAGTATATGAAGAACTTATAAAACAGATGACACTTTGAAAGATACAGCAACCACCCGAATTTGATAGATGCATGCAAGTACTACAAAAAAGCCAATAGATGCTAGCAGGTCTGATTTATCCAACTGTCCTCTTAATACGCGGCCTGACACCATGCAACATTCCGTCTTTTCGGCAACATCACAATAGTGATGCATCATCGTGATTAATATATAAATATTACTATTTAAAACAATTACAGCTATTATGGCAAATGGAATAAAAAGAAAGAAAATAGAAAAGGGTGACAGAAGAAAAGAAAATGAAAGAAATATGAAAGGATAGACAACACAAAGACGAGGAAAAAAATTTATTGGAAACAGAAAAGAAGAAAGTGAAATGACATCAAATCAACAGAATGCGAATGAAAAAATCAGAAGATAAAAACCAAATAAACGATTTAAATTTGTGCCCTTTACAAGAGGTTTAAAGAAATTGAGGAAAGCGGGGATGTTATGAGACGAACAATACAAACAGAGCGCCGAACCTATTCGGCTTTACTCTCTCCCTCCCTCTCTCTCTCTCTCTCTCTCTCTCTCTCTCTCTCCAAAGCTACAACCATAAACAAATTAGTTATAATAGCAGAATAAAACCCTTTAGGCACAAAAACATTATAAGATAAACATTCATCGCTACGGTTATATACAGTTTAATGACACGCCATCGCTCCAATTAATTTGGAATGCGTTGCGATTTGTTTCTTATTCCTCTTACTTTTCCTGTACATTTGAATTTTTCCGTCTTGTATTGATATTTGAATTATTTTCCGTTCCTTCTTTCTTTCCATCACATTTGTATCTTTCTTATGTCTTTGTATCGCCCGGTTCTTTTTCGTTCTTTCGAATTTTAACCATTTTGTCTTTCTTCATTAAGCATTTCAACTTTAATTACCTTGAATGAGGATGCTGTCAGTTTGTGACAAGCTTTCTGTTGTATTCTTTAATGAAATTCCGTAATTTCTTAAAAGGAAAGAATATTGGTTCATATTTATTGCATGCAATCGTGTGAAGGGTAACTTCATCTCAAATGTCCTACAAATTTAACGATTATATCCACTCTAACATTAACGATAAATTGCGCTGCACTTTCCATCGTTAAGGTAAACTGTCACGGTCAATATAAAATCCTATTTCCACTTCTCAGTTGACAACTCTGTTGCAAATGGCTCCCTACTTGGTAATGAGACGTGGAAATTGTTAAACGACTCACTGAAATACAAACTGGTATTTATAAACCGGCCTAGGTAATGCGCATGAAGAGCAATCGTTTGATTTTAAACGCGGAAGTGACTCAATTGTAGAATTTATTTTAGTAGTATTGACCGACGAGAGCCGGTTGATGGCTCTATTGCTACCAAAGCAGCGAATATTTCCATCTTCAAGCGAAATAAATGACGCTAAGAACTTCAATGTTTAGCAATTTACACCACTGTTTCAAAGATCAAAACTAGCATGTCTAAAATATACATTTACTTTGTTTGTTTTTTTCTTCTCCATAAACTGAATAATAAGATTTGAATCTATGTCTGTAAAGTTCTATATCTGCTTTGTTGAGATTTACAGAAGGTGCAACTATGTTTTCCAGCATCATAATGAACGAGGCCTGACTAGTTTACGAATATTTATGTGTCAAGTATAACGTTTTCAATGTTGAATTTGAACCGCTTCGATAACTGCGCTTTTGTAGTTGGTATCTTAAAATGACTATTAAATTTAATATTTTCGGCACCAACATTTTAAATACACGATCGCTCTAATGAATCTGGAGTGCGTATGAGGGTTAACGTTTTCTGCCTTTCTAAATTATGTTGAAATGGTCATTAGATTCTTTAAAGACAGAAACACATTGATATTTTGCACTATATTTTCCAACGTGGGAACGTTGGGTCGTGCCTTGGTAATGCACACTGCACAAGCTTATATCAATACATTACCATTTACGATAGAGTTATCTGGAGTCATGATGGTGATCTAAGGCAAGAAGACTTGGATGACATGCAAGGGCCAGAGGAGAACGCACGCAAATTAATTTAACTACTGTAGATGTGGGTTTTTTCTTTCCCAAATATGCATGGGATGATAAAGTAAAATCTAAAATCTAAATAAGCGGGTGCAATATACTATGCTTTTAAATCTATTTTTCCTGAGCGAAACATTTAGTTGACATAATTGTCATAGAAAACACAATGGTATATTTTCATACCTTATCAGAAGTAATAACAAATTCCTTAAGTTGTTTATCTTGAAAGTGAAAGCATCAAACAAGCAAAAATGATTTCACATACACTAAAGACAGCCCAAGACATATCAGTAGGATTTTATATCTGTATCGCAGCAATGCACGAATAATATCATCCTGCAGTATACAAAGGTAATACTACATTGAAACGTTCTAAGAATGTCTCCCAAATATTGCTGACTGTGTCATCTTACCATGTACGAATTGTTGAGGAGAGATGCTGCAGAGGTTGTATATATATATATATATATATATATATATATATATATATATATATATATATATAGTCAACATGATTGAATGCACTTTATTGACACAAACACGTGTTTCATATATGACAAAAATCACTTTATTGACACAATCACGTGTCACATTCATAAAAGCAGATAGTCTGTAAAAATTATAGATCACTGTCGCTTAACAGTCTTACATGACGGTCCAGCTCATCAAGATTTGCAACATAAATTACTGGTATCAGAAATATACAGTATTGTTCATCTATACTTTATCATGCATTATAGTCACATGTTTATCAAAATTTTCTTTAACATAAAGCATAATAAGGCGGAAAGCATAATTCCAGATAAGGATATATTTCATTTGCAAATGATTTCAGCCTGGACACATTTGAAATAGATGGTAAATAAGTTCAGATCAACACGAGCGCTTGCCATAGATCTAGAGGGGAATCACTGGAACAGTTGGTAACACATTCAGCTAGAGACACACGAAAGGCTTTTATATGGAACCAAGTTTGATTATATTGATCCCAACAGGAGTTTAACAAGATAGAGGAAATTGATCACAGGCCTTGTCACCCCTAAGTGTATTCGATTCATGATGCAAAGACACATATTGCAGGAAAAGAGTATGAATAGGTCATAGTTTTAATGAGTCAGTTAGTCAATATACCCAAGGAAATTTACTTAACTACTGTGCCAATAAAGATCATTGATACTGCGTTTGAAACGTTTAATAATGTTGATATGCATAAATATACATTAGATCATGCAGATTGTTATAGCACATCAGGTTTTGCACATGATTCATCTTTAACGCTCAACAACGTAGCGTTAATAGTTTAGTAGTGTTAATTATTTCTGATGATTCTTATGATGTCCGGTATCCGAGATAGAATATTTTTCATACTATATAGACAGGCAAGTGCTAAGTATCCATACTATGTTGACCATGAAGGAAAAGGATAATAAAATACTTCAAGCTCAAGGTCATTTGTTTCTTGTCTAGATTGTAACAACCTTTATGGTCATTCTAGAATGCCATTTAAGCTTGCTAGAAACTTTAGATAGGCAACAGAGAAATGGACGAGTCATACAAGAGAATTTGATATCATGGAATGGTGAAAGGATGTTACTTGTAAAACCATTTTATAGACTACCATTTAGCCCCTGACAGTTAATAACACAAATAAAAATGAACTGTCCCATTTGCAGAATAAACTGATTGATAGTAGAAAAGATATGAAACAAGCAGTGCAGTTTCACTGTGTAGAGTGAAAAACAAAAGGCGCATTGACCCTAAAACTCTCTGTCCATCTGTGATTAAGGTTGAGCGAAAAAACTTAAATTAAGTGTCCATTTATTTTGAAGGCTGACATCGTAACCTAAAACTCTCTTTCCAGCTCGGATTAATGTTGATTGACAAAACTAAAATTCTGTATCCAGATGACTGAAGAATCTAAGCCTCTGTGTCCAGCTAAAATTAAGGCCGAATGAAGGAGACACAACCTAGTGTCCAGCTAGGATTACGGCTGACTAAGATAAACAGAACTATACTATCCATACATCAGCAGTAATTCGTGACACATATAGAACTTAGGAATCCATCAAGAACAAAAGCTGCAAATGAGTTGAATCTTTTTTCTCTCTAAATTGATGAACAATGAACAATGTTGTAAAACATGGAAAATTAAAGAAAGAGAACCTAAGTCCAAATCTGTGCAGATGAGAAAAAGTTCCTTAAATATTAGAAAGATATATCATATGCAAGAAAGACAAGTGCAGATGAAGGAAAATCATTGGTGACAGTGCAAAGTAAGGATGTTAGATTATATAAGACGTGTTGGATTCACAGTTTTGCAGTGAAGTAAAGTTTTATTGTATGAATTTTACTACACAATGTTGAAAAGCATTTTTAGATATAACGTCACGCTCAGTTACACAATGTTGAAAAGCATTTTTAGATAAAACGTCACGCTCAGTTACACAATGTTGAAAAGCATTTTTAGATAAAACGTCACGCTCAGTTACACAATGTTGAAAAGCATTTTTAGATAAAATGTCACGCTCAGTTACACAATGTTGAAAAGCATTTTTAGTTAAAACGTCACGCTCAGTTACACAAACACAGGTTATTATGTCCAGCTATTCAAACTAATAATGCAGGCAAGGATATATCGCAAAACATAAACTGGCATAAAATCAGTAATGATCAAAGAGATAATAGATTTTCCATAGCAATATTCAGAAGAGTGTTCATAGATTATTTAAGGATGAATTAAATATTACGTTTTAACTTCCCCAGATTAGGAATCGGACTGTTTTGGGTACAAATCAATCGGATTTACATTATCTGACTCTGTCGGGCATATGCTGGTTATGTCACAAAGCAGTTAGTGAGAAGTTCAACATTTAACATGGAAAATGTATTCGCTAAAGGACCGTCGCAACATAGTATAGACCGTAACTAAAACATTATGCAAAGTTTTGAAAACATTATAAATGTTCAAACCTTTATGGCACCAACAAGTAGCATTTATCATTTTCCAACCAAACAGGTACATTAATGTGCTAAACATAGATCAAATGAACACTATACCAGTTGTCTTTCTTGCCCTGTCATTTTATTTTCTTCATGTTTTTGAGTAGCCTGCATGATGCATTATTCTCATCAAAACACTTGCATAACCAGTGGGATTTTCTTTCAAGAAATATGAAGACATTAACGTGAAATAAATAATTTTATTAATTTTTCTATAATGTGCACCTCTATATAATGTCTGTCGCAATTGGCTGCATCTTACCGGAAGTTTTGTTATATTCCCGTTGATTTGTTTGATTGATAAAGATTGCTAACATTATTTCTTTTATCGGACAGGGAAATTCGGGTGTACACCATTTAAGTTTATATTGGACAGGAAAATTCGGTTCTACACCATTTACGTTTTATTGGACAGGGCCATTCGAATGTACACCATTTAAGTTAATATTGGACAGGAAAATTTGGTTGTACACCATTTCAGGTTGTATTGGACAGGAAAATTTGGTTGTACACAATTTAAATTTATATTGGACAGAGCAATTTGGATGTACACCATTTAAGCTTATATTGGACAGGACAATTCGGTGGTAGACAATTTAAGTTTATATTGGACAGAGAAATTCGGATGCACACCATTTATTCAAACAACATTTTGTATCCATCATGATATCGCTTTTCACAAATTGCAGTGACTTATTGTGCTACATCCTGCATAGATAAGCATATCAATATCCCAAACAAACAATCTGAATGAAGATAGCATCTGATAATGTACAAAGTGCCAAGGCCAAGCATTACAGGATACATAGTAGAGGCGTTTTGACATGAAAATAAAAACAACAATTTCCCTATATTGCACATTCTTTATCTGTACCATCTACCTCTCGAAAACAATATTTATGGGTGCTTCAAGTACTTCTCTGTAATTGGATCATGTCTATCTACTCTTGGCAGGTGAGCACGTTACCTATTCGTTCTTCACATATAACAATACTTATTCTCTTTATCCAAATAATTATCTGCAAAAATATGGGAACCTTCTTTTGACAGAGACTGTTTTATAAAACGATTACTCTATAACGTTAAATAGTACAATAGCCTTGAACGTTAGTGTATTTTAAGCGGTGATGCACGTTCACTATTCAAAGTGGTAGAATATTTTCATCGTGTAGATGAAGTTGCTTGGATCTAATATGAATTAGTTTTTCGAGCAATTATCTTTTCCCAACTTTCACAATACATCTTCAGATGTTAATTTGTCATCCAACTCCAATTTATATTCATCAAACATAAGTTTACCTTTTATCATTTAATTTACATACATACATACATACATACATACATACATACATACATACATATATACATACATACATACATACATACGTACATAGAAATAACCATGAAACCAGTGAGCTACGTAATCCTGCCGTCAGCCTTGCACAAATTTTTAGATGTTATGCCATATCTTCTGTCGCCCGCAATACAAGCTAATTACGTTACACGTTTATGTATGTCGGGGTAATCACTGATGCTTTTCAGTCAGACATGAGCAGAAGAATATGGGTCGTCGCATCAGAATATAAAAAAGCAAATAGGATTTTGTGTTTGTGTGTTTCTGAATATATAAATGTTTGGTTCATCTGTCTGTCTGCAAGTCGTTTATTCTGTCCCTCTGTATGCGTGTATATATTTATGTCGATGAAAATTACTAATGTTTGAACTGCAATCATATGTAGTATGAACTTAATGTCTCCTCCCTTAGCTGCTACTCAGCATTCCTAACTGGAACCATGACATAACTAGACCTCTTAGATAAATTATTACATCCCACTGTGAGTTGTAAATCGCTACCTGATTAAGAGACTTCACACATTAATTTCACAATGAATTTATGGACTTCACGTCCTGCCTTAACTACATTTCTAGCTAATTAGCGATTCATTGACATGGGCATAGAAAAATCAATTCTTAGCATACGTGCTACCTTTCATTCAAGACAGATGAATTAATTATCACAACTCATATCAGAGTAAGGTATGAAATTCCTGCAATATATGATTCCTTTTACATACAAACCACTAAATCCGAACACGTTCATATCAATGAAATATTGTATGATATTCATATGTTATGTATATTTAATTTAAACTGTTAGTCTGTTAGTTTTTATTTATTTATTTCATTTATTATTGTAATGTGCAATGTAACTTTGTTTGCGGTACTTGGCCTTGTCCAACATTCAGTTCATTTTTGCGTGACCTGATTGACTTCTTTTATTTTTTATATTTCATTTATGTAAACAGCTAATAATAGCTTCATTCTTCTCTATATGTATGAGCTTATTATCATGATTATTATTCAGGTAAACAAAATGGGAGTAAATATGTTGATCGTGGTCAGGGTTTTGGAGATTCCTAAGTTAATTTTGTAGGCTATTGTGTTGTAAATAAACAAGGCTCATTAGATCATTCGAGAAGGTTATTTTCCACTAGACAATGGTTGTTTTTAGAAAATGTTCATTGTAATCTGAGGTCAAACAGACAACTATTTTTATCTTGTGACTTGAGGATTTTACCAGTCGTGCTTTAACATATAGCACTTTAAGTTGTATTATGTTGTGACCAGTTTGGGCTGAATTTTATTTTGTTCAAATTATTTAATTTAAGTGATTATTTTCTCTGGAAATACAAAAGTTCTCTGATAAAATTCTTGGATAAAGACATTCATTGGAATTTATACTGAATTCAAACTTGGAATAATATGTCTGTGAGTCAACGAGAGACTGTTGTCACAGTAGTATTATGTAGACTATAACAGACACGTCATCGCCTTCAATTTCGGATCTCTTTGGGACTTGAACTGAGTTTTATTCAGGACTTTTAATTACTAGGACTTGTGTCTTTAATTCTCGGATTATTTTAGGATTTAATTTACAATACTGTAAATTCTTTTTTCTCATTTTTCACTTTGTATTCTAGAAAAACAAATTATTTGTTAAATTTTACAAAGCTTGTTGTCTTCACTCTTTTCTGTTACTTCTTTTAAGAGCATATACTCATAACACTTCCCTTACGCGAATCATATAACATTTAAGAGAAATGAATGCACGATTAACTTCGGAACTCTAGGAAGATTGAAGTATGAAATTAAAACGAATAGATGCAACAAACAATTAGAAACTTACACTGAACATATTGTACACGATTGAGACCATCCCTTTGTGGTTTTCTAGACTCGCTCTTTCCATACAGCAGAATGTCTCGCTGCTTCCCGGTCTCTTAAATTCTTTCAGACTCTCATCTCACGGACACTTTATTTAACGAGAATATTACTGGCTAAATCCCTTGGAGTCCTCAGGCATCACATTCGGCAGAAAACGTTAGACTGCTGAAATTGGCAAGGGAGATTACTTCAAATATTGAATTTAACTTAGCTACATGATACTTTTCTATCTTAGAAATTATCACAGAACAAATTGTAACCTTTGATCCTTAGAAATTATCACAGAACAAATTGTGCCCTTTGATCCTAATGAGTTATCACAGAACAAAATGTGACCTTTGATCCTTAGAAATTATCACAGAATAAATTGTGCCCTTTGATCATTGGAAATCATCACAAAACAAATTGTGCCCTTTGATCATTGGAAATTATCACAGAACAAACAAATTGTGACCTTTGATCACTGGAAATTATGACAGGACAAATTGTGACCTTTGATCACTGGAAATTATCACAGAACAATTTGTGACCTTTGATCATTGGAAATTATCACAGAACGAATTGTGACCTTTGATCATTGTAAATTATCTCATCTCAGAAAAAATCAGACTGTAGATGCACTATCTTTACTATTTTAAAAAATCTGTCAATATATTGGTTTTTGAAATTTTTATATAACTAAATTATGGTCTTTAGATTAAAATCCTAGCAAGGAACATATTTTATTCTTACCTTGCAAGCAAGTTTAAAAAACTTCGTATTAACCAGATAATAATATATTTCACGGCGTATGATTAATTAAATATAAAATACTAAAAATTTAAAAAAATATTACTCTTTAAAATATGATCATCATCAGTCAATGAATTGACATAGAGCACAATGTGATATAATAAATTCTCAAAATCAAATAAATTCTGCAGAATCCATAGCTACATGTGGACGTGTAATAAATTATTGTTGGCTCTAGTGACATGGCCATACTATTTCAGCTTTCTCTTTTTGACCGTGGTGAAGAGGTCTTCATATTGGCCTACTTTGCACCTGATGGTGTTACGCACTTCTTCATTTGTGATGTGGTCCATGTAAGAGATGCCAAGGATGGTTCTGAAGCATCTCATTTCAAGTGCCTGGATTCTTCGTTGTAATTCTGCTGTCAGGGTCCAGGCCTCACATGAGTACAAAAAGATTGAGATGACTAGTGCTCGCAATAGTCTGATTTTAGTTTTCAGACAGATATTCTTGTCTCTCCAGATGGGTCTTAGCTTTGACATATCTGCCGTTGTTTGTGCTGCTCTTGAAAAAATGCATGCTCTTAATCCCTCTTCGGTGATTATGGAACCAAGATATTTGAACTGGCTCACTGTTTCAAGTCCCTGTCCTCTGACTTTAATCTTGACTGAGATTTGTTTGTCGCCATTTGCCATCAGCTTTGTCTTCTTAGCGCTTATCTCCATGTCAAATCTGGAAGATGTTTCATCCAGGTTCTTCACTAAGGTGGCATGTTCGTCTTAACTGCCTGCCAGCCCATCAATGTCGTCTGCAAAGCGGAGGTTGATGATGTTATGCCCTCCAATGCTGACTGTCATACAATGGTTTTCCAGGGCTTCGCTCATGATGCGCTCTAAGTAGATGTTGAAAAGCGTGGGTGACAGGAGACAGCCTTGACGTACTCCGACTTTTGTCTGGAACCAGTCCCAAACAGAACCTTGGGCAATTACTGCACTGGTAGCCTTGGCGTACAGCTGCTTGATGGTATTGGTCAACTTTTGACCCATATTGTATTTCTTCATTGTGGCCCACAATGCCTCATGCCACACTCTGTTTGAAATCTATGAGTACTTTTCACACAGAACCCTGAGATTGAATATTTGTTCTGTTGTGCTTCTTCCACTCCGGAACCCGGCCTGTTCCTCAGCGATTATTTCTTCTGCTTGTGGTTTCAGTCTGTTCAAGATGATCTTCAGCATTACCTTACTAGCATGGCTGATCAAACTGATAGTTCTGTAATTTTGGCACAGCCTTTTTGGGGAAGTGTTATAATCAGTGACTGGGTCCATTGTTTTGGCCATTCACCTGTCTGCCAGATGTTGTTGCAGATTTTTGTTAGTAGGTCTATCACTGATTTCCCCCCCCCCCCTCCATTCTTGATAAGTTCAGCTGGGATGTTGTCTACTCCAACTGCCTTCCCATTGTTCAGTGCTCATATTGCTGACTCCACCTCTTCTTTGAGAATGGGGAAATCATCATCATTTGAGGAGTTTGGAACTTCAAGCACCTCTGGGTCTCCTGTGGACTGATGGTTGTATAGTTCTTTGAAATACTCAGTCCATCTTTCTGCAATGTCACTCGCTTCGGTATCTTACAATAACTGTTGTGGTAAGTGCACACAAACGTAAATATAATTACGGAACACGAATAGTTGAATACTGAAGACAAATCCAAGCTGACAAAAATATGGTTGCACACGATGAAAGAATAAGATACCCTTATTTTTTCCTTCAAAATAGCAACTAACTAACCGATGATGGAACATCACGCCTAAACCAGATAAGTAGGTCACATTTGGTTTGTGTTTTAGGTCACATCTGATCTGTGATTTAAATGTTAAAGAATAAATAGAACAAATATTCAACATTCAGTTTCTATTTTTCAATACATTCCATAACACTGTTTTCAAAATTCAATTTATAGACAAGAATTGCACGACAAAACAAAGTCTTCAACAATTTGTCAAATGTTAGACGACGAAGAGCATAATGCACACACGCATACTAGACCAACAAAATGCATACTAGACCAACAAGATGTATACTAGACCAACAACATGTGTACTAGACCAACAACATGTATATTAGACCAATACATACATACTAGATCAACAACATGCGTACTAGACCAACAACATGCATACTAGACCAACAACATGCATACTAGACCAACAACATGCATACCAGACCAACAATATGCATACTAGACCAACAACATGCATACTAGACCAACAACATGCATACTAGAAAAACAATATGCATACCAGACCAACAACATGCATACTAGACCAACAATATGCATACCAGACCAACAACATGCATACTAGACCAACAAAATGCATACTAAGCCAACAAGATGCATGCTAGAATAACAACATGTGCACTAGACTAAAAACATGTATACTAGACCATCAACATGCATACTGAACCAACAACATGTATACTAGACTAACAATATGCATAATAGACCAACTAGATGCATACAAGACCAACAACATGCATACTAGACCAACAACAAGTATACTAGTCCAACAGGATGCATACTAGAATAACAACATGTGTACTAGACTAAAAACATGCATACTAGACCAACAACATGCATACTGAACCAACAACATGTATACTAGACTAACAATATGCATAATAGACCAACTAGATGCATACAAGACCAACAACATGCATACTAGACCAACAACAAGTATACTAGTCCAACAATATGTATACTAGACCAACAACATGTATACTAGACCAACAAGATGCATACTAGACCAACAAGATGTATACTAGACCAACAACATGCATACTAGACCAACAACAAGTATACTAGTCCAACAAAATGCATACTAGAATAACAACATGTGCACTAGACTAAAAACATGCATACTAGACCAACAACATGCATACTGAACCAACAACATGTATACTAGACTAACAATATGCATAATAGACCAACTAGATGCATACAAGACCAACAACATGCATACTAGACCAACAAGATACATACTAGACCAACATCATGTATACTAGACCAACAACATGTGTACTAGACCAACAACCTGCATAATAGACCAACAACATGCATACTGGACCAACAACATACAAACTAGACCAACAATATGCATAATAGACCAACACCGTGCATACTAGACCAACAACATGCATGCTAGACCAACAACATGCATTCTAGACCAACATCATGTATACTAGACCAACAACATGCATACTAGGCCAACAATATGCATACTAGACCAACACTATGCATAATAGACCAACAACATGCTTACTAGACCAACAACATGCATACCAGACCAACAACATGTATACTAGACCAACAAAATGCATACTAGACCAACAGGATGCATAATAGACCAACACAATGCATACTAAACCAACAACATGTATACTAAACCAACAAGATGCATAATTACTAGCAAGATGCATACTAGACCAACAACATGCATAATAGACCAACAAAATGCATACTAGACCAACAACATGTATACTATACCAACAAGATGCATACTAGACCAACAAGATGCATACTAGACCAACAAGATGCATACTAGACCAACAACATGCATAATAGACCAACAAGATGCAATCTAGACCAACAAGATGCATAATAGACCAACAAAATGCATACTAGACCAACAAGATGCATAATAGACCATCAAGACGTATACTAGACCAACAACATGCATACCAGACCAACAGCATGCATACTAGACCAACAACATGTATACTATACCAACAAGATGCAATCTAGATCAACAAGATGCATACTAGGCCAACACTATGTTTACTAGACCAGCAACATGCTTACTAGACCAACAACATGCTTACTAGACCAACAACATGCATACTAGATCAACAACCGTGCATATTCGTTTGACAACTACAGTCACAATTAACATTCGTAATGACTTAGCATATATTGGTCACGAAAACAAATAAACGTGTATAATTATGTCCATGCATGCATGACCTGGTGTAGGATACCTCTGGAAATTGTGCTTTATTATTTTTGCTACTAAATATAAACCTTCTAGCACGGTTGCATCGAACACGCTAATTAATACCGGAATTTATTAATGGCATCATCAGTTATTAAAGAAAACAAATTCCTGACTAATGTATGATTCCAGTTTGTTATATAATCAATCGTACCATTCGATGCTGCGGATGACTGTTTAGTTGCCTTAAGCAAATAGTATACAGTATATGTCTAAATTTACAAGGAAAGAATCTGCTAAAGACCATCGTTACCATTACCGTTTCCTAATATTGCTAATCGCTTTACAATATTTCTTATGGATTCTGCTATTATACCAATTGCTGTAAAAACAGTATTATTCCAATAATCGTTTCAATATTTCGCCTACTGGTAACTATTCGGTACTTTTTGACAAAAGGTTTAATACAAAGTTTTTTTTCTATAGATATTAAATTACTAACTATGCGTGTCTTTACGCCTTCACGAATCGTAATATCTTGCAGTTTTTTTTTTGTTTACCTCTTATCGTTAATTGTCTTAATTCAGTTTTCATATAATTCAAGGTTGTTTCTATTGATAATATTTGTGAATTTAATATGTCATCAGTAGCCCTTATTTCGCTTTCTTCTTTATCGAACATTTTCTTTAGTACTAAATTATATTTCTAAATCTTTATTCTAGATTTTAAACGTCAAAGCAACCTTTATTTGTTTAATTTGTTATAGATTTCACATCATTTACATTTCTATTGTAAATTTGTTTTGTCATTATTTTGCATAAAATGTTCTACTTGTGTTAATTGTATCTATATTTGGTCATTTGATTATAACTTCTGTCTCTAGCGTATTGTTTTCTGTCTGTAACTTAGGAAACACGTCATCTTCAAATACAGCGTCAATAAATGATTTTAACGAGATGTTACTTGGGACTTGAATAGATTAATTTTGTTTTTCTCAATCTAACAAATCAAAACATCAAACTTTATTTCCACCTTGTTATGTCAGATATTAAGAAATGTCAATTTTTTATTTTCGCAAATACGCCTACTAATAAATAAAATAATGTTACATTTTAACTATCAGATTTACCTCTAATTAGCTGATGTATGAATCATTCTTTTTTTATCCGCATTTAACACCATTCATATATTCATCAGCTAAAGCTTGCAAAGTTTGTAAACGACGTTTATATATCATCATTACATATTGTGGCACTTTATATTTCGTGGTGGCAAGTATTACGTATGGTGGTATTGTATATTTCGTGATGGTAGATATTATTTATTGTGGTATTGTATATTTTGTGATGGTCGGTGTTATGTATTGTGGTATTGTGTATTTCGTGATGGTAAGTATTACGTATTGTGTTATTGTATATTTCGTGATGGTAGGTATTATGTATTGCAGAATTGTATATTTCTTGGTGGTAGGTATTATGTTTGTGGCATTATATATTTCGTGTTTGTAAATATTACGTATTGTGTTATTGTATATTTCGTAGCGGTAGGTATTACGTATTGTAGAAATGTATATTTCGTGGTGGTAGGTGTTATGTATTGTGGCATTATATATTTCATGATGGTAAGTTATTACGTATTGTGTTATTGTATATTTCGTAGCGGTAGGTATTACGTATTGTAGAAATGTATATTTCGTGGTGGTAGGTATTATGTATTGTGGCATTATATATTTCATGATGGTAAGTTATTACGTATTGTGTTATTGTATATTTCGTAGCGGTAGGTATTACGTATTGTAGAAATGTATTTTTCGTGGTGGTAGGTTTTATGTATTGTGGCATTATATATTTCGTGATGGTAAGTATTACGTATTGTGTTATTGTGTATTTCGTCGTGGTAGGTATTATGTATTGTGACATTATATATTTCGTGACGGTAAGTATTACTTACTGTGGTATTGTATATTTCGTGCAGGTAGGTATTATGTATTGTGGGATTGTATATTTCGTGAAAGTAGATACATACATACATACATACATACATACATACATACATACATACATACATACATATATGTGTGTGTGTGTGTGTGTGTGTGTGTAATTTAGAGTCTTTTTAAGAACATATTTCTTAACACTCTTGCATACTTTTCTTTTCCCCACAATCAGTAGTAAAAACATATAGCTTACTTCTAAGACTACACAATTCTAGCAGTGGTTCACAAGTAAGATCATCATTAAACAATTTCAAATCAATGACTTTTGTTTTAACTAATCTCTCTCTCTCTCTCTCTCTCTCTCTCTCTCTCTCTCTCTCTCTCTATATATATATATATATATATATATATATATATATATATATATATATATATATATATATATATACATACATACATACATACATACATACATACATACATACATACTCTTTGTTGTAATCGCTGGTACAAAAGCTGAATGCATGCCTTTTTACTATCATTGTACAAGTCAACACAGATAATCTGTAGCGGTAAAATGTTCAGTTGTTTTTCTCCTCTGATTCCAGATAGGATTATGAAAATAAACGTGTCATAATCTGTTAGCAATCATAATTCTATCCTATTTACAAACAATCGTCGTGAGCTAAAGCCGGTGCAGTAAAGTAAACTGCTGGTGTAGTTTATAACGTTTCATATATACAGAACAGAAATACATTTAATACAGTATCACATAACATTAAATTATTTTTCCTTACTTTGTAGTCGCGAAGGTCATCAATATAATTCACGCTAAAATATTTTATATCATCTTGTACACACTGGAATTCCTCTTCACTAATTCCTGATCCAGTGAGTCATGTATAAAATGTTTCGATTGGTGGTACCTCAGTTCAATTACATATTTCGAAGCAATCGACGTATTTGGAGGGATACCTATGTTTTATTTTTAAAAAAGTGGTTTCCATATTAACATTTTTTTTCTTCATTTTTTCGGTAAATTTAACATCGCATGTAACAATTTTGTTTAGTGACAGACCCATTACATTATATCAATATAGAAACCTTATTGTTATTTGACAAAATCTTCGTTTTGATTTTTCTAATTCCGTACACTATAAATTATGAGGTGCACAATATGTGTCCTCATTATTATTATTATTATCATTATTATTATTATCATTATTATTATTATTATTAATTTTATTATTATTATTACTGATACTTCTTGGTCTATATCGGTTTTTGCAAAGTCTTTAATGGTCAGTCGAAAATCACCTAAATATAAATTAACGAGTGGAATATATTTTGGATACTTTTACTTAAATTCTAATTTAAATCACATTTGTCTTTCTTTCTTCGTGTGTGTCCAGGCTGCCAAACAAGAGGTCGCAAGATCGAAACTGACAGCGGCACCCCAAAATTTATTTTAAACGCTTTGTGGCTTAATCTTTAAACAAATTTTTTTAAGCTGGCTAATCCAATTTTTTAAATTTTTTTTTTAAATTCCCGTTCGTGGACGGGCAATTAACCTAGTTAATAATGACACAAATAACGAGAATTCAACAAATAGACCAAGAAAATATTTTCTTGAAAAATATAAACATTGGTTAAATAACTGCCTTTACTAAATAAGTGTACTTTGTACAAGACCGATCAGCATGCATGTGTTTAAAACATCTGTTAACTTTTTAATTTGGGAAGCTAGGATAAAAAGTCGAATTTTTTTATAAAGGGGCTATATAGTAAATATAGTCTTTGTTTGGCAAAAATGTTCAAAACATCGATCAAGAAAAGAAAAAAGAACAAAAAGAATGGCTTCCCATAAAATGAGATAACCGGCCCAGGACACATATCCTAATCCTACTTACAGAGCAAACTGAAACCATTGTTTTTTTATTTTTTTATATATTTCATATTTAGTAGGCCATTAACACGTGAATGACAGTATAATTCGTTCCTGACACATTTCAACATCTTAACCTGGCTATTTGGAGCAGGAATTTACACCTCAGCCATTGACTTGTGAGTCTTGGAATCTAAATACTAAAGTACCTCGAAACTGATACTTGGTTGATATAACTGCAGCCCAGTTCATCTACTTTCTGTGACTGGTGCTATGCTGTAAGGTTCTGATGGAGGAGGACTGGGTGAGAAAAGCATAATGGCGGTGTGCGGACGGTGTTGGCTTGCTGATAATAATTTCTCTTGAACATTAAAAGTTCATATTTGCTCCTTTCCTCGAAGATTGTGACATCAAGGAAGACGCTTATTTGAAAGTTGTGTTCATTCTTATAACGTACATAGCGTTTCATTACACAAAACAACCGTTTTATCCAACACTACTTAACATATACAGTGACAACAATACCGAGAAAGCAAAACCAACCTATGTGAAACTCGAACATTTCATATGACAATACACTACTGGTCTTGCACCACATCATTCTTGCATACCATACCAGGGCAAGCTGTCATTATCGGCACTATTCTTTCTTTTTATTGTTCTATTCATACAGACTGACTTCATCCTCTTTAAGCAACAAAAGCCCTTAACGTGCTTTTCGCGTTATTGCCAATCAATGGGTTTATTATTGGAAACCAAGGGAAGGGTGTCACATAGCGTATATGATCAAAGGATTTGTCATAAATGAACCGATTATATTTATGCATCAGTACAATTTCAACAATATGTCTCAATAGGTTATACTGTAAAGTACAACCACCGGATGTGAAAAGAAACGGAAAATAAATGTTGTGTACCTGGACAGAAGTTTCGAACATTATTACTCATGTTGACTACACACATGCTACGAGTACCTGATGCTCATCTTTGACGTAATGTAAATGAGGAACCGAGGAACACTACCAGTTAAGGATGGGCGAAATATTACCTTTTAACCTACCCACAACAGGGATCGGACTGCAGAGGAGCAAATCAAACGACAATACAAATGTGCCATGCAGGCCACTGTATTTGATAGTCCGAGATGTGGTGGTGCATTTAAGTAAACTCAAAATTTAACAGGAAACTATCTGTGCAAAATAAATAGGAAACTCTCTGTGCAAAAATAGTGTTCTCGGTTTAACAAATGACGCAACCCATGGTCCGTGACTTAAATACTCGCCAAAGATTTGAAAACATAAAAAATGAGCGAACTATAATTTGTTCTACTTGTTTGTCCATATGAACAGGTGAATAAATGTGCAATAACCACACCAGTTGTCTTTCTTCCCATACCGTTTAGTTTGTTTATCTTGTTTCTGAGTAGAATTTATTGTGCCGTATTGTCATCCAGTCACCTACGTGACCGGTGGGATTCTTTGTTAGGAAATAATGAAGATCTAAACGTGAACTATTTTATTAAGAATTCAATGATATCTACTTGTCTGTGTAAGTCTAGCACAACTGTACGCATCTTACCAGAAATTATATTATTATCTACTTGATTTGTGTGAGTGTAGCACAGAGATACTATCATTAGTCGGACAGGAAAATCTAGTTGCACACTATTAGCAGAGCACCTTGTTTCAATTATAATATCAATTTACACCTGACGTTGTTTTTCACTACTACACCCTGGTCAGGCGGTTCTCTTATTATCCATTACGAGGCAAGCAATCTATTGGAAGCTAACATCCGGAATCTTGAGAAAATTTCCAAACCCAAACTATAGAAGATATAAGGTGTAGGCGTCAAGACATGATAATATATAGATTTCATTCTGACGTATAAATAGTCAGTGCTATCTTTCTCTCGAATACAATCAGAAGCGGTGATTCAAGGATATTTCTGTGTTCTGATCTTATCTGTCCACGTCTGACTGGTGAGTACACTGCCAACTCGTTCTTGCGTCGTCTATTCTTTATGAAATACTTGAACGTTTCTTCGAAGGAGACGGTGTTGATAAACTTAATGCTGTATTGTTTCAATCACCCTCGAACGATAGTGTATATTTAAGCGAAGAAAACGATGCATGTACAGGTAAAATTACACGCTTCACAAACTGGTAGTTAAGAATATGTTAGTCTTTTACACCAAGCTGCTTGGCTCTAATATGAACTAGTATTTTGGCACTTTTTTCTTTACGAAAAAAACCCCTATATTTTCCTACCATTGCGTTTTGTATGGTGGAATCTAAAGAAAGAGGAAAACTGTTTGCATCATGCAGGTAAGGACATATTCATGCCATAACAGTGGATTTATTGCCTCTCTTGCCTGGGTGGAATTGCAAAAAGTGTACCTTTTTGTTTTAATATTGTAATGAAAAAGTTTAAAAGATTCCTACTGCCAATTTCTATTTGTATCTAATTAGTGATAACAAAAATATATAGATAGACACATAGATATGCAAGTAAAAAGGTAGGTAGTTAGGTGGACAAGTAGACTGGCGTGCAGAAGGGTGGTAAGAAGGCAAACAGGAATATTTACAACTGTATTTCAATAGTAGGCTTCCTGGTGGATGATGGTGTTTGGATATGTGGGGTGAAGAGAGAGAGGGAGAGAGAGAAAGAGAGTTTCATTTACTGAGGTACAATGTATTGGATTTATATCTTCCAGGATTACTTTCTTCAAATTGTGAGTTATAAGTGAGGCGAAATGGGGGCCAAATCAGGAAAGATCGAGTACACGAAACCACAGACAATTGAAGAACTCAGAGCGCACATAGAAGTTGATTTCACCATAGATGAGATACAGGAATGGTACGATGACTTCAAGTCACGCCTAGAACCTGGCCAGAAGGAACTTACTACGAAACAATTCAAACAGGTCTATGCTTCTCTGTTTCAAGGAGATGCTACGGAATTCGCTGAGCACGTGTTTCGGTCATTCGATAAGAACAGAAACGGCACGGTCGATTTCAAGGAATTCATCGTTGGTCTGTGCATGTCGGGAAGCACCAACTTCCACACCAAGTTGAGGTGGGCGTTTAATATGTATGATATAAACGGAGATGGGTTTATTACAAAGGACGAGATGCAGCAAATCATCAAGGTAAATTGTTTCATTTTCATTTCGTAATCAGTGAAATCAGAAGACTTTACCAAGGATTAAATGTAGCATTTTATTTATTAAACCTTGTCTCAGGATGAATCACATCTAGGTGTTTTGACTATTTTAGGTGTTTAGCATTCTTATATGACGTAAATTGTAAACGAGATATACAAATTTAGCCGCAGTCATTCTTTTCAAGGTCAAACATTTTCAAATCGACGAGTCACTGCTTATTGATATTCAGAACTTGGAATCTTTTTTCTGGATGTTCATAATGATGGTACATGATTTTACTTGTAGTAGTTCCATTATGTCGAATGTATTTGTGTGTTCGTTTGTCCCTTTTTGTCATTCTACACTTGATTAGCATCTCTTATATGAACAACAGTTCGGACCAAAGGTCGCAAATTTAAAAACAACCATCAAGTTAAACTTTAGGTACTCTATTCAATTGGAATTCACGCATGCGGCACGTGCCAAAGTCACAATGCAGTTATGAAAAACAAACAAACGTCCCTCTGTAAAAGTGAATTGGTCAATAATTTAGCGTCCTATGTGAGAATTAATCAGTCAATAATGCATATGTTTTGGATTAGTGTTCGAAGTAAGTTGCTTCCATTCTCAAAACATGAGACAGCTTATAATTGGGCGCATGATCTTAAATCCAAGTAGTTATTATTGAAAATAATTATTTTGAGGGAACAAAAGATTGGATAATATATGTCAACAAAAACAAACACCTCACAACCACATAAATACTGATATTTTTGTAAACAAGCTGACGATAAGGCAAACCAAAACAATATACGAAAAGTGATGGAGATGATAGAAAGGTCAAAGATGTACATAGTATTAGAATTGTAATTAACATAAAACAAGAAGTTGTTTTGGCATTATAAGATGTAAACTGACCCATTTGTGAAGGCAAAATAATCAGCTGGTTTGAGGGGATGTTTTGACAGGTATTTTTAAATCTTTTCAAGTAGCTATTTGATGGTGGAAAGTTATTTTGATTTTATCCAAGACAAACAATAAAAGAGTGAGAAAGATTGTTAAATGAATGAAAATTTAGCGATGAAGCGCTTCAAGCTAACTGGTATAAATGAAAAATATCATACAACATTAAATTATTTTTCCTTACTTTGTAGTCGTGAAGGTCACCAACATAATGCACGCTTAAATATTTCATAGCATCTTTTACTCAGTGGAATTCCTCGTCACTAATTCCTGAGCTAGTGAGTTCTAAATAAAAGGTTTCGACTGGTGGTACCTCAATTTCGTTACATACTTCAGAGCAATCGATGTATTTGTAGATATACTTACGTTATATAAAAAGTGGTTTCCATATTCTCAGTTTTTTAATTGTTTCGGTAAATTTAACATCGCTTGAAACAAGTTGGTTTAGTGACAGATCAATTAGATTATAACAATAAAGAAATCTTATTGTTCTTTTACAAAATCATCGTTTTGATTTTTCTAATTCCCTAGACTATAAAATAATTAGTAAGCAAAGTATATTTGTCATCATTATTTAATATTACTGATATTTCATGATCTAGATCGGTTTTTACTACGTCTTTGATAGGCAGTCGAGAATCATGTCCATATAAATTAACTAGTGGAATGTATTTTGGATACTTCTATTTTATATTACAATTTAAATCTGCAGGACCTTTCCATTTTCCAATCACGTGATCAGGATCTCTTACTTTTTATTTTGCTGTGTTCTCGTTGTAGACGTCGTTAGTAATTGATTTTGCTTACATGATATACATGTTGAATTCTGATTCTTTTTAACTGGCCTATTTCTGACCTATTTTTGAAGGAAATATAATCAGCTGGTTCGATAGGAAGTTTTAGCAAAAAATATATATATATATATATATATATATATATATATATATATATATATATATATATATATATATATATATATATATATATATATATTGTTTGTCTTTTCAAACAGTTATTTGATGGTGGAAACTTATTTTGATTTTATCCAAGACAAGCAATAAAAGAGCGAGAAAGATTGTTAAATTAATGGAAATTTAGCGATGGAGCGCTTTGAGCTAATTGGTATAAATGAAACATCCAGTGGATCTACATTAGGCAGTACGACAACTGTAATCACTACTCTACTTCAGTGTTAAACTTTTCTTTTATGACACTAAGGGGACTACATATCTTCTTCTTTAAGGACATGCATTCTTTATAAAGAAGCAGTATAATGAAACTGACTAAAGGGATGTCCTGTATGAGAAGGTGTCTCGCTAAGACAAGTTCTATTTTATTTTAGAATGGGACGTAACATAAATTAAGTCAGCTATATATTTAGTGCGACTCTACTGAGAGACGGGTTCTCTGTTCTACACAAGGACGAGTGAGTAAGTTGATGCAGTTTTTATGAGATCAGTACCATCCCATGGTCATCGAGCATTTGATGGACTGATAAACTGTAAACGTGTTTTTCATCAGTAACTGGTTTGAGTTTGACACAACCAAACAATCAAAATAAAACTAAAAGCTTCCGGCATCAAGGCAAGACTATGTGAAGAAAACTAACAAGACGAAATTTAATTACCCTCTCCCTGAGTTTTTTTCAAAAGGAGAATACAGATTATCTTAGTATCGATGTGGCAGCATGATTTACCACAATCTGCCACAATCCCCATAATCTGCCACAAGCCACTAAAATCTACCACAACAGAGTTTGGAAATATTGAAAATACCAGTTCTACTACAATCAAGCGTGAAAATACCACAATCGACCAGTACGTTTACCATAAAGCAATACAATCTATCACCATCGACTATGAAAATACTTCAATCAACCCCATTCTTCTGCAATCAAGCGTGAAAATGACGCAATTGACCAGTATATATTTAATGTTTCATAAAGAATAAGTAAATTATTTATTTGAGGCAGTATAACGTTATCATTACTACATGTATGGAGCTTTCAGATATATATATATCATTGCAAACCTTCCGTATGTGTGGCATCCATGTCTCATTTTAGAAAAGGACTTCTCATTAGAATTTTTTGTTTGCTATTACTCCTCTGTTATCAGTATTGTTGCTTCTTTAAAACTCACCTAGACAAACTACACACCAACAAATCCTTGTAAGGTTTTGAATGAAAAACATAAAGTTAATATGTGTTTTCCTTAGTGCATGTAAATCAACAATAGCATAACAGGAATTTCAAACAACTACTGACCAATCAAATAGCGAGCTAGGCGTGAGTCAGTGCAATAGAGTCTTGACTAAAGCACATTGATGGTACACAAGAATGGGCTAGTAGTTCTTTCAATAATAATAATGATAACAACAATAATAATAATAATAATAATTCCTTTTATTTATCCAAGCTGACACAGTTAGCTAGAAGCTAGCTTACGTTATGAACCTGCAATTAAAAACAGCGTAATTAGTCAAATATCTGCAAAAATAAACATCCAGTTCATGAAAGAAAACAAATATGAGTTGTTGATACAAATTATACATGATATCAGTGTTATCTTTTTTTTTATATATACAACGGCTACTAAATGTCATAACATCAGGATTGCTCTTTAAAATACCTACAGAGGTATAATTTTCTTAAAAGCTTAAACATTTGGTGCTTGGGTGTCATAATATTTTAAACTGTATCATTAAGACTATCGGAAAGAGCAAAGTATTTCATAAAGTAATCTGTCCAAACTTTTGAAATGTATTAAAAAAAAATCACTGTTGTCATTCCACTGGTTTCTCTCATGTACCTTACAAACTTAAAAATATTAAGATACTCTGGTGATAAAGTATTTTAAATCGTGCAATCTGTAAATGCTCTCCTAAAATTATACAATCCTTAATTGGCATTTATATAATGGCGTTGACAAATTTACGTGGAATTTACATCTTCAACTGATCCCGTGGCGTAAGTGGTTAGAGTGTAAGTCTCTGATGCGGGAGGTCGCGGGTTCCAACTCCGGCCGAGTCATATCAAAGGCTTATTACAAAGCTTCATACAGCTCCTCGCTTGGCGCACATAATTATGATGTTAGTGTTAGAACTAGTCGGCATGGTGTCAGAATAATATGACTGGGTAGGACAGCATGCCAAGTCTTTGTGGCATGATGACGCAGCGATAGACATCACTATAAACTGCCACACTGCGGAGATCGTAGCGATATGACTGAAAAAATGTTTAAGTTACGTTAAAATCCCAATTTACAAATCACACCACACACATTAATTTTAACATAGATATTCATCGTAACATCTGTGTTTTTTTATTTTTTAGGTTATATGGTTGAGCGATGCAAATACAATGATTGTCAGATACAGTATCGATTGTATGATACGCTTTAACGTTTGGTGCATTCATTTTTTTATATATACAGTTTACCTCTTTGCAAAGTACAGGTACTGTTAGTTTACCGTCTGTATCCATTTATAAGGCGAGTCAAGCTGCGAACAACAAAGATCCTGGCCTGCTGTAGGATATTTCACCTGCAGATCAGGGTCTGTATTTTTTGTTCTGCTGATTACTACTAATAAAATACACATTGCCAATTCTGCCGGCACATGATGCATCGGCAAATTATGTTCTGTGCAGTTTGCGGTTGTACTCGAGTTATAATCGTGCACATACGGTCTTTGCATGCCTACATTTCACATATTTGCTAAATCTTCATTGCTGTGCTCTTGATATTAATTTCGGCATTCCTTTGACCCTGGAGGCCGGGTTCCTGACGCAGCAATCCAGTGTGTTTGGGCTTCATCGGGTCCCCGGCATTATTTCGCTGAGCTCCTTTTGCTCTTTCTTTCTTTCTTTCTTTCTAGCATCAAAATAATATAATTTTTTTACAGGGCTTTGTCTTTTTTTGGGGGAGGGGGGCACCAGACAGATGCCCTCCCCCCACTTAACTAAATATAGAAATAGTTTATGTGTTTGTGTATCCCCCAAAGGTGCGTTTTGTGTGTTTTTTTTAAAAATAATTTTGAGTCATTAGAAATTTCGAATGGGGTATTTCTATTTTTTTTTTCTTCCCCTAGTATTTCTGTCATTTTCTCGGAATTCCTTCCCTAGTTTTTTAAAGATGACCTTGCTTGGGTCACCTACGTCCCGTGTATGTTATATGTTTGTGCTATATGTTGTGTTTGCTGTATTTGTTTTTATGTTGGGACAGCAATTTTTGTCGAATTTCAACCCAGTTGTCTTATCTTCTCCCAATTTCATCACTGGGAGATTTTGTAATTTTGAATTTTGGCGAGTTAGCGTTATCTAGATATGGAATAAGTTTAAACCTTAGTGGTTTATATGTGTGTACCTATATATGTCGCTCTCGCATTTTTCCATAAGACTCGCTGTGCTCGAGGTGGGGTCTATACTTTTTTTATTTTTTGTACTTCTCCTTCTCGAGCAGGCTGTCTTTTAATTATTTATTTCCAAATTTCCAAAACATTTTTTAAGAGAAAACAAACTTTTTCCCCTAACGGGGTGTATAGTACAGTATGATCTATACTTGTGTTAGTATCGGTAAATGGAAATACAGGGCAAAGACATTGTTATCTTATGTATATATAGATAAACCATCCATGAGGGTATTTTCCAGACTCTTCCATGGGCCTGTTTGCTTCGCGTAGCACCATGTGACATAGCAGCAGGGAGGGCGAACAAGCTCTAATTGGTTCACCTGTATTTTCGCAAAATACGACTTCCTGGGGGATCGCAAAAATCGTTTAAAAAAAATGCGATACAACTCCGTCAACGACAAATTGGTTTACCTGTTATCGCTGATGAGTTTTCTTTTCTTCGATGTAACTTAAAAAAAATGCGCGATTGTCGGTGATGCGTTGAGAGCGTCGCCCTCCCTGCTGCTATGAATTAAAATTTTTATCTAACCCGATTCGATACCGTGTTCTAGGATCGTGTAGATTTATTGTTACAAATCCTTGTGGGGTTATTTTAGCACGACTAAAGAAATTTCTAAACTTATTTATGTCCATATCACCACTACACCAGGTCTGATGAATATTTCGTAACGTGTGAGTATCAACTCCGTTAAAGACAGTAAGAATATTACAGTTATCCCTGATCACTTTAGGAATTTGTGTATGCCGCTGGGTTACATAAATTACATCTGTGTTTTTGTGTCTACCTCTGGAAAATATCCTAGCTGGATTTGATTGTTTATCCAACATTACATCATCGTAAACAACAAAATTTATTAACTTTCCATCAATATCATCAATACTTGGTGCTTCATTAAAATCAGTGATAAATTCAACAACATCGTCCCCGCTTAACGACTTTGCGCTTTCATTATAATCTTTTATTACATCATAGCATCGTTGATCGTCTACAGATGGAGCTACCAAATATAATTTATCCCACCTCATCCACTTCATTATTAAATTAAGTAACAACTGCGTCTTACCACTTCCAGATGGTCCTATAATAATCATACGAACAGAATTTGGTAGCGCTGCATGATGCTTAACTGGTTCTCGTTTCCTTGTTGCAGAAAAGTCAGTGATTTCCATTAGAAAATATATAAAAAGAATATGGATTTATATTGTGTGAAATGCAGGTCGCGTAAAACAACAAGTGATCTAACAACCATTACAACAAAAAATAATAGATCTGCGGTTACGGGCAAGTGTGAGCGATGCGGTACAAAGAAATTTAAATTTATTTCCACTGGCAAGTCAGGTGAAAAACCAAAACCAAAGTCAAAACCAAAGCCAAAGTCAAGTAAAAATCAAAAAGCAACACGGGGGTGACATCGCAGCAAAATTAGGAAAACTACCTGGGACTCCGTGGGCTAAATACCCAGGAGAAAACATCTTCCAGGATATAGTTACTGCGGCCCTGGAACCCGACTTGATATCAGACTTGATGACCAAGATCAACCAAAACCAGGTGAGTATCCGATAAACGCTATTGATAAGGCGTGCCATGCTCATGATGTAGCTTATAAAAGTAAAAATCTACGAGATAGGCATCTGCGGATGTGAAATTAATTCACGCGTTAAATTCCATCACTGATAAATCTCTCAAAGAAAAATTAGCTAGCTGGTTAATAAAATCCGCGATAAAAAGTAAACTAGCGTTAGGTGCTGGTAATTAATTATAAATGGAGTCGATTTATTATTCCCCAAAAGGATATTGGAGGGGTAGCGCAGCAATTAGTAAACTCGCTGAAACAGCAAAAGTTACGCGCGATACTGCTAAAAATTGGTTATCCAAACAGGCAATATGGCAAATTTACCAACCACCACCTAAACAAATTCACTTTGCGCATTTCAATGTTAGTGTCCCTAATGAAGTTCATCAGGCCGATATATTATTTCTGCCACATGATACTATTAAAATCCGAAGACGTCAAATAACATATAAATACGCGTTAACTGTGGTTGATGTTGCAAGTAGATACAAAGATGCGGAACCGTTAACGACTAAAACAGCATCTGAAGTAGCCAATCCTTTTGAACGAATTACCGACGAGGACCTCTACAATGGCCACAGTTGTTACAAGTTGATCCTGGCAAAGAATTTCAGGGTTCAGTATCATCGCTGATGAAACAATATAATGTCACCATCAGACGAGGGCATACTGAGATTCACCGTGATCAGGCAATTGTTGAGCGATTTAATCGAACACTTGCTGAGCGGTTATTTGGATATCAATACGCGAAGAAATTCATTCAGGACAAGAGATCACGCGAATGGGTCGCAAGATTTCCAAATGTGATAGCTGCATTAAATAATGAAATTACTCGAACAACCAACATGAAACCTATTAACGCAATATCCAAAAAACATATACCACAACGACGTGATTTTTCAGCACAACCAATACTGGGTGATGTTACTGTGAGATATTTATATGAACCAGGTGAACTTGAAAAGGTTAAAAAAGAGCGACTGATCCTATCTGGAGCATCACTACACACAAGATATCTAACATAACCAGATCTACTGGTAGACCAGCAATCTACAGATTGGATTCGACTGCTCCTCAACGTGGATTCACCCGTGAACAATTACAAGTAATTCCAGAGGACACAATTACCGCCTACATCCCTACATCACTTAACTAGCGCCTCTACGCCGGTTGGAATCAAGACAGGTCAGCATCACATTTTCGCGTGTATGACCAAGACGATTATCTTTTCTATCTACGGTGAATTGTCTTGGATTATTACTCGAATACTGCCACAACATTATACAATTACAACTCGCACAGTGATTATTCTGCTGTTGCTTTAGTGTCATGATAAATTCAACATTAAGGTCAAATTCTCGATTATTTTTTTTTGTCACTCTGTTTGTAACCAGCTAATTTTTTTCTTATTATATCACTGTTGTTTTCATTATTAATTTCATCAGCCATTGACTCATCCAAGACAATCCTTCGCAGTTGAGATATTCTTCTGACTCTGGACACAGCCAAGTAAACTAAGTTTGACCACTCGATTCGATCATCAACGATCCAAACAACTGTATCAGAGATAGTTAGTCCTTGAGATGAATGAATCGTCACTGCGTATCCTAGCGTCCACGGGGATTTATCGGCGCGCAGTGCATCTTCAACAACATTGATATCAACTGCGACAATATCATTTAATGCTAAATTCTGCTTCCTCCCTGACTGTCCTGGTATATCAACGTCGATATTCTGTAACCGCGTATCAGCTGGTCTATAACACAATGGCACTGGCAACGTTGGAAACTTGTTCTTGTGTAATTGAAATAACTGTTGTTGAAGTGTGTCTCTGACTATCTTTCTACTTGCCACTATCAAATCGTTTGGTCTCCACGTTTTCCAAAAGTCGTTCAAGGAAGTTTCTGAAATCACCTTACGTATTATTTCACATTGAATTTTATTCGGTTGTAGTCTGATTAATGTTTTAAATTCCTTTAATTCTGCACCGAGAGATCTATGATCATCATTTATCTCCTCGTAATAATCAACACAATCTTTAAACCACAAAAGTGGTGATGGTCCAACAAACGGAGGTGGCTGACCGTGATCGCCGCACATTATCACAGCTGTATTTTTTGTTAATAACCAATCGAGAAATGTTTTTAATGTTTCTAACGGTACCGTACATATTTCATCCCAGATAATAACCTTTGGAATATATTTCTCTCCCATTCGATCTGAAGTCCACACACCACTGCTGTATTTGAAAAAGCTGTGATAAGTACTAGAATTGACTCCTCGTTGTTTCATCTCCCTGGCAAGTCTGTGTGTAGGTGTTAGCACGATTATATCTGAATTCTGTCGAAATAATTCGATTACTCGAGTTGTCTTACCAGAACCATCCGCCCCGTTCAAATAAACGGTTTTGTGTCTGGATACTGAATCATACACAGATGGTACATTCGACATTTCTGATAATTCTGATTTACAATAACTATCTTTAAACGCAACATCAGCAGATTCACAATAACAGTGTAACATTTCCTTTTTTATTCTCCATGAACTCCATGATTCATCATTGCTTTTGTGAAACGAGCCAGTAATTCTGAATATTTTTTATCGATATAAAATGAATCCGTAGCAACTCTAATTGCAGTATCAGGAAATCTATTTATCATCGATTGCTAATTTATAGAAACATATGCCAGCATCGAAGATCTTAAATGTGTGTACTGAGGTGATTCTCCATTGATGCAACTAACAATTGTGCCCAACCGTGTTCCGTCAGACAAGTAAGCATCTTCCCGATTACAAAGTATATTTCTCGCATGGCATCATTAATTATAAAATCTAATTCAACATCATCCATAATCAATCGTGAGTGATGTCGTTTATGATCATATGCACCACCTTGAGTAAATTTACCGATTATTCTTCTACCGAGATTCTTTGCTGTTTTTTCGCTGTTGCTGAGTTTAATCTTAAGAATATTAGAAGCATCATTAACAATGACATCCGTGGGTAGGTCTGGATATTCCTGTTTGCATTCTTCGATGACTTCATCGAGACTGATACGCTCTGGTGTTGGTAACCAAACCCAAGTCTGCGGTCGATATGATATATTTGCTTCACTGACAACCAACGATATCAGTATTTTACTGTCAAGCATATATCATAATAACACTATTGGCGCCCAACGTTTCTCCGAGAAGTGTCTGCCAAACCAAACATAACAAATCGGATGAAGATTCATAGTGAATTCAAACTTTACACGAGTAAATCCTGTCAGATCAAAATCGGGTAATGGACCATTAATTGATACTCTTACCATCTCATGACAAGGATGACCAAATCTTTTCAAATATCCAGCGCACTCGCCCATCCCAAGAAAACTTCCAGGATAACACGCGGTCATATCTACGGAAATGATATCCTTGTGGTCATACTTGGTGTTCCACAAACCGCCGTGTCCGTATTCGATACACCTATTCTGGAAATCTTCAAGGAACTCAGCGTGTGTTGGTCTCCATGAGTTTCTCTCTCTCGCGGCATGGGCAGCAACTGACAGGACTGTAAAACAATTAGTTAATAACTGCTCAGTATTTTCTGAGTATCTCTGTGCGAGTTTTTTCATTTCTTCGTGGAGAGATTCTTTACGATATAATTCGCCGTTAGGTCTTACAAACTGATCATACTCGCCATCTTCGGAACTTTTAAACAACCACACTGACACAGGGTCGTTTCTGCTTATTCGGCTAATAGCATCAAATATTCCACTCCAAAAGCTCTCTGACGAGTAATATCTCACAATACGATTTCGTGGAAATATTGTTACCGCGGAGGTCCAAGCATGAGCGTTATGGTCAATAATTTCAATTGGCGCTCCATTTTTCTTACTTACTGATTCATATAAAATCTCCCCCGTTAACGTTTTCACTACCATTGGAAATTTTAATTTACTTGATAACTCAGTGATATCGTTTATTGACGCTCCTGTATCCTTAACCGATTCAGCCCATTTGTTTATTTTTTCACGTCGCTGATCAGTTAAACCGTTTCCACGCTTCGCATTTGTAAAATGTTCTATTACTCGCTCGGCTACACAATTCAACCTTGAGAATATCATCGGGACAAGATCATTAATGTTGGGTCTATCATTTAGCTGATAGATCCCATAAATGACCGCGGTCACAGGATACGCTCGAGCGTAATATGGTTTGTCAATCCCAGTCAGCATTCATGGTTTGGAATCTTTACTTAACAGAGCGGTTTTTCCATTAGCAAGGACAGAGTCACGTTTGTCACGGATAATCCACGTATCGGAATCCGCCTGCACAATAAACTTTATTCTGAAATGGTATTTCTGATTGAGGTAATCGATGATTGTTTTCGCTCGTGCGTCACTCATTGTAGTGTCCTTGACATCGTCGTGGTGTATAATTTTGAATGTAGACCACGCGTGCGATGCTCCATCATCACGAAATTCTTTTTTGGCATCTCTGTTAATATCAAACAGACCAGTCAGGGCTTGCCTCAGCGAATAGGGGTTAGTCTGTCAAGATCAAATCTAGAAGCTTTCCGGGGCTTGATTCTGGATAATCTCTCAAACTCCTCCATATTATATTTAAGACAAACATTTAAATGAGAAATAATATATATATATATATATATATATATATATATATATATATATATATATATATATATATATATATATATATATATATATATATAGATATGATGCCTCAAACCAATCAGTTCAAGTGGTTTAAAATGGGATCTGTAACCCCTTGTAACAAATCCTTCAGAACGGAATTCTGCGGAGAACATTTACAAAGCATTCGGAAGGGGGTGGGGTTTAGGATCAATACCGTGTCTGCAATGTGGTATTGGAGTCAGGGGTAAAACACAGTTATGCGCAAGTTGCGGGGGGAAAAAATACTGTGAACTTAAAAGATATTATAACAAAAAAAATAAAAATGATGCGTTGAAATGTGAGTGCGATTATATAACTAAGTTCTCAGACAAATATAAATTAGACAAATAACATTATTATATAAAATGAACCAGGAATTTGTCCGACATCCCATCATCAATAATTACGAAGCGAATCGTAATGGTGATATTAGAATTTGTAGGTTGAAAAAAACAGTTGGTGCTGTTAGTAATACTGGTTATCTAAACTTCAGAGTTGGAAATAAAAACTATTATAATCATCGATTTGTATTCGAGATTTTTTACGGAGAGATCGAAGACGGTCTTGTGATCGATCACGTTGACGGACAAAAACTTAACAATAATTTATCTAACCTACAAGCCATCACACGGAGCGAAAATTCTGCATGAGGAGGTACTGGTAAATTTAAGAGCGTTACAAGGAAAGTTGTCAGATCTTTCAACATAAACACCGGTGAAGAGAAAATATTTAAATCAATGTACGCGGCTGGCAAGTATTTCGGTATTAACCCGAGATTAGTCCAATTTGTTGCAGAAAATATGATCAAATCATCGTATTCATACAAGTTTAATAGCTGGATTTCATTTCATTATGTAGATACAGATAACGGAGATAACTCTGTAGCGGCTGTGTAAAAGTCAATGATGCAATTATCCCCTTGACTCGTCAAGGTCATTACCTGTAAAGGTAATATATTATCCAGCAAGCAGAACTGTATAGTTTTTTTTTTTACAGCCAATTATAACCGTCTTACTGTGTGCACACTGAGCCGCAGTCTATTTTCGCATCAGCACTTCCGCGTTTGATAAAATCAACAATTGTCAGTACAGGTAAATGTTATTTTCACAGTAATATTTAAAATCTAGTTCAGAACTTAAATTCAGCAGTTTAGAATCTAGTTCAGAACTTAGAATCTAGTTCAGAAATTCAGCAGTTCAGAGCTGCAGACTGTCAATAGTTACCTATATGATAATTTTTAAATCTTATATCATTAGATGAAGACCGTGGTGCAGTGCTATAGCGGCTGACTCTCGCCCCCGACTTTGTCATTGCCAACGGATCGAATCTCGTGACGGACATTATGTCGGCGGTGCCAATAAATATGGCTTTTATAATTGGGGGGCTCCAGCAGGGCCCTCATGTACATATCTCCTCCACGTCAAATCGTGGGGGTGACGTTTTTTCACCCCTGGGATTTAATCCAGGGGGGGAGGGTATGTACATGAAAAGTACACAGACAGCCTTCTGAATACTCTAACATTTCGCCTCACTTTTGCTTAGAGAATTCGCTGGAGGTATGTTTGTGAAAGCGCTTCCCAAAATAAACAGTAATCTTGGATGTAGAAAGCTCTAGGTCACATGGGTCCCATTCAGAAAGAATGCGGCCACGATCACGAAGGATGCTGAGAATCGACAAGAAACGATCTGTAAGACAAAAGTCTCCGAGATAAAGTCATGAAACACATAGGCCAGTGCAAGACTCATCAAGGTTATTGTTTATTTTTTTCTTTTAAAAATATAATTATATAAATAATGAATTACGAAAATATCAATGATGTAATTGTTGCTATCAAAAAATTAGAAGAAAACGGAATTAATATATCTGATGAATTAAATCCTAAAGAAAACATGTCTGATTTTGAAGCATTATATGAGGCTAAATTGGAAGGTCGGTATATTTTGCCTGCTCAGTATAAATTTATAAAGAAAATCCAGACAGAGTTATATAAATCACTAGCTACAATAGAAGAACAGCAACTAGATGAATTTGTCCCTCTCTGCCGTACAATCGAAAATATTAGATCAGCATTATCTGAAGAATACGAAGCCAGGAAGGTAATTAATACTCGTGCAAGACAGTTGAGAAAAAAGATCGAGAGTTACATCCCCTTGATTTCTTGGAAATGAAGTCAGGTACGTGGAAATGAAATTGAAAGTAGAATGTCAGTCTCGCACTGACAGTAAAAAAAAATATTTTTACCCACATCAATCTGACCTACATCAATTTTCTTTTACCCACATCAATCTGACCCACATCAATCTGACCTACATCAATCAATCTGATGAGTTATTTTCACTTGTATGATCTCCATCTGTTTCACTTGTATCAATCTGACCTGCAGAGTTAAATAATATTTCCTTAAGCCGATCAAATTTAATGTAGGAATGCGCGTAATTTAAAATCTGATCTCTGTCACATGTGATCACACAAATACGTTTTTGCCGCAGTTCATCTAACTGTCCCTGCGTTAATAAAAAGCCTTCATTACCGATTACATCAATAACTAAATCAACTGTGCTGACCGGGGACTGCATAAACACCTCTTTGATGTAGTTTTCAAGTGTTTGCTTGTCGTGAATAAAAACCTTCACGTGCTGGCACATATATAATACTCGTTTGATTAATTAGGAATCAGGGTCTGTCAGGAAAAAATAAAATTCTTTGCAGATATATTTTTTTACTGAATTCGCATGATTTTGTCAGGCATATTACCCTTCAGAATTAGCAAATCGGACGATTTTCATGATTTTGACAGGCATATTACCCTTCCGAATTAACAAATCGGACGATTTTCATGATTCTGTCAGGCATATTACCCTTCAAAATTAGCAAATCAGTCGATGTGCACAAAATATATATAAATAAAATATTTTTACTGTTGCTCGTGCACAAAAAATACTTGCTTGTGAATTTCGGTTGATTTTTATGATTTTGTCAGGCATATTACCCTTCCGAATTAGCAAATCGGACGATTTTCATGATTTTTGACAGGCATATTACCCTTCAGAATTGAGACATTTGACAGTTTTTCAGTAAAAAAAAAATTTCTTATAATTCTGAGCGACAGTAAAAAAATATCCACGCTGACTGTCAGGATTTTTTTTGAATGAGATTTTTAGGATAGAAATATTAAGACAAAATCCTTAGGATCTCACAAGTAGATTAATATGTTGTGTTTGATGCCTTAAATCAAGAAGGTGGCTAGATTGGTCTGTTAGTTTGAAATTTATTCTTGATAACAGTGGATTATAACACTGCAAATAAACCTGATTAATTGGCTCTTGCACAATCAGATATTCAGGTGGTTCTTTCGGGGTGAACGAATAAAGAACAAATCCTTGCTGGGCTTGATTTGATACTGTCGTGTCCGTGCTGTAGCTGCCATCGATTACATCACACACAAGATTGATCGCGACCACAGGGGCTATATTTACGATTTCCAGGGGATACATTTCGGCCTGTCCCTTCCGAGTCATTATTGTGCCGGAGAATAGTTGGTGCTGGCAGAGTTTTTTTGTACTGTGCGAGTATGTCATCAAAGAACTCATCAATGATATCACTGACTGATTTTTTGAGTTCGTTTGGTGGAATATATCCTGGAAATTTAAATGTTGGAATATCATCTACGCGTATTTTATACCTATTTGCAAAATCTACTCTGGCAGAACCATCTTTGGCAGCTAACACTCCTTGAATAAGTCGTAGGTTAAACAATTCCATATCATATGCAATTTGATTTAATATTTCTATTTGTTTAATAACTGAGGCTTTTAACGATAAATCAAGAATATGTTCTTGAAAATTCTGCCGTAGTCGTTGTAGTTGTGTTTTATGTTCCTGATTGATAATTTTAAGATATTCAGTGACATAATCTGGTTCAATAATTATACCCACTTTCACTCCGCTGAGATTTTGTTCATAAACAAACCACCTCATATCCCCCTTATCTGATAAAAATTCATTGCCCAACATCTCACTTCTTATTTTAAGTAAATTATTTCTGTACGATGGTTCAATTTTGTGATATGACTTATTGTCCGTGATATAATCAGACTTTTTCGGTTCTGGTTGCATCGGTGGTGCTTCAGGTGGAATTTCAGGCCATCCTGACACTGTTCTGATCGAACTCTGATATATATCTACGGAGTAGTCTGGAATGCTTATTTCGATCGCAGAAGACAGGGTTGGTTCTTGAACAGTTATTGCTATCTTGGATTCTTTTCCTGTGATATTGTTTTTTCGCCGTTGTAATTCCTCATTGATTTCTTCGATTTGATAAGACCCGGTTGGTATCCCAATGACGTTCCAGTCGGGTGTACCATCTGGTCGGTTTTTATGCGCAAACACGAACGAATTATTTGCTGGTAATCCACCAAACGATTTTGATCTGATATTGGGCCAACTGTGGTATACTCGTAATTGTGCTAGTGCGATTTCTTTCACGGGAATTGCAGTTGGAAAATTAATACTAAATTCAGGGTTAGTCGAACTTACAGTTATCATTGAAATTCTCTTGGGACTTGTATTTTCGACTATCTGCTGAAGTAATTCCGTCATTATCTATCTTTGTTGTTTTTAAATGGCGGATGCAGTCTTCGTATATCTTAACCATTAACGTGAATTCGGAATCTGATATTGTTGTATCGTCGATGCTTGATGATATCAACGACGATAATTTTGAGTATGCGACTCTGGCTGTGTTTAGTTGTATGATATAATCGTGCAATTTTGTGCTCGTGCACGAGGATATTTTTTTCGCGATTATATTAAAAACCCCTGCGATGGCAGTTGATGAAGAGACGATTGTTACTGGTGTTAGTGCTGATAATACTACTCCGGTGGACGCAGCTAACGCGGATACTGAGTATACTAACGCATCCAGGATGATTGCTCGTCGTTCATATTTTTTTTACTTTTAGGTTGTATTTGAGGGTTTTAACTCTGATTGCCATTCGCGCACTTGATCGTGTCTATATTGTTGCGCATCTAATGTTGTCGTTGACGCTGTCGTCGTTGACTTCGTCAAGGGGTCATTTATTATCTTACGCAGTAACCAATTGAGGTGTTACAGCAACAAATTCCAAACACCACCAATAAGATGTTGCGTTTAATGTCTTATCGGCTGCTTCCAGTATAAACTCTTCTTCGGTTCCGCTATTTATTATTACAGTCACAACCCCGGAAAACCTGTCAGTGGAATGTCGCCAGCGATATTTTGCGAAAATCTCAAATTTTGCTGCACTGAACACAGACAGTGTATACACACCAGTAACTGTTGCGGCGTGTTTGATAGTATTATTTTGTTTAGACCATGTTACAAGTCCAGATGATACCGTGTACACTATGTTGGTAAAATGCCCGGGGGTAACTCCAGGTGGAATTTTAATCAAACTGGTTTTGCTAACGATCTCAGGAATCCCACTTACGATATCCTGCTGTGTTTGTTTGATCGTGTCAATGTTGGTTTTGATATCAGAAAGATTTATGTCAACGGTGAGCGGAGTGCCGAAGAATCCTTCTGCGGTTTCATTAAGTTTTTGAAAGTTTCTACGAAGCCTTGAAAACGCGTTTACGTGAACGTCATACTCGGCCCGCAGCGTGGATAATTTACTGTCTACGGTGTGGAAGTATTATTTGTTTGCGGCGTCGTTGTCAAATTTTGGAGTTGTTACAGCTACTATTTTGTTCCCGTTCATGCTGAATTCACCTGTCATTGTGTCACCGGTATTTTTTAAACGATTTGATAATAACGCTTCTAGGGTTGCGAAATGCTCGTCAACATATTGTTTGTTTGAGGCATCTTCCGGGGATGTTGGATTTCTTAACACTGTTATCTTGTTTCCGTTCATGCTGAGTTCACCTGTCATTGTGTCACCGGAACTTTTTAAGCGATTCGCTACAACTTTTTTCATCTCGTCTCTGATGGTTGTAAACGATACACTTGAATCTCTGATTTTTCCGCTGTCAGTAAACACAGGAATATTATCCGGGGTAGCTCCAAGAACCCTGCGAACTATGTCATTCCACTTGATATTGCTGGTCTTTAGCTTGCCATATCGGTCCTGAAAAATAACAACCTCATCTGAGTCTATCCCGGATAACGTTAAAAGATTGTCGATTTCATCTTTGGTCGCATATTTTGATAAATCTACATCACCGCGTTTTTTTTATATCTCTGCTTCGATGAGAGATCTTCCGTAAATATCTACCATTATTCTCTTAAGGATTGTTTAAATCGACCCGTGGTATACTCGTGCACGACTTTATGAGGCGGTTTGGTTGATTTTGATAAAGCGTCAAGCACATTTAATACCTCACGACCACATATTGGTGGATCGGTTAGTGTTTGTGTTGGTAGCGTTGAATACCAGACTGGAATAGGGGTTGGAGTGCTTTGCACTCTACGTGCGTATTTGAGGAATTCAACTGGCGGTGCTAATCCATACGAATCGAAATAGATAATTCCACGTGGATCGATCACGTAAGCAACCCAATGAGTTCCAGGACCATCGCTGTTATCGAGATTAATAATTCCAGTTTCTGGATTATTCGGTTGTTGTGGTAATTGATCTCGCATAAAAACACCTTTGAATTTTTTTACATTTAATTGTTTAGCAGCATCGAGCAAATCAAAATTTGACAGCGGTAGAAAATCAGCGGTTTTCAAAACCGTTTTGGGTACCATGAAGGTGGAGTTCCTGGAAGTCTTAGACCCGCTCCTTTTTTTTAATATCTTTTTCCAGTTGCTTTCTTTAATGCCATCCCAGCAGCTGTTCCAACAGCTCCTAATGCGGATGCTTTTGCGACAGCTGGGGCAGCAGCAGCTATCAGCGCTGGTATTGCTGCGAGAAGTGGAAATATACCACCGGTTTTAACCATATCCTTGATAGCTTTTGGAGCGAAATCAAGTTGAACTCCTGTTTTTGCTTGCTTTGCTTTATTGAAATGTTTTAGTTGGGTTATAGTCAGCGATAACTTATTTGGACCACCGCTAGCGATTTGATTTTGTTTTAATGTTGTCGTTGCCCCACATACACTCGCGTTCTTTGATTGTAATTTCTTTATCTGACCAGAAGTCAAAGTGACATTAACGTGACTGTATGACATTTTATAATAAACGCGATTGATCTAATTGTCTACATATTTTCCACTGGTGCATCAACGAGTCTCATTCGGCCACTAATACCTTCAAGTAACATTGCCTTGTTACTGAGTATGACCGCGATTGCTCTGTAACCAGGGTCGAGACCAGCAGCTGGCTGGTTATTAATATGAGCTCGGAAGTGTATATCAACGACAGATTGCTTGGATAAATCAAGATGCTCCAGCGGAAAGTATTAAATCGGATACAGATTTGTAAAATCAAGCTGTGATATTTGCGTCCCAGTATCTATATTCGTGTTACGCGCCAAAAACGTCAACCAGCGATGATATGCGCGCGCCACATGATTATTGTCAAAATTTAATGACATATCTTCGGATAGTTCTTGTTGTCTGTTTATTCTTAACGAAACATCAGTAACGCCAAGTTTGTCAAATATCATATCGGATTGTGTCTGGTTATTAAATCGGGTTTTATCTTGAAGCACAATAAAAATATGTCGTGGCGCAGAAACACCTTGCTGTGATGCTATATTCCAAGTAAATAAACCTCTGATGGAACTTTGGATGGAGTCTGAAGTCACTGTTAACCACGATAGCAATGATTTGCCACCTTGATTCATAAAAGAGAGTAATCGCGGTTCTTCCGTGATCGACGGAGTTAATACCGGCATCCACAGTGAAAGTTTTGTTATATCTACTCAGCCAGCATCATCAACACCATCTCCTCTCCAGATCGCATCATTATCACTTTCTTTTCTGTTAAGCACAATTGTGTATCTAGCTCCAAAGATGACCCTTCTAAAATCTCTGCAAAATCCGAAGATATGAGTTAGTGGAATCGCACACGAAAAGTTCCTGTTGAGTCCTGACAACATTGCTCGGCGTGTTGCAGATCCTAAATTGTAAGTCCCGGAAATGCTTTTCATAAGATCAAATGCATCAGCTGATCTAGCTTCATACTCAGGACCATCAGCAACTAGCTGTGGGTCAGATGCAGTACCTCGTGGTGTTGCAGCTTAATATAATGAATATGGTCGGCGTAGTTGGTAATATCTTTAGCAAACATCATTGATGGACCAGCCGATTTTGTAAAGTCGTCAGAATATCTTGCTAGACCAATTATTGTTGTAGCAACATCAACATCACTTTGAATCGATTCGATATTTTTTCCATCAATCATATATGTGGCGCTACTAAATAATGCCATGATCCCGTTGTTGACAAAACCAACTCGGTCATTAGCATCGAAGTTAGTACCATCCGCCTTTATAAGTTTACCTTCTTTTTCAATAAAAGCCTCATGGGATAGAAAATATCTACTTGTATCATGAACTTGAAGTTCGATACGTCCCCGCTGATTTGGGGTTTTTGCATCATATGAATAAAATTGATAATCACGAACTGAGTTATCTTGCTCGACCGGTTCATCTATGTTAAATGCTGGGTCGGATATGCGTTTGAACATTTTATACTATTGCGTATTTTTCCAAATGGTGATTATCTTCGTCGAACACGAAGTCCACTTCCTGCTATCAAATTCGCTGTTATATTTTTTTTTTGTGCGTCAGATTCCTGGTTTATTAACGCTGCTAGTCTCTGATTTGCAGCTTCATTTATCACCTTACTAACAACCGCGGGCATAATTTCGGTACTCGGTAATTTCACCGGTGGTTTTCGTCTTATTAATCGCGCTAGTCTTTCTTTGATTGCCGAGAGCGCCTTACCAGCAGCGCTAACAATTGTACCAGAAGCTTTTTAAGCAACCACGTTAATGGCTTTCATAGATAATTGTTTTGCAAGAGAACCAAATTTTGGTGCTAACCCTGCAAATAATCTTTGAGTCACATCACCAAGTCCGTCTCCGTAAGCTGCTTTATAGATTGGTAATCGTGAATTTACTGCTCTGATCTGCACAGGTGATTGTCTATTATATATGACCATTCTGTTATTTACTATTGTTTAATCGCTGTAATCATCAACGAGTTCATCAATGAGTTCTCGGTAAATACTAACATCCATGACACCACCTTGAAATAATCGCCGACAGATATCAGCTGCTTCATTAATTATTCTGGTGAGTTATTTCCGGCTCGTTTTCCTCCTATGAGGACTTCTAACCGCGAAACGTCATTGAAGATACTATCAGGGCAGGGAATAAAATCACTCCCCAAACCACTGCCAGTAGTACCAGTGTTAGGTTTATCGTCTTTTGTTGTCTCGGAAAATTTTTGTTGTTTTATATCCATTTGTCTAAGCCTCTTTACCTCTCGATCAAAATCTTTGTACTTATCACCACTGGCGTATTTTTCGTTTCTATTTATGCGATATATCCATTTTCTAAGATTGATGTCGTTTACTTTTTCAAAACCAGGTTTTAAGATACTAGATTTATCAATTATACTAGGAAATATTTTTTCAGGCAACTTTTCTATTTCAGTACTTGTGATATCTTTGATAAAATCCTCCCTAAATCTTGCAATCAATCCAATATTTTCTTTTGTTGGTTTAAACGCAGGTTTCACATCAGTAACTTCAATTTGTCTACCTTCAGGTATTTCACCGAGTCAAGGTTGTACGGCAGCTATTTTTTCGGCAGTTTCTTTTAATACCTGAATAAGACTTTCTTGTTTCTCACCTGGTTCCTTTTTAGGTCCCCTAATGGCAGCTAAAACATCTCCAGTAACCGCAGTGACAGGTTTAAACAACTGTTCCGTTTCCGCTGCGTACTCAACTTGTGCTTCCCGCCGCGATTGCACATTCTTTTTGAAATCCTCTTTTACAGGGATATATTTCTTAAGTGCTTCTAGTCGCTCTCGTGCTAATCTGGCTGTATAAGATTCCGAGTGTACCATTATTTGGTATAGCAATTTTTTAATTGAGCAGCAGGGAGGGCGACGTTCTCAACGCGTCACCGACAATCGCGCATTTTTTCTGAAGTTACATCGAAGAAAACAAAAACCATCAGCGATAACAGGTAAACCAATTTGTCGTTGACGGAGTTGTATCGCATTTTTTTTACGATTTTTGCGATCCCCCAGGAAGTCGTATTTTGCGAAAATACAGGTGAACCAATTAGAGCTTGTTCGCCGTCCCTGCTGCTGACATAGCCCCATGGCGTCATCGTACCGTACTTCCCTCATAGGGGTTTCTTTCAATTAGTTATATATCGTTTCTTTGGATTTCTGTGTTTATTTTTTTATTAAAAATTACTTGGCCACAGGCCTTTATTACTGATACTATATATTCGGTTATTTTATATAAGGTATTTTTGCTGAAATTTCCATCCAAATATAATATGTTTTCTTTTTTGTATATATCATTTTTGTATATTTCAGCTATAATTTGGACTCTATTATCTTTTGTTTTGATGCACTGTGTTATGGTGTGTAATTTACTAAATGGCCCCATATTGCACAGTGGACATTTTGGCGGTACTCTGACCATATGCGGTCTCACTGCAACCTCTCCCGTCAACTATGCATTGTGCATGTATTTGAAGCAGAGGCTTTGCATTTTCAGGGAGCCCAGTTTCGACCAGTGCCCCCATGCTCTATTCCAATTGACATGCATGTTATCCCTTTCTACCTTACATTTAATTTTCCCGGTTATATCCTCTCTCATCCAGTTATACGTTAGTTTTTCTTCCCTATCCCATAAATCTTTTTTATCCCTATATTTTATTAAAAGTTCTTTTATGCTTTTGAATTTTCTTGGCATCTCTAATTTTTTTACGAGTTTATTGTTTTTGTATATATCTGACCTATTCCCTAATGTAAACCCGTACCAATAAATATATATACCCTCCCATGCTAATTTTGGTTCTGCTTGTATCCTCTTAAATTTATTTATTATATTCGCGATTTTAAGTAGTATGGGGCTAGGTAAGTCTAGCCCCCCCCCCCTTCCCTGGCCCTATAAAGAGTTTCCTTATCAATGTAATGCATTTTAAAATCCCATATGTAGTCTATAATTTTATTGTCTAATTTATTTAATGTAATGTTACTAATATATGTGGATTTTAGGATATAATTTATATTTGCGTACATATATGTTTTTGTCACTTGGGCTCGTTCCATGAGGCATAAAGACTTTAGTGCCCAGATGTTCACATTTTTTTTATCTCCTCTTCTATTTTTTTTACAGTTTTCTTTTTCTTCATTTACTCTAAAGTATATACCTAGTGCTTTGACTCTTTCTTTTATAAGATGTGGGGGTAATCCTAAGTGTTTATCTCTCCAGTCTCCTATTTTCATAATTTCTGTTTTTTCATGATTGATTTGAGATCCTGATGCTTCTCCAAATCTTTTAAATTCCCTCATTAAGTGCTTAAAGGAATTTGGATCTCGTATAAAGTTTGTGCAATCATCTGCATGCTGTAGCATTTTTACCCCCTCTTTTATATTTGGAACTTTAATACCTACTATGTCTTTGTTAAGTTTTATGCTAATGTTTAGCATTTCGATTGCTATTACGTATAATAACATTGACAGTGGGCATCCTTGCCTCACTGATCTTTGGATGTCAAATTTATCTGCCATGGCTCCGTTAACCTGTACCTTTGAGGTTATTGTATTATACAGGATTTTAGTCCATTTTCGGAAGTTACTCCCGAAACCAAATTTTTCTAACACTTTCTGTATATAGTTATGTTCAATTCTATCGAATGCTTTTTCATGATCAAAAAGTACCATAGCAACTTTTTGTCCATTGTCTTGTATGTAATCTGTTATTGTTCTTATATTTAGTATATTATTTTGAATATCCCTTCCTTTTGGTCCACATGTCTGATTAACTTTTATAATTTTATCCATACCTTTCTTAACTCTATTTGCTAAAAGTTTACTTAATATTTTATAATCCATATTCAGGAGGGAGATGGGCCTCCAGTTTTTAAGTTCTTCCCTGTCCCCCTTCCCATTGTATATTAAAATTATTTGTCTGCGCATTGACACCTTTTCAGGCAATGATCGGTCGATTGTACCCATTTAGTTCATGCGCCTAACAAGACCCTCATCGCGTTACAAAATTCATCGGCTGTGCGACGCCAAATTGCGTGGCAGAGGCTATACAAGGAATGTTGAAGTTATGTGGCTACCTCTATACGATCAAGCGAAAGATTTACCTGTCTTTATGAAAGTGTTCGCCTCGTGAAGTTCTAACAAACAAAGACATCCTTTATCATCGTTTATGCATCACCGTGGGGTGCTATTCGTTGGGTACATTCTATGTTTCGGCGCTAACGGACATTCAAGTTCGATCAAGCACATTAAATCATAATTGTTGGTATTGTCGACTCGAGAAACGAACAGTGGGTATTTCGCAGCACAAACACACACAAAAAAAGAAACACAAATATGCAAGATTTTGGAAAAAAGGAGTGGCGGTGTGTCAGACCAAAATTGGGCTTGCCCGGGAATAAAACATTATTGTGCGATGGGATCTTAATATGGCCGGTGGAAAATACTACTGTGGCACACAGGGGCTCGTATCGTGTTTACAATTTACCTGTTATACATGTACTATATAATAACTACAAAGGATGACACTTCTCTCCTTTCTCGCGTGACCTAATTAAGAATAAACGCTGATATTTCAAGCTACGCTTTGCATAGCTTAATAAATTTGGTACCCATCTTCAGGCCAGGCATTCGACTGTGTACCACTATCCAAAGTTTGACTTAATATGACACGTTTATCTAATGCGAGACCATTTTCCGATGCTACCGCTCCACATGGCTCTGATCGCGCCCGCTTAATATGCAAGTAAAACCCACTGCACGGAAGACTACTCTCATTGGTTAATAGAAAATGATATCCTGCATTTATTTATAACTTATTTTCAGTTGGCCATTGAGAAGGCAGTATTCCATTCAGCGCGCTGTTCTTGCATATTAAGCGGGCGCTATCATGGCCAGGTCGAGCAGTGGCATGGAAAAATAGTCTGGCATTCCTTAAAGTATGATAGTAAGCCAAACGTCGGATATATGTACAAAGTCGAATAACTGAGCTAAACATCGGTACCAAATGTATTACGCTAAATGAAATGTAGCCTGAAATATCAGTGTTTACGCTTAAATAGGTCGCGCGAGAAAGGGGAGAAGTGTCCTCCTTTGTAGTTATTATATAGTGCATGTATGACAGGTAACTTGTAAGCAACGATACGATCCCCTGTGCTGTGGCAGTGATTATTCCTTGGGAAGTGAAAGCAATGCTTCTGGTTCTACTTGAAGCACAATTAGACGAAACAGTAATATTTTGCAGCAAAACGGTTCGATTCTTTAACATCCTTAATACTGATGTGAGTTGTTTGACACTTTTCTTCAACCTCCCCGATGCAATCTCTCCCCCTCCCCTTCTCTCTCTCTCTCTCTCTCTCTCTCTCTCTCTCAATGCTACAATGAAACGTTTTAATGTATCTATTTCATATTTAAGATGTAAAACGTTATAGCTCTAAACATATTTATTTATTACAGCGGGGCTGGAACTCTTCGTTATTTGGTTGGGTACTCACTGGATTTTCAATGGGACTCCTTATTTTGTAGTCAAGAGTCCTTGACTCTCGATTTTGGAAAAAAAGAAAGTTCATATTAAATGAAAGTCTAATATTCGTATCACTTAATGCTGTCATATGTCATCAGCATTAGTAGACTCTTTTGGCATGTATCATCTGCATATATAGACTGTTTCATGCATCATCTGCGTACATAGACTGTTTCATGTATCATCTGCATACATAGGTTATGTTGTCATGTATCTGCATACATAGACTGTTTCATGTATCATCTGCATACAAAGAATGTTTCATGTATCATCTGCATACATAGACTGTTTCATGTATCATCTATGTACATAGGCTATGTTGTCATGTATCATCTGCATATATAAACTCTGTTGTCATGTATCATCTGCATACATAGGCTATGTTGTCATGTATCATCTGCATACATAGACTGTTGTCGTGTATCATATGCATATATAGACTTTGTTGTCATATATCATCCACATACATAAACACTGTTATCATGTATCATCTGCATACCTAGACTGTTGTCATGCATCATCTGTTTATATGGACTGTTGTCATGTATCGTATGCATACATATACACTAAAGAATGTTTCAAAAACTTTAGAAAATCATCTAAAAAAACACAAAAGCAACGGCCTACAGTCGACCCCCTTGGTAATCTAATGGCTATTTCCTTACATACGAGATAGTACCTCTCCGATTAGCAGCATGTAATCTATTTTAGAGATAAGATCGAAACGTAGCCTCAGTATTTTAGGTTGATATTGTATGTATTTGAAATTAATGATTCACAATATCAAATGTTTTGTTTGAATTTTAGAGACAATTCTAATTAATTTTGCTTAATCAGTATGTCATCAACAATTCACTTCAAAGAATTTGAGCTGATTCTACGCTAACTGGATAGCAAATGCTCGTCTGATTCTACGCTAACTGGATAGCAAATGCTCGTCTGATTCTACGCTAACTGGATAGCAATTGCTCGTCTGATTCTACGCTCTTTGGATGGTAAATGCTCGTATGATTCTACTCACTTTGGATGGTACATGCTCGACTGAGGCTATGCTCTTTAGATGGTAATTGGTCTTCTGATTCAACGCTCTTTGGATGGTAATTGCTCGTATGATTCTACTCACTTTGGATGGTACACTACTCGACTGATTCTATGCTCTTTGGATGGTAAACGCTAGTCTGATTCTACGTTCTTTAGATGGTACATGCTCGACTGATTCTATGCTCTTTTGATGGTAAATGGTCTTCTGATTCAACGCTCTTTGGATGGTAAATGCTCGCATGATTCTACGTTCTTTAGATGGTAACTGCTGGTTAATGTTATTTAACAGCATTACTTTATCATCCAACCAAACATAAGTACAACCTTGACCTACATGAACTGTCTCCAAAAGGAACTTGCTTTAAATCTTCCGTCAACGTTTACTCAGCGAGATTTTTGAAATCCAGTTATTTAATACTTATATAATTATTCTGCATAGTTTTCCCTGGTTGAATGTACTATATAGTGATCTTCAGTTTGAAAGAGGAGTTACAAAGAAAGAACATGCAAAGGTCTGTCAAAGGTGTATATATCAACTGGATTTGGTATTAATTGATACAGGTCATTCAAAATATGACAAATTCATTCTAATTTTGAAGTTTAAAATTATTCCAAAAGGAAATCTCCATTTGTATTTGGGTTGCCATGCTTGGTTTTATTCCACCTCAGACAAATCTCCATTTCATGGCATTTTCACCAATTTTTTTTGTAAAGAATCAATTGCTCAAGATTCATGTACAAAAGGATTTTACGAGAGTAGACCGATGGTTATTCGTAGATGGCTATTAATGAAGAAAGTCGGCGTTCACAAATGTCTAACACCCTATGAATTCCCAAGTTACATTTGTTTATACATTAGTTTACAACGAAGAAAACACCAATAATGGCCATGCTAACATGCATGTATGCAGATTGTTTACTTCGCCATCGCTTTTTGAAAAGTTGTTCAAATAATTGATTAACAATTAACATAATAATCATTAGGGGTGAAACGATTCATTGATAGTTTTGCTGGAACGATGATCATATCGAGACAAGAGAAGGAGAATCGATACAACACGATACTTACCATATATGCTATTTTAGTCTTCATCATTCATGAATACTTATTATTAGTTCGCCTTCTTATTTTTTAAGCATATAATTCATCTGAAACACCATTTTCAGTACTAGGCTGTCAATGAGATCTCGGAAACGCTTAATTGCGCGTATTTGGACGCCAATATTTGATCTGGGACGCAGAAATTCACTGAGGCGGGAGTCTTCCGTACGCATGTAATAGATGTGCGATAAAATTCAAAGATTTGCCAGTCCTGCTTCAGCCACCTGCTTTGTGGGAAAATGTGTTGATCAATTAGCTGTGTTGATATTTACAATGGCAGAATTCAGTGACTGAAAGATCCCTTGATGTACATACATATTGCCATTAAAAGAGCACATCAAAAAGAACATGAGGCAATAGCTGGGCGGCAAGTTCAAATTTCCCCAGTTGTCCTCTCTTGCATTCATAGGATATTTATTTCATTAAATATTTAGACTGAGTTTTCGAAATTTGGTAGAGAAAACGGTGTGATATTGTTTTGAGTGAGTGGTCATATGTGTCGTTTTCTCTCTACTTTTATTGAATGAGAGGCTTGTCCGATAAAGGTTCTGCATTTTCCTTTATTTTCTGAATGTTTCGCCTTTGAGGAGTGTAGCTCTCTCCTTTATTGAAAGTGTAATTGAAAGTTACAAAAGTTATAACTTGTATTTGTGTGTTAGTCAAGTTAGTATTGTTAGACTTGTTCTTCTTTAAATGTTACTATTTCCCCATGTTTCTGTTATGTTTGTCCATATCCTCTGCGTGGGGTTTTCTGTCCACTATTTCGCAGGCCTGTCCACTTCGCGTAGCGCCTTGTGACTTAGCCATGCAACGTCTATGCAACATACTTCTCCCACGCAGAGGTTCCCTGTATCTCTTACTAACAAAATACGTCAAAGAAAGAAAAAAAAAATCAAATCGTTTTTCTCTTATAAGTTTGGGTTGAAGGTCGTTTTTAGTTGGGGTTGAAAGTATGTTTTATCTGCAGGGAAATATTAGTCGCGCGGTGGGGCAGGGTTCGGCTCGCATCTGCGTTACCGCTATCGGTACTACCGAAACCCTCCCCCGCCTCTTATTTAAAAAACTTAATCACTTGTCCGCAGGATATAATAGTTGTTATTATGTAGTCTATTATTTTTAAAACAGTTTTGTTATCATAATCCACATCTAATATAAAATATTATTTCGATGATACTTGTATTTCTTACAAATTTCCATTATTACCCTAATCCTATTATTTTTGTTTTTGTCGCATTAGGCCATCGTATGTAGTTTGGTGAAATTGGCCTTTTTACATAACGGACATTTTGGCATTTCCCTAATCATACAACGTTTTACTGCTTCTTCGCCTGTAAGCCAGGCGTTGTGTAAATACTTAAAAATGATACTTTGTGTTTTTTTAAAGATCTTATTTTTTTCCCAGTTTTTCCAAGTTTTGGTCCAGTTTATCCACCCGTTTTCCTGCTCTACTCTACATTTTATATATTTCGGTACTTCTTCTCTAATCCATGCATAACTTTCCCTTACTTCTAATTTCCATACTTCCGTGTTATCCCTGTACTTTAAAAGTATTTCTTTAATATATTTGAATTTTCGTGGTACTTCTAATTTTTTGGTTAATTTACTATTTTTATATATTTCTGTTCGGTTTCTCAGAGTGAAGCCGAACCAGTAAATGTACAGTGCTTCCCATGCTGTAGCTGGGTCTGGTTGTATTTTTTTAAAATCTATTAATTATATTTGTTAGTTTTAGTAGTAGAGTCCCCTCTCCTTTTGTCTCTATATAACGTTTTTTTTATGTAATGCATTTTAAAATTCCAGACATAGTCTATTATCTCTTTGTCTATCTTATTTAACATTTTGTTATCTATGTCTATGGATTTAATTATATAGTTTATATTTGAATATAAATATGTCTTTGCCACTTGGGCTCGCTTCATAATGCATAGTGGCGCCATGGCCCAGATATCCACATTTCCCTTTATTTTTTTTAATAATTTGTAGTTTTCTATTGTTTCTTTTTTCCCAATGTGCACCCCTAGAGCTTTTACCGTATCTCTCAGTAGGTGGGGGGAGGCCGCCCAGGAAGGTTGCCCCTCCAGTTTCCTATTTTTAAGATTTCCGTCTTGTCGTGATTAATTTGTGAGCCCGACGCTTTACCGAATTTTTCAAATTCTTCTTTTAAGTATTTGTAACATCTTCCCTCTCTTATCAAGTTAGTGCAATCGTCTTTTTTTTGGTTAGGTATTGGTATGCTTGTAAATCTGGGTTATTTCTTATCTTGTGGCTTATGATTTACATTGCCATTACGTATAATAGCATCGATAGTGGACATCCTTGTCTCACTGATCGTTGTATTTCAAATTCTTTCGTACATTTTCCATTTACCTGTACATATGAAGTTATCCCTGTGTATAGGACTTCGGTCCATTTTCGGAAATTCGGTCCAAAGCCAAATTTTTCTAAAACCTTCTGTATATAGTTATTTAATCGGTCAAAAGCTTTTTCTTGGTCGAAGAGTATTTAAGAGGTACATTGATTGACCATACTTTTTTAAAAAATACCACTCGCCTTAGCCCGCTTAGTTCTAGTGTTGTAGCGAAATGTATTCATCAAGACATCAGTAGCCACGCCTAGTTTTGATATCAGTTACGTTGAAAAACAAACTCTTGCCCATTCACAAGCACATGCTTTGATAACTGATTGACCATTAACCCTTTTCCGGGTAAGGTAGCAACTATTAATTTCCTGCATGATATCCATTGATGATAAAACATATAAACATGTGGTTTAAGATCAGAATCGGTGATCTGGATATATATTAACTGCCTCTTGTACACTATTTCGTCATAAAATTAGTTTGAAACTGTAAGTGAACCAGTAGGCCTAACGGGAAATAATGGCGGACTTCGCTAAGTCTGGGATGTACCAGTTTATTAGATTGTCTGTTTTCGTAAATCATCGGGCAAATATTTTATGAAAAATATACAGATCATTGCAAGCAAACCAAGGTATTATTTTATTAAAGATTTAACTTTAAAATGCAAATTATGTAGGTCAGAAACGTATGAGACAATGATATGTTGTGGAATTCGCAAGATGCGCTTTAAGGTCCGTTTTCCGACCTGACACGTATTTGCGAAAATACTGGGGAAAAAAAACAGCATATCAGATACTATTTAACCATTGCCTAAAATTACTACAAGGACGTAGACAAATAAATAAACCATAAATTTGCAATCCTGTCAATGGACTGATGTAATGAAGCTGTATTAAAGTGAGTGATTACATTACGAAAACCTCACCATCTAAAAATAGATGCACTCACGTCTGTGTTGATTCTGTAGGAAAGAAGGGACTGCAACTTTTGATGGTGTGACTCCTATTTTTACAAAAATTGGAGTCCTGGATTCCTAGTTCCTAGCGAGACCTCTGTAAAACTAAATTAATAAGACTCATTTGTATTAGTTAAAGGAAAAAGGCTATTGAGAATACTTGCTCGCCGTCCATAAATTAAAACAAAGTGACATGGCTTGTAATCTGCCCACACCCCAAATCACATGCTAATTATCTTAACCCAGCAGCATGTTCAGCATAAATGATACATTCCAAATGTATTCAACGTAGATAATGAATATAATGAAGTTTTTTGCTCACCATTTAAAAACCCATTTTACGCGAAGTTTCTATATTGAAATTGATCTTGTCCTCCTTTTGTCGATTTATAAGCTACACTACCGGTGTGTCACACGGTGAAATATGGCGCGTTCAAATCTTATTGGTGGTTACTGCTTGTTCCGGTCGAAGTTAAATAATAACTACCAATCAGGAATCAGTGTAGCTTATTGCATGCATGACAGACAGGAAGTACTAGCAAAGCAACATAGACATTTCGCTCTAAAGTCTTTGACATATAAAATACTTAAACAGAGATCATGTCAGGGTGTGTGATAGCGTGAATCGTGCAAAATATGTACGAATTCGCACATCTGGAGAACATTGATGCGCGAGAACTCGCGAAAATTAGTTGAAAGTCGCGCATATGAAAATGTTCTCTGCAAAGTATACACATTTTATTTAAACAGTTCTTGTCGCGACATGTTTTTCGGGTAGGCAATAGGTTACACATCTGGGGTCTTCATGCATGACAAAAATTGTTGTTAAACTAAATTCGATTGGCAAATTGTGCCCTGGAATAAGAGTTATGTCGTAGTTTGAATCCTCCATGATGGAAGTTTTACAAATACGTGTGTAAATAATGGACCACCTAGAAAACCCAAAATGTCTGATTCCCGACGTGGTTCATTAAGTTTTCGTTCGCCAAATACAGGCTGGTGATAGTGATGATGATAATAAGTTTTAAAGTTATGAAGCATGTTGGATTATTGCAGCTGGGAAATTGTTACTGGAGATACCAGTGAGTGATTTTAAGCCCGAAAATGATGTTAAATACGAGTTAGATGTATATATTGGATGGGCACAAATAGAGGACGCGACGGTCAGTCTCCCTTTGAGCGGTATTTCGAAATTAAAGATAGAATGGGCAGAATACTGAGCCTCATTAAAATACAGGCATTTTAAAATTAGGATCCTGTTTCTTTTCTCATCCATCAATTTTGCCCTGCGAATCAAATGCTACAAAACCATATTTCCATATCAGGGTTAAGATAATCTGAATAAGGATGAAAACAATATTTAAGAAGTAAAGCTATTTATTTAAATAACTGTCTGCACAAGCAGACTATGGCATTGATGGACTAAAACCCTTAATACAGCATCGTGCAACATATAAGAAATACGGCATAGTAGTCAGTAAATTACTGATTAAAAAAAGTTTGTGTTAGTAAAAAAATCTTATTTTGGAGCAGATGTATCCAAAAGGTAATATTTGTGAGCTCTGGAAAATTCTAAATAACAGCCATAAATATCAGTTTCACAACATCTTCAAGCTGACAAAGAAATCTATACATATGGGTTTCAGAAGGAAGAACAGAAAAACATGTATACACATATAATAAACAGAGTATGCTCAGAAATAATTAACATATTGATACCTATGCAACTAGAGGCAACATCTTTTAAAGATTTTGATTTCAGTAGAGCTCTAAGAATTGGAGTATTATTGTGTTAGGTAAATATTGAACCATGATTGTTTCCACCTCTCCCTCCTTCTTTTCTACTCGCTACTTTTTTCGGTGACAAAGGATGAAGCCCCCACCCCACTTTAAGATAAAATCCTGGCAGCATCTCTCCTTAAATTGTACATGGGGAACAAATTTGGAATTTCTCTTGTCATGCAGATATATTTAACCAGTAAATGAAGGTGATGCTGGAATAAATAAAATTACAACCGGATCAGTGGGGGGAGGGGCAGATTTCAAACAGCTACAGTTTATCACCTTGTCTTAAAAAAATAATTATAGAATAGGACTGGATGTTGTCATTAGTTTTCCTTCTTCACTAACAAATGCAAGTGCCTGTGGTTACAACAGTCTTTTGTATCTGCCGGACGTACAATGTGATAGATTTTGTTGGTATTCATCCTCATTCCCATGCCCAGATTTGTTCTATACGAGATTTGCTTTGCACGAGAAAACTGCTTTATTTGTTCTGTTTTCCAAGTTTAAGTTAGAAATGAAATTCAAAGCATTCATGCAGTGCAAAACAAAGAGCCTGGTGGCTAAAGTGAATTAAATGGATCCACCATTAAATTGCCTAAAACGATAAATAAAACTCACTCACAACCAACGGGTAGTCTCTTTGAAAGTATTTGTATTTTCTTGTCATCGATGAAAATTGCATATTAATATATGATAATTATATTTCTGTCTGTAATATGTGCATTGGAAATACAACCATTATGTAAAGATACCTAAAGGGGCACCACCTACCCTTCAAAGAGGAAGAGACTATCAAGTGTATCGATATGTATCGTATCGCAGTTAGTGTATCGTGAATCGTATCGATACGTGCACGGGTGAATCGTTTCACCCCTAATAATCATAGTAATTTTTCATTTATTAATTCAAACTGTCCGTTAAATTATCCAATCAATAGTTCGTAGTTATTTAGTCTCAGAGTTAATTTATATTCTACACTTTTGGATACATTATGGGATATTTCAGTGCTCTTATAATCAAAACTGGTATGTGACGTTGTACCGTTACCCACACCAAGCAACATCTGGGGGTTATACTATTGGTCATTGGAAATGTGATAAGGGGATTCTGTGTATGACTGATTGACATAGGGGAAATATAATTCAAAATTATTTATTTTAATTCCGTTTAATTATATATGGTTCATTCTTTTTAAGGCTGTATACAAAATGGTGAACTGCACGACATCTGCTGGCATGAAACCTCCAGAACATTTCACGGAGGAGTTGTTCAACTCCGTAGATTGTAATCAAGACCAGCGGATTTCGTGGGAGGAGTTCCAAGAAGGCGCATCCAACCTGCAGCTGCAATACGCTGTAAACATATTACAAATGGACCCAAATCCTGATGAGGGCTGATTGGTTAGGAACTATGACGTAATAAGCATATATTCAAAAGTCCAACTGTATTCTAATTTTGTGAACAAAATACAGCAAGTATATATGTAACTTCAGCCATTTTATTGAAGTCGTTATAGTTGCATGCTCCATATGTACATTTTCAGTCATTTCACATTGTCCTTTTAATACCGCTGTTAAATTTAGCAGCGTCTATACTTGTCTTTAAGTCCAAACAGTATATACCTATCAGATTCTATTTTGCTTGTTCAACTGAATACTCCTAACAAACTGCGTCGACGCATATCGGCCGGTTCATTATGGGACGGTAGATTTTGTTCTGTGTTGTTTGCAGTTGGGCTTAACCTATAAGAGGTTGTATACAGTAAACAATTTTTATGAGATTATTATCGATATTTTATGATATGTACAGTTATGATATGTAAATCAAGAGTAAACATATTCAGTTCCTTCATATTTTAGTACTTTTTAGTGTGAAAAATGAGAAAAATGAATTTACGGTTTTACGAATTAAATCCAAAATTAATTAAAGAATTATAAAACACGGGTCATATCAATGAAAAATTCTAAATGAATATCACTTCAAATCCTGATGAAATTCAAGATGGAAGGCGATGACCTCAGTTATAGTCAGCGTTGTACTGAGGTGTCAAAAGTCTCTTGTTGAATCAAAGAAAATAGTATCCCAGTTTTTGAATTCCGTATAAATTCCAGTAAATGTATTTGTCCAAAAATTATATCAGCACTTTTGTATTTCCAGGGAAAACAACCACTTGAATTCAATAATTTAAAGAAAATAAAAATTCATCCCAAACTGGTCACAACATATTACAACTTAATGTGTCAAATGGTTTTAGCCCGACTGATAGAACTTTTATCAGAACATCAGTCATATACCTAATTAAGACGCAAAACAGATTCCCGGATGGGGGTCAAAAGTTCATCCTTCTGGAAAAAATAGAAGTTTTTGTTACTAATTGACACATGCAATTAAGATTACGTATTTCAGTTTTTCATGTCAGCATTCTATCTGATCATGTGACAAAACTCTTTTCTCGTCCAATAAGAAATGACAGAACTCTTTTATTTTCCAATATGAAATCAAAATATGCCGTTATTGTCCGCTAGACAGCAATCTCCTCAAATGGCTAAAGTTTTCTCCTCAGATGGTAAGTTTTGTGTATAAGACTTGTGGTGGGGGTTAGGCAGTCTTCTGAAAATATTTTATTGGCTGCTTCTCTTGATAAAGCACACAGACTTTTGTAATCCAGTCTTCAGTGTATAATGGTGTGATGAGTGTTGCTCCTTCATTATAGCCAAAGCGGAACGGCACACACTTGACGCCCTAAACTTCTCTTTTCACAAAAAATGTACGTATAGGACAGTCGCTACACTTTGGTGTAGAAAACACTGAATACACCCTCAGTATACGTTTCAAAATAAGTTTGCTTGAAATGTAGGAAACATACTCATCAGACTAAAATAAAAACTTAATTTTAACCTAAAAAATAGAAGTTACAAATCAAACAAGTACAGCTAGCCGTTGTTTATATTACTGATGAAATAACTATAAATTGCAATAGGATGTCATCTTGTGAACCATCGTCTGTAGTACAAGATCACATATTCAGACCAGTCAAAATCACACACCCACACACACGTTTAAGGCGTTTTGTTAAAGTCAAACGCCGTCTCTTTCCTGACTGAATAACTAGAGTGATCTGTTTTCATGCAATAAACTCTACAGGTATAAAAATTTACTCGAATCCAATAAATGCCTAAGCACCCGTTAAAGTAAATATTCCTGGGGCTTGAAAACTGCATATCTGGACCTAAGGTCACAAGACGGACCACTAACATTTCAAACATTTCTATCTCTGATAAAAATGTTGGCACGAAACAGTTTTGTATGTTCACAAACATTAGTCATTCCAATGAAACATAAGACCTTAAAAAACTCAGTGTACAAAACAAACAGAAACAAAAGACGTCACAAATATATTTAAGGGAAGTTTCCTGACGTTTTAGAGACTTCTGGACATTGGAGGATACATTGGTATGACTGGTCTTAAATTGAAAATTTTTTTTTTTACAGGGACAGGTAGGAAGACTTGAAACTGTTTGCCAAATGTATTCACATGCACATATTTGCTGCTCTTTAACAGATAATAAATTATTGTTACACGATTTCAGAGCCATTTTTCAGTGTAATTTCATCCATGTAATTTTTATTTTATCGTTTACAGCAGTTGGTATCTTGCACGTTTTATATAGTAGACAATTATATAAACCAACTTTTATTTTCAACTGCGTCGCAGTATGCACTTTACAATGTGCATTAGGCGCCCCGTTAACGACCTTGTTTTTCCAAAATAAAACGTTTACGCACGGAACAGAGTTTGGCTTCATTTTTTTACCTTTTAAAGATATTAAATACATCCACAGATAGATAGTCACTGTGTCAGGCAAACAGGAGGTGAGGTAGATAGTAAATGTGTCAGGCAAAGAGTTTAGACGACAGGAGGTGAGGTACGATTCATAATAGACCGGATCAGAACTATTGTCTCGCCTTTCCCCCCCCCCCCCCACACAGAGTCACGTCACGAGAGAAGAATAAATGGTTTTGTTCTTCTTGGGAAACTCACTGTACCTATATCTAGTATCAATACCTGAGACTAGAGCTAGAACAACGCTCATGACCTTGAGGCTGAGCATGTTGCGTGATCTCATGGGCGTGCCAAACAGTTTTTTTGATCACCAGGACTCTCCTCGACTTGTTATGGTTCCTGCCTTGTTCTAGAATTTTGACGTTTATCTTATAATATTATGGGAAACTATTAAAATCGCTTTAGAAGGCGTTGAACTATATATACTGAATTTATTCATAGTTGAAAAATGTTTATAAACTCTAAAAAACTTCTTTGCCAGCTACTAATTTTCCAAGCGTGTCAACATTTGATTATTTCTGGAACTATGTCCATGATTCATGTCCTTGAAGCAAGTGCTACGTGACGTATGATTGGAATGTCACAGATTGGCCAGGATGTATAAATCGATCGTTTATGCTGTCTTTGTATGACTAATATTTATATCTGAAATACAATTAGCTTTTCTCAAAAGAATATTAACTGCAATAAAACATGTATAATTATGACAAAAATATTAAAGAAAACAAATATCATGCAACTTTTGTATAGTTTTTCTTTAAAGTTTTCTATAAAACTATTATATTTAAAGATGCAGCGAATTTTGTTTTCCATAAAACTATTATATTTAAAGATGCAGCCAATTTTTGTTTACCATGCTATTTCATAACAATGAGTTTTCACTCATATTTCAATGAAATTTTCATCATGTACAGATTTGCAATAGATTATTTTTTTCCTGGCATGATTTATTAAATGTATGTGATAGTAACTGAAATTTTTGCATTGCCTTCGCCGTCACAAAAATGTCTGTCGTGGTTTTCCCGCTAATAAAAACGTCTCAGAATTAATATCAAGTTAATATTTTATGAATTTAATACGAATAAATGCAGCAAACAATAACAAACTTATATCAATGACCATATTGAATACGATTTAGACAAACCGTGTGCTTTCCGAGACTCGCTTTATATTTTATGAAGTCGAATCTCTGGCCTGACTAATTTCGCGAGGGAAAATATTTAAACCATTTAATTTCACTAATCTCTCGTTTAGCTAATCAGGATTAACTTCACCTAATAACCAAACATTTAACACGGCCATCGAAGTTCGAATATGTGTCTATTTCGCTTTTATTATTTACTATGTCGAGAAAAAAAACCACATTATGACACTTATTCAAATATCATAATTCGTCTGTGGATAGTCTCCACTTTGACATTTCCCGCTACCTAATACCCGAGTTAACATTGCCTCTCTATCTGTTGGACCGTTATCTCAACAGGTCCTAATTAAAATTCAAGCATACCCCCAAACAATGAAGGTTAAGCCATAGCAGGCTATCATTTTATTGCGGACTTAGCCCATACGTCAAAGTTGATTGTTACGTGTACCTCTGACCGCGATAAAATGTGCTGCGAGAACACCATCTACAACAGTTTTGAACTCGTACGCACGCAGAATCCAAGTAATAATTAAAATATTCAGAGACCAGTAGTTTGCTTACTTGGTCAATGATGAATACAAGAAATATAAAAATAATATTGTAAAATAATGCATGATATTAATGAATATGATTAAAAGAAAGATAAAATAATATGGTAAAATAATGCATGATATATGATACAAATAATATTGTATAATGCATGATATATGTTCTCATACTTTTGAAATGAAGAAATTTAATCGGATCTTGAAATAAAGAAATAATTTTAATAATACTAGTTTATCGGACGTTTACACTTATAATAATAATAATAATAACAATAATAACAAATAATAATCATATCTACATTACTTATTCATTTGAAATGTCAATTAAATTTCTGGCATGCCAAATTCCATCCAAATATTAAACCAGTTTGTATGACTAAGACACTTGTGTTCATACTGCATTATTGTGAAACGTTTGCCACATAACATAACAATTATAAAAACGTATATTCCAATAATTCATTATTTTTAGGACTTATTTATGATCTAGAGAATGACTTTCTTATGAGAAAATTTTATTACCATAGTTCTGTATCCCTTTAATTTAGTTGTAGTCAATTAAGCAGTAGGGGGCCTCGAATGGCCTAGTGGTCTAAAGCGTTCACCGTTACGGATCACTGCCATCTCACTTCTTTCTGCGTGGGTTCGATTCTCGGGTTCGGCCAATGTGGGTATGTGAGAAAGCTTGCCAGTAGCTTCGCGTGGGTCGGTGCTTCTTTCCGGAGTTTTCCCGGGTTCTTCCACCACGATTAATACTGACTGCCACGTATAGCCTTGCTTGTGCTGAAAAATGGCGTTAAACCCTACAACAACAACAAATTAATCTGTAGGTGTCTTTCAGAGCGTATACAGTATAGATCCGGGTCATAACAGTGAACCTTACAATTAAACTTATTTATAATATTTCTTTTTTTATTTGTATTTATCACTCAAAAACTGCCATCTGATAATATTTAGTATTGCTTTAAATGTAGTCAAAGTACTAACAGTTCAATGGTACATAAATTATTCATACTGCATTTCTTTGGAATTTACACAAAAAAAACAACAAAAAAACAATAAAGTCTAGACTCTATTTACTTTAAATTTTTATGATTCAGAGGACTTGTTCAATGAATTTTCATCGCCTTTTATTTTAATGTTACTGGTTATAGTTATTGGAATCTTGCACGTTGTATACCTTACTGCAATACCGAATTTTTACCAGCGCGAGCGTCCTCGTCTTAACCATGCATCTTACGAAATACCTTGGCTGATGCATCTGCTTCTCTCTGTAGCACTGCACGCGCCGTTGACGACTTTATTATTCCAAATTAAAAAGGTCGCGCTGACACAGCAAGGTTTGGTTTGACATTTCTAAGGTTTTAATGAAATGAAAGAATCATAAGCTAGATTGTAACTGCACCAGGTAAGCACTTCGAAAGACAGGAGGTGGGGTAGGATTCGTTATGGACCAGAGGCAGGTGATGGATCTACATGAATGAAATCCTTATTTTGATATTACACATGTACTAGATCAGCATCATTCAAACACAGTATGTCGATATTACACTTGTACTAGATCCACATGAATGAAACACAATAAGTGGATATTACACTTGTACTAGATCAACATCAATGAAACACATTATTTACATATTGCACTTGTACTAGATCCACATGAATGAAACACAGTATGTCGATATTACACTTGTAATAGATCCATATCAATGAAACACATTATATGGATATTACACTTGTACTAGATCCACATGAATGAAACACAGTATGTCGATATTACACTTGTAATAGATCCATATCAATGAAACACATTATATGGATATTACACTTGTACTAGATCCATATCAATCGAACACAGTATATGTATATTACAGTTGTACTAGATCCACATAAAAAAACATATTATATGGATATTACACTTGTACTAGATCCACATCAATGAAACATATTATGTGGATATTACACTTGTACTAGATCCACATCAATCGAACACAGTATGTGTATATTACACTTGTACTAGATCCACATAAAAAAACACATTATATGGATATTACACTTGTACTAGATCCACATCAATGAAACATATTATGTGGATATTACACTTGTACTAGATCCACATCAATCAAACACAGTATGTGGATATTACACTTGTACTAGATCAACATCAATGAAACACATTACGTGGATATTACAAATGTACTAGATCCACATGAATAAAACACATTATGTGGACATTATACTTGTACTAGATCCACATCAATAAAACACATTATGTCGATATTACACGTGTACCAGATCCACATCAATGTAACATAAAATGTGGATATTACACTTGTGCCAGATCAGCATCACTAAAATTCATCATGCTGATACAGGAATTAGAATTCAGAAAATAAGTACTTTTGTGACTAACTTCAACTGTTATGAGTGTATGCTCTTAAGATAAATAACCGAAAAGAAGGAAAAGCAACAAAAATTTCTAAAATTCAACAAACAATTTCCCTAGAATACAAAGTGAAAATGTTCTAACAAAAATAACTTACGGTACGGAATCCCAAATAATCATAGAATTACAGATACATGTCCTAAAATTAAAGTCCTGAATAAAATGTTGAAGGTATCCAAATTAAATCCAATGCTGATTTGCCTGTAGTGGCCTATATCGTTGTATTGTGCCAACATTCTTTTGTTGAATAACAGTAATATAATTCCAGGTTTGAATTCACTATAAATCTCAGGGAATGTCGTTGTCCAAGAATATTATTTTTTATAAGTACTCTGTATTTCCAGAGAAAATGTCACTTAATTAAATAATTTAACGAAATTAATTCCAGCTCAAATGAACTTCTGGTCATAACGAAAAACAAATTGATTCAGCTAGATCTTAAAGCACGAATGAATATTCCTTCCAAAGACAAGACTATATAGTCCTCTATTTAACATCAGGTCACAATCAGCATTTTCTTAAAATACAAAGTTCCTAATTGAAAATAACCTGCTAGATACTTCTTACTGTTTACAAGATACATTCTTAGTTATAAATAGAAATTAATTACTAAAATTATAACACAAAATTTGTAGTAAACAACAGGTAGACCCGACGATCCATTGGGGATTTCCAACGTTCGTAACCCAGAATGAGAAAAACCTATTTAATACAAAAAGAAAATGAACTTGATTTTAGACAAGTCTAAAATACAATGTCACATTATCAATAGCATATAACGAAATAAAAAAAAACCTAACAAACAATACAAATTGAACACACTTAACACACTCATAGTTAAAATAAAAATTAATATTGAGCTTCAGATTGAGTTTCGTACACAAAAATGTTTCAAGAAATATATTGCCAGACGATGTACAAAGGGTGTCATCAAACGGGGATCGAAAAAGGACCGCATATATGCACAGGTGGCTGACGCAAGCTTAATGTTAAAAAATGCAATAAAGTGAAGGAAAAATATCATACCGAGTGACAAAGTTACCTCTACTTACACCCATTACCCGTTCTGACAGGACACTGAGTAAGACGGAACTGGGCCTTTTGCCTTACAGGCTCACTTTGCGGCCTTCCCAATCGTACTCAGCTCTACTCGCCATAACCACTGAGCCTCTATATGAGCGTTGTCTGTAGCTCACTTTGAAACATGATCGTGCACACAGGCAAACATCCATGTGACGCGAGTGATTCAGTCATGGAGGACAGGGACCCATCCTGATGGAAATGCAGACAAGTGGGGGCCAGTAAGGTAAAACCCGGCCTTTTGTACTACCCTAGTCTGCAGTGATTGAGGAAACGACGACAAATAATCATGCAGAGAGAGAGAGAGAGAGAGAGAGAGAGAGAATATACTCAGACAGGCAATTCTATGGTAGCGATCAATATATACGCTGCATGTGTTTTTTTACTCGACATTTATTTTCTGTGAATCTGTAACCGCGCGGTTTCTAATTTGTCCTTGGAGTTGCCTGTGATTTCCTGTTTCCGCCAGCAGTCTTAAACTCGGCCGCACGGATTATTTTATCCTCCATTGCTACAGAGTAGAGTATACTGATCGCATTGAGACTGCTCTGTGCGTCCGCAGGCAAGTCAGAATAGACGCGTATTCGGGAATGCAGTCGCATCGAAATCAGTTTGATCGCACTACCAGAATTACTATTGATATAGCACCAAAACCAGTGCGGTTCATTTGGTGATTTCATCTCGCAGCTGTTTTTCCGCTTCGAATTTTTTCACATCGGTAAGAATGAGGGTCTGCTATAGTTCATCTGTTAATAATGCAATCGCGTATTTTACTTGCACGACAAACATACCTTGTCCAATCTGATCATCACGCGCAAGCACAATACATACGCGCACTTGTAGCCAATTACCCTTTTTGACTGGCACAAATGTAATTTAGTTATCAAACACATCTGACTCGGGAGTACTTAAAAATCCGCAGATTTTGCGTTCTGGTGGTCAGGCAGACCTCTCATTCAAAAACACAATGATTACGCCAGAACCTTTGACATCTAACGATCGTGTTTGTCCAATAACTATTACTCAAACAAGTGCGTCCTCGTTGTTGATTAACAGTCGAGATCTTTCTCTTCTGAATGTTGGTTTAACATATTCGTTGGCGAACTTAACTGGAGTGCGTACATTGGTGAATGTTACTTCGCCATTGTAGAAACAATCACGGAGTGATTTTGCATCTGGTAATGGAGTCAACGCCTAAGCATTTTCACGTGCACGTGTGATGGTTCCAAGCTGGCTTCGAGTTGGTGTTGGTACACCAGAGTGATTCCAAATATTAATTTATACATGACCCTTAACAAAATTATATGACATTTCATAATAGGTTTTGGTAACACCACCTCTAAGCAAATATTCCTCGAGAGGTGGAGTTGGTCCAGTTGGTCTGAGGTACATTGTTCATCTTCATCACTGTGGTCAGATTCCATTATGTATATAATAACGATCAAATCTAATTTAAAAACAAATGCCAAAGACGGTCAATAATCTGTCTGGATAAATGTTGAGTACCTCAGACTGGATTTCATCTAAAGTAATTAATGATGCTGATAATGAAAATATGTAAAAAATTTAAATTATCACTGGGAGGCCTACTGATATGCAATATTAGTAGTACCTGATAAAGATGATGTTTATCATTTATTAACATTCACATTCCAGATATGATAAACAGATATGTTCCAGAAGCACACTTACAATTTGAGATTTAGGTGTACCAAAACTATTTACAGTAGAACGGAAAACATGCCGGCCATTTGTTAAATTGCCGTTTCAATTGTTTTTTCTCCTTCTCTAATATTCCCGTAATTTGGTACCATGAAGTTATTATGTGTGGTGGTGCGATCTGCTGATGCACGAAATGCCTTGTTGCAGCTTTAATTTCAACACGACTCTGTCTCTAATTCCACCGCTTTCAGTGAGCTTAACCAGACTGTTACCACAAATTCGCCTTTCAACTTGACAATTATATCTTGAATGTCCTTGTTTGACATTTTAAGTTTTCAGAATAGATCTTCAAAAATCACAAGCTCAACTGGATCGACAATCACAACCTTCATGGCAAACTCAAACACATACACTTTTGTGGCAGATCTACATGAGCACAGTGTCAAAGAGTAACGACTGTTAATGTTAATAGACATTGTTGTATAATATTATAGGTATTTTAATGTGAAATCAATAAGTGTTTGCGGTGTCGGTGAGCGCACCAGTGCATTTTCGAATGAAACAACGGTTCTTTACCATACATGGATATATAATTAACAACTTCGACTGGCGACACAAGTCCATACGAGTCAAAACACAAACTCTCTTATCACGTATGCAACCCAGTGAGTACCAGGACCTGTTAATGAATCCAGATTGATGATGCCTGTTTTGTGTGTGCGTGGCACCATCAATGCAAGTTCATCTTGTATAAAATCAGCACGAAAATGTTTGATCGATTTTGCCATCGAGAGTATATCACTGTTCGAAGGTTCGAGGGTATTCAACGAATCGTCTTTTCAACCGAAGGTCTCTCCTTGTTTTAAAGCATCAACCGATCGCGTTTTTCAATGTCATTCTTAATGCAGCTCCGACAACCCCTAACGATGTAGCTTATGCGACCGCTGGGGCTGCTGCTGACATCAATGCTGGAATGGCTTCAAGAAACGAATATATTCCACCGGTCTTTTTGAATTTCTGTCACATCTGATATAAATAATTTTAATGGTACTCATGTTTTTGTGTTTGGCTCATTAAACAGTGCGAGCTGTCTATGGTTCAACCACACATTTCCAGCTAATGTTGCCTCATACAGGCCCAATGTAACCCCACAATTGTGTTGGATTGTGGTTAATTGTGAATTTTCCACAGGTGTATCGATGACTCTCATTCGACCACCAGCGCCTTCCAACAACAGTCTTGTCGAAAAAGTATTACTGCAAAGCAATGATAACCGACTAGTGCACGAAAATACATGTCAACAACGGACTTCCTGAACAACACCAGATGTTCCAATGAAAATTAATAAACAACGGTACAAATGCAGACCATCAACGACGATTTGATGCCTGTCCAAGTGCGAACACAGATTGTGAAATGTGGATTCTGCATAGTGAATCCAAATTTCTTCCACAGTTTATTGTTGACCTTTTAACCGCAAAGTAGACCTCAGCCCTTTCAAAGTTGTCAAATATTTTACTCTCCTCCTGGTCCATATCTCGCGCTGTAAGTTGAAACGCCAAGAACAAATGTTTCGGTGACGTACAGACAAGCTGGGTACTTATTTCCCAAGTAAAATGTCATGTATCAGCAGTTGGTGGGGACGCATCTGAAGTATGTGCGAGAAACGACAACGTTGATGTTCTCGACTGCATAAACGACAGCTGCAAGCGTGACTCTGTACCCTGTGAAGGGGATAACACAGGCATCCACAATGTTAACGTTTCTAATACAACTTTGCCAGGATCATCACCAGCATCAGCCAAATATCATCGTTGGAGTTGTTTTACGAAACAAAGTGACCGTGTGTTTAGCGTCAAATATCACCTTGCAAATATCTCTGCAAAACCCAATAATGCGTCTGAGGTGAATTGCACACGAAAATCTTAACGACATACCAATGTTGTGCTAATCGAAGATATAACTCAGGATTAGCTGCATTAGCATCATTTTTGAGGTTGTCTTATTATATTTGGTCTATGACCTGCATAAGCAGTTTCATCATTATTGGGCCAGAGGTTTTCGTGTAATCATCTCTTTATCTTGCGTTGTACAAAAATAGATTCGATTTCCTTTCCATCTTGGAGTAACGTGTACTGTTGAATAACTCATTCCGTTGTTAATAAATCTCACTTGGGTATTGGCAAAGTAATTGACATTGTTCTTGCGTTTCAGCTTTCCTTTCACTTCCAAAAATGACTCACCTGGATTGAAAAACCTTGAAGGGCAAGACTACTTGCAACTCTATTTTTAACTGATTGGGGTCTCTGGATGGATATGAATAATACTGAAAATCTCGTTTGCTTCGATTCACTAACACAGGTACTCCCATGTCAACTGCTTGATCAAATACCTATTTAAAATGAGCCATGGTTTATACATTTCTGATTTTCCTTAATACCGTGTAAATCCACTCACATTGCCAGATTTGCAATCGTAGAATCTGACAATCTCTTTTCAGCGGCTTCTTTAATGACTTTGCTCATCACAAGAGGCATTGATTCCATCAAAGGCAATTAACTGGAGCCGTCTTTAGTGCTCGTATAACTAATCGTCGTCTTCGATCTAAAAGCGTCTGAGATGTCTGCGAGTCCGGTTGTTTCAATCGATCCACAGCAGCACCGTTACCACTATCCCCACCCGTATAGCCACCTGTTTAGCGATGGGTGCAGCACGCAATGATAAGGATGTGAGTGATTTTGGCGCACTCGCGAATAATCCATGAACAACATAATCGAGCCTAGTTCCTTAGCAGGCCATATACACGTGTTTTCTCGGTATTGTTTTGCACCAGAAGACTTGGAAGAAGGTCAACAACGTCGTGTCACTGACCCGGTATGGTCCATCGATGTGTTTACCATTTCGGAACCAATTGGGGCCATAATCACCTGGAGGACAAACACCGTGCATTTAATCGAGAAGAAATGCAATTCGTTCAAGAAAATGCGAAATTGGCTTTAGGACTTTATGTTGGCAGGTCATATACCAGTATCGATCGCACGATGACAAAATGCGTAACTGGTGATTCCATCGTGGAGTATCCATCGCTTGGTATCGAGCGGGAACTAACTCGCTTTGGTACATCGGTATCCACCAATTAGATGGTTCTTTTGTGGTGTGTGCGAATTCACGACTGTCTAAAAACATTCCAGGTACAGTACGTGTTTGAGATCTTTCTGCATGATCACCCGTGAAGCACCTTTGGCCTATGTAATGTGTACGGGTCCAACCACAATTCTTTCAAATACTCGCTGAATTTAAAGTAATTGGCCAAGCTTGCGCCATATCCGCGTAGACATCATGTGTGGAGATATGCATCAGCAACGAGCCAGTGTCAGTGTACAACATCTTGACCCTGTCCTGGTAAAACGGTTTGATCTTGTCTTAGTAGAACTCATACATACGCATCCCCGACAAGTCCTCCAGCACGGAAGATTCCACAATGATTGGTTCCGTCACTTTGAGCTTTGAATTTTTACTGTAAGCGGCTACAAGTCCACCATCAAAGATTTTTTTTTTCTGAGCACAATGCAGGACTAGCTGCTCTGATTTGACATCATCTCGTACCATTATATAACAAAACCAGCATGGAATGTGTTCGAAGACTTGCACTGTTTGTTCTATATCAGGCGTATTTGTGTCTTTGTTGGCAGCGTCTGTGAAAGCAGAGCTTTCTACTGCAACATTCAGGCATTCAAAATCCGTATAGATGATATACGTAACTTTCCCCTTTCGCTGTATTGCAGTAAATTGGACAGTGCTTTTACTTGGCTCGGACATAATTGTGCTCTGTGGTTATTTTTTCAGTGATACAACCGCAGTCAAAGTCTTGACTTGTGACAGTTACTGGGTGTTAAATACATGCATGCAACGTCCGTACGTATATTTCTTGATGTGTTGATTGCTTTGTCGGTTAAGCAGCTGACCAATATCCTTGATCCATACGTACTGCAAGAGCGATTCTGCTTCTTTAATTTCATTCAGCAACAACAAACCAATCAAACTTCATGGGAAGACAGTATACGCGGATTAAAAAGAACCTTTGTCATACATGAACACATTAACAGCAGCAGCAGAGAGGGTGAACAGACCACTTAAGGGAGTGGTCACCCTTGTGTTTTACCAAAAAAAATAGTGACCACTCATAGAGGTCAATTACCACGTCTACGATTATTGTTTGTCCCAAACAGAATTGTAGACGAGCCCTCTCTGCTGCTATCAGTCTTGGGAATCATCATCTGAATCATGGGAATCTTCATCTGTTTCATCTTTATTTGTTCTATGTTTCAAGTAATATTCAAGTTCTGATGGTGGTTTTTCTATTTTTGGATTTATGTTCTTTCTTTTTCTGTAATAGTTCATCAAACTTCTGTATCAATCTCCACCGCAATTTTTGCAAATCTGATATAATCCTCTAACGCCGTTCTTACATCCAACACAACTTCGTGGACCAGCATGAAGGTTTTTCTTTATAAGATAATTATGTTTCTTGCAATATTCTCCACGGCATTTTTTATTACAATTGTTAGTGGTTCCTTGACGCAGCCACGCACAGTTGTTCATTATATTAATGATATCTGTTTAATTTAATTTAATTTTATCATCACCCCTGCTACCCAAATATTTTATCAAGACCCACACGATATCTTGTTCTTGGATCATGTAAATTTATTGTTATAAATCCATGCGGAGTAGCTTGCGCTCGTGAGAAGAAATTTTTGAATTTAATTATATCCATGTCACCACCACACCAAGTTTGATGAATATTTCGCAACGTGTGTGTGTCTACGCCATTAAACACAACTAAAATGTTGCAGTTGTTTCTGATCACCTTCGGAATTTGTGTATATCGTTGAGTAACATAGATCACGTCTGTATTTTTATGTCTACCTCGGGAAAATATTCTGGCTGGATTTGATTGTTTATCTAGCATCACATCGTCGTATACAACTAAATTATTAATAAATCCGTCTATGGAATCTACGGATGGTGCTTCATTAATATCGGTTATAAACTCTATAACATCATTATCCTCATCCAGTAATCGCGCGTTTTCATTGAAATCTTTAAGTACATCATAACATCGTTGATCATCAACGGATGGTGCTACTAAATATAATTTATCCCATTTCAACCATCTCATTATCAGATTAAGTAATAATTGCGTCTTACCCGATCCAGATGGTCCTATGATGATCATTCTGATGGAGTTCGGTAGCGCAGGATGGTGTTTAACTGGCTCTCGCTGCCGAGTTGCTGAGAAATCAATTATATCCATATATGTTATAACATGAATCTATATTGTTTACGCTGTAAAGTTAAAACTCCAACCACTGATTTAGCTACGGTTATAACAAAAAACAAAAAAATAGCGTACGGTGGAAAATGTTCTATATGCGGTAGAAAGAAATTTTCATTTTTACCTAATAACCGCGGTGGTGATATTGCTAATTTGATGTCAAAGTTTCCAGGTGCTCCATGGGCTAAATACAGTGGAGAAAAACATCTACCAGGATATAATTATTGCGGTCCTGGTACCAGACTTGATATCAGGCTCGATAATCAAGATCAACCAAAACCAAGCGAGGAACCAATAAATGCTATTGATCGAGCTTGTCATGTTCATGATGTAGCTTATAAGAGTAAAAATCTAGAAGATAGGCATATTGCAGATGTGAAATTAATTCATGCATTAAATTCTGTAAAAAATAAAAATATTAGAGAATCATTAGCTAGTTGGTTAGTAAGATCCTCGATGAAAGGTAAATTAGCGCTAGGGTCTGGTAATATATAATGGAATTAATTTATTATTCACCAGTTGGATATTGGAGAGGCAAAGCAGCAATTGGTAAACTCGCTGATGCAGCAGCGGTTAAACATTCTACTGCTAGCGCGTGGTTGTCCAGGCAGGCAATATGGCAAATTTATCTACCACGTCCTAAACAAATTCAGTACGCGTATTTCGATGTCAGTGTTCCTAATGAAGTTCATCAAGCTGATATTCTGTTTTTACCGCATGATACTGTGCGTGGAAAAACGTACAAATACGCGTTAACCGTAGTTGATGTTGCAAGTAGATATAAAGAAGCAGAGCCGCTATCGGCGAAAACATCATCTGAAGTAGCCGATGCGTTTGAAGGAATTTATCAACGAGGACTCGGACCACAAGGTGGTCTGCGATGGCCACAGCTGCTACAGGTTGATCCTGGCAAGGAATTTCTTGGTCCAGTATCATCGCTGATGAAACGACATAATACCAAAATACGACGAGGTCATACTGCAATTCATCGTGATCAAGCAATTGTTGAGCTATTTAATCGAACACTTGCTGAGCGATTATTTGGATATCAATACGCGAGGGAATTTATTCAGGATAAAAGATCTCGCGAGTGGGTTGCAAGATTACCAAACGTGATAGCTGCATTAAATAATGAGATCACACGAACAACCAACATGAAACCCATTAGCGCGGTCACAAAAAAAATATACCAACACAACGAAAAGATGTTGGAAAACAAAAAATATTAGGTGATGTCACAGTCAGATATTTATATGAGCCTGGTGAACTTGAAGGTGGTAAAGCGAGAGCGACTGATCCTATTTGGAGTGTTACCACACACAAAATATCTACCGTGACAAGATCCACTGGGAGAAACGCAGGCGTTTCCAGACCTGCAATCTACAGATTAGATTCGGCCGCTCCTCAGCGTGGATTTACACGTGAACAACTACAAATAATTCCCGCGGATACACAACTACCACCGCGATCACTTCAGTGATTTCGATCACTTAACTAGCACTAGCGCCAAGGGTGCCAGCGCCTCTACGTCGATTACACTCAAGACAGGTTAACATGGTATTTTCTCGTGTATGACCGCGACTATTATCTTTTCTGTCTACGGTAAATTGTCTTGAATCATTACTCGAATATCGCCATAACATTATACAATTACAACTTGCGCAATGATTGTTCTGCTGCTGTTTTAACTCAATAATAAATTCAAAATCAAGATCAAAGTCGTGTTTATTTTTTTTATCAGATTGTTTGTATCCGATTAATTTTTTTCTTATTATATCATCATCGATGATGTTAAATTTATCAACGATTTCAGGAATTATGATTCTACGTAATTGAGATATATTTCTGACCCTCGATACCGCTAAATAAACTAAATTTGACCACTCGATGCGATCGTCTACAATCCAGACTCGTGTGTCAGAAATAGTTAATCCCTGAGACGAGTGGATCGTCATGGCGTATCCCAACACCCATGGAGATTTGTCAGCGCGTAATGCATCTTCGACCACACCGATATCAACGGCGACAATATCATTTAATACGAGATTCTGTTTCCTTGACTCTGTCAAGGGTCCTGGAATATCAACATTAATATTCTGTTTTCGTGTATCTGATGGTCTATAACACAACGGTACGGGTAATTCTGAGTGTTTTTCTTTATGTAGTTGAAATAACTGTTGTTGTAAAGCGTCTCTGATTATTTTTCTACTTGCTACGATCAAATCGGTGGGTCTCCATAATTTCAAAAAATCACTCATTGAGGTCTCTGAGATCACTCCACGTATTATTTCACACTGAATTTTGTTTGATTGTAATCTGATTAATTTTTTAAACTCCTTCAAATTTGCATCAAGAGCTCTATGATCATCATCTATTTCTTCGTAATAATCAACGAAATTTTTTAACCAATCATGTGGAGATGGTCCAACAAAGGGCGGCGGTTGACCATGATCGCCACACATTATTATGGCGGTATTTTTCGTCAACAACCAATCAAGAAACGTTTTTAATGTATCCAATGACACCGTGCATATCTCATCCCAAATAATTATTTTAGGTATATATTTTTCTCCCATCCGTTCAGGAGTCCATGTATCCCCGCGCCACCGAAAGAAACTATGATACGTACACGATTGTACTTGCCGCTGTTTCATCTCACGTGCAAGTCTATGTGTGGGTGTCAGCACGATTATATCTGAATTTCTAAAAACATTAATCGTTCGAGTTGTTTTGCCGCATCCACCAGGTCCATTGAGATATACTGTCTTATATCTGGTTATTGGATCACTCAACGACGGTGCTTTCGACATTTCTGATATTGTATTACCATTACGATAAAAATCTCTCATTGGAACATCTGCTGATTCTGTATAATTGTGTAATAGTTCCTTTTTTATTCTCCACGAACCCCATCGTTCATCATTACTTGTAAATTTCATAACAGGTTCTAAATATTTACTTGAAATATAAAACGAATCTGTTGCGACTCTGACTGCGGTCTCAGGAAATCTATTAATCATCGATAATAAATTTATAGAAACATAAGCCAACATGGAAGATCTTAGATGAGTATATTGCGGGGATACGTCATTTATGTAACTAACGATCGTACCCAATTTTGTTCCGTCGGATAAATAAACACTTTCTCGATTTACAAATATATTTTTCGCCGTTGTATCAGCGATTATAAAATCGTACTCGGCATCGTCTAAAATTAATCGTGCGTGATGTCTTTTATAATCATATGCACCACCTTGAGTAAATTTACCTATAATTTTTCTACCGAGATCTTTTGCGGTTTTGAGTTTATTAGGAATATCATCTTCGGAAACATCAGGATATTTTTCCTTAAACTCGCTAATAACTTCAGAATCTGACATGGGCAACCAAACTTTGGTCTGTGCATGATATGATATAATTGCCTCACTGACCACCAACGATGTCAGTATCATACAATCTAGCATATATCGCAACAAAACTATAGGTGCCCAACGTTTTTCACAAAAATGTCTGCCAAACCAAACATAACAAATCTTGTGAAGATTTTCGTTAAACTCAAATGATTCAATACAGGCGAATCCAGTCAGATCAAAATCAGGTAATGGTCCATTAATTGCCACTCGCGTCATCTCGTTTGTTGGGTGACCAAATCTTTCAAAGTACACAGAACAATCTCCGTATCCCAGAAAACTTCCCGGATAACATGCAACCATATCAACCGAAATAACATCATTGTAATTGTATTTGGTATTCCATAATCCGCCATGTCCATATTCGACGCAACTTGCGCGTACGTCCTCGAGTAAATCAAATCGTGTTGGTTTCCATGAATTTCGTTCTCTGGCGAAATGAGCCGCAACAGATGGAACGGTAAAACAATTAGTTAGTAATTTTTCAGTATTTTCCGCGTGCTTGCACTGTAAAAACGTCGCGAGATTTTTCATCTCGTCATGGAGGGATTCTGTGCGATATATTTCACCGTTTGGTTTGACAAACTGATCAAATTCACCTTCTTCATTACTTTTAAATAACCATACCGATACAGGATCGGTTTTACTTATTTCGTTGATAAAATCAAACATACTATCTGCCCCAGAATTATCTGCCCCAGAATTATCTGGGGAGTAAAATCTAACAGTTCGATCACGTGGAAATATTGTTACTGCGTTAGTCCATGCGTGCGCGTTATGATCAATAATATTTATTGGAGCTCCTTTCGATTTATATTTCGATTGGTACAATACTTCTTCCGTTATTGTCGCTACGGTTATTGGAAATTTTAATATTTTTCCTAACTCAGCAACATCTTTTATTGTAGCACCGGTATCCTTAACTGAATCAGCCCACGAGTTTATTTTTTCACGCCTTAAATCAGTTAATCCATTTCCACGCAGCGCGTTTGTAAAGTGTTCTATTACTCGTTCGGCTACACAATTTAACCTTGAAAATTTCATCGGCGCTAGTTTATCAACGTTGGGTTTTTTATTTATCTCATAGATTCCATAAAAAACCGCTGTTACAGGATACGCTCGCTCATAATACGATTTGTCAATACCCGTCAGTAGACCCGGTCTGGAATTTTTACTTAATATGACAGTTTTATTATTGCCAAGGACAGGATCATATTTGTCACGGATAATCCAACTACCTGTTTCTGTTAATACAATAAATTTTACTCTGAAGAAATATTTTTGATTGCCCTCGTATTCAGCGATGTAGTTAATGATAGTTGCCGCTCGCTTGTCGTTCATTGTGGCGTCCGTGACTTTGTCAAGGCGTATAATCTTGAACGTTGATCATGTATGAGATGCACCATCCGTGTAAAATTCTTTCTTGGCGTCGTGAATTTTCGAGATCAAACTTTTATTTTTCGGATCAACCAAATCTCGCACTGGCAAGTCAGAAGATAATCTGTCAAGGTTGAATTTATATTTAACAGGCCTAGTTTGGGATAATCTCTCAAACTCGTTCATATAATTAAAACAAATATTTAAAATAAAAATTATATATATACAATGTCTCAATGCAGATGGTTGATGATCGGCTCAGTAAATCGATGCAACAAATCCTGCAGAAAGGAATTTTGTTGGATGCACTCACAAAACATACGACGAGGAAGTCTAGGACCAATACCATGTCTGCGGTGTGGTATTGGAGTGCGAGGAAAAACAGAATTATGTGGAAAGTGCGGCAGAAAACGGTTCAGAGAACTTAAAAGATATTATGACAAAAAAAAATAATAGCGGTGAAAACGCTATAAAATCCGTGGAGGATTATATATCAAGATTTCAGACAAACAATGATTTAAACAAATAATATTATTATAATGGAGCAAAATATATTTGTCCCACATCCTGTCATAACAAACTATGAATCAAATAGTCAAGGGAGATTTATTATTTTAGATATTACAATTAATGGCAACAGAATAACCCTCGTGAATTTGTATGGTTATAATGATGATAATCCTAGCTTTTTTAGAAAGTTAAAGGAGGAGACTTTATGTTTTGAGAACTCATCAATTATAATGTGCGGAGACTGGAATACTGTTCAAGACTTAGATTTGGATACTTATAATATTTTACATGACAAACACCAACAGTCTAGGGCAGCGATTCAAGACCTGAAAAACGAATTGGAATTAATTGATCCCTGGCGAAATTCCAACCAAGACTTAAAGATGTATACCTGGAGGCAAAAATCTCCCTTGAAACAAAGTAGACTAGATTACTTTCTTGTATCAGATGACATTCATATGAATACAGCAGATGCATGTATCTTACCAGGGTACAAGACTGATCATTCAGCTATTGTTTTGAGTGTGGCGTTTTCAACGTTTCCAAGGGGAAAAGGATATTGGAAATTTAATAACCAACTGTTGAGGAACATTGAGTATACTGATTTGGTCAAAAAGTGTATAACTGACACTGTAAATGAATATTATGTAGGGGGAAATAAAGATGACTCTCTCCATGTTTCTCTTTCCTGTAACGACCAAATGTTCTTTGAAATTTTGAAAATGAAAATAAGATCTGAAACTATAGGTTATTCTATTAGGAAATCAAAAGAGAAACGGGAAAAATTAAAGAAAATTGAGCAGGAAATAATAGAAATTCAGGGGGGACTGTCGAATAACATAAATGGGGAAATTCTGGAAAATTTAGAGAGAAAAAAAGCAGAATTAGAGGAATCTAGGAAAAAATACATAGAAGGTGTTATATTAAGATCTAAAGCTAGATGGTATGAATTTGGGGAAAAAAGCACAAAGTACTTTTTAAATCTTGAAAAAAGAAACTATGTTAATAAGACAATAAAGGAAATTATTTTAGATGATGGGACAAATATATCTGACCAAATAGATATTTTAGAAGCACAAAAACAGTTTTATATGGAATTGTTCAAAAGTAGAATTGCTCAGCTTGATGATGAGGCTATTCATGAAACTCGAAATAGATTTTTTAATCACAATATTAAACTTAGTCGAGAGGAAAGAGAATCATGCGAGGGTCTGCTTACAATTAATGAATTTGGTATGTCTCTAAAACGGATGGAAAATGGAAAAAGTCCTGGCTCGGATGGATTCACTGTAGAGTTCTATAAATTCTTTTGGAAGTCTCTGGGGGGATTTATATGTAGATCAATAAATTACGGATATACTGTAGGAAAACTTTCAGATTTTCAGACTCAAGGAGTCATCACCTGTCTACCAAAGGAGGAAAAAGACAGAAGATATTTTAAAAACTGGAGACCTATATCACTTTTAAATGCTGATTATAAGATTGCTTCGGGAGCAATTGCAGCTAGGATTAAAAAGGTTCTTCCATCAATAATCAGCGATACTCAGAAAGGATATATGAAGGGTAGATTCATTGGAGAAAACACCAGACTATTATATGATATCATGGACCAACTTGAGAATGAAAACAGATATGGTTTATTATTGTTAATAGATTTCGAAAAAGCCTTTGACTCAATTAACTGGATCTTTGTAGAAGAAGCTCTACAATCTTTTAATTTTGGTGATTCCGTTTGTAAGTGGTTTAAACTGTTTTGTAATGACTCTAATAGTTGTGTTATAAATAATGGACATATGTCATCTTTTTTCAGACTTGAAAGAGGATGTCGTCAAGGAGATCCCCTTGCACCTTATTTGTTTATCATTGGAGTTGAGATTTTAGCTATAACTTTAAAGCAAAACGTGGATGTACGGGGAGTAATCTTTGACGCCAGTGAATATGAATTGGGTCAGTATGCCGATGACGCTTTTATTCTTCTTGATGGATCTAGTTTTTCTCTTGAAGCAACTATGAATATCTTGCAAGGTTTTTCTCTATTATCGGGACTTAAATGTAACATAACAAAAACAAAAGCTATTTGGATTGGAAACAGGAAATTTTCTAATGAAAGAATATGTCCCGAAATGGGCCTAATTTGGTCCTCTTCTAACTTTACACTCCTTGGCATAGAATTTTCTCCAGATTTACAACAGATGGTGGAAATCAATTATATGAAGAAACTAACAAAGGCAAAACGAATACTGGCAAGCTGGAGTCAAAGACATCTATCAATAGTTGGTAAAGTAATTGTTGTAAAGACTCTTGTTCTGCCCATATTCATAAATCTTTTTTCAGCACTTCCTAACCCATCAGCAAAAGTTGAAGCAGAACTAAATCGCATGTTATTTAAATTTGTATGGGGTGGAAAAGTAGAGAGAATAAAACGTGATATACTAGTTTCCCCAGAAAACGAGGGAGGACTAAATATGATACACATATTTTCATTCATTAGGTATATTAAGATAAGATGGGTTAAAAGATTGCTGGAAAAGGAAAATGGAACGTGGCAGAACTTAGTCAATACAACTATACTCAGAAATAAAAAGGATATTTGGAATTTAGGGAGAAGGAAATTAGAAGAATTTTGTAAGTTCATTAAAAACAGTTTTTGGAGAGATGTAATTTTGGCAGTATCTAAATGGAAAGAAGAACCGCAAAATCCTAACGAGTATCTATCCATGAGTATTTTAAATTTTGTCCCCACTAAAATGATCTATCAATACAAATCCTGGACAGAAGCTGGTTTTGAAATTCTGAACGATCTAGTAGATGTTCATGGTAATTTAATACCTTTTGAGATAATAAAACAAAAAACTGGAAGCGATGATTTCTTGAAATACTTCTCCTTAATATCCAGAATTCCTAAAGCATGGAAAGATGCCATAAAAAACCACCTAGTACATAATAATTTTGATAAGCAGGAGGATAAAATAACGAACTTGCGAAAACAAGATTCACTCAAGTTTATTTACAAAGATCTTTTACAGGAAGCTAAAAGGCAACACACTGCGAAGCAAGAAACTTGGATGCAAGTATTAAATAAAAATATAAGTAGTGAGAAGTGGTCTGATATATGTAGCCGGGCAAAATGCTGTACCAAGGATACCAAGTTGATCTCTTTTAACTTTAAATTAATCCATAGAATAATCGCTACTAATGATTTTCTTAAAAGAATTAACATATTTGATGACAACAAATGTACTTTCTGTAAGAGTGAAACTGAAAGTATTGAGCATCTCTTTTATGACTGCAGTATTACTTCACAGTTTTGGTACCGTTTTAATGAAGTTTTTGCACCTTTTTGCCCAAATATTGTACATCTGTCCAAAAAAGAAACATTTTTAGGAAGTGAACAACTGGACAGTTTGGGTAATTTTCTGCTTATTTTGGCAAAATATTATATTTATACTTGCAGATTCAATATGAAAAATCCTTCTATTTTTGCTTTTAAGCAAATAGTTGCAATGCATAAGAACATTGAAAATTACACTGCCAAGGTAAATAAAAAAGAGGACCAATTTCTTCAAAAATGGACCTCAACAATGAACATTTAACTTGTCTCTGACTTGAGGGTAAACAGGAACAAAATACTGTAATATCACAAAAGCCATGTCACCTAGATTTTGGCCATATGCATGTGTATATGCGTGTGTGTGTGCGTGTGTTTTTCTTTTTTACTTTCTCTGTAGATTATATTTATTATCCCTAGATTATCTGATAACCAGAAATGTTTGATTGTAAGGTGATCCTGGGATGGTTCCCCGACCCAGTGGTCAACCTATTACGGGGTTAATAAAAAAAAAAAAAAAAATATGAATCAAATATTAATGGTATCATCAGACACTGCAAGTTGAAGAGATCAGTTGGTAATGTTTCTAATACTGGCTATCTTAGATTTGCAGTTGGAAAGAAAAGATATCATTGTCATCGTTTCACATACGAGTGTTTCTTCGGAGTGATCAAAGACGGTCTTGTTATTGATCATATTGACGGGGATACTCAAAATAACTCCCTACACAACCTTCGAGTTGTCACTCGAAGCGTGAACTCTGCATGTGGTAATACAGGAAGATGTAAGACAGTTTCCAGAAGGGCGGTAATTTCCACAAACATAGAAACCGGTGAAGAAATTATATTTCAGTCTATGAACGCGGCTGCTAAATATTTTGATATTGACTCGCGTGTGGTAAAATACGTCGCAGAAAATATAACCAGATCTGCTTTCTCGAAAAAATATAAACAGAAAATTACCTTTCAGTATCAATAATTATCATCACCACATTATTAACTATCATCACCACATTGAATTAATTTTTTTAATTTATGTCACAGTATGTCCTCCATACACTACTGAATTTTTGATTATATAAAAGGGAGATTACTTTGTAATATATAGTTTTCTTCGTAGATTTTTGATTTTTTTATGATCGTAATTAGTCAGTTTAACTAATTACATCGTAATTAATTACTCGTAGAAGTATTATTTATGTTTTTTAAATATTTCCCATCATACAACATTACGAGAAATCATGATAATGTTATTGATCCGCAGGAAGCTGTGTAGGTACAGAACAGAAACCATTGTCATGGTAATCGATCTGCAGGTGTGTTCATGCCACTGCTATTATTGATTCGCAGTCTGCTAGGAAAACCGCTCTTTTATATTCAGAAACTGTTATTATTCAGAAACCGCTGTTTTATATTCAGAAACTGTTGTTATTCAGAAACTGTTATTATTCAGAAACTGTTGTTATAAATACAGAAACTGTTATTATTCAGAAACCGCTGTTTTAGTGTAAATATTGGTTCCTTAGCTATATATTAACTTCCAAAACATATGTTCGTAACAAGGTTTGATAGCTCAATCAGTATGGTATTGGACTGTGACGCTCGCGGTCCAGGATCAAACCCCCATGGCTGACAATTTGTCGGTGGTGTACGCATAATTGCGATTTTTATAATAGTGGGGGGAACCGCAAACCCCCCCCCCCCCGCTCAGCAAAATTCCCACCCACAATGTTGACTTGTAGTTGATACATATTTTCGTATCACCCGCTGGATTAATTATTGTGGGTGGGATTTTGCTGAGCGTACATGTTTGTACTGTCCTTAGTTAGTGCCGTTCATTCATAATCTGAGCTCGCTAATACACTCGATAGGGGCTCTTCATTCATTGTATATAACCATTTAATTGTATATAACCATTTCATTGTATATATCCATTTCATTGTATATATCCATTTCATTGTATATATGTTATATGTATATCCTCTAAACTTGGTAGATTGCGGTGGCAAGCTACGAGTTTAATGAGGATTGTGCCGTCCTTAGTTAGTTATATGTTATGTGTATATCCTCTAAACTTGGTAGATTGCGGTGGCAAGCTACGAGTTTAATGAGGATTGTGCTGTCCTTAGTTAGTTATATGTATATCCTCTAAACTTGGTAGATTGCGGTGGCAAGCTACGAGTTTAATGAGGATTGTGCTGTCCTTAGTTAGTTATATGTATATCCTCTAAACTTGGTAGATTGCGGTGGCAAGCTACGAGTTTAATGAGGATTGTGCTGTCCTTGAAACATCCCGACGAACTCGCTAAACACTCGATAGGGGTTCTAGGGATATTTTTTTTTATTTTAAAGATTTATATATTATATAATGAACCATGAAAATATCAATGATGTAATTGTTGCTATTAAAAAATTGAAAAAAGATGGAATTAATATATCTGATGAACTTAATCCTGAAAAAATAGTTTCTGACTTTGAGATTTTACAAGAACGTAAAACCCAGGGGACACACACACTATCATCTGAATACAAGCTCATGAAACGGATTCAGGCGGCAATGTTTCAGTCGCTAGCTACCGTAGAAGATGATCATGTGAAGGAGTTCGTTCCTCTCTCTGCCGCCGTAGAAAGAATTAAATCGTTATTATCCCACGAGTATGAGGCAAAGAAAACGATTAGTACTCGTATAAGACAATTAAGAAAAATTATGTCAGCGAGTAACTTCGTTACTGGTGAAACGATCCAGAGTAACCTCGTTACTGGTGAAACGATCCAGAGTAACCTCGTTACTGGTGATAATGAAAATGAAAGTTTTGGTAACTGGGGTCCCTGTCAACGCTGACCACGTGTAGTGTAAAATGATCAAATTTTCAGAAAAAAAAATATTTTTTTTTTTGCAAGGCCGATTAATTTGTACCAAACACAAATTTGTGCGGCAAAAAAATAAATAAAAAATCAGGGAAAAATAATATTTTTTCACAAATACGCGATTTTGACTACCAACTACCCCGTCAGAAATAAGAAAAAATTGATATTTATTTTACAAAATACAAGAAAAATACACGAATTACTTGATCCTGACGGGGTAGTTGATAGTCAAAATCAAGAAAATTCTAACTTTGTCAAATTGTTTCTAGTAAATTTTATTTATTATAAATTAATTTTATTTATTAATAATATTATTTTTACTGAAGATTTTTTTTTTTTACTAAAATCAAGAAAAATGCACGAATTACTTGATTCTGACGGGGTAGTTGGTAGTCAAAATCAAAGAAAAATGTACGAATTACTTGATTTCTGACGGGGTAGTTGGTAGTCAAAATCAGGAAAATTGAGCAATTTCGTTGTATTTTAGTAAAAAAAAAAATCTCAGTAAAAATAATATTATTAATAAATAAAATTAATTTATAATAAATAAAATTTATTAGGAACAATTTGACAAAGTTAGAATTTCTTATTTCTGACGGGGTAGTTGGTAGTCAAAATCAAGTAATTCGTTCATTTTTATGTTTCTGACGGGGTAGTTGGTAGTCAAAATCAAGTAATTCGTACATTTTTATGTTTCTGACGGGGTAGTTGGTAGTCAAAATCAAGTAATTCGTACAATTTCAGTAAAAAAATAATAAAAACCAGGAAAATTAATAAATCTTATTTTTTTTTGTGATAGAAATTTTAATTTTTACTTTCATCGACCAGCTTTTTTAGCTGCCTAGGCCGATTAATTTGTACCAAACACAAATTTGTGCCAGTAATAATAAAATATTTTTTTATTTATTTTTTTTAAGTTGATCGAATTTGAGTCTGATCTCTGTTACAAATGTTCTTCTAACTGTTAAGAAATCCTCGTGTGTAAAAACCCTCCATTACATAAAGATCTACGATAAAAGTCTTACGATAAAAGTCTTACGACTTTAGATACAGATTTATTACAAGTTCTTCTTCACGTATGTCAATTAAGCGATTAAGGTGGTCTGTGAGTTTAAAATTGATTCGTGTTAACATATTATTGTGACACCGCAAATACACAGGATTAGTTGGTTCTTGCACGATTAAACTTCCAGGGGGAACTTGTGGTGTGAACGTGTACAGGATGTATCCTTGTTGAGCTTGATTTGATCTTCCGAGATCTATTTGATAGCTGCCATCGATTACATCACAAACCAGATTGACCGCGACCGTCGGTGTTATATTAACGATTCCCGGAGATATGTGTCTTCCGCCGCCATGTGGATCATTATCATATCTAAGAACAACTGCTGGTGGAATTAATTTTCTCCATGCATCGAGTATTTTAGGAAAAAACTCATCAATGACATCATTGACAGATTTTCTTAACTCGGTTACACTATACCCGGGAAATTTAAAATTTGGTATATCGGCTTCTGTTAATTTATATTCATCTAACCATCTTTTTGCATTATATTCTTCAAATGATTCTAAACTAACCATCGCTTGAACTATTCGGTTATTAAAATATTCCATATCTGATATAAGCTGATTTAATATTTCCACACGCGTGATGATTTTTTCACGCGATGACGCTGATATGTCAAAAATATGTTCGTTAAAATATTGATTCAGTTGATCTAGTTGTTTTTTACATTCTTGATTGATTTCCTGAAAATATTCAATAATATCACTCCGATAAATAACAAAACTATTTGCTCTTTCCCCGGAATTTTTAAAAGCCCATAACTCATCATCACTGAGAACGAAAACCCTGCTGAGCATTGATTTATTTTTAAAAATACGTAGTTTTTCCCCGTATGATGGATTAATTTCATGATATGATTGCCTATCCGTGACATAATCAGACTTTTTCGGTTCTGGTGGTATCGGTGTTATCGGTGGTGATATTTCAGGCCATCCAAGCACGGATCTTATCGTGGACTGATAAATATCAACGGCATAATCAGGCGAGTTTATTTCAATCGTCGAGGACAGGGTGGGTTCATGAACATTAATTGATATTTTTGCTTCTTTTCCCGTTATTGATTTTATTCTACGTTGAAATTCCTCACTGATCTCTTCAATCTCATAACTGCCAGTTGGTATTCCAACAACAACCCAGTCAGGTGTTCCATCGGGTTTGTTGTTGTTAGCAAATATAAGCGAATTATTTGCTGGTGTACCGTTAAATGATTTTGATCTGATATTTGGCCAGCTGTAATATACTCGTAATTGTGCTAGTACTATTTCTTTTACTGGAATTGCAGTAGGAAAATTAACACTAAATTCAGGATTAATTGAACTTACCGAGATCATCGTTATCTTTGGCGGAGTTGTGTTGGTCACGATCTGCTGGAGTAATTCTGTCATTATTGATACTTGTATCTTTAATACCGATACCCTCGTCGTATATTTTGGTTATCATTGAAAATTCGAAATCGGATATAATTCCATCACTGAGACTTGCTGATAACAACGAGGATAATTTCGAGTATGCTACCGTCGCTGTATGTAATTTTATTGTGCAATCGGATAATTTTTCGTTCGTGCAACTACATATTTTTTTTGTGATGATATTAAGCACACCTGCAATAGTTGTTGCTGCTGAAATACAAATAGTTAAAGCTACTGGTGCCATCGTTGTCAACGCTGATAATATTACACCGGTTCCAGCAACAACAGCGGATACTGAATAAACAATCACATCAACGATAACCAATCGTCGTCGATATTTTTTTACTTTTACTGTATATTGATCGACTTGATCTTTTAGCGCCGCCTGCCATTCACGTGCTTGATTGTACCTGTATTGTGCACCGTCCATATATATTTTTATGCAGTAACCAATTGAGGTGTTTCAGCTACAAATTCCAAACACCACCAGAAGGATGTTGCGGTTAATTTCTTATCAGCTGCTTCCAGAATAAATATTTCTTCGGTTCCGTTATTTAATACAACAGATACAACCCCGGAAAACCTGTCGGTGGAATGACGCCATGGATACGTTGTAAATATTTCAAATTTTGCAGCACTAAACACAGACAGCCTGTACACGCCAGTGACTGTTGCGGTATATTTGATAGTATTATTTTGCTGCGACCATGTTGCAAATCCCGATGATACCGTGCATACGATGTTTGTGATATGCCCGGGAGTTATTCCAGCTGAAATTTTAATCAAATTGGTTTTATTGATAATCTCAGGAATTCCCGCTACGATGTCTTGCTGTGTTCGTTTGATCGTGTCTAGGTTAGTTTTGATATCAACGAGTTTTATGTCAGTGACTGGAGGAGTGCCAAAGAACTTATCAATGGAATCATCGGTTTTTTGAAAATTTCTTCGAAGCCTTAAAAAACCGGTTACGTGAACATCATATTCGGCCCGTAACGTGGATAATTTACCGTCTACGATGCCATAGTTGACGTCGACGTATTTTTTTGTTGCTGCGTCTTCGTCAGATGTTGGATCTCTTAAAACTAATATTTTATTTCCGTTCATGCTGAGTTCACCCATCATTGTGTCACCGGTGTTTCTCACGCGATTAGCAACACTTTTTGCAATTTCATCTCTGATGGTTTTAAGTGACATACTTGAATCTCTGATTCTACCACCGTCAGTAAACACGGGAATATTATCCGTAACTGCACCGAGTACTCGCCGGACTATATCATTCCATTTGATATTGCTGGTTTTTAGTTTACCATATCGATCCTGAAAAATAACAACTTCATCTGGGTCAACTCCAGCCAGGTTCATGATATCAGCGAGGTCATCCTTAGTCACATACTTCGACAGATCAACGTCGCCGGGCTTTTTCTTAACGCGTGAAGAAGATCTTCCGTAAATATCAACCATTATATAAAAATCTAAGATCTGTTTAAAACGCCTTACGCGCAACAAATCGGTTGCTTGTATAATCGTGCACGACTTTATGTGGCGGCCTGGATGATTTTGATATAGCGTCGAGTACATTAATTACTTCACGGCCGCATATTGGCGGATCTGTCATTGTTTGTGTGGGTAGCGCTGAATACCAAACTTTGGAACCTCTGGTTGTTGCGTGAAGTGGTGCGACATACTTGATAAATTCAACAGGTGGAGCTAACCCGTACGAATCAAAATAAACAATTCCACGTGGATCAACCGCGTATGATACCCAATGAGTACCGGGTCCAGAACGTTCATCGAGATTAATAATACCTGTTTCTAGTTTGTTTGGTTGTTTCGGTAATTGATCTCGCATAAAAACACCTATAAAGGCAGATATTTTTAATTTTTTAGCGGCATTAAGTAAATCAAAATTTGATGCTGGAACGTCTAACGAAGTGATCCTGGAAGCCTTAGGCCTCTCCCCCAACGAGATCCTGGCAATCTTAAGCCGCGTCCCTTTTTTTTGTATCCCTTTCCTGTTGCTTTCTTTAGTGCCATTCAAGCAGCTGTTCCAACAGCACCTAACGCGGCTGCTTTTGCTACGGCTGGAGCAGCTGCAGCTATTAATGCCGGAATGGCCGCAAGAAGTGGAAATATACCACCCGTTTTAACCATGTCTTTGATGGCGCTCGGGGAGAGATGAAATTGAACTCCAGTTTTTTATTCTAGGGCTTTATTGAAATGTTTAATATGATTATTTGTCAGCGATAATTTGTTTGGACCCCCACTAATATGATCTCGTTTTAGTGATATTTTAGTTCCGCATTTGTTGGCGGTTTTTGATTGAAGCTTTTTTACCTGACCGGGGGTCAGAGTAACATTAACATGACTGTACGACATTTTTATATAAATAATATTTTTTCTGAATAATTAAAGATTTTCCACCGGTGCATCAACGACCCTGATTCGACCACTACCACCTTCAAGTAACATGGCTTTATCGCTAAGTATGACCGCGATCGCTCTGTAGAAGGCACCACCACCTGGCGGGTTAGTAACATGAGCTCGAAAGTGTATATCAACAACAGATTGTTTGGATAAATCAAGATGTTCTAGTGAAAAATAATAAATCGGATATAGACCTGTAAAATCTAATTGTGATATTTGCAAACCGGTATCTATATTTTGATCACGTCCCATGAATGACATTAAACGATGATATGCGCGCTACATGATTTTGTGCATAATTTAGTTGTATATTTTCTGTTGGTTCTTGATGTCCATTTATCCGTAAGGAAACTTCATTAACTCCAAGGTTATCAAATATCATATGTGATTGTTCTTGATCATTTATCCGGTCAATATTTTGCAGTGCAATAAAAATATGTCGTGGTGCAGAAACACCCTGTTGTGATGCTATATGCCATGTAAATAAACCATTAATATTGCTTTGAGCAGCATCTGTGGTTACTGTTAACCATGATAGCAATGATTTACCGCCTTGATCCATAAAAGATAGTAATTTTTGTTCCTCAGTAATAGATGGAGTTATTACTGGCATCCACAGTGAAAGTTTTGATATATTTACTTTACCTTCAGCAACACCAGCACCTCGCCAGATTGCATCATTATCATCACCTTTTCTTACGAGCACAATTGTGTGTTTAGCTCCAAAGATTACCTTTCTAACATTTCTGCAAAATCCAAAGATGTGAGATAATGGAATTGCACATGAAAAATTTCTATCATCTCCCGACAACGCTGCTCGGCGTGTTGCAAATCCCAGGTTGTAAGTCGCACTAACACTTTTTATAATATCAAAAGCAGCACCTGGTCTGTCTTCGTGTTCAAAATCAGCCGGTTGTGGATTAACTGCAGTAACTTGAGGTGTCTGTAACTTAATATACTGAACATGATCAGCGTTGTTGGTAATATCCTTAGCAAACATCATTGTTGGACCAGCTGATCTTGTAAAGTCGTCAGAATATCTCGCTAGACCAATTATTGTTGTAGCAACGTCGACATCATTCTGAATTGATTCAATATTTTTTCCATCAATCATGTATGTGGCGCCACTAAATAATGCCATGATCCCGTTGTTGACAAAACCAACACGTAAATTAGCAGCATATGCCGTATTAGCTACAACATTCGTTACAAGTCTACCTTCTACTTCAATAAACGCCTCAGCGGGCAAGAAATATCTACTTGTATCATGAACCTGTAATTCGATTCTCCCCCGCTGATTTGGTAGTCTTGCGTCATAAGAATAAAATTGATAATCACGCATTGATTCATACTTAAGGACAGGTGCCTCCATATCAAATACTGGGTCTGATTCGCGCCTGAACGTTTTTATTATAGTTACCATTTTTCAAATGATGATCATCGTCGACGAAGACCGCTTCCTGCTATTAAATTTGCTGTTATATTTTTTTCTGCTTCTTCAGATATCGCCGCTAGTTTTTGATTTGCAGCCTGATTTATTATTTTACTTACGTCTGCGGGCATCACCTCAGTACTTGCCAGTTTCACCGGTGATTGTTGTTTTCGTCGCAATAATCGTGCTAATCTTTCTTTGATCGCCGAGAACGCCTTACCAGCAACATTGACAATTGCACCAGGAGCTTTATCACGAACAATATCAATAGCCTTCATCGATAATTGTTTTGCTACAGGTGCTACTTTTGGAGCTATCCTCGTGAATAATCCCCGAATGACATCACCAAGTCCATTTCCGTAAATAACACTATAGATTGGTAATCGTGAGTTTACCGCTCTGACCTGTACAGGTTTACGATGATTATCATGCACAATCATCTTATTTTATTTACCATTTATCTAATCGCGGTGACTAATCATCAACGAGCTCATCAATAAGTTCTCGGTAAACGCCGATATCCATGATGCCACCTTGAAATAGTCGCCGACAAATATCAGCTGCTTCATTGGTTATTTCTGGTGAATTATTTCCGGCACGTTTTCCTCCTATGAGAACTTCTAACCCTGACACGTCATTGATGATATTATCAGGACATAAACCAGATCCTGTTTTAGGTTCATCTTGGGGTGTTTTAAATACTGGTGGTTGCATTACCGGAGTAAGTACTTCAGCGGTGGCCGGGGGTGAGTCACTTCCTCGAAATCCAGGTGGTGAATCTATCGGTGTAAATGTTATATCCGGTGCAGAAATTTTACGTAAAGGTGAAGAAATTTTCTTCGAGGAGGGTGATTTAAGTGACTCTCTAGTCTTTTTAATTTCCGACTTCAACTTTTGCTGCGGCGAAGAAGATTGCTGTTGTTCTATTTGTTGCAGAGGTGGAGGAAGCTGATACTGGGATAACTCTCCTTGTTTTGGTTGTTCCAGTCTCTCTCTGTAAAGTCTTTTTACTTCTTCATTAAATCTTTTGAACTCTAAACCTCTAGCTTGTTTTTTATTGTAATATACGCGATATATCCATTTAATGAAATTATCATCACTTGTATTTTTATGAAGGGGGTTTAAAAAATTAGATTTATCAGATATATTATCTAATATCATCTCAGGTAATTCCTCTCTTTCAGTATTTCTAATTTTCTTAACAATTCCTTCGTTAAATCTTGCAATTAATTTTAAGCTTTCTCCTGCTGATTTGGATTTAGATGCAAGTTTTTCTCTCACATCGGCGACTTCAGTACGAAGTTCTCCAATACTTTCAAGTATTTCCTCACCAACAGGTGGAGGTTGAGCTGCAGCTATGTCAGTTGGAAGGTCTCGTAAAATCTTCTTTGCCTGTTTAGTTCTTCTTGCTATTTTTTCTGATACCGGAAGAAGATCTTCTTTGATGACAGTTGTAACTTTCTCAGTAGCTGCAGTGACGGGTTTAAATAGTTTTTTAGTTTCTTCTTCATACTCAACTTGTGCTTCTTGCTGCGCTTGTAGATTTTTTCTAAATGAGTCTCTGACAGGAAGAAATTTTTTAATTGCTTCTAATCGTTCTCGAGCTGTTCTTGCAGTATGAGATTCTGGATGTATCATTTTATTATAACATAATGATTTAATTAATATCAGCAGAAGAGGAGCAGCAGAGAGGGGTGATGATAAAATTAAATTAAATTAAACAGATATCATTAATATAATGAACAACTGTGCGTGGCTGCGTCAAGGAACCACTAACAATTGTAATAAAAAATGCCGTGGAGAATATTGCAAGAAACATAATTATCTTATAAAGAAAAACCTTCATGCTGGTCCACGAAGTTGTGTTGGATGTAACAACGGCGTTAGAGGATTATATCAGATTTGCAAAAATTGCGGTGGAGATCGATACAGAAGTTTGATGAACTATTACAGAAAAAGAAAGAACATAAATCCAAAAATAGAAAAACCACCATCTGAACTTGAATATTACTTGAAACATAGAACAAATAAAGATGAAACAGATGAAGATTCCCATGATTCAGATGATGATTCCCAAGACTGATAGCAGCAGAGAGGGCTCGTCTACAATTCTGTTTGGGACAAACAATAATCGTAGACGTGGTAATTGACCTCTATGAGTGGTCACTATTTTTTTTGGTAAAACACAAGGGTGACCACTCCCTTAAGTGGTCTGTTCACCCTCTCTGCTGCTACAGCATTAAGTGTTTCCAATTTCTTCAGTGTATCTTTTGCATTTGAACTTTAAACTAGATATCACCTAAGTTGTGTTTACCCAGGTGTTGCCGGTATTTCTAAATTTTCACTGACTGGATATAGTGCCGGCCAAATTGCCCATTCAAAGCAACGATTGTCAAAGGTGTTCACGTCGATATTTGACTTTGGCTGGACCCAGTTTGTGTTACTATGTAACTGAATCCACAACGGCTGATACAGGAAATGTACATAAAATGTCGTCTCGCCTCTGCTAACGCTACTGAAGCAGGAAAGTATATTCGTGCAAAAGCAAAACAATCACAAGTGCCCAAATATTTAAATTTCAGAAAGGTGGTGGTTGGTTGGAACATCACGTGGCCATTATTCCACCCACATACACACCAGGCATAGACAACTGCTGACAAATCTGATTCCTGGAATGGTAGCGGTGTTAAAAACTTTGGTCACGCTAAGGTCAAAGCAGACATTGTTCTCAGCGCACATCTGGTTATGCTGCTCAGTCGTGACAAGGATAGATTAAAAATGACTACTCCGTGGATTCACGGTGATGCCGGCGTAATCCTGAACCGCAAAGACACCAGCGACATCAATAATGAAATTAGCAGAGGCACTGAAAATATTCTCGAAACGCTGAGAAATGCACAAAAGAACGATCGGCACGGACTCTCTAAAGATGTGGTCAGCACAAAGATCGGTCTCGATAAATAATTTCAATTATGTCTTCTCATACAAATTGGCATGTCTATGCCATGATGCCGTGCGAGCTGTCTTACCTGTGTAACTGTACGCACTGTATGCATGCTTGTACTAAGGGAAGGACGAAACGTCTTTCTAATTGGGAAATTCTGTCGATGGTTTGTTTTATTTTTCGCATATTGTCAGGATCAGAAAATGGTCGTTTCAATCCTGGTAATTGTTTTATCTATTTAATTTTTTGTGGCATCAGTTTGTGCTTGTGCTCTTTCAGCCACAGGCAATTATGGTTTGAATATTTTTCTATGCAGTTCATAGTATTCACGAAAAGATCCACAAGGCTGGCAAGGTTGATTATGTCAAATTACTCAGATGCCACAATTCAGGCAAGGTTATGCGCCTAATCCATCATGTAATATTTGCGTTTTTGTTCTGCAGTACGCATGGGCTGACACAGGATTCTTATTTTGCCAATGCAGGATGCTTTGCATTTATTGCGTCCCAATGCAATGGCGAGTCTTATATATATACACGACAGCGTTTATTTAATCAGCAAGATAATGTTATATTTCATTTGTGTCCCGTCACCGCTATTTGATTTCTTCCCCCGCATTAGGTGGTTCACTGATTTCAAGGCTAGGCTGATAGCGAGCCTCTCAGAGAGCGTTACGTTATATTATGGAACACTAAATTAGAACAGGATTTTTCCAGAAACAACGGAATGGCGCGTTCTGTTTGGAGTTTGCACGCGGACATTCATCAGCAAACACGGATAACATGAACTGCAGTCCGGCCTCAGCCAAAATGACCTCAAATGACCAATCATTGAGCTAAAAGTATCTGTCGAGAGGCGATGACGATTGGAAAGGCCGCAAAGTTGGCCAGTAAGGCAAAACGCCTAGTTCCGTACTAATCAGAATCCACTATCAAAACGGGTCATGGATGTAATCAGAGGTAATTTTGTCACTAAGTATAATATTTTTCCTTCATGTTATTCCTTTTTTAGCATTAAGCTCGCGTCAGTCACATGTGCACATATGCGAAACGAATGACTTACTGTAACCACCGCCTTATACGCTTTTGCATCCGATGCAATTGGAACTCCGGTTGGATATATTTCTGTCGACACTGGCATACTTGAATAGTTGATTAAAGGCAGTTTAAAAAATGCTGAGAAATAAAATAGAAATAGGTAATCTAACATGTCCGTTTTTGTGATGAACATTTCATATATTTCATATAAAATTGACAATCAGCTCGGCCAAAACGTTATCAATTTGACAACAAGCTTGGTCTAGACTAGAAATTTTACATACATTTTGATAATAGATGGGCCTAGAAATTTCAAATAAATTTGAGAACCAGTTCGTTCTAGTATTGCGACTCCATGGTATTACAATATGTAATAGAAAAGAGTAAGAACGAAAACGTTTTGTAAAATTAAACAGATATTTAATTTCCCTAAAATACAAAGTGATGATGGAAAATATATTTTGAATTCAGTCACAAAATAACCGTAGAATTTCTAACACAAGTCCTAAAGAATAAAGTTCTGAAGAAACTTTAGTGGTATTCCAAAAGAATAATCCAACGCTGGTAGTGTATATGTACCTGTGGCAGCCTGCGTCGTGACGATGTGATAATATAATGCAAAACGATATCCCTATTTGAATTTCACTACAAAATCCAAGTCTCTATTCCAAGAATATTTTATTAGAGCACTTTGTAATTTCAGAGAAGAATAACTTGAATAAGTAATTTTCTCCAAATGAAACACTTCTTCTTCATCATTGTAACGTCTCCCTTCTATCAAGAATGGTGGTTAATTGGATTTGGCTGACGTATCTAAAGGATGACCTCGCTCGATATTATAGCACTGCGGGAGTGAAAGAAGAATATGATTTCAACAGAGAACTGAGCGAGAATACTGGGAAGAAATAAAGTAATACGAGCCCCCTTTGACACAGAAATAACAAATTTAATCAGAACAAATTCATAACGGCAATTCCAATTCAAGTTAGATTATGTCAATATAAATTAACAGGAGTGTCCGATTTTGATTTATTTCATCATCATAACGAGAGGTGAAAAGAGCGCAATGTCCAAGATTGAATTGCATTACCTTCTTCCCTTGACCGTGTATCAACGTCTTCCTAGTTCATCGACTTCCTAAACTCTATGTTTTGTCCCTTCATGGACTCCCTGGTCCTTTATTCTGACCTCGTCCATCTTTTTCCTCCGACTTCTGTCTTCAGACTGTCCTGTCTCTCTCCCAGAACGCTGTTCCCTAATGGACAAAATTACCTCTAAATTTCTGTATATCCAACTCTCTAGACGTGCCTAAAATTCCCTCACGTTAGGTAACTGATACATAAACGAGAGAAAATTAATTTTTGTGGGGGCCCGCTTTAATTGAAACTTATAGGTCACGAACTGTTACGGAAGCCTCACGTGACCACAAAAAACGCATACGTCATCTTCGTCCAGTGGGAGGGTTATGAGTCACGTGGTTGTAATTTAAATATCTACTATAAACAAAAATGCCGGACACATGCGAGAGTAAAAAACGTAAAGGTCGCCCGCGCTTGTCGCTTTCTGAGAAGAAACGTCGAAAAACTGTCTGACAAACCGAACGGGACTTATCAAGGATTCGTCTTGGGGAACAGTTTTTTCGATGGAGAGCATTGATGGAAGAGTTAGGACTGGCATCAGACACTGAAATGGCCAAGTTGTTGTTGGACAGGTAGGCCAGTGTCTGTGTTATATGGTGATACACATTAGTTCCCCAGAATCAAGTGCCTGTGATGTCTATGTGAAAGTGTTCTCCGTTTTTCAATATCTTGTTCCTACTGTATGTCTGAAAGCACACTGTTTTATTAATACAATGTTTGCACAAGGACTTGCTTTGTAATATTCCCAAAATAGATGTGATCGGCTGATCAATATTTCACTCGGTGACTGCATTGTGTGTATTGTACGTTGGGGTGGAATATATTATTTATTTTTTATAACAGCGTGCTCGTAAAGGTCATTTTTTACACCTGTCAATTATCTTCGTGAGACAGGTCTTTTAAAATTCGGCGAGGGAACTTAGATACATTTACAAACGTTGTAAGTATTTATATCATCTCTCTCCCTCTTACAGTACAACACACACACCTTAGGTTAATGTGACATGCACATTACTTACATAAAAGTTTAATAACCTTTTCATGTAAACATGTAGAACAGATAATACATGTTTAATGTTGAACTGTTAGTAGGGTTTTCTATATCTGAATGTTGAACTGATCCAGTAAAATGTTGATCTCATGCCTATGATAGGCTGAATGCTAAGATTTTATTGTACATGTTTCAACTACTTACTAGTAAATTTATTATAAAGCATTGTATTGACTACAATTACAAAAGGATCTCTAGTCATGATAGGAAAGGATATTATAATGCTACCAGAATATATGGCTGGCAGGTTGTTATCTTATCAGTTGAAGTTTTGCGCTGCGATCAAGTAAGTTTTATTTATGTCAAAATTTGTTAGATCTGTTAGTATGTATCCTTGCTAAAATTAAGTATTTCAGTTCTAAGTGTTTAACACAAATCACAAAGAAACAGATTTAAAATATAAATTTTAATGCAAATGAATATTTATTACATATTTTTAGTTACAAAGTTACAAAGGATGAGCCAAAGCATGCAGAATCACTGGCCAGTACATCTTCATGCTTCACATCAACACCTGGCAGAGTGCTTTTACAACATACAGAGAGAATGAAGAGACCTTCAGTATCTGTTATTGAGTCAGGAAGGTAAAAATTACAAATTTCTTGCAGAATTTTCTTTTTTGGGGGAGTGGTTGCTACAGTTGTCATGTTACTGAAAACAATAATGTAACAAATACAATGCTGATAAATGGAAATTTTTAAAAATGTTGCAGCAGGTTGAGTCCCCACTTCATACTTTTCTTAGTTTGAGCTAGAAGGAAAAAAAATATCATGAATTTCACTTTCTCAGAAGTGGGATAGGGTGCCTCAACTGTGCTACCTGATGCATGAGAAAAAGCAATGTTTACTGTAATTGTTTTGGTTAGGCAAAAAACGTTCCAGTATACTGTGCTGGCTAACCCAGCTGTTTTTCCTCCACCTTCCACTTCCCTCACTACAGGTAAATGAATACTTTGAGAACCAGTGATTGTATAGTTTGAAATTGTGATTACATATCACATATGCTTTCTTTATGCTGTTTCCCATGCAGTTCTTGCTAACACCCTCTTCGCATCTATCCACTTAGCTCATGCTGAATGCACATAGGACACATTTAATTTAAAACAAAATATTGAGATAATTATAAGATGCCATATCTCAAGAACTGATTTTAATTGTATCTATAAGAAGTAAATTTCCTCTATGTTCAAGTGAGCCACATGTATCTAGTGTAGAAATGATGGGAACTGATAGCAGTAATTTTGAAGACAACGGGCAAGTATAATTAATATACATTTTTAATAGCTTCTTAAAATTCAGTAATCTATTGCAGTGAACATGATTAAATAACTGTCATCATGAATGTTATGTTTCATTGTCTGAATGTTATACTCTTGTTCATAATATGTTCTGTTCTCATAATGAATAGGTGTTCATTATACCTAGAAATTATTGTATTAACTTTTATTACTTAGGATATGGTGTAAAGTTGTAATTGGTTTTTTTTAGGTTAATAACTAAGTCCTTAAAAAATGACAGTAAATTTTATACATATTAAAAGCCTGCAGGTTTAATACCACCCCACCCCCGGCGAGACTGTCAGCGCCCTGGTGTCTCCTTGGGAAGCACTAAGCTTGGATTTCCTCAGAAGCATAGAGCCAATAAAGCGTTGAAAGTGCTATAAAAATACCAAAAGAAAACCCTTGACAAGAAACTGAAAGCAAAAAAGAAAAACAACAATACCTGGCCCTCAACAAATGTACTTGAAAGTGAGCAAGTCATCAGCTGAATATTACTTAAGCTGGACATCACAGACTATACATTTTTATTTCAGAGGCCAATTATTTTTCCATCTAAAATTTTGGAAGGAATTAGTCTATCACAGTCATATTAAATAATTTGTATGTTTTTGTGTGTGTTGAGAGAGAAAGAGAGAGATTCATATTTCACCAGTGAAATTTAACTTTAAATGTATTTTCCAAATATGTTCTATTGTATACTTTGATTTCACAGAGTTCATTTTAAAATGATAAGAAATTTCTGAATTGCATCTATGGGTGAGTACTCCACTTTAAAAGTGTCTTTCCTGGGTACCATGTATGTTTTAATGGAACAGCCCTGACATAATTTTGATGTATAAATGATCTCACTAAGTAGCACTTCATAAATTGCATTGCTAAATTATATTTATACTCTATGGACAGACGCCCAATGTTAACTACCGTCATCAGTAAGAATCATCAGCTATGTAGAATAAAAGCCAGTTGGGCAAATCACAGAATCAAAATAACCAACTGTAACTGGATGTTGGTATTGCGGTAGATGAACATCATCAGGCTACCAGACATTTTAAGTTAGATATCACATAATGGTTCATAATTGGATCTGTCAACTCAGTGAGCCACTGAACCCCAATTGTTGAAGATTTATTTGAAATCCATACAAGTGCAAATTAATTCATATTTGGTCTTTTAAATAACGTTGGAAAGACGACTTTTAATTTTTCTCTCTTTTCTTCCACTGTTCTCTTCCATTTCTTTTCTTAAAGTGATGGGCGCAATGACTTTCCAGGCCATTCAGCCCAGAATTGTTCCTACACAGTAATGGAGGATATCAGCAAAAGAATATTGACTATTCACACACTGGACAAAAGGATGGTTCAGAGAAAATCACCAGCCCTAGAAAAGGCAGGTTTTCTGAAAGCTATGACAGAACTGAATGAGAGAGGAATAAAAATCAAGGAGGTGGTGACAGATGCTCATGTAGGAATCAGTTATGAGTGAGTTATTTTGTTTTGTTTGCAAATATCACCATATTTTTCAGTCCACATTATGTCACATGTTATACATCCATACACTTACATAAACTTCTGATTATATTGACTTGTGAATTTTTTTAAATTATATTCTTTTATGTGTATTCGTAAACAATTGAAAAATTTGTTTGCGATGATTATATTACTGGATTTTAGTTTTTCCTCCTTAGGGCACTGCATTTTCTTATTGTGTTGATTTTATTAATTTCAGAAATGTCCTATCCCATCATCAAACACTCTCATGATATATGGCATGTTGCAAAATCCTTGGAAAGAAAATAATGAAGGTAAGAATCCTGTCTAGTCCACCTATTACTCAGCAGTCTAGGACATTGGTATTCCCCCATGTACCTGATGTTCTTTATTTTAGTAACATATTTTATCTTATTGACAACTTAGATTGTTCTAGAAATGAATTTGTGACCTCACCCTAGTTCTGTTTTTGTGCCCTATTCATTTGATCTTGTTTACTTGAGAATTTACCCATTCTTGCATATTTCAGACTTATTGTTGTGCTCAGTAATTGATTTGGGTTGATTTATCTATTCAAATTATTATTCATTGGATATATCAAAGTATTCATCTATAATATTCTTGCACTTGAACATTAACTTGGAATTATTGTGAACTCAGATAAGGACACCCTGGATTATATTATTTGAATTATACTATAGTCAGATAAAATCCTAGATTATATTATTGTAATTCATCAAGACTGTTGGCACATCTCCATGTCACAGGCGACTAAAAACACATCAATACATTCAGAGGTGAATTTGTTTTTAACACCACTGGAATTTAATTATAATTTTATTCATTAGGACTAGTGATGGAACTTATTGGACCTTTTGTGATTTAATTCACAATACTGTTAAGTTCTTTTTAAATGTTCATTTTTGTATTATAGAGAATTAAATGATTTGTTGAATTGTACAAAACTAGTTGGTTTTCATTCTTTCATGTTATACAACTTTTGGTATTGGAGAAATTTCTGTTTTGATGATTGCTCTTCATGCACTTTTAACTTTATGTTATCTACCTTCTTTTCAAGGTTACCAAACAAAAGGAAAATGAGGCTTTATTGCAATGGTCCAAATACATCATGAATCATTTCCAGTTTTCGTGCAAGACTTCTAGCAGCTATGAACAATTTTTGGTGAGATTTCTGTCCTTGTATTTTTGAACAGATATATGTAAGCATTTGCAACTGTATATTTTTTTATGAAATCAAAGTTAGTGCATAATCATTATATTCTGATTTCTTTTAATATATATTTTATCCAATGTATATACATCACCAAATCTTGTAGGTATGTAGTCTATTGAAAGTAATTTACTGGAAATGTCAGAGTAATTATAGGTTACTACATTTGTATGGGAAAATATGAACAAGTTTTTTGGACGGACACTGCACGACCTTGGGAGTGTAGTATATCCATCCAACAAACGAGTTCATATTTTCCCATATAAATGCAGTAACCTTTTTATTATATGCTCATTTTCTTATTCTACCTTAGGCTTGATTATATAAACAAAAATACACTACAAGAAACAAAGTAACTGAATGTATGCCGTATTCCAAACTAAATACCTAACAACAGATTCATCATTACACAGCATTATTAATGCTCACATAACTCCGCCCAGATAAATTTGAACTTAGTTGCGTGCTAGGCATAACTTTCAAAAGACAGTTTATGCCTTGTCACTTGCATGTTATTTTTAGGAACCAATCAATTTTATGAAATCTGGCATCTAAAACAGAAACATTATATCAAAAGTTAACTCGGAATGTGGCAAAGCAGCTGCTATGTGGCAGTGCATGAAACATCAGCTTTAGTTCATTCAGAAACAAATTTAATCAGCCAAAACGTAAACCACCTACTACGCGAGTGTACATGATATGTTTACAAATCAAAAGTGCTGGCGTCTGCGTCCATTGTTTGTTTACAATAGAAAGTAGTTCCTTTCTGAATTCAATATGAAGTTGCTCGCAAGTTCAGTATCATAAAATATTGAACGATTCTGACGATGCAAAGTTAACAGAGAAAAAAAGCATATAATAATGTGGAATATTGAAGGAACATTGATCCGAGCAAAACTGCAATCCTGCTACATTAACCAAATCTAGAACATAGCTTTCCCTTGATTATATAAATCCAGCTGTATTATAATTTATCAATTTTGGGTCACCATGACAAAAGAGACCAGCTTTAGGTGCTTTAAATATTGATTGTGTCATTCTTTCAGAGTATCAGGAGGAGTGTCCTTCATCATATCACCGAAAAACATGAGTGGATCCTCTCACATGGCCATGGCATTAATAAATGCCTATATGAACCTTTATCAGAGAATGAAGAGAGGACAAAACCTTGGCTTGATCCCAAGAAGAATGCCAAAGTCCTGAAAAACTTGGCACAGGTACTCTTGGACCAAAGGTTCCTAAACAGAGTGGACTATTACTTGAATTTCAGGTATGCAACAATTATATGTTAAGACTGCCTTAAATGTTATTATTCTCAACTTAAGAATAATTTGCCGTATATAATTACCATTTGAATATCTGAATAAGTTAGCATCCATACGATGTGTGTACATGATACATGTACAGTGACTGTCCTTCTCAAGTCGTTTGCAAGTTCAGGTATAATACATGCACATCAGGTATAAACAATTCCATGACACTCTGTATAAACACTGCAGTAAAGATTTTATATATGCAAAATTTACCAACATCAATTAGTACTTAATAATTGTTAGCAGATTGCAAGTGACATATTACAAGATACATTTTCTGGATAATTGCAGAAGCACTGCTGCGCTCGAAGTTTTTCATCAGCAGATCCTGATGTACTGTGCCAAAAGATTTTCATACACCCCTCCTGTGTACAGGATTCGGAGTGAGCTAGCTGCTTTGGATCACAATATCTATAGTGGCAGGGGTGTAATGAGAAACAAAGAAGGGGAGATAGTGTAAGTTTGTTTATCTACAGGATATTAGAAATAATGTTACAGATTGATTGTACATTATGATCCCAGCTTGGACATCAAGGCAGTGGAATATTATTCCCATTTACAAGTCATGAAAACTTTGCATTAGGTACAGTCATTTTGTAACAACTGGCACACATTGTTTTACATTTCTGGTAAGGAATCTTAATATTTTCATGTGTGCAGATCTTGTAATTAGTATTGTTATCATTCTAGTGGATATTTATTTTGATTTGAACAAGTCTAATAATTAAATTCAATGATATATATAGCACTTTCCGAGAGGACCGACCCACTTTATTAAGGATATATGGGATTCATGGAATTTCCTCAGGAGGTTTGTGGACAATGCTGTCATCATGATGATTACTAACTAATACCTGCTCATGAAAATATGTTGCCTTCTGAAGAAATGGGTAAAAATGCAACCTATCTCAAGCAGTACTTTGGAGATAGAACAAATAAGAACAAAAACAACCCCTCGACAACTCCTCCTTAGGAATTGGTCATGAGGCTCAAATATTGGGTGAAAACTCAATATAGGTTAACATATGGGGATGCTTGTCACCCAAGTTAAGAAAATAAAATTTTCTTTAAAACGGGTATCATCGCTGTTACAACAAAACAAGTGACAGATAGTCTGTCTACCCTTGCAAAGAAAAGAAAACAGATCCCCACATCAGGGAGCTTATTCAGAAAGCCCTCATCTGTCGACTTGAGGACAAGCAGGGTATGAGGAGGAGAAGAGAACTTAAGGAAGATGATCCCAGGAGAATTAGCAGAAACCTGGCACCTCAAGAACCACCATCAACTCAAGTTTTGGTGAAGGAGAAGATCTCACAATTTTAGGTATGTAATATATGAAAGATCCCTGATATATGGATGTGTCTGCTAAGGCAGATTACACTTTATATACAGTAATGTAAATATCAGTAGTTGAAAACAATGTATAATGTATCTGCAAGTGCTGAAAATTTTTATATTGATTATATATGACCTTACCCACATTGTTTATAGGCAGAATATACTGCTGTTCATGAATGTAAGGATTATGATATTACAACAAAACAAAGAATGAAGTCAAATGTATTCATTTATATATTTTTTGTGCCCGTAAGAAGTGTTTACAAAAAGTTCAGGCAAGCCTGGAGGGGATGAAACCAGTGTATTGTCCAAAAGCATCTGGATATTTGTCACGTATCCGCCAGACACAGCAAGAGGGAATGACACGTCTCTGTCCAGACCCCAGTCTTCCATGCTGCAATAGTATGAACTGCCTATATATGGCAGCATGCCTGTTTGCGCTCATCAAGTCAACTTCATTGTCAAGTACAAGAACTTCCCGTTGGTATATCCTGGCCAAGGCAAGTACAGCCTCATCAAGGATTAGAACTTGAAAATCCTGAAAAATTATTCCAATTTGTAATATGCTATTTTGAAAATGTAAAAAATATATTTAAAAAAAATAGGAACATGCATTTATTCAAAGTTTATTCATCTTTTATCAGAAAATTCCAATGTAAAAAAATATGGATAAAAAACTGCAGAGTTTTTATTTTGAAAAGAGCGCTGAGTGTTCCATCACAACCAGAACTGATATTAAGTGTTTTGGGAGTATTTCTAGAAGTCAGGAACACCTGCATTGAGATCAAATAGGAATGGCTGATTGCAGATGAAGACAGAATCTTATCTTTCTATCATCATCAGCTTAGATTTGTTTAGCATAGTGAGGTACCCACATTGAAACCAGGTAATGAATATAATCTACTTGATGAGTATCAATTGTAAAAACTAAAACTCCTCATCATTTGCTTATGTATGCATCTGTTTTTGTTTTGGGATGGCTTACAATTTTAAAATTCATTCACAATGATTGCAAAGGAATAATCCAAGCATGTCTCATTTTGTAAGAAGTCTCTCTAAAATTCATGAAACATACGTTAAATAAACTCTTCTGCATATAAAGAATAATGCATTAAGCAACAATGCGCATTATAAACAAAAGTTGATATATTCATTACCGGCAAAAGTGATATACAGTACTGTCTCTCACAACACATCTTTTCCAGGTCTGTGGGCATCTCCCAACATTTTCCACGCACACACCAATCTGGCAATCCTGTGTCGGGGGATGGGTGATAACCACCACACTGCCTTGATCCTGGCTCCAAAACATTAAAGACCAGGCTTGGGTGGAACAGCAACATCTGCATTAAAAGTTCCCTCAGCTGGTCTGGCTCCATATTTGTTATCATCTCCTGGAATCGGTTACAAAGATTAAGTATACTGAATCCCCATATGTATGTGGTACAACAAGCTTGAAAGCTAAAATCACAATACCATGGAAATTTCAACATTTACAGCAATCATGTATTTACATAAGGTATCAATCTTTGCAAGTCCACCTTGGAAATAGAAGTGACTGCAAATCTTGTATTGTAAGAGTAACTACCAAAGTTTTAATTATGTGTATACATGGATGCAGTATTTGATTTTATCAGTACAAAGTGCAAGTTACATATTCGTAGTCAGTTGTTACACATATCATGTATAGTGAAAGAGGTTTTCTGTAATGTAGCCCACAAACCTGTCAAGTTATTCACACCTTTTGTGATATATTTTGTACATACAATAACGTGCTCAAGAAATACAAAAAGTTATTGAAAGAATTTTAACAGTTTCAAAACTGCCATTACATCAAGAAAATGTGTTATTTCAGAAATCATTTACAGTATTCACCCAAAACTGAATGCAAATCAGAAAGGGCAATTAAAATTCGTACCCAGAAGGTTGTATCAAATATGAAATAAAAATTCTGTTTCTTGCAGGCCTTCGTGTCATTCTAAAATTTGGGCAAATAAAACATTCTCGCATTCTTAAGTTTTTATGTTTAAAATGATAGTACATACATAATATTATCTTGATATATTTTGGCATGCATCATATTTAAAACAGAAGAATTAAAGCGTAGTCATTATTTTACATGGCTTAAATAGATATATGAATTTTCACAGGTCTAATTTTTTTTAGAAAACTGCAACATAGTCAGGTCTAATCGCTGAAGATCTCATAGACAAAACGTAAAGCAGTTTAAACATACATTGTTAAATAATCCTTCAATAGAAGTATGCATTTTCTAAGTTGTGCAAAACACTTCTCACTTGTATATATTACAGTCTTTGCCAAGTACCAAACATTTTTCAGTGTGTATCAATACTTGTTTTGCAAGGTATAAATAAACAATTACCCTCATTCTTGTCTGAACTATGTGTAGAGCTTGGTCAGCTCTGTTTTCAGGCTGCACTGCATGTCTTCTTCCTCTTCCCCCTCTGGTTCTTGCTCCACGCCTCATCCTTCCTCTCCCTCTTAAAGGTCACTCCAGACTTGAGCTTGAAAGTGAGCTGATTTCAGTCTAGGTAATAACAAAATTTCTACATTTGAGTTTATCATTTGGTGGGTATCTTCTGTATTACATATAATTACTACCGTAGTCCAGTTGTCTCTGTAATGAATTTCATAATTATACAACTAATATATTCATACTTACTTATCAAACTTATAGGAATATAATGCTATTTGAGAATCAGAAATTAATACATGAGAGTTTGTGATTTGATGGATGTTTTCGGTGCTGGATCAGGTCATGGGGGTGTGTCCAAAATTCCTAGATGGGCACCAAAGCTAAATCTCTGTATTTACTCAGGGTGCATAATACCCTATAAACATGTGCAAGGATAAAACCAGTCTATCCCCTACGGGTACACGTCTGAGAGTAAAAAATCTCCTTGGTGTCAAAACTGAGTATAAAAAAAAAGAACTTTAGTACCAAACGGGGGATCAAATTAAAAATGTAAGGGTCTCAGAAGCGCTAATGAAGGTAAAAGGAAACACTGAAAACGGTGGTCAAACTTCAAGTAACAAAGTGGCTGTACGTTTGTGCGTGTGTAATTTTTTATTGATCTGTCCCGGATTCCATACTCCAGTCGCAAATTTTAATAAAACTTATTTATAACCTTATATATAGGCTTATTTATGTAAGGTACTAACTTGGAGAAGCATAACACGAATTCGTTTCTGCTTTGTTTACAACACCAGAAAGATGAGTGTTAGGGTCCACTGGTAAGAATCTGGTTAGAATTTATAAACTGAATAATGAAATTACAAAGTTTGTAGCATTTTTAAATTTTCTAGATGCTTTTCGTTTATAAAATTGGGGGGGGGGATACGTGAGGGAGTGCTAAATCGTGTACTTTTGCAATACTGTACAAAGCACGTCGATTTAAATAATTCTTGTACCACAAAAACCTATTTAAATATAACCATAAGAGTAGTTCTAAATAAATTTCAACGTTTCCTCTCAAAACTAAAAGTAGAAAGGAAATGATAAGGAGAAAAGAACGAGATCTAAAGAAGATCGTACTCAATTTTGTTGACAATTTGCGGCTGCTGGTAGCGTGGTTGTGTTTTACGTCATCAACATCAGTGTACAGAATTTTGCATATAATTATGCAAATTTCGGTCACCGGAATGATGTGTGTTATTCGTTCGGGATCTGCCGATCACTGCCGAGCGCGATTTCAATATGGAGACGATAGACTCGTTACGCTACGTACAAAGGTATCAGAGAGCTCGTATTTCATAAAAAGAACCTCTACGTACTTGATATTACCCTAGAATTGCCATTTAAATAGCATTTAATCAGTTGATATACATAAATGTCCTAACATTTTTGTAAGCAAATTCACCCTCAGCTGCACTATTGTGCCTTTAATTTTCACAAGACAGCCACTGCGCCCTTTCTTGTTTAACGAGGAAAGCACTGTTCACTTTAAGCTTCCCCGGAGTTAAGACTACTCCTCCTCTTTCATGAAATTTTAGATTAAAAAATTTGACCAAGGTTGTCACTTTAAACTCTGATTGCTTTTAAAGTGTACGTCTTAATTTATTCTGCCCAATTGTAGGCAGCGGTCTCTAAGTTTTCCCAAAGAAATAATTCTTTTCATCAGATTTAGACAGCCTGGAATTTATGAACGTCGGTGCGTAACAATTCCCTTTGAAAAAAATGATGATTTGACATAGGTTCCTACCAAGCGGTATGAGTTGTTAGCTCAAATGTTTACTTTGTAAGGACCGTGTTAAAATACCCCGGTCAATTTCACTGAGTTGAAATGCAGCCCCATTGAAGTTTACACTGACATGTAGGGGATGAACGAAGAAAGGTCGAAGTGACCCTTCACAAAGACTTTTCTGGCTAAAATTTGATACGACTTTAATTGCTCAATGCATTCAACTTTAAAATTTTCTGTAATTCTAAGTCCGATACTTCATATAGTCCCCTCTACGATTTTTGAAGCTGTATTTCTAGTTATTATTTTCATGTCCTGAGGTGATCCCTTCATCTCAGAATCAATTAGTCTACTAAGACAATCTGCTCCTACATTGGCGCTTCCCTTAATGTAACACATTTTAACTTGATATTGCTGGAGTAATAATGACCATCTCATTAAACGTCCATTTGTCAATTTAGCTTGGGCCAAATAAGCAAGTGGTTGGTGGTCAGTTTCCAGAATAAACTTTCGTCCATACAGATACCGCTGAAATTTTGAGATCCCAAAGATAATCGCTAGGCATTCCCTTTCGGCAACATAATAAGTACGCTCTGCTGGCGACAAATTCCTGCCGCTATATGCAACCGGAAAAAAGTTATATCATGTTCCTGCAGTTAAACTGCACTAAGACCCCAGTCAGTAGCGTCGGTACGTAAGACAACGTCATTTGTCACGTCCGGTAGTCTCACTACGGCGTCTGACGTCAACCTATCCTTCAAAGTCTGAATGCTCTCTCACAAGCGTCGTCTGTCCAAATAATCTTCGTCGGAGCCTTCTTCCTTGTCAAGCTAGTCAACGGACTAGCAATAGCTCTAAAGTTAGCTACATACTTACGATAATAACCTGCAAGTCCTTAAAAAGATCGCACTTCTGTCCTCGTAGTTGGACGTGCGGAAGTAGATCGACTTTAATACTGTCTGGTGTTAATGTATATTCACTGAGTGTGTGTCCTAGATAAGTCTCCGAAATCCTATGTGACATTTAGATGGTCGGACAGTGAGCCCTGTCTGTCTAAGTCGTTTCAGACCCTTTCTCAGTAAGACCACGTGTTCTTCACCAGTAGGTGTCGCCAATAATAAATCGTCCATGAAATCTGAAACTCCGGTACCTCTGAAAGGTCCAAGCAATTTTCTCATCATTCGGGTGAAAATGATGGCTGCATTCCGGGCCCCGAATGGCATGACTACCCATTGGTATGTCTCATCTGGTGTTTCAAAGGTTAAGTTTCGGACGCTCTTCCCAACGAACTGGAATTTGCCAATATCCCTTGGACAAGTCTATTGTAGAGAAATATTTGGCGTTGGTTACTGTTTAATTTCCGATAGTCGACACAAAAGCGGTGATTACCATCCTTCTTCTGGACCAAAACAACCGGTGAACTATATGCAGATTCGGCTGGTTCAATGACCCCTAATTCAAGCATAATTCTAATTTCGTCCCTTACAGTTTCTAACTTCGCATGAGGTAATGGACAGGGTTTCGGTTTCAGAGGCGTTTCATCCAGCAGCTTCGAACTTAACTCTTCCAAATCCGTCATGCCTGACCTTTCTGTCAAGACACGGGTAGTAGTCTAATTAAATGATTGGACTAATTAAATCATTAGACTAATTAAATGATTAGACTAACTAACTAAATGATTGGACTAACTAACTAAATGACTGGACTAACTAACTAAATGACTGGACTAATTAAATGATTGGAGTAATTGAATGAATGGAGTAATTAAATGTTGGGACAAAATAAATGATTGGACTAATTAAATGACTGGACTAAATAAATGATTGGACTAATTCCATGATTTGACTAATTGAATGATTTGACTAATTGAATGATTTGACTAACTGAATGATTGAACTAAGTAAATGATCGGGCTAAGTAAATAATTGGACTGATTAAATGACTGGACTAATTTAATGATTGGACTAATTAAATGAATGGACTGAATAAATGAATGGACTAAATGACTGAACTAATTAAATCCTTTGGAATAATGCTATTATAAAACTAGATTTTCTAGATACAACATTTGTCAAACAACCAAAACGAAAAATGAGAAAAACAATGATAGACTATCTTGCTGCATGAAAATCACATTCATGTACTAATCATCAATACTGGCAATTATTTCACTGATTTTCTCTTTTGTATAGGTTGGATATTGGCAAAGACTTCATTCATTAATATCTAATAATGAACTTGGGTAGAATTATGGTTTCTTTCACACAGTTGATAATTAAGGATTGTATTTATTTAGGAAAGCGATTACTGACATAGCTCTGTATGTATTTTACAGAAATTATAACTCAGTAGGTAATTTAAAGAGCATTCCTTATCCAATTTACGTTTCGTAGCAAGGTTACAATGTGACATCCATGCATAATTTGTATTAGGGAGAGCTCTATATTTTTGTCATCGTCTTATATAGGTCATAATTTACTAGTCCCTTTTGTAAATTTCATATATGTCGTCATTTACTAGACCCCTTTGTCAATTTCATATAGGACGTCATTTATTAATCCCCTTTGTCAATTTCATATTTGACGTCATGTACTAGTCTCTTTTGTCAATATCATAAGTGATCATGTATTATATTTTAGTCTCTTTTGTCAGTTTCATATTGGACATCACCTGCTATTCCCTTTAGTCAGTTTCATATATGACGTCATTTATTAGTCTCATTCGTCGATTTCAAATAGGACGTCATTTATTAATCCCTTATGTCAGTTTCATATATGACGTCATTTATTAGTCCCATTCGTCGATTTCATTATTCGGCGTCTTTATGAAGAATACACGTCCCTAAAGAAGTAGATACGTAGTCCATTGAGTGTCATATTAAGAAAAAGCTTTACAGCAATAAAGGGAGGGAGGTCGAATAGAGTGTACAGTCGTCATACTAACCAATATATAGATTCACAGGATGTTTCATATGTACCAAGTAGCTTGAGGCGCTCCATCGCTTTATTTCTCGTGCTTTTAAAATATTTCTTGCTTTTACCGTTTGTCTTGGATGCAAAGAAAGTCAGTTTTCACAATTAAGTAACTACCTAAAAAGACCAAACGTAATGTCAAAATGTCTTAGAAACAATGTAAATTATATAATGCCGAAATCATTTCCTTGTTTTCTTAATTCCGCATACTGTGTATGTCTTTTACCTTTTTTAACAATATCCATCCACTTTAGTATATTTTCGTATATTTTATTTGTTTTTCTAATCGTTATCCTGCTTACAAAAATAACATTATACATGTGCTTCTATAATGCTTGTTTTTCTAGGCCACTTTTTCACAGAATAATTGATTTCAAAGTGGACATACTATGCAGAATCTTCAAATAATTTGTATCATTTGACAAAGACATTAACTGAGATTTAGCGATATGTGCCGAACGACAAATAGTCTCATGTCTTTAGAATGGAAGAACTTTTTTCCCAAACGACTACCTTAAAAAATAGTCTGTGTTATTGGTTAATTAATTGATATCCTAACTGATATTTTGTTTTTCATAAGTGCGTCCTGACTTTGTCATGTCCCGCGCGCGTGCGATACGTGATAAGGAAGACAAAATCCATGCATGACTTAGGAACAAAATCCAGGGAGAAAAAAAATCCAAATAGACGATTTGAAAATGTATAGCTTACAAAAGAATGGCTGCCGCCAAACTTGTATATTTGTACAATCTATATAACAATGTTAAAGACCTAGACTAGTCAAAACATCGAGATGTGATTCATCTTGAAATATCGGCATTGTAGGGTTTATCAATATATTTATTATCGAGAACGTTTATCCTTTGTAAAGGATTCTGACTTAGTTTTGTTTTCTATCAGTAGATGAATTTCCAATGATAAGGAAACAATTTACCTTGATGATTCGTAGCATCTCGTCCTTTGTAATAAACCCATCTCCGTTTGTGTCATATATACTGAAGGCCCACCTCAACTTGATGTGGAAGTTGATGCCTCCCGATATGCACAGACCAACGATGAATTCATTGAAATCGACTGTGACATTTCTGTTTTTATCGAATGACCGGAATTCTGTAGCATCTCCTTGAAACAGAAGCATAGGCCTGTTTGAACTGTTAGTAGCAAGCTCTTCTTGCCAGGTTCTAGGGGTGACTTGAAGTTCTCATACTATCCCTGTTATCTCCTCCGTGGTGAAATCAACGTCTATGTGCCCTCTGAGTTCCTCGATAGTCTGTGGTTTCAGTTTCGCGATCTTTTCTGATGTGGCCCCCATCTGGTCTCACCTGAAACTTCACGATATGTAAAAGAGATGCTCAACGATTTGAATTAAATATATCTATAGGTCTAACTGTTCCTATGACCGAATTACTACCTCAAGAAAACGTTCACTTATTTCTTAAAGAATAATTGTCGTAAAGAGAATATTGTCATATGTGATGAGCGAGTTAGTAATGCACTCACCAGCCAGAAAGAGCTGATAATGTACTCAAAAGACAGATGCGGACAGATAGTATCGGGGTACGGAAAAGTCCGGAATCTTCGTTCAGATTGCTTGCGATAAATAGATAGTATCCAAATACAGTGCGTACAATTAATGCGTCGGAGTGATCTATATTTTTTTTTAAATATTGGAGGGTGGTTGGCGGGTCATAATCATGCTTTAACGCTTGTATCTTATATCATCCATAACTTGGTTTTGGAACTTTGCCTATAATTCCGAACGTTAGCTTTAATCAGATTTGCACTATAAAGGGTATTATGATGCCTGTTTATCCAAGGTGTAGTAGCGAAAAACAACGTGAGGTGTAAACTGATATTGTAATTGAAACAAGGTGCTCTGCTAATAGTGTGCAACTCGATTTTCCTGTCCAGTATAAAATCGACTAATGATAACAATCTCTGTGTTACACTCACACAAATGAACTGGACAAAGAGAGAATTTCCGGTAAGAGGCACCAGTTGTTGTTGTGGAGTTTAACGCCATTTTTCAGCACACGATAAGCTATGCATGGCGGCCAGTATTAATGGTGGAGGGAGAACCAGGAAAAACCCCGGGAAGAACCACTGACCCACGAGAAGCTACTGGCAAGCTTTCTCACATTGCACACAGTTGTACTAGCCTTATACAGATAGGTAGATATTATAGAATTCTTAATACAACGATTTATTTCGCGTTTATATCTTCATTTTTCTTAACAAAGAATCCCATCAGTCACGAAGGTGACTGGATAACAATACAACACAATATAGTCTATTCAAAAACAAGATAAACTAAAATGATAGGGGAAGAAAGACAACTGTGGTGTTAAATATTCAATATTTAGCTAATTTGCGCTAGAATCTGGTATTGGGTTTTTGTACCTTTAAAACATCAACAAATAAACATCGTATTTTCGCTACCATTGTTAGTGTCTTCGTTGTGATCAGACCCCAACTCGGTTCACCTTGATACATACGTGCATATATATTTGTCTCTCTCTCTCTCTCTCTCTCTCTCTCTCTCTATATATATATATATATCTTTCTCTATCATTGCAAAATGACTATTTAAATAGGGAGATAAGTTGTTAAACGAATTTCATTCAGCGAACAAACGGGTAGACTAAACAAGCATGACCATAAATCCAAAAGCAAACTTAGCAATAATTCGATGTGATCCAGACATTGTTTCCTGTGCATTCGGTTTCCTTTAGCTTTTGATTCGGCCATTCCTAATGCAAAAGTAGGAAAAAGGTAATTGCTGGTACTGATAATGTACAGTAGGTCCAAGGAATTGATCTACACGACAAAACTATTTTGCAAAGTTTTGTATGATTGGTATATGCGTCATTTTCTCCGCTTAAATACACACTAACATTCAAGGGTATTTAGCATTATGAATAAATATTGTATAAACACTCTCTCAAGATCTTTTACATATTTCTCTGTGAATAATTTACATAAGGAAGTTAACCGTTGTCATATGTTAAGATCATGCAATCACCTGTCAGATAAGATCAAATACTATAGAAGTCCTGTAGATTGTTGAAATTGTTTATGTGAAAGAGATGGTACCCACAGAGAATGCGCACTCATGATACATCAGCGTGGAATCTTAATGGGCAATTGCTTTGCTCTTCTTTTTTTACTACCACGTCAGTGCACCTCAACTATATATATGTCCAGTAGCTTGACTTTGGCACTTTTCACATGCTTCTGATGCTATCCACAGATTAATTTCTTGTGGTTTTTTATATGCTGAAATTTGCAGGATGTCATAATTCAGCCATTGTAATGTAAAAAATGATGTTAATGGATACAAAAAGTTGTCTGTCTGTGTGGGTTCGAGTCTAGGATTCGGCCAATGCGGGTATGTGAGAAAGCTTGCCAGTAGCTTCTCGTGGGTCGGTGGTTCTTCCCGGGGGTTTCCCGGGTTCTTCCTCCACCATTAATACTGGCCGCCATACATAGCCTATCGTGTGCTGAAAAATGGCGTTAAACCCCACAACAACAACAACAACAAAAAGTTGTGTTAATACAAGATGTACATCCGAATTTTCCTGTCCAGTATAACCGTAAATAATGAAAACAATCTTTAGTTTGTACTCCGGGCCGTAGGGAGCGATTACGGGCCCCGGGGTAAGAAATACTCAGGCCTCCTAATTCTTGTTCAAACAAAAATTTATTTTATAAAATTAAAAATTGTACGGTCCGGGCCCCCTAACGGGCATGGGCCCGGTTGCCGCCCCCCCCCCCTTACCGGCCCTGTTTGTACTCCGACAAATCAACGGAACTATCACTTTAACTTCCGGTAAGATGTAACCAATTGCGCTCGACATGTATAAAGAGGGAGAGGGGAAAATTATAGAATTAATAAATAGACGTATTTCACGTTAATGTTTTCGTATTTCTTAAAATAAATTCCCAATGGTTAAGTGATTTAAGTGATCCGATGCAAATAAGAAATCATATAACATATTTTAAAACGCGATGACAAAGCTATTTAGCATGGTGTTTGTAGCATTTACACGGTTAACACAAGGAAAAGTTACGTCAGTGTGATTATTTTCAAATTACAGTCTAGATGCAAATTGCAAGCTTTAGTTGACGTCATGTTCTAGCATTTTGCAACAAAATCTATTGTGAAACATTTAAAAGTTGTACTGATGCATAATCACCGTGACTGGAATTACGATGTGCTAGTCTTGTCCCAAAGGTAGTTTACTGCCAATTAGCACTAGACAGCATTCATTTGCTAATGAACCGACAAACACCAACCATCAAATGAATCAATGGCTTGGTGTTAGTACCTTAGCTATGGAGGGGACGTTACCCATTTTACACATCAACGCATCGTAGGCAGAATCAATTCTGTTTTTGTTGTGGGTTTTTTCTAGCAGCAGTATAATAGTAGCAACAGTAGCAGTGGTTGAAGCTTGAAATGATCATGCAAATAGCATTTCATATTTAAATATTCAAACATGTTTGCAGTTAATATCATTGGAAGAATGTCAGTGAAAGACAGTCCTCTCATATAAAAGGGAACAGATTATATACTAAACGACTACAGCATTTTCTTAACCAATGTAAATTTAGATCTACCTTCAGCTGTGACAACTTTGTTTTTTCGTTGACTGTCCTAGATTTAATTTCGTGTGTGTGTGTGTGTGTGTGTGTGTCCATATCCATGGGTAATGAATATATAATTTGTATTGTGTGGTTGACCTTTGTCCATAACTGAGGATATGAGTTTGGGCCCACCTGCATATCGTTGTAGATTATATATTAGGATTATTTTTACTTGTAGGCAAACACATTTACCTGGATTTGAGTTCATGACATGACATTTCCTCTCGTGAAGTCCTGGTGTACCTGCTCCTAAGTGGTATCGCTTATGTCTGTCAGATAACAAAATAGCAAAAGAGACGAGAATATCACCCATTTGCTTGAAGGCACCCGCCATCCACGCATGAAGTGTTAGAAGGTGCAAAATGACCAAGAATGTGTTGTATCCAGGTTAACTATACGACGGTATCTCGCAAATAGAAATCATTATTTTAAAATACATTCACTGTGAGTCAAAAGATAATCTTTTCGCTAGCATGGGTCACAAAAGTATTATTAAAGCAAGTCATTGCTCTATACACTATTTACCCTGTAAATACCAATGCCCGTTTTCATCACTTATGATTACATATGGCAAATAAATAGAAGCCCCGGTGATGAATGGCAGCGAGCAATAAACTCCTTGCTTAAACTTTCAGACAGGACATCAAACACAAAAGATTATTTTCTTACAAAGCAAACCAACCCCGGAAACTCACGTTGGATTCTTTTCAAGTGTGCCAATGTATTTCTCATAACAAGAGTGTTACAAGTGAGAAAAATATAGAGAAGAATGTCAAAAAACACGGTATAAAAGACTTTTGGAGGGAAAGTACAATCTTGTTTGGAAACGAAACCAAGTTCAGATCTTGCTACTCACATTGAGTTTTGGCGCAATACAAGTTCCTAAGCCAGACTAAAAATATGGATTTGTTCACATTGATCTGCATTTCGGGACTCCAAAAAAGGAGGCAAATATAAATTTATCATTATTCAATCTTACACAAACTAAAGGAAGGTAATAATAACGTTAAGGCCAGTTGAATAAAAAAAACACCCAGCAAAATCCCAGACAAACTATGAATAATAATAACATATTCATCCAAAATACAGATGACAAGTTACTACACAAAAGATCATTTATTCTGAGGTAAAGAGGTCGTCACTCTGGTTCAAACTGTAATTTAAAAATTGCAAAATACACGTACCATTCCAAACTTCAGAACGATGGTGTAGGGGAGGTAACCTATACATTCCAATTCGCAAGTTGTGAATTAAAGCCATTTGAAAAGTACAATGCAACACAACGTTAGATTCTACATGACTATAAAATAGGTAATATATTCGTTAATTTCATGCGAGGTCCAGTGATATGAGCAAATACAGGAAAGATGAGGCAACGATCTGGATGAAACAAGAAATGTGAATTTCTTCCGATGTGATACAGAAGATATTGACATTTTAATGTAATACGCGCAATGAATTTAAGAGTTGGACGACACTGTTCCACCCTACAACTCAGTCTCGTTACAGTCCGGAAGAAAATATGACTAACATAATAGCATGGCGATTAATGTGGTGGCCAATGGTCAATTTACTGCAGGTCAAGATGGCGCCCTCTATGGCCGAGAGGTCATAAAGGCTCGCCTGTACCAATCACTGTCATATCTCTGTCCGCGTGGGTTAAACTCGCAGGCAATGCCATTGTGGGTATGTGAGAAAGCTGCCAGTAGCATCCAGCAGGTTACTTCATGCGGAGGTTTCCCCGCCGTTCTCCCCCCACAAAATGCCAGGAAGCTGTTAATTGTGCCTGTAGCGCAGATATTGATGAAAAATCATGGTCAACACAGTGTCTATTAGAACTTCAATTCGAACTTAAACTGCATTCTCGCGTGAATGTAGAAATATGTAGCAATTGTTCTAGGTGGCAATAACTACTGGGTAGCGTTAAAAAGGCAGATTGTCCATTATGACAAATGTATATACATTTCTACTTATGTCTGCCATTCACTATTATAGAAACTATTCATTGTATTGCAATTTCATATAAATCAGCCAATGACACTGAAAGAAATGCAGAAATTCACATGCCATGGATACACGCACTACCCCACCCCTTAAAGGATTGGACCACCAGTTCATTTCTCATATAATTTAATGTTAATGAATAAACAAAATGAAATTAATTTGTTAACTAGATTGGCATAATACAACACGATTCCATACATCCGAGTTAGAGAATTTGTTTCAGCCTTGTAAAGAGTCTTTCTCGTCATTTTCTTGCGCCTCGTACTGCAAAACAGGGTACTCTCTGTTCTGTACGTAATAACAAAGCCTCACACCAAGAGTTCATATGCTCTTTTTTCAGCAGGAAATGAAATACAAGATATCGAAATCAAAACTAAATATGTTGTTGTTAACTATATCACGTTTATTGAATTTATAAACTTTATAATGGAAAAAATTTAATTCCATTTACAAGTCATTAAGCATCTCAAAATAGGTAGTACTCAGTTCTATTCCCCACCATTAGACTGGTACCCTGGATTTAAAAAAATGAGTAGTGTGATACCCTTTTTTAATGATCAGTACTATACCCCTTTGGTAACAAAAATGGTATATTTACCCTGTATGTCATGCTTCACAAACGATGTCATAATATGAAGCGAAGAATAATCCGTGAGGCATTCCAAATGTTGTTGTTGTTGTTCTAGGGTTTAACGCCAGCATTGATATGTCACCTATGTCTGCGTTGGTTCGAGTCTCGCTTAGACAATGTTGGTATGGGAGAAAGCTTCGCAGCAATTTCGCGTAAGTCGGAAGTTATTCATGGATCTTCCTGAGTTCTTCCTTCACCAGAATTCAGGCCTTCATGTATAGCCTGTAATGTGCTGAAAAATGGCGTTAAAATAAAATAATTTTTTAAAAATTGTTTGTGCCGTCATTGACGTTTCATGCATACACCCTCTTAACGGACTTGTTCTAATCATTCAAAATAAATGCGAACCTTTTTCGGACATGATGCTGTCAAGTAGTACATCGCAAATAGAAACAGTTACATCACATTAGTAATACAGCTGTCATGTAGTATAATATAAATAGTAACATAGCTATTAACCAATACATCGTAAATAGTTACAGCTGTCAAGTAGTGCGTCATAAAATGTAACTTAGTTGGCAAGTGGTACAACATAAATAGTAACACAGATGTCAAGTGCTGCATCATACATAGTAACATAGCTGAAAAGAATTGCATCACAAAGTGACATAGCTGTGAAGTATTACCTCGTAAACAGTAACATAGCGGTCAAGTAGTACATCATTAATAGTAACACAGTTGAAAAGTAGCACTTTCTAAATAATAAAATAACTTTCTTCATCTGCTTAGAGAGTAACTCCACCGCCAACATGCAGTTCGTACATCGTTTACACGAGGTAATAGCAGTTCGTACATCGTTTACACGAGGTAATAGCAGTTCGTATATCGTTTACACGAGGTAATAGCAGTTCGTACATCGTTTACACGAGATAATAGCAGTTCGTACATCATTTACACGACGTAATAGCAGTTCGTACATCGTTTACACGACGTAATAGCAGTTCGTACATAGTTTACACGACGTAATAGCAGTTCGTACATCGTTTACACGGCTTAATATAGAAGATCAAGCATGAACAACGCTTTGGGCAGGAATGTTACCTACCAGGCGCCACTGAACATTAGGCCATAAATGCTCCATTTTGTCTTGATAAGGCTGTGTCTCCGCCTTTCGATCCTGTCTAAATGTATCGGCTTTGTGCCAGTTTCCTGTGTCCACAATAAAACACCCCCACCCCCAACCTAAGGCCCAATTACTCATTTGTCCTTAGTTATGTGTGGTCTCTATTTCATGCAAGTGCACGATCCCGACAACCTGCCACCGTAAACAAACAAACAGCGACCTGAACTGTTTAGTTTAGTGCCTGCATGGCCAGTATAAATATTCCTCCACTGGACATGGTCTAACAGAAGCTTGCATCTTAAAGCTAGCAGTATGGGAGAAGTGTGTCCTAGAGACCGGTATGAGGCTCCGTAGCGGAAAACAGCTGGTCTAATGAGAAAGTTGCAGTAGAAATTTCGATGCGGTATGTCGAGAAATCCAATATTACATGTTGGATCAAATTGCATTTCCTTAAAGATCTATTTTCTAGATCGAGATTTTAGATTTTATATGCTGAATTATACAGTGGTGGTTTAAAGTTATATTTCCTGTTACAGTGTATGTTTTGAATTACAAAGCGGTAGTTGAAATTTCAAAGTAATATGTCGAGAATCCCTAAATCACACGTTGAATGTAACTGTTTGTGATGAAAGTTCCATTTCATAGGGCAAGTATTTAGATTTCATCTCTTAAATTTCACAGTAACGAGAAGCAGTCTCCTTGTTTAAAAATAACGCGGTCCGTTAACGAGAGCGACCTCTAGCGAAGAAATTCATTGTAATTCTCGACCTGTGAATGGTAACTTTCAAACTGTAAATGCACGAAATGTAATGGCGCCTTATAAACGAATACAAGAATGATGTATCTTAATACTCGATATTATTTTGACTTGTTGTTGTTGTAGGGCTTAACGCCATTTTTCAGCACACGATAGGCTATACATGGTGGCCAGTATTAATGGTGGAGGAAGAACCCGGAAAACCCCCGGAAAGAACCACCGACCCACGAGAAGCTACTGGCAAGCTTTCTCACATAACCACATTAGCCGAATCCGAGACTCGAACCGACGCAGACAGAGGTGAGATGGCAGTGATCCGTAACGGTGAGCGCTTTAGACCACTCGTCCACTCGGGGCCCCTTTTGACTTGTTAAAGTGGACATTGTGTAACGATACTTTTAACACAACAAATCATTTCACCATATAAAAATAACAATTCTGACAAGCACACTAAAATATCCAATCACCGATGTAATTAACAGATACAATCTAAAAACTCAACATATGAAATGGAACTTTCAGTACCATCAATGTGATTCAACATGTTAAATTGAAACTCTTGACATATGACATTAAAATTTCAAAAACCGCCGTGTAACTCAGAAGATACAATCTAAAAACTCAACAATGGACTTATAATTTTCAACCAGCGCTGTGTAATTCAACAGATGAAACCTAAATACTCAACATGTGAAATGTAACTTTCAACATAACTCTTCGAACCAATACGTAAATTAGGAATTCTCATCCTATTACATTTAAATTTCCTTCATGTAATTTTTCGTGTTTTAAGAGTGTCTTTGGTCCTATGGCTCGCCATCGTAGTTGTTGTCTTTTTTTTTTTTTTTGCCCGCTTTTTCTTCCGTCGTTGTGTTGTGGCTTGTGTCCTGGGAGTTTCCATGTCATCGTCTGTGTTAGTATCTGTTTCGATCTCAGTCACGGTCGAAGCTCCCAGTTTAGACTGTTCCTTTACTTCGTGCTTAAAAATCGTTCTCTTTGTTTTGGACGTTTTGTTCTTTGGAGATCTGGTCTGTCTGCGCTTTTCACCCTTTCTTCCTTTGGTTGGTGTCGCTATCTCCATCGGTACCATGTTTATTTCAGTAGTAGTTGCGTCAGTATTGTTTGCTGTAAGTGTGTTAGTGATGGGTGTTGTTATTGGTGCTTCTGCCATCGACTACGCATCTGCATTGAAGGTGATGGGTGTTTGTGTTAGTGGCACATCGGCTTCTACAGTATCCGGGGAAGGCTCTGGATCACTCTCGTCATCATTGACCTCACCTATGATCTCATTGGCTACTGCTTTAGCATCAGTTTTTTGTGGTCTAACAGTACAGTCTCTTTTTGTGGCCTGTATTGCACAGCTTCCACCTGGCTTCACCAAGTGACAATTATAATACCAGGACTAGACTAGAAGTTGGCGTATTTTTAAGAATTCGGGAAATTTGTCTTAATCTTTTCTGTCAGCCTTCACAATAGTCTGATTGTTTTCCAATCCTGGCCATGCTTTGAAACTGTCTCGTCGGCTGTCATGATTTTTAATCTCTAGGCGTTCTTCCGGAAAACGTGTAATGTACACGTCAGCATATTTCCGCTCTGTCATCTTGGTGAGGGCAGAGGGAGGCGTGACGCGTACCACCATGTCATTAATGATAATATTGTCTGTATTGATTAGTTTTTCCTCTTTCTTGGGATAGAGGATAATAAAGCCTCTAACAATTTTGTAGAAGGCCTTGAGTTTGTTGGTCCCGATACCTCTTGCCGTCAGGGCAACGATGATAGTAGTATTGCTGGGCCTCTCCTAGGCCGGGAGTCCTAACAAATCAAAGGCCTGGGCCAATTTATTCCTGTAAGCTGTCCGTAGAGTCCCACTTTTAGACTCGACACTTTCCGCCTGAAAGTATTTGTGAAGGAAACCTTCTCCACTGACTGTATTGTTTCTATCCATGGTTTTAGTATTATGGTAGATACGGTTAGCCTTTAGATGAAATTTAAAGGACGGTAGATAAGTTGAATTATATAAATGCAATTTGATGGATTTTGTTCTGAAATTAAACTAAAGTTAGTTCAATTCTTAAATTTAGCTAACTTAAAATGGATTAGGTTTAGTCAGTTTAAACAGAGCACGTGATAGTGAGAGAATACCCGACTTCCTCGGTGGGCTGTGTGACGAGTCGCAGCTTTCGGCCTCTCTGGTGCCTGTTGATGAAACCCGATTGTGGGGGGTGGGGGGATTCTGTTAGTTCCCTGCTGACTTCTATAAAGCTCCACGGTAATATTAGTAAAAGGTGAAATGTTAATACGATGAGAAGAGAAATTCGAGTAATGTAGGGGCGGAGCAGGCTAGGCATCATTCAACAACATTTCATGCAGTCTTAGAACAGAACGTCAAAGTTGTATTCAGTTACAAGCGTGAAAAGAGAAAATCCTTTATTTCGATTTATGTAATCAATGGGAAATTCAGTATAAAATTTCTGGAGCCCCTTTTTCTAAAGTTCCAATTTTGTTCTTGTCACACGAATGACTGAATGCAACAAACACAAGATTAATAGTGTACGTCATTCTGCATAATTATTAGCTTACATGTACAATGTTGTTTATTGCTGAATTAATGTAATAGGGGAGATAACTCAGTGTTTACTGCATTCAGTGTTATGAATCCACGGCCGGTGTTCTGTTTAAGCTACACTTCTAGTTTTATCTTTTCAGGTTTCCTGTGAGTAAAAAGAATGTAAACAGCGTGTTAAAAGTCGCAGTAGGAAATAACGTTTGGTTTAACAGAGTGTTGTGGATATGACCATTAGTACGTCGTCGTCTTTTGCCAGTGTTCGTTTGAAACGACTAAATATTACAGCAACGTACTAAATGAACTCAGTTCATAAACAGGCAAAACTGAAAGCGGTAGAAATGCTGAAATGTCGAATGATCGTGACGGGTAAGGTTTAATACTTTTAACAACAATGTCAAAAGAGGTACAAATATGGTTGCCCTATTTGAAATTTAGATTTCATGCATCCAGTTTCCTTGCAATAATTTGTCATAAAACTGTTAGCAACCGTTTTACTCCAGCGAAGTAAATACATTTGTTTTTTAATAAATGAAACTTGTAAACGACAGCTGTTACTGCATTCTTAAGTGTGTTACACAGAGATAGATATATTGTGCAGAGATTGCTGTTATTTTGGAGCTACATAAGAGATAACGGAAATACATAACCCTATAAGCATTATAGTCATTAAATCTTGTCAAGTTTTCCACACGATAAGCACAATTCCATGATGAATGATCACATGGTATGACTCCTGTATCCGGGCTATCTACAGACCGTTCAATTGTTAAGACGATTGATAAGGAGGTACAAGGAAGGGATTTGCCTCGATGACTTGTGAGTACATAATTTATTAGGACATTTTTTGGCACTAAGCGTAAGGACTCGGTGAACACATATATACCTTTCTTTTATGTCGGACTGCAGAACCGACTGGGATAATTTAAGTGTCTTTGAGAGAGGAACCATTTAAAGAGCGGTTAACTTAGTTGTAATAAGTGGTACGAGATGGCTTGTACAAACGGCCGGACTGCATTCACTCGAATTTCTTTGATAAATGGGAAAAGTGATTGGCAGGTCAAAGTTCAGATGCAGTCATCTGGAGGTGTCAAGAAGACAAAAACGACAAAACCTAAATGGAATGATCAAGAGATCCGTAATTGTATTCAGGATGCTGGTTATGGAACATATAAGGATAAAAAGAGGAGACAACCTCCCTTCGTTAAACAAGATTCTCTTGCCCAAGATTCCGATATTGAAGAAGATGGATTACGGGCTATCGGTGTTGAAGAATCGCAGCTGGATGGACCTCCTAAAAGAGTGAGGCATTTTGATCCATTATATGCGGCGGGAAAGTTCAGACGGCCTTTTTTACGGAGCGATAGTGAGCATCTGACGTGTATATTTGCATGCTTCAGCATTAAACCGGTAAGTAGTATAATTATTTTAGCATCTGTAATTTGTTGAACTCTCTCGTATCTATATCCCAACTACGTTCATCCATCCACCCATCCATCCAACCATCCATCCATCCATCCATCAAGTTGGTACGATAAGTATGCTCATGATTTCACTAAATTTTGAACACGAATGTACAGGCTGTATGACTGAGTACTACTATTACTGTACAATCCCAAGAAATAATATCCCATAAGGTCTTGTGGAATGCTGTTAAGCAACGGACCCGGTTATGCATACGTCGAATCTTCGGTTGTGTGGTAAATAATAATAATAATAATAATAATAATAATAATACTAATACTAATAAACATCATCATCATCATCATCATCATCATCAAATGTTGATATCATAGTTTTTTCAGTGCGACTTGTGGTATATTTGCTTTTTTGATACATGATAAGTTATAACCCGTGATGACGGCCAAAAAACCCTCAAAAACCTCATACATAAACGTCCATTGACACCTCTGTGTGTGTGTGTGTGTGTGTCTGTGTGTGTGAGAGAGAGAGAGAGAAAGAGAGAGAGAGAGTAGTTTGGTGTCTGTGAGTACTTGAGCAATAGAGGAGTGTAAATAACTACATTGTTACGTTTGCTAAGCTCCAGCTATAAAGTTATGTATAAGCTATGATCTACTGTCTTGGAAATATTGCTGCGGCCATGTGTTTGCCGTCTAAAGATTACCGCAGGCTAGTGTTAAACTGTTACGCAATGTTACCGTGACCCTTCAGAGACCGGAAACGAGTTGGCGAAGGTGACAACTCGAATCATTTGACAAGGTCTTGCCGTATCATACCTATGTGTTTACAGCTCAGTCCTAAGATCAGAGGGAAGCCCGCGGGGTGAACGAGGCGTGTTGTTATCCGTACACACACGTTGACAGACAGTGAGAAGGACATTGTCCGCTAAGTTTGATGGATCGGTTCACAACGATATCCAATCAGAATAGGAACAGAGTATGTGATTACAATTCCGATCCAAAGAATAACATTCCGAACTTGTAAATGGAAATTTAGTATTCGTCTGGGAAGATTGCTAAGTCGTATGGTTACTCCGAGAGAGCCACTCGTAAATTTGGCGGCAAAACCTAGAGGTTCGATCTAAGGAAAGAAAAAGCTTCGAAAAGGAAATGTATGGGGACACAGAACTTCGGGTTCGATTGAGTCTCGAGTCTTTAAGAGTTGGAGACGGAAATGAGACTTGCTGGAACAGTCGAAGTCGACGGAAGTCTAGTCGGTGGAGAGAAGGTGGAGGAGGAAAAGGAGTCTGGAGGAGAAAGTGGAGGAGGAGTAGAAGGAGTATTGAGAAGTCGAGGAGGAGGAGAAGGAATTTGGAGAAAGTCGGGGAGGAGGAGGAGGAGAAGGAATTGCGAGAAATAGGAGAGAGAAGAATACCACAGATGAGTAGAATACAGGGACAGGTGGAAAGCTATCTCACACTGCTAATGAAGTGATGCAATAAGCTATTAAAGGGTCACGCGGAAGGAGTGTGATTGGAAATTTAAATCATTTAATTATTGAATTGTTATTAAATTGTTATTTATTGAACTTCAACCTTTTTGTATCTAACCATCTGCATTGCTGACTGGGGACTCGGAGCTTTACATCTATCTTTCTCTAATCTAACTTCCAAACAAAATCGAGCCTGGGTGGGACTTCTATAATAGTTTAAATAAAATATTAGGAGCACCGCACCCCAATCATAACAACCCTCACATACATGTAGTAAGTAAGGTACGCTATCATGGTATGTATGTATGTATGTATGTATGTATGCATGTATTGGTAATATTAACAAATCCCGGTACGTTTTGGCGGGTTCATTGCACATATCCTAAGGATAGAGTGGCATCACCACCTGATAGTAGTGAGAGTGAACTTTGATGATTCGCATAAAAAATAGTGCAAAACAATATACAGGAAAGTTCAGTGTCAACGAGTTAAATCAAATGATTGTACCATGTGTAAGCTAATTTTTCATTTAAAGAGCATTTGGGGATTCTATATGTGCATATTTGCGGGTATGTGCAGAACAACTAGAATTTAATTCACTGAATGTGAAATTCTGATCCCAAAAGTTCAAAACAGGGAATGATGTTTGTTCATGTGTAACAATTAATCAATTATACAAAGATAATTTTTCAGTTAACTTTGATTTGTTTGAAATATTTGTGGTGGATTTATTGTATAGTGTCAGTTAATAATTATTAACAGTAATTAGTAATGCTTATATTAGTATAATTTATTAGAATGGAATATCACCTTATGCCACATTGCTTATATTAGTATAATTCATTAGAATGGAATATCACCTTATGTCACATTGCTTATAGTAGTATAATTCATTAGAATGGAATATCACCTTATGTCACATTGCTTATATTAGTATAATTCATTAGAATGGAATATCACATTATGCCACATTGCTTATATTAGTATAATTCATTAGAATGGAATATCACCTTATGCCACATTCCTTATATTAGTATAATTCATCAGAATGGAATATCACCTTATGCCACATTGCTTATATTAGTATAATTCATCAGAATGGAATATCACCTTATGCCACATTGCTTATATTAGTGTAATTCATTAGAATGGAATATCACCTTATGCCACATTGTTTTTATTAGTGTAATTCATTAGAATGGAATATCACCTTATGCCACATTGCCGCACATTGTCATTCGACGCCTTAACGAAACTTAAGATTAAAGGAATATATTTTGTATTAGACTTACTTCATTTTGCTGTTTTCCTACACTCAATGTAAATAGACATGGGAATATATACCTCTCTTGATATTGTTTATTCTCAGGCAGTTTAAAATGGCCTATTAGTAGACAACCTGAATGGGCTGTAGTACAGCGTCTTCATCTCCATCATAAGCACAATACAATAATGCTTATAGGCAATTTTTTGAAGCATATAATAATGCCTATAGACAATTATTTGAAGCCATATCAGCAGCTAGGTGCTACGCATATGCATATTTCTCACCCAATTATTTCCTTTAAAGTAGAAAAGAACTCTTCACTAATGTGATATAGTTCACGTCCGAAATGTTTACATGCGGCTCATTAATACAAATATGTTAGTGAGGGCTGTGGTGTGACCGTTGCATCTGAAGTACACAGTTTATACGCTAGAGCAAAGAAAACTAACAACATATAACGTCGCATAGTAATGCTATAGTTACTATGCGACGTTTTATGGTGTTAATTTTCTTTGCTCACGCGTATAAACTGTGTACTTCAGATGCAACGGTCACACCACAGATCTCACTAACATATTTATATTAATGAGCCGCATGTAAACATTTGGACGTGAGCTATATTGCACTAGTGAAGAGTTCTTTTTATGTTAAAGGAAAATATTGGGTGAGAAAAAAAATAAACGTTGTGTTTTGGACCGAGACAAGGAAATCCCATATATATTACCATGATAAACACATAGTGTTGTGACCTATGAAGAATAGCGTATATAACCTAAAGGCTCAATATCAACTTGAATGATGTCATCATGTGTTTATGACTTTCAAAGGTATTTTCTCCTGTCACTGATACAAACACGTAAATAGTTTGAAACATTCTCACACCAATGGAGTGGGTGTTCACTTTTTCGTTCCAGTCATTGATCCAGGTTTCAAAATGTAATTTGCCCTGATCATTGATTTACTTGTCCAGTTTTGCTTTTTCATTTTGTCTTCAAATGTATATCATGTAGTTTAAAGACAAGCATAAATAAGTATGTGGTTGTCTGTATTCTGTTCTTCATTCTTAGATATTATAGATTACGTACTACACTATAAGATACATCTTGCATGCGTGATGTGCAGTTGTATGTATATACATGCAGTTTCTTTTGTGGGGGTTGGGGGTAGACCTTCTATACAATTCAGCTTATTGTTTGTCTGTTTGTCCGAATAACAGCCAATTTGTGGTGATCAAACTGTGTAAAACAAATTCATTTAATACCAGACCCCTATCCTCATCCAACAATTGCAGACTATGTGACCGTCGGGTATTTCTAGCGAACAGACTAGTTACATTCGGCAGGGCATACGCTACCGGCTTTATATCACATTTTTCACATCTGATGCGATTCCAGAATCTGTTAGAAGAAAATAGCTTAGATCAGTGAGCCAACGTGAGAAACGGTGGCTGCAATTCGATGGAAACATTGCTGGCCATTTCTGTAAGAAGCGATATAACCGCAGGAATAGCTGTATTAATACACATCAGTTTGACCGGTTTGGTGATATCCCATCCCCCCCCCCCGCCCCCGGCAGAGAGTATCACGTGTTTCGATTTGAAAGGACGACCCTGTTCTGTAACTTTGTCTCTTTCTGCAGCCATAATGTGTCATTTAAACAAAATTAGTTACGAATATTGTTCTCAACGATAGCGAATTACGTCCGAGGTGGATGTCCCAATTGGCCCGTCATGTTTCCACTGTCAATTTTCCTGTTAGCATACCGATCTAAGATATGTTGTAATTAAGCTTGTTAGATGTGTTTACCAACACTACAACAAATCGAGGGTTATTCTACAATATATAAAGCAGTAAAGTATAAATGTCGAAATGAATAATTTTGAAAATATGCAAAATTTTAATCTTCTCTTTTGCAGTGAATGCCCTGAAAGCAGTTGACCTTAACTCTGCTTGCCCTTCTTGAAACTCGGTTGCGTTTTCATCGCCGGGTGGGAGGTCGATATTTAAAATAGTTATCAAGCTTCTCTTTTGCGTTTAATAAAGCAAATGACCGGTTCGATGTGTTTTAATGTGGTATATTTTATTGCATTTACTAAACGAAATGACCAGTTGGACTTGTTTTATATGGTACGTATTACTGAATTGTATCGTTTAATAAACCAAATGAACAGGTGGATGTGTTTAATATGGTACTTTGTATTGTTTTTAATAGCCCAAATGACCGCTCCAATGCGTTTTAATATGGTGCTTATTACAGCTTTAGTAAACCAAATGACCAGTTGGATGTTTTTTTTTTTTTTAATAATGTACTTTTACTGCATTTTATCGTTTAATAAACCAATGACAAGTTCAGTATGTTGTATATACGGTACCTTTCACTGCATTTTATCGTTTAATAACCTAATGGCCACTTCAGTATGTTTTAATATGGTACTCTTTACTGCATTTTATCGTTTCATAATCTAATGACCAGTTCAGTGTGTTTTAATGTGGTACCTTTCACTGAATTTTATCGCTTAATAACCTAATGACCACTTCAGTATGTTTTAATATGGTACTATTTACTGCATTTTATCGTTTCATAATCTAATGACCAGTTCAGTGTGTTTTAATATGGTACCATTTACTGCATTTTATCGTTTAATAACCTAATGACCAGTTCATTGTATTTTAATATGGTACCTTTCGCTGCCTTTTTATCGTTTAATAACCTAATGACCAGTTAGTGTGTTTTAATATGGTAATATTTACTGCATTTAATAAACCAAAGGATGCGTTTGACATGGTACTCTTTACTGTTATCGCACACTACGCTTCTGAAGATTACGCAAAACATTACCTTTAACGGATATGATATAAATTCACATATGCATCCAACACAAGCCCTGATTCATGCCCCTAGGCCAGGGTACTTGTCCCTTCATCATCAGGCCCTGAGTCATGCCCAGCGGGTAGCGTACTTGTCCCTTGGTCATAACTTGTAAACTGTTAAGATTCAAAAGCCACTTATATATTTAGTGGACATGATGTGTGTGTGTGTGTGTGTGTGTGTGTGTGTGTGTGTGTGATTTGGATTTTTAACGTATCTTTAACAATTTTTCAGTCATATCGCTACGATGTCTGCAGTGTGGTAGTTTATAGTGATGTCTAGCACTGGGGCATCATGCCGCAGACATGTATCGTGATGTCCCACCCAGTGACATTATCCTGACACCAGGCCCACCAGTCCTAACACTAACCTCTTAATGCTTAGCGCCAAGCGAGGTAGCTGTTAGTACCATTTTTAAAAGTCTTTGGTATGACTCGGCTGGGGTTCGAACCCACGACCTCCCGCATCCGAGGCAGACGCTCTAACCACTAGGCCAGCGGAGCGGTCTGACATGAGTAGATACGTTCATTTATGGATCCAACATAGTCTTTCCCCTGAAGTGGGAACATGCCCTCCCACTCAACTTGGAACCTATTAAGATCCCTACCTTATAACCAGTTGCTTGTACAAACTAACTAGACATCTCGTATCGATGTACACACATTACCAGTGCTGCAATTTTGGCCCCTGGGTCAGGATATGCCCCTAGTGGGACAAAATGCAAGCCCAGAAATAATCAAAGGTTTATTATTGATACAATTTTAGTGTCCAATTTCATTACCTATTTAAATGTAATTACAGACAGATTTACTGATATAAATATCACGTTAGCAGGCATGCAGATGTTTCAAAAGAGTTTACTACGATAACAAGATAACGCTAATTCGGTTAAGCCTCATAACATTTATTAAATATTACTTGAGACTGAAAGCAGACATAACATTGTTGCTACAAATTCTGCGTTGTAACACTAACACAATCAATGTGTGTGCTTATTTTGAAAACATATTTTTAAAAACAATTAAAAGGTAAACTTAACTATCATGAGATTAACATTATTCAGTTTGGAGTAATGAGAACATTTCCAGGTCGCAGTAATTCTGATTTAGTTACACCTTTTAAAATTGTCAAAGAAAGAATCACGGATGCCTGCATTTACAACAAGATTGGTGATAATGTCTGCATTTGTGTAGACGGGGTTGCCAGCATATATGCGATCTCGTAATTTATCTAGCACCTACAGCATATTTATCTGACTGAAAATTTAATTATGTAAGACATTATAATAGATATCAGGCTCTGTGGGTTCAGATATATAATGAAAATGTGCTCGATGCCAACAAGCTCGGTTATAATGAATAATGAAACATTACTCGATGACAACATGCTTGGTTATTATGACAGTTTACTCGATGACAACATGCTTGGTTATTATGACAGTTTACTCGATGAAAACATTGCTTGGTTATTATGACAGTTTACTCGATGAAAACATTGCTTGGTTATAATGACAATTTACTTGATGAAAACATGCTTGGTTATAATGACAGTTTACTCGATGAAAACATTGCTTGGTTATTATGACAGTTTACTCGATGAAAACATTGCTTGGTTATAATGACAGTTTACTGGATGAAAACATTGCTTGGTTATAATGACAGTTTACTTGATGAAAACATTGCTTGGTTATAATGACAGTTTACTGGATGAAAACATTGCTTGGTTATTATGACAGTTTACCGGATGAAAACATTGCTTGGTTATTATGACAGTTTACTCGATGAAAACATTGCTTGGTTATAATGACAGTTTACTGGATGAAAACATTGTTTGGTTATTATGACAGTTTACTGGATGAAAACATTGCTTGGTTATTATGACAGCTTACTTGATGAAAAAACATTGCTTGGTTATAATGACAGTTTACTTGATGAAAACATTGCTTGGTTATAATGGCAGTTTACTGGATGAAAACATTGCTTGGTTATAATGACAGTTTACTCGATGCAAATATTCTTCTTATAACTTTGATGTTGCAGATATCTTTCCAAGCAGGTTTTTTCACATCCAAACCTCGAGGCATATGTTAGCTTTCTTGACGAAATAAACTTTACCTCTCTAACATGTGTGATTATCCCCCCCCCCCCCCCCCCGTATAATTGTAATGTGTTAGCTATGTATGCTATATGCCGTCGATGTGTATACTTGTAACGTGTTCGCTGAGTATAGTTATAATGTGTTGTGTTAGTTGTGTATAGTTGTGTTGGTTGTGTATAGTTATAATGTGTTGTGTTGGTTGTGTATAGTTGTAATGTGTTGTGTTCGTTGTGTATAGTTATAAGGTGTTGTGTTGTGTTGGTTGTATATAGTTGTAATGTGTTGTGTTGGTTGTGTATACTTATAATATGTTGTGTTGGCTGTGCATAGATATAATGAGTTCGCAGTACAGATATAGTTGTGATGTGTTCGCTGGCAGTGTATAGTTGTAATGTGTTGTGTTGGTTGTGTATACTTATAATGTGTTGTGTTGGTTGTGTATACTTATAATGTGTTGTGTTGGTTGTGTATAGTTATAATGTGTTGTAATGTGTTGGCTGTATACTTGTAATGTGCTGGATGTGAATTGTTGTATTGTGTGGTTGCATATAGTTGTAATCTGTTGTAATGTGTTGGCTTTATATATTTATAATGAGATGACTGTATTTTTAATGTGTTGATTTTGTATAAATGTAACGTCTTCGCTTACCGTGAATAGTTGTAATGTGTTGGCTGTGTATTATTTCACTATGTTGGCTCTCTGAACTTGTAATGTGTTGGTTGTATCGTTGCAATGCAACGGTGACTATGGAACGCCAGTACTGTCTTCCTTTGTTTACTTTTTATAGATGCGGTGCCTATTTTGTTTTACATGGCGAATATTCGATTATACGTTTTGCATATTTCATTATACGTGGTTCATATTGCTTTATACTTGGTACTTATTCCAATATACGCAGTGCATATTATATCATACGTGGTGCATATTTCATGATATGTGGTGCATATTCCATCACACATGGTGCATATTCCATTATACGTGGCGCACATTTCATGATACGTGGTATATATGCCATTATACGTGCTGCATATTCCATTATGCGTGGTGCATATACCATTATACGTGGTGCATTTTACGCTATAGTTGGTACATATTACGTTATACGTCGTGCATAATCCTATATAAATGGTCCCTTCAGCTTCATATGCAGTGCTTTTTATATGTATAATTTCAATAACACGATAACTGTTGCTTCTATTGCGGACATTACCGAGTACCCCCGAAGACCGACTGGTTTCATGCATCGAATGGTTACCCTCACACCGTAAATTCAGAGTTTCTTAGACCAACAAGTAGACGATATAATGTATGAGTCGCTATTTTTATGTATTCCTGGCAAGGATGGGAGTTGACGCGATGGGGGACAGGGACCGATTGAAAGATAATGGCACCACTTTTAATGAAATATGCACCAAGCATAATGGAATAAGCACCACTTATAAAATAAGCACCACGTGTTATAGAATATTCACCTAGTATATGAAATATGCATCAACGTGTAATGGAATATCCAACACGTATAATGAAACAAGAACCGTATGTATAAACGGTCAACAACGGAAGACGGTCTTGGTGTTGCATAGGTGACTTTTTATTTGTCATGACTTGATGCATGTCGAACAATGTACTCGGACACACCTCACCTTATTTAGTTGCTAAATCGTGTCACTGTCTTAAAATAAAAACAACTCTTGTTTGCTTTTATTCGGTAGAGTTACATGTCAGACACACGGTAGGCCTACATGACATACACAGCGTAGACCCGGGGGTGCCCGTAGAATTATTTTTGGGGTAGGGAGCGTACATAAAGTGGTCAACTATTACGATTTTTGGATGTATGACCAAATATGTTTATAGGTGAAATGTGTGTGTCGGGCGGGGGGGGGGGGGGAGCATGAGAAGACCTACATGGCAGACTTAGGGAACACCTACATGTCAGATGCACGGTATACCTATATGTTACACACATAATTAAATACAAAAGCTTACATAGTTTTTTTTTTTTTTTACAAATATTACAGCTCTTGTTTGACATATTTTATTTATCTTTTAATGACATGTATGTATGTGTGTCCGTCTGTCTGTCTGTATGCATGCATGCATTCATACCTGCATGTATGTATGTATGTATGACTGACTGACTGACTGGCTGACTGACTTTATTTCCTTTTCAACAGAGATTACATCAGATTAATCAAATTCAGGATAATACAAGATCATAAAATACAACAGAAAAGTGACAAAAATACAACAGTAGTAATGTGTCAGTGTTTAAACGCTATTCAGCACAATCATGGCAACATTGCGCCCAGTAAGTTTAGGTATCCCTCCCACACACAAGGTGTGTCCCCAAAACTTCCCCGGGGGTGTGTGGAGGCTTTCAATGTAACAAATGGTTCACACACAATCTCTAACAACTAGGCTGTCCTTTACCCTCAAGACATGTGACATACAGTACATGGTCATTTGGCAAAGTGTTCAAATGACTAATTTGGCAGTGTTCATATGACTAATTTTGCAAAGTGTTAATTTCCTCATTTGGCAGTGTTCATATGATATATTTTGCAGTCTGTTCAAAAGACAAGTTTGGAGGGGCCCCGAGTGGCCGAGTGGTCTAAAGCGCTCACCGTTACGGATCACTACCATCTTTCCTCTGTCTGCGTGGGTTCGAGTCTCGGTCTCGGCCAATGTGAGTACGTGAGAAAGCTCGTCAGTAGCTTCTCGTGGGTAGGTGGTTCTTTCTGGTGTTTTCCCGGGTTCTTCCTCCGCCAATGATACTGATGTATAAGCTATCTTGTGCTAACAAATGGCGTTAAACCCTACAACAACAACAATAACAACAAGCTTGGCAGTGTTCATAAGACTAGTTTGGCGTTGTTCATAAGACTAGTTTGGTATTGTTCATATGACTAGTTTGGCAGTATTGATAATACTGATAATACTAGTTTGGCATTGATCATAAAACTAGTTTGGCAGTGTTCGTAAGACTAGTTTGGCATTGTTCGTAAGACTAGTTTGGCATTGTTCATAAGACTAGTTTGGCAGTATTCATATAACTAGTTTGACATTGTTCATAAGACTAGGTTGGTATTGTTCATAAGACTAGTTTGGCGTTGTTCATAAGACTAGTTTGGTATTGTTCATATGACTAGTTTGGCAGTATTAATAATACTAGTTTGGCATTGATCATAAAACTAGTTTGGCATTGTTCATAAGACTAGTTTGACAGTGTTCACAAGACTATTTTGGTATTGTTCATAAGACCAGTTTGGTATTGTTCATAAGGCTAGTTTGACAGTGTTCATAAGACTAGTTTGGCTGTGTTCATAAGACTAGTTTGGCTGTGTTCATATAACTAGCTTGGCATTGTTCATAAGACTAGTTTGGCATTGTTCATAAGACTAGTTTGGCAGTGTTCATAAGACTAGTTTGACAGTGTTCATAAGACTAGTTTGGCTGTGTTCATATGACAGATTTTAAAATATTCATGTGGCTAATTTAGCAAAGTTTTCATGTAACTAATTTGGCAGTGTTCAGATGACTGATTTGGCAGTGTTTATATAACTATTTTAGCAGTGTTTATATAACTGATTTGGAAATGTTCATATGACTAATTTGGCAAAGTTTTCATATGACGAATTTCCCTTATACATGTTCAAAAGTGAGAATAGTGAACGAACACAGCAAATGTAGAGCGAAAAAAGAGAAGCTACTCATGAAAAGCAGTGTGAGGAAAGAGAAGCTACACGGCAAAAGCAGTGTGAGAATTGAAAAGCAACACAGCAAAAAGCAGTTAATCGACGCGATAAAAATGAGATGCAAGATACCCTTAATGGAACGTTTTCACGTATAAAACTAAATTTCGCCTCGTCTTATGATCGCCAGATCTCTCCGGTGGCCTGAGTGGTTAGAGCGACCGCCTCGTATGCGGGAGGTCGCGGGTTTGGACCCCGGCAGAATCATACCAAAGACTTTTAACAATGTTAAGACGTTTTCATAAAGACGTTTTACCTGACAGTAACAAATCAAGCACAAAATTTTAACGCCAGATACTTCAAGTCGTTCTCCTTTGCTAATGTTTACTTAAAATTGCATTTGTATCAAGCACACCTATCTAGATATGATCACCTCAAACTGAGAGAAAATTAGCATGAATAAAAATTTGACAATGGGAACATATAAAACAAAATGAGCATGCGAACTTTGTTTTGTTGCCCTCGTGTTTCCCCTTCTCCTGGTTCTGATTGCATCCGGTCTCACTGTCCCTATATGTGTCGAGTGGATTATAAGAAGTCTCTATCTTGATTCAAGAGCCCATTGTTGTAAGCTGAACTACCGTACATACATGCATACGAATCCGATCCAACTGCAAACTTCATTGACCGAGAGATGTCGTCGCTTGATGCGTTGATGCAGTTAGTTTAGAGTAATCAATATAACGAATAACATTAACCCTGATCTGCAGATGCTGGAGTATGTGGTTTTCACTTCTTTTACGCGAGTATCAATGGTAGTGAGTTCAAAGGTTGTAGAGATATAATTGTTGTCCGTTTGGTAGTAATAGCATTAGTAATAATAGTGGTAGCAGTAGAAACTCCCGAAGTAGTAGTACTAGGTTGGGATGGGTTTTCTTTTCATTACTCTGAACTAATAGAGGTTTTCATCTCAATAAGGACCAGTCTATGAAAACTGAGTTATTTAAGCAAGATCTGTGTGACAAGGAAAACTGGCGTGTCATTAAACAAGGTCTTGGTAACTTAGTGTGACAAGAAAAAAGTGGGTGTGCCACGATAAAATAAGCCTGAAGTATGTATTAATTAACGAATAATTTACATGGAAGTCATATCAACTATTCACTATACAGTATATTGAATTTTATTGACAAAATAGTGTACTGTCGGCTAAAATATTTGTTAATTCTTTCGTTAGTTAGGAGATAGAAAATCTGATCATTCTAAGGATAGGTAGATAAGTAAGTAGGGTAGGTATAGGTAGGTGGGTGAGAGAGCAGTTACGTTGCTGGATAGAGGGTGCGAGAGTATTAAAACTGGAGATAGATCAAAAGTATCTATATATGTGTCATTACGTCATAATTTTACACCCATGCTAACCGGAAGCCACTATTCGCAGATTAATTCGGCTTTGACCCTTTAGACCTTGGATTTTCATGTCGATACTTACAAGCACTGGAATGTAAAGTTGTAGTTTCAGTTGAAAACCTTCTTTGTGGCAAAACCATTTCAAATAGGGTATTTCCAAACAAACCCACGCACGTAAATTTTATCTATTTCGGGAAAGCATTAATTCCCAGTACGACCTACATTATGTCTTTTTCAGCAAATCGAGCAGGCCTAGTGTGTGTCATTAGTGATGCATGAAAGTTAAGAACTGTGTTGTGTACTCTTTGTTATACTCCAACCTACCCAACAGAGGCGTAGGGGGGTGCATATGTCCCCGGGCGCCAAGGTACAGGGCGCCAAAATGAGGCTTACAACGTTACATTATAATAAGTAAACAAGGGTAATATTCAAAAATGTGCTTAAACGGGGAGGGGGCTGGGGCGCCAATTTTATAGTTCGTCCCCGGGCGCAAAATGTCATAGCTACGCCTCTGCTACCCAAATCAATAAACCACGTGTTTTTATGGAATATGAAACAACTTTTAAGGTGATGTTTTTTTTTCTCTCATTTTCGTATTTCACGGCGGTGTCTTTTATTTCCATAAAACATTGAGAGTAGAACATTTACATCTATCTTGGGATCCCACCTTCCTATGATTCAAGAAATAATTAATCGTAATTACAAAACAATATTACTTATTTTCTTTCAAAATTGGAAATGTGTGGTCATGCTTGGATGAAAACATTTTTAATTTAACATTTAAAATATTTCAAAGATACACCAATCAAAATAATGGACACACAAACCAGACTAAAAATTATGTTTCCAGAAAATAATTAGACCCGTTCCCACCACCGTGTTTACTTGAAAGTCCTTGGGTTTATCCAGCCATATTAATGTACAACCGTTCCCACTCGCCTTCATTACTAGGAAGTCCTTTGGGGTTGTCCAGCCATGTTGGTTTTTACTTGGCATTGGATAAGAAGAATTCCTATTACAAGCTTTATTATAAATATAAAGAATCGAGAGCAGAAGGTTTAGCACAAAACTTCCAGCAGACGAATTGGACAGAGAGGGATAATAGTTCTGATGATAAAAGACTTTGGACTATATCCTATTTGGTGTTGTTAGCTGTCTGTACTGAAGTGTTGCCGTTCACCTTATACAGGTAGTTGAATTCAGACAAGACGTACATTGATTATTTTGTGTGGAGTGACATGCTATTTGTGGATCATGATGTGAATTATACATGCCTTTTAACCAATCAAGGAGACTTTATAGTAGGTAAACATTATTATAGGCTGCATGTATATCTGAACTGTTCGATCTGCCCTTGATGTGTATCGATTGTTAATAGACTGGATTCTGGATCTGTCAAAGGGAATGCAGTAAGCTGAATATGGACAGCGTATACAAGTGCATGTAGTATGTGACTGTATGCAAGAGGCTCTTTAATACATTGTTTAATTCATATGACATTGGTTTAGGGTTGGTGTTTACCAGTAACATAAAAGAGGAACAGACACACATGACCTATTCAAAAATGGGTACCAGACTTCAAGAAAGACGGAAGAGGATATATGGAATCTCGGATTCAGATATCAGCGGCACAAATGGAAAACGGATTAAAATCAGTTCGAATAAAAGTTTCGTCCCAAAAGAATCCGTTGCTGACTGTAGCCAGTACAGAGATTTTGAAGACGCGATAAAGGCTGTCAGCGTGCAGACGACACAGGCATCTAGGCCTCCCGATGAAGTGGATTCGTCCAGCGCGTGGATGCGCACGTCGCCAAATTCTCCCGTGGAAAAGGAGATCTTCAAGTACGGACGTCCACGGACCCGACGTCAGCACTCGATCGTTGAAAATCTGAAGCGACTGGTTTTGAACAAAGTAAGTGTTACGCTTATCCGAAATTATGTAAAAATGGTCCTGGTATATAAGAATTGAGTAAACAAGTCCTCGCTTATGGTTTCTGGCAAAATCCGAATAAATTTGGAAAACAGAGCATTAACAGGCAGCCAAAATCTTAGAATACATTGCACGATTTTGTTCGGATATATCATGCACCAAACCGGAATGAAAAGGAAGGGTAAGGTTGGGTGGTTAACAGATGCTGAAATTCGCATCCCTGGGCAGAATTCTGATTAGTGGATTGTATGTTGGGTTATGTCCACTTGGAAGAGAGAAAATATGTGCACAGATGGATTGTATGTTGGGTTATGGCCACTTGGAGATGGACTGTATGTTGGGTTATGGCCACTTGGAAGAGAGAAAATATGTGCACGGATGGATAAGAGGATATGAATCCAAACTTGAATAGAAAATAAACTTTGTTTTCCAACAATTCTTTGAGATAGCTAGAGACTAACGACAAAAGTCTCAGCCACGCTTTTGGTTGCAATACACTGTATCTGTTGTACTACCCAGAGGCAAGGAGAAGCATCGGTGAAGGATGCTTGCTATTTGACACGGGATATCTATCAGTCTATCAGTCCCGTTCTACATACATGCTTTTATTGAAATCGAATAAGATTGTGTTTTGATTTTTTTTTCTCTATTTGATCCAATCCCAGGCCAAAGTAGGTTATTTAGTGCCCTGGCAATTAGAGTGAGGTGCCTTGCCCAAAGACATACCATAGTCGTTGATCCAGCCGATCCGATGATAGGAATCAAACCCGCAACCTTTCGGTCGTGATTCCATCACGCTAACAACTGAGTCACTGCGCCCCCCCCCCCCCCCCGGCGTGTTTGATTCCGAACTGTTTTTTTTAAACTGACAAGATACCTTTGGGGGTGGGGGAGAGAGAGAGATACAGAGACAGAGAGATGATACTTAATACAGTTTCTGTGAGTATAATAGGTACACTGCCTTATAGACTATATTTTATAGTACTCCAAGGTTCTAACTACCGAGCGATTCATACAACACCTACATGAGTCTAGCTTGAAGTAGATGGTTCGCCTATATCCAAGGACCTCAAGACGTCAGACGTTGTTCTTCAACACACAATTACCAGAAATATGTTTCCTCTTAAAACCTAATGACTACACATTCACGGGTCTCTATTTATTACACTTGCATGGCTTTACTCGCTTCACATTTGTATGACCCTTCTGTAAGCCGTCCCAACCGTAGATCGGTACTACATTCTACTCACTACGAAACACTATGAAAACACATACTACAGAAGTTATTCCTATCGCAAATTATTAAACACTTATGAATTAGATTATCCAGATGAGTGTTTATGTTACCATAAAGTCCGTGAATACGGTATATTACAACATTTGCTTTAGTAATCGGCTAATTACTTCGTTCGAAACTTCTCATTCCAACATTGACTCCGCATAATGGAACAAATAATGAGTAAAATCACCAGATACATAGATACAAAATAGTACATACCCTAGGCGTGTTACAATATGTACGAGCTGTGTCAAGTATATAGTTTGACTATTGTAAAGGACTTTGATTACTATTTTATTCTTGTGACAGATTCTGCAGATCCGGTACATAACACTGGAAAAGCCTACTTGCAGTATGGGGTTCCATCTTTACACAGAGTGGCAGGCCCGGCCCAGGGCAAGGCGAACGAGGCAACCGCCTTGGGTCCGCGCTTTTAGGCAGTGTAGTAGTTTTTGCTTGGGGCCCCGCGCTTATCGCTTGCTGCCCTGGGCTCCGCACATCCTAAGGCCGGGCATGTATAGAGAGGTTCCACTCTAAAAAAAAGAAAAGCCTTTCAGTAAAATTGTGTCACTCTTACGACGTGGGTATGAGCATTGGCAGTATTAAATTGGTTATCTGCCCTCATAATTAAATATACGCGTTGTGTCAAGGTGATGTGTCGAGTTTTTAAGGCTTTAGCCATATTTTTCTTGTTGTGTGATGAAAATCGTTTACAGTGTGATATCCCATCATTACGTATATTATTTATTTTCGATTTCATGCACTGTCATGAAATAGCGTTTTTAAACATTCCTCATAATGCGTTTCTGGCTTATAACCGGGAACATATTTAAAACTCACAGGAACAATACTGTATAGAAAGATTAATGTAGTACACGATGATAATTTTTTTCAGAGGAATGATTAAGGAACATAAACAGAATAAAGTATACTACGGATGAAATTTGAGTAAATAAAACTATATTTCGCACCTATGAATATTATCTCCCTTTATGTATGACGATTGGCACGGATAGAGGTGTCGCCTTGTAACCTTTGTACGTTTATCCACGGTGTTAAAACTTTGGGCTCTTTATTTTGTACTGAGTAACACGAAAGGTATTATTTTATGGAGTTCCCTCTACTACTGATAAGGAACTGAGGTGTAAACTTACCCTGTTCATTGTTGTACGGTGACGACAGTGATAGGTGTAACATATTAAAAGTCTTTATTGATGCATGTTATGTCGTGATTTACGTTTTAAAAAATGTTGCTTTAAAGTACAAGTATGTCTTTACAAGCAGGGAAATATTTGTTTCCTAATACTTGATAGTTTTCTTTGAATATTAGTATGTCGGCAAGTAATGCGATTGAGAATTTCAAGACAAGTCAGGAAATAAGGAACATATAAATAAATAAAAATGTTTTTATAACTGCAACAGGTGATCACAAAAACTATGAATTTAAAGTTGTATGGAGAAATTTAAAATAGCCTACCTGACTAATTCAGATCATGTACCCATGGACCAGATCATGTACCCAAGGACCAGATCATGTACCCATGGACCAAATCATGTACCCAAGGACCAGATCAGTTCATGCTGATTTTCACCGCGTTTTCAACCCACATTGGTTCAGTGGTTTGCCTGCTAAGACAGTCTACCAGACGGGTGCGGTTTCGAATCCATCCCTAACCACGATTACGCGCTGCTGTGTTGTATCTCCGGACAAGATACATAGAACCGATTGCCGCGACACAAAACAATCTTCCATGTACCGATGTACCGTTAAACACCAAACAAATAAAGTAACTTTTTGTTACATTCTAACTGTATAAGCCCAGCGTAAAAAAATATTTAAAAAAATTGGAAAAGAAATGCACATGCTTGCGTCTCATAAAAGTTGAGGACAACATGTTTGGACGATGGTGAATTTACTTTTTAAAGAATAATAAATTTCCAGTAAAATGACATTACATATGCAATACTAAAATTTTATGTGCGATATTTGACGATTTGGGAACGGTTTTTCATGACTGTTCTAAGGCAACCTAATCCAAACCCAAACCCAGCCCACCTCAACCCTTCGTTCCACTCCGACTGTACATTTACGTTTTTTAAGTTTATATTTATTTCTCTCGAACACTGTATACTCTTACTCCGTCCCAACACAAACTTCACAAGTTCCTTTTCCTTTTTTTCTTCTCCTTTTTTGAAAACTAATCACTTCTATTTAGGCATTATGACATTACGAACTACAAGCAAGATTTACTTAACTACAAAATTGGAGGTCTTTACAACGCACAAAACTATGCACCTCCGAAAATCTTGATCTGAAAACCGAAATCTTCCAGTAAGTATCAGGTTTATAAAAAAAATATTAACACACGTTTTTGAAAGAATTTGTGCTTAGTTTCAAATTACTTCCAAGAGATGTATTATATTCACTCCAGTAAGTTATGAAAATTAACAGAGTCAGGGGGTCACTTGTTTGGAACTAATCTGTTGCTCTTAACATACAGACGTGACTTGAGAGTTGATTGGTGTAGGGATACTATCCAAAATCGCCATATAGCAGAGTTGCTTATTTAGCGAAAATATCCGCAGCGTGGTCCACACCTGTTCGTGACGGTACTAAGAACAGCTTGATTGGAAAAGGAATACACTTGAAAACCATCGGACGTTTTTGTCATCACCTTGTCTGGGAAAGGGATATAGTTGAAGCTTTTTAGACGCCTGCTTCATCAGCTTGACTGGGGAAAATACATTTTGAAAGTCTTGAGACATTTCCCCTCGTCAGCTTGAGTGGGAAATGGATACACTGGAAGCCTTCGGACGTTTGCGTCATTATTTTGAATTCATTAGTATGTTATCTCTTGCCGCGAAGTAATCATTCATTTTGAGAATTTTTATCAGAATTGTATATGAATATATTTTCTGAATTACAAACCGCATTTTTTCGTGGATATGCAGTCGTCAAAAGTTTACTTTTTCGTATTAACCGACGACGTATGTCGTAAAACTCGTTTCGCTACCCTAGTAAAATCAGTCTGAGCTCGTTTCCCCGTAACAGACGATTCCAGTATCTCGGTAATTGAAGTTTCCAATATCTCAAAGATTGTGCCTGTTAAATGGTAACAACAAAACGAACACCTTTTAACATGGAAGTCTTTGTTTTAGGCTGGGACAGGGTGTTTTATGTGATTGTAAAAAATTGTACATTTTTTTAACAAAAATCAGACAAAACATATTTATAAAAGGTATTGCGCATTTGTGAAAATGGTTCATAAGTAATTATGGCAACCATTTTAGGATAAAATTACTTACGAACACAGTTCGCAGAAGCTTCTAAAAAGCTGAGTTAAGTTGTATTCACTTGTTCTTCAATTATGAAAGACTGGGGGATATATCTCCAGTCTTCCCAAAAAATAACAAAGAGTTATTTGAGAGTCAGCTGGACTTTTATCACCACAGCAGGGTTGCCGACCTCATAAATAAACACCGATGGAAAATACAGCATCCAATAATGGGAGACCATAGAAATTTGTTTGCAATGTAGTGTGTGCACTGTTGATGCCGCTTTCTTGTTCGTTGAAATTCATGGAATGGTATATCCTAATATTTAAAAATTACACGGTTTTTCAGGCTAATACGTTTGCCAGTTTTATAGAAAGCTAATACTATCAGATTTTCTGTACACGCCTTGAGAAGGGTTTTGCGGTGAGTAATTGAAGTGGACAGTGCTTACATGTGGGTGCGGAGTTTGATAAAAACAGACACTGCTTACATTTGGGTACAGAGAGTCAATAATCAGTATTGAAAAACCGTGTATCCACCGCTGGACCACCAACATCAACAGCCGGGACCATCTATGACCCCTTTCATCCGTTATCCCGGAACACGCTTCTGATGGCTTGGCGTCACCCGTTATCCCGAAACACGCTTCTGATGGCTTGGCGTCACCCGTTATCCCGAAACACGCTTCTGATGGCTTGGCGTCACCCGTTATCCCGAAACACGCTTCTGATGGCTTGTCGTCACCCGTTATCCCGGAACACGCTTCTGATGGCTTGGCGTCACCCGTTATCCCGGAACACGCTTTTGATGGCTTGGCGGCGGTGTTGATCAGTCACTACATGTTTATAGTCGCCAGCCACTTCTTGTCGTCTCACTTCGTTCATAGTCAGATGGACACTCGTGCGGCAGTTTGCCCAGGCCTTGAACTGCCACTTTGCGGTTTTTCCATACAATAAAATTCAGCCCGTTTCCCTTTCATTTTCAGTTTTGTTGAGTACAGTTCTGTTACGTTTATTACAATTCTCTAGAGTTCAGTATATTTCTGTTCAGTTCAGTTCAGTAGTTGGCTTTTTGGTGGCGAAGATAGTTATCTTGGTTGTATATCAAGCTCTGGCATTGCCAACAATATTTGGCATATCTTTTTGGTAGCGAAGATAGTTCTTTTGGTTGTATTTCAAGCACTGGCATTGCGAACAATATTCGACATAGCTTTTTGGTAGCGAAAATAGTTCTTTTGGTTGTATTTCAAGCACTGGCATTGCCAACAATATTTGACATATATTGTATGAGGTAACTACTATAGCTGAGTTGGTTGAATGTCAAATTCGTAATCCGAGGGTCTCAGGTTCGATAACCGTTCAGGCCAGCTCTGCTTGGCTGCATGATTTTGTTCTTGGGGAAAGATGCTTAGTGACACTAATGTGTTAAAAGAAAAGTTAAACTCCAAATAATTACACTAGTGTATACGTGAAAACTGCAAATTTTGTTCAGAGTCTATGCTTGGACGCTTTTAAATACGCACGGAAAAGTTCGTTAAATTAATGTTTGGCTTATTGGCCCAGTGCCTATAACGCAGCTTTTGTCTGTTGAGAATTTTTATGGATTTGGTGACACGCTGCTAACCACTGACCACAGTGGATGCTTAATTTGGAATATTTATAAGCATTTTTGTGGTCTGCATATGGGTAACTATGACTGTGTGACTGACTTTGCCTTTTGTCGTGGGTATGTATATGGGTAACTAAGACTGTGTGACTGACTTTGCCCTTTATTATGGGTCTGCATATAGGTAACTAAGACTGTGTGACTGGCATTGCCCTTTGTCGTGGGTATGCATGTGGGTAACTAAGACTGTGTGACTGGCATTGCTCTTTGTTGTGGGTCTGCATATGGGTAACTAAGACTGTGTGACTGGCATGGCCCTTTATTATGGGTCTGCATATGGGTAAATAAGACTGTATGACTGGCATGGCCCTTTGCGCGCTGATAAATTAAATCCTACATCCTGTCTTATCGTTCATTCTAAGTAGGCTGTAATCTCAGCGCTCGTGATGGTGCAATTTGTATAACGTTCAAGAACTTACATGATGGTGTTTTGGCCCCAGTTGTTTCTACATAGACATTAATGTTACCATTTGGTATTTAAATATACCTTCTATCCTAGTTTAATATGCGTGTCACACTGTCTTAGAGAACAGTGTTAGATTGTTAATTTGACAAGGACAGAACATGCAGTCCATTGCAGATAAGGGAGGTAACTGTACTGAGACATAGACAGGGGCAGGAGTTACATTTACAAAAGATACATTTTCACTGATGTATTCACATCTTTTTTTTTAAAACCATGACAAAATACAAAACATTATCTAGACATGAATTAACATAATCCCACATGTAGACAAGATACTAAACTTTTTTTGCCTGACGAAACTACAACTCTTACATAAACCACCAATCACAGCTAGTTTTATTTTTTTATTATTTCTGAATGCAATACACAATAAACTCTGCCCACTGCCCCCACCCCGACCTTGTACATTTGGTACCAGTATGCCCGATGGTACGAATTGTATCTTTGGGTCATTGATACGGGGGTGGGGGTGGGGACTTAGTCCAGAAGAAGATGCAGATACATTACAGAGATCTCACTAGTTCCAAAAAGCAGCGTGCCGTTGCCATGGAGAAATGGCCTACGTTTCTATATAAATTAGTGCAAAATTAAGGAGAAAAAAAAACATAGCACATTGGAAAATTGAATGGGCAACCAATAAAATTTGGTTAAACAAGTATCTCTTGATATTGCTATTGGAGTAAACCAAATGCTTTACTTCAGTATGTCACATCATGTACCCATTGCAGAATGAATTCATTTTAACCGTAGCTGTCAAACTTTTCTGGCAGATTGATGCCGGTCCATCCAAGAAATCTTCCTGCACTTACTACCACATACAATGAATTAAAGTGGCCGTGTCAAGGGCAATGACAGTAAAATCAGTTTTGTCAAGGGTTATGTTTAAATTTTGTGAAAGATATTAACAATCTCAGTACTGATTCAGACTAAGCGGGATTTCCTTTCATTATAGGGTTCAAAGGTTTTTGATTCTGTTAATGTCAAATGCCTCTCAAATTGATGGGCATTTCCTTAGTTTGTACTTTTGCTGTTGAACGACACGTCAACAAATGAAGTGCTGTATTGGGAACGGGAACAAAGCAAACAGTAAACACTCAGACCTTTCCGGCAATGATAAGAAAAGCACATCGGAAATGTCACATGGAAGACACTGCATGCATACATATGTACATTGCTTACCGTATGACGGCAGGTGAACGTTCAACGCCATCATAGCGTTCATTACGGTGAATGGTCGTTTTAGACCTATTCGTGCTTCAATATTTCCAAGATTATTGTTTTCTTGCTTGAACTACTGGAGATCCATTCCTTTAATGACCATGTGCAATTTATTCCAGAAAATGTATAAGTATTTAGTGTCATAATGATTTCAGCATTGTTTTTTCCTTGCGTACTTATGACTCCGTTTCCCGCCCGACGTTGTCTGGCAGTTATTATAAGTAAGTTATAATTATTTGTTAAGTTTTTGGCATTGACTCATTTTCATCATGGCCATGTTGATGGTATGAAACAGATGCGGGATGTATGTATACTATTATAGGCTGACCATTCTTCTTGTTTATATTTTATTCCAAAATTCTCTCCTGGGCGTCCGCGGAAATCTTTCCGTGGAGAGTAGGCAGCAACAACAAAAAAAAAAAAAACCCACCAAATGTACGGTGATACATATTGCCTTACCAACCCACACACCCACCCCACACACCTTTGTGGATGCCCATGAACGGTATACATCTTTAATCGTTTTATGTTTGTATTTATTTGTTACTACTATTATAATTTTATTATATAGGGTCACAGCACCAACCCCCTTCGCTCCCAGATCAAGATCGGACATCCACTGCAAGACCACGTTTTGGGAGACGATTTTGGTGCCGAGATTGAGAGTCACCCTTACAAGGACCAGTTCCACGATAGCTATTTCCTTCATTTCTTTACCAATATTGAACAAAACTCTGTCGCACAGCATCTGACGCTTAGGTATGCAAAAAAACTAAGTTGCCTTTCAAGATTTAAACAAATTGTGTTGAATGCGAAGTACGTATTTGAAGTAAGTAACTACGGAGCAAACTGTGTGTATGTATTGTGTAGGTATGTAGATTGTTCAGTAGGTAAGTAGCTAGGTCGGTGGGCAGGCATCTGGCACGCTGTATCGACCACTTTTGCAGTGCTAATATTGTAAATCTATCATAAGTTGATATATTACCAGTTCATTGAAATTGTTTTATGATTTTATTCTTGTTGCAGTGTTATGCACCACGAGTCAAATGAGCAAGAGTTAATTTCTTTTATCGCATTGTCATGCACCTCAGTGTCAACACCACGAGTCAAATGAGCAAGAGTTAATTTCTTTTATCGCATTGTTATGCATCTCATTGTCAACACCACTTGTCAGATGAGCAAGAGTTAATTTCTTTTATCGCATTGTCATGCACCTCAGTGTCAACACCACGAGTCAAATGAGCAAAAGTTAATTTCTTACTGTTGCACTGGCAACACTGTTAATCAAATAAGCATGAGTTAAAGACAGTCTTTCACTAGGCGATTTTTCCATGTCACACACAACAGTACGGCATGCAAAGTTTACACCGTTATGTTATTTTAGCAATATAAATTCATTGTTACGTTGAACCTGGTATAGCTTGAACTACATTCCATAACACTTCCACGATATATGTTATTGCAAGAAAGATTAAATCTCTTCGATTTGATTCACATGTACTCTTTTCACTCCCACAGAGAATATGACGAGTTAGTTCTTCTGAATGATGAATTTGTCCCAAACATGACCCACGATGAACTGGTTGCCAAGTTCAAAGCTTTGCCCGTGGATTCCCACACGCAACTAAAGCTGGTAAATATCGTATGATGTTTGCGAAAATGTTGAGATTAATTAATTTTACGTTGTAACCACATTCAGACAAGGGATGTCCTCTGAGCAACACTCATACAGATAGATGTACATTGAAAATATGACTGATTTTAAAATAGTAGTCTTAACACTTCCCGAAACCTTAAGAAATTTGAAAACAAACTTCCTGTTCCATGCAGGAGAAACCCTGTCTGTTTGGAAGAGTCCAGCCTCTGTGAAACCATCCACCACGAGGCTTCACTGTGAGAGAAAAACTTCCGTTCAGGAAGTGTGTTTGTGTGTGTGTGTGCGCGTGCACGCGCTCGTGTGTGTGTGTGATTTGGATTTTTAACGTAGCTTTAACAATTTTTCAGTCATATTGCTACGATGTCTGCAGTGTGGCAGTTTATAGTGATGTCTAGCATTGGGGCATCATGCCGCAGACATGTAGCATGATGTCCCACCAAGTGACATTATCCTGATATCACCCCGACCAGTCCTAACGCTAACCTCTTAATGCTGAGCGCCTAACGAGGCAGCTGTTAGTACCATTTTTTAAAAATAAGTCTTTGGTATGACTCGGCTGCGGTTCGAACCCGCGACCTCCCGCATCCGAGGCGGACGCTACCGTTCAGGAAGAATTCAGTATATGAGAACAGTGTAAGTCCAGGAATACTGCACTGTCCTCTTTCCTTAACAAAGGGAGAGGGAGACTGTATATAAAACACTCAGAAATATTTTATTCAGAGAACAATAAAGAATAAGGTAAATAATTATCTTACATTTTCATATGTGAGACTACGCCACTGCTTTGTCCTTGTCACATGATTCGTTGTCTTGCTTTCATAGCCAGTTTTGGTCTTCTTGCGCGGCAAGAGCAGATAATAAGCTTAGCTAGAGAGATGATATTTTTCCTCTTTTATCTTCAAAACTGCTTCTCTGGTATAACTAAGCTAAGTTTTATACTATCAACCAAATGTAAATAAAAACAGAACATAATTTGATGACATACAAATATTTTTCACTAGGAAAAATCGGTATTGTTCTTGGTGCTAAAAATAGAACGTATTTTAAAATTGCACATAGAGAGAGAGAGAGAGAGAGAGAGAGAGAGAGAGAGAGAACTTTTAAATACCATATATCATATGTCCTTGTTCATTTTTTAAAAACCCATTTAAATGGAATGTCTAATTTATATGATTGCCTTTAATGACAGAGAAATAAGAAAGACAGCAAGGAAAATTACTGTCACTACTATGATAACGATGAAATAAAAGGAAGAACAAAAATATCTTTGATTCTCGTGTCTTTTTCTCTTTTAAGACAGATAACTAATAAAATTACCTTTACCATTGTTTCAGATTATCCGAAGAATACAAAAGAAACATGATAAAAAGGAAACAGAATATCAGTGGATTCAAATCCAAGCCATACTTGTTCCGGAATATGGTAAGCACGGTGTGTCATTTCAAGAACTAGTGTTCTTTAAGAAAAGAGTGCCACTAAACATTTACAAAGGAACCGTCCAACGACATTGCTTATATTGCATACTTGTATTCTCCTTTAATTTAGGATATATATATATATATATATATATATATCTTACTTATTTGGATTAAAGTTGCTTTCGTCCTGTCGGATGCGGGAGGTCGTGGGTTCGATCCCCGGCCGAGTCATACCAAAGACTTACAAAAATGATACTAACAGCTTCCTCGCTTGGGGCTCAGCATTAAGAGGTTAGTGTTAGGACTGATCGGCCTGGTGTCAGGATAATGTCACTGAGTGGGACATCATGCCACATGTCTACGGCATGATGCCCCAGTGCTAGACATCACTATAAACTGCCACACTGCAGACATCGTAGCGATATGACTGAAAAATTGTTAAAGCTACGTTAAAAATCCAAATCACACACTCACACACATACAGACCTGTTGTAGCATGTTCATTTTATTGGCCTAACTGGTCCTCTGAAACCTATCAAAATAGCTTTCCTATTTACAAATCAGTAAAGTGTAGAGAAACAGGACCGTTCATACTCAGGGGTTGTCTTTCTTTGACAGTGATTAGATACCATCAGATGTTGTCCATACTGGATACCGTCAGATGTTGTCAATATTGGGTACAATCAGATGTTGTCAAAGTTGGGTACCATCATATATTGTTTAATAATGTTGTTTCTCATGGGGAAATGGCTGCCAGTTGTATTTAGAGGTCAAATATATGTAGGAGTCCACAAAGAGAAATTTAAAGTTTTTTTGCCTGTGTTTGCATAGCATTAATATACATTTTAACTGTTTTCATGGCATTACGATACATTTTGACTGTTTTCATGGCATTAAGATACATTTTAACTGTTTTCATGGCATTAAGATACATTTTGACTATTTTCATAGCATTAAGATACATTTTGATCATGTTGTCATAACATTAATATTCAGTTTGACTGTTTTCATAGCATTAATATACAGTTTGACTGTTTTCATAGCATTAATATACAGTTTGACTGTTTTCATAGCATTAATATACAGTTTGACTGTTTTCATAGCATTAATATACAGTTTGACTGTTTTCGTAGTATTAATATACATTTTGACTGTTTTCATAGCATTAATATACATTTTGACTGTTTTCATAGCATTAAGATACATTTTTAATGTTTTCATAGCTTTAAGATAAATGTTTAAAGTTTTCATAGCATTCAGATGTATTTTGACCGTGTTGGCATAGCATTAAGATACATTTTAACTGTTTTCATTGTATTTAGATACATTTTGAATGTTTTCATAGCATTAAGATACATTTTGACTGTATTATCATAGCATTAAGGTATTTTTTGTTACTGTTTTCATAGCATTAAGATACCTTTTGACTGTTGTCATAGCATTGAGATACATTGTGAATGTTGTCATAGCATTGAGATACATTTTGTCTGTGTTGTCATAGCATTAGGTATATTTTTACTGTGTTGTCACAGCATTTAGATATATTTTGACTGGTTTCATAGCATTTAGATACATTTTGACTTTTGGCATAGGCTGCCACGCTAGGTGCTCAGCATTAAGAGGTTAGTGTTAGGACTGGTTGGCTTACTGTCAGGATAATGTCACTGGGTAGGACAGACATTATGCCACATGTCTGCAGCATTATGCCCCAGTGTTAGACACCACTAAAACTGTCACACTGCAGACATTGTAGCAATAAGACTGCACAATTGTTAACGCTACGTTAAATATCCAAATACACACACACACACACACACACACATAGTTGGCATATGATAGCCTTAAGATACACTTTGTGTTAGCATGACATTTAGATACATTAGAACTATCATCATGGCATTTTGATACATTTGGACTATTGTTATGACATTTAGATACATTCGGACTATTGTCATGACATGGCATTTAGATACATTTTGCCTGTGATGGCATAGCTTTAGATACCCATTAGCTGTGTTAGCATGGAATTTATGTACATTATGACAGTGTTGGCATAGCATTTAGATACACTTTGTCTGTGTTGGCATAGCATTTAGATACACTTTGACTGTGTTGGCATAGCATTTAGATACACTTTGACTATGCATTTAGATACATTTTGACTATTTGCATAGCATTTAGATACACTTTGACTATGTTGGCATAGCATTTAGATACACTTTGACTGTATTTGCATAGCATTTAGATACACTTTGGTTATGTTGGCATAGCATTTAGATACACTTTGACTATGTTGGCATAGCATTTAGATACACTTTGACTGTGTTGGCATAGCATTTATATACATAATGACACTGTTGGCATAGCATTTAGATACATTTTGACTATGCATCTAAATGCTATTTAGATACACTTTGACTGTATTTGTGTAGCATTTAGATACACTTTGACTATGTTGGCATAGCAGTTAGATACACTTTGACTATGTTGGCATAGCAGTTAAATACATTTTGACTATGTTGGCATAGCATTTATAAACATGACACTGTTGGCATAGCATTTAGTTACACTTTGTATTTGCGTAGCATTTAGATACACTTTGACTGTATTGGCATAGCAGTTAAATACAAATTGACTGTTGGCATAGAATTTATATACATAATGACACTGTTGGCATAGCATTTAGATACAATTTGTGTTTGCATAGCATTTAGATACACTTTGACTATGTTGGCATAGCAGTTAAATACATTTTGACTGTTGGCATAGCATTTATATACATTATGACACTGTTGGCATAGCATTTAGATACATTTTGACTGTGTTTGCATAGCATTTAGATACACTTTGACTTTGTTGACATAACAGTTAAATACATTTTGGTTGTTTTGGCATAGCATTTAGATACATTTCTCCTGTATTTGCATAGCATTTAGATAAATTTTTCCTGCATTAGCATAGCATTTCGATACATTTTTCCAGTATTAGCATAGCATTTAGATACATTTTGGCTGTTGGCATAATATTTACATACACTTTGACTGTGTCGACTAAACAACCCAACCCATAGGCCATATTGTCATCACTTTATCATGTCTTGGGCATGCATTTCACCATCATTGTATTTTTCATCAGATGAAGAAAACAAATGATCTATTTAGTGTAATATTTTCATACAGACAGGGAGCCAAGTACGATTGTGAAGGAGTGCCACACAGAACTTCTAGAAAGTGCACCTAGTGGAACGACAACTATGTGTCTAAAGCTACAAGACAGCTCAAAATATATGTCCATCCATAACCACATAATTGGAACGTGCTTGCTTCAGGGTGACGAGTCAGATAATATTGGTAAGTGACTGTAATGTAGGACTTGATGGACCAAATTAAATCTGATTCCTCCACACTAAACGCATGATATTTTAGTCATTTGAAACTTAGTAGTATTACGTTCACAAATGTATCTTACATTCTGACCCTAATGTAAGTATTGTTTTCCCTATTGTTTTGAAGTAGACAAAACAAAACAAATATCTTGCATACCAAAGTGGCAACCAGATCAAAATGCTTTAGAGAAGTATGCAGATATTGAGATCTTTACATATTGTCCCTTAAGATAGTCTCATGTCCCTTAATATATCCTGGTGTCCCTTGAGACAGGCTCATGTCCCTTAAGATAGTCTCATGTCCCTTAAGATAGTCACATGTCCCTTAAGACAGTCTAATGTTCCTTAAGATAATCTTGTGTCCCTTAAGATAGTCTTGTGTCCAATAAGATAGTCTCATGTCCTTAAGATAGTCTTGTGTCCTTAAGATAATCTTGTGTCCTTTAAGATAGTCTCATGTCCCTTAAGATAGTCTTGTGTCTTTTAGGATAGTCTCATTTCCCTTAAGACAGTCTTGTTTCCCTTAAGATAGTCTCATGTCCCTTAAGATAGTCTCATGTTCCTTAAGATAGTCTCATGTTCCTTAAGATATTGTCATGTCTCTTAAGATAGTCTTGTGTCCCTTAAGATAGTTTTGTTGTCACTTAAGATTGTCTTGTGTCCCTTGTGATATTCTGGTATCCCTTAAGACAGGCTCGTATCCCTTAATATAGTCTCATGTCCCATAAGATAGTCTCATGTCCTTAAGATGATCTCGTGTCCCTTACTATAGTCTTGCGTCTTTTAAGATAGTCTCATTTCCCTTAAGACAATCTTGTGTCCCTTAAGATATCCTCATGTCCCTTAAGATACTCTTGTGTCCCTTACAATAGGCTTGTGTCCCTTAATATAGTCTCATGTCCCTTAAGACAATCTCTTGTCCCTTAAGAAAGTCTAATGCCCCTTAAGATAATCTTGTGTCCCTTAAGATAGTCTTGTGTCCCATAAGATAGTTTCATGTCCCTTAAGATAGTCTCATCATCCCTTACAACTGTCTCGTGTCCCTTAAGATAGACTTGTGTCCCTTAAGATAGGCTCATGTCCCTTAAGATAGTCTTGTGTCCCATAAGATAGTCTCATGTCCCTTAAGATAGTCTCTTGTCCATTAAGATAGTCTTTTGTCCCTTAAGATTCTCTCATGTCCCTTAAGATAGTCTCATGTCCATAAAGATAGTCTTGTGTCCTTTAGGATTGTCTCATGTCCCAACATTAGAAGGTTAATCTGCATATTCTTCCTAATAGCTAAACAAAGATTCTCTGCATGTACAATTCTCTGCATGTATGATTATCAGTGTGTACGTTCAAATTTTGATATCATTCTTCAACAACAACTTTTCCTTTGTTCGTTCTTGAGATGAACTAAAGTTAATGCAAAGCTCAAAATGTGCCAGTTGACGTGTGTTTTTATTTAGGTGATTTATCATTGATGTAATTAAATTGACTTAATATATGTTCTAAGGTTTATTAGATTACAATACACCTTCTGCCATATCTTCAGAATCCCAAAAGACAATTCCATCCCACAAGACAGACCCATCCCACAAGACAAACCCATCATATTCAATGTCTTTTTGGTCACTGAATACACACTGTTACGTGGCTCGAATAACATTTTGACCTGTTTGGTATTTCACTCATAAAATTAAAATTAATTGAGTGAAATTAGACTTTTACAAAAATAATTGTGTATTATTACATTTTAAATGATAATCAATTAAAATTGAAAAATGACCCTTTATGTTTGTTTTTGTTTTCAAGAAAAATTATATTCTCTGCACTCACATTGTCCTTGCATTTCTCTGCCGAGGACTTGAGTACATTTGGCGAACCATCATCAGACCAAACATTTTTCGTTTTTTATTTGTACAATGCATAAATCTCTTTTTTTTTTCTGTATCAATTACTTATAAGCATGGTAAAGATCATCTCATAAATGACAGGTTTCTGATGAAACCATATTCCCAACATGTTTTATAGACAATTCATTAGCATCTGATTCAACAAATTTATCAATTTTATATTTGAGAGAATACTTCTGATATTGATGATGAACTGTGATTTGGCTGGAACAAACTAGGGACGTCTTGAATTTTTTCACAGAGGATGTTTGAAAATTGACCTATTAGAGAATTTATATCATTAAACACTAATTTTATTATACTTTCAATTTTAATCCATTTGTCAACATTTGAAAAAAATTTGCTCTTCATTACTTTATATTCTTTTAGATATTATATTCGAGGTGACATAAATACAAATGATAAACTACAAAGAGATTTGAGGTCTGACAAATTCGAATGATAAACTACAAAGAGATTTGAGGTCTGACAAATTCGAATGATAAACAACAAAGAGATTTGAGGTCTGACAAATTCGAATGATAAACAACAAAGAGATTTGAGGTCTGACAAATTCGAATGATAAACTACAAAGAGATTTGAGGTCTGACAAATTCGAATGATAAACAACAAAGAGATTTGAGGTCTGACAAATTCGAATGATAAACTACAAAGAGATTTGAGGTCTGACAAATTTGAATGATAAACAACAAAGAGATTTGAGGTCTGACAAATTCGAATGATAAACTACAAAGAGATTTGAGGTCTGACAAATTCGAATGATAAACAACAAAGAGATTTGAGGTCTGACAAATTCGAATGATAAACTACAAAGAGATTTGAGGTTATGCAAATACAAATGATAAACTAGTAAAAGTATGATAACAATTCACGTGCTGTCAGTGGCAAATGATATAACAGTTCTTGTGTTGTCAGTGGCAAATGATAACAATTCATGTGCTGTCAGTGGCAAATGATATAACAGTTCATGTGCTGTTAATGGCAAATGATATAACAGTTCATGTGCTGTCAATGGTAATGATATAACAGTTCATGTGTTGTCAGTGGCAAATGGTAACAATTCATGTGCTGTCAGTGGCAAATGATATAACAGTTCATGTGTTGTCAGTGGTCAATGATAAGTTTACATGCTGTCAATGGCAAATGATATTTTAACAGTTATGTGTTGTCAGTGGCAAATGATATGGTAACAGTTCACATATTGTCAATGGCAAATGATATCTTAACAGTTCACATGTTGTTAATGGCAAATTATATGATAACAGTTCACATGTCATTTGCAAATGATAAGATAACAGTTCACGTGTTGTCAGTTGCAAATGATAAGATAACAGTTCATGTGTTGTCAGTGGCAAGTGATATAATAATAGTTCATGTATTGTCAATGGCAAACTATATGATATAGCAGTTCATGTGTTGTCATTGGCAAGTGATATCTTAACAGTTCACGTCTTTTCAGTGACAAATGATACGATAACAGTTCACATGTTGTCAGTGGCAGATTATGTGATATATGTGAGTTCATTTGTTGTCAGTGGCAAATTATATCTTAACAATTCATCTGTTGTCAATGGCAAATGATAGTTGACATTTTGTCAGTGGAAAATAATATGTTCGTTTTATTTCAGCCCACATAACTCTGAATTGGAGGATAGTGGTTTCCTCACAAAGTGCACCACAAACATACTTCCTTGCTAGCCTGTTTAGCGATCAAAATGGATATGTCTCTGTAAAAGATCAAGAAGTGAATCTGACTGTAAGTAAATGTTTTGTGATGACTTAAAGGCCTGTAAGACGAAGCAAATTCACATACTTTAAATTAAAACTAAACATACTTTCTTCCAAAGAAGATATTCTCCTGTTTATTTTGTTGTAAAATTCTTTAGCAAAGGCCGTATTTGTTTCTTTCAATACAGTGTATACATAAATTAATGTTCATTTTCATGTTTGACTTATATTATTACAATGTAGATGCAGTGTGATATATTTATTTTATGACTTAGAATTTTACAATGAAGATGCAATGTGATATAATTATTTGATGACTTAGATTATTACAGTGTTGATGCAATGAGATAATTATTTGATGACTTAGATTATTATAGTGTAGATGCAGTGATATAATTATATGGTGACTTTGATTATTACAGTGTAGCTGCATTGATATAATAATTTGATGACTTAGATTATTACAGTGTAGCTGCAGTGATATAATAATTTGATGACTTAGATTATTACAGTGTAGATGCAGTGATATAATAATTTGATGACTTCGATTATTACAGTGTAGATGCAGTGATATAATAATTTGATGACTTAGATTATTACAGTGTAGATGCAATGCGATATACTTATTTCCTTGATGATTATGTTGGGTTAAAACATCCTTTGATCTTATCTTAATGGGCATTGGATGCCTTTTTTCAGAATCAAAAAGTCAAGTTCTATAGTGAAGCACAACCAGCAGAAGCATGGACATTTATTTATTTTTCTCATTTCTTTCTCTACACAAACGAAATCGAAACGATGTCAGTTTTCGGTATTTTTGATAAACGATGTCAGTTTTCGGTATTTTCGATAATTCTTTACTAAGAGTCATTTAATGAAAGTCAGTAATGAACATTATGGAAAAATTCATACAAGCATGGTGTCACAGACAATAATGTTTCTTTTTCAGGAACAACCATTTGAATTTATGTATTCCAAAGAAGGTGGTCTCACTTCATTTAGGGTCAAAGGTACTTGAAAATCTGTCCTTATGTCACTGCTCCTTCTCACCTATCACCTACGATTTTTCTTCTCCTTCCTTCTCACCTATCACTTTTTTTTACCTCCCCCTCATCACCTATCACCTTCTTTTATACGTCATTATCCTCATTACCTATCACATATTTTTTCTATCCCTCCTTCTCTCTCTTTTTCCCCACTCATCTATAACCGCTCTGGTGGCCTAGTGCTTAGAGCATCCGCCTCGGATGCGGGAGGTCGTGGGTTCGATCCCCGGCCTAGTCATACCAAAGACTTAAAAAAAATGGTATTAACAGCTGCCTCACTTGGGCCTCAGAATTAAGAGGTTAGTGTTAGGACTGGTTGGCCCGGTGTCAGGATAATGTGACTGGGTGGGACATCATGCTGCATGTCTGTGGCATGATGCCCCAGTGCTAGACATGATTATAAACTGCCACATTGCAGACATCGTAGCAATATGACTGAAAAATTGTTAAAGCTACGTTCAAAATCCAAATCACACACACACTCATCTTTTTATTGCTTCTTCTTCTTTTCAATAAGTAGCAAGCTTTTGCATAAAATTAATAATTATACAGCTTCTGTTTCTATATGGTTTTGCAATTTGTGTCTTTCTTTCTTCAGATAAGTATCTTGGATACAATGGTGATACCATAGCATTGAAGTCACAGCCCTTCAAATTTGAGGCTTTCCCGGCCATGAACCTGAAATTTCATCCCAACGCAAATCCGAATAGTTCCTTCTCGTCCCAATCTTCGGGATACGCCAGTCTTGAGGTTGACGATTAAAATGAGGATTCAGGAAAGAAATAAATAGACTGTGGAGAAAGATACTCATCAATACTTGCAGGTGTTGATAACTTTTTAACTGGCAAGGAGGGTAAAATGACTGGTCTAATGACACACGTGGTCAGTCACTAAGCCACCATGGTGCATCTTATACATTCTTAAAAACGAAATATGTGCAAATTATAATATTTATTTAATTATTGTTTTCTGAATAAATGTGAAGTCATTTTTCAGACTCTTTTATTCTTTTTGTCTCAAATGCAAGGTATAAGCAAGACAAAGGGGTAGCCTTTTCAACAGTGTTGTTGCAATTGTTGGCATCAGCGTCACATCAGATGTTTCCATTTAGATCAGTTTCTTTGATATTTCCTGCATTTAAATTGATAAAACCAGACCAGTGGGGTATTGATACGGGATGATACATTTCAAAACGGGCTACCTGGTTTTCATGCTTCACTATTACATTGTTTTATATTTATCTCAGTTTCTCTGAAGCTTAAATATGCATTCACAAAACTTGATAGCTGCATTAATATTGAAGGGTTTTGTTCACTGCTGAAACATAGATCACAATAGCCTACTTTCATGCTTCAGCAAATACGTTCAGTTCTGTGTTCAGCGCAGTACGTTACACAATTAATATGTACAACCATTATGGGTCTACACATATGTGGATGATGGTACACACTACAAAGAAATGTAGGTCATAACAACGTACTTGTCTTACTTTAGCGAGTTCGCAAAGTTTTGAATTGTGCCTTGAGTGAGCAGGCGAGCCATAGCATTCTGCAGAATTCGTGTTGTTCTGCTATTCCTTTCACAGGCCAAGATAAAAGCAAGTTATGGTATGTTCTGAAAAATGTATTGAGTGGGATATGTTTATATAGAAACTATGAAAAGGGAAATTTTGGTGAAGGGATATAGACTTTAGGAATCTCTGTGGAAGTTTTAAATTTCGTCAATTAATAAATGGATGCCAAGAGGGATTTTTCGTTACATTTTAGAAGCGAAATATCTCAGTGATACGTGGGTAGGAGCCTGGTTTTAATTTTTCATGACCATAATTATTGTTATAGGCCATTTACTTCTCCATGTCCAATACAGGAATGATCCAAGACGTATTTTGTGCTCGCCATATTTGTAAATATGTAAAATATCAAAAAGTTAACGAGCTGACTTTCTCTCAGCGATGAATGGCAGGAATGAAAATTAATTTGACCATCACATGATCAGAGAGAGAGATTTGTGAATTTTCCGTATGTTAATTGTAAAAACGTTCATATTAGTGTTAATCATTCTAGTTCAATGTTTGGTTTCCGGAAAAGAGGTACGTGACAATGGGACTGGCAGTCTTCAAGCTCTTAAGGTTTTTTGAAGCATGAATAAATTTCCCTGCGATCGATTAGAAATGAATTTCGAGTTATTGTACTCCATGTGTTTATAACATGATTGATCGAATATGGAAATACATATTATCGTATGGAATCGATCTGAGTGAGAGAAAAATTAAAGAAAGCAAGTATTGCGTATTTTCAGGTACTTTACTAGATCTCATGCCACCATCCCTATTTTCTTTTTAACAGAGAGAGGGGGAATAAGAGAGTATCTTACGGAATTATTAGAGTTGCGAACAAAAGTAAATAACCTTATCGAGTATAAGAACTATATATATATGTGTGTGTGTGTGTATCTTTCACTACGGGATGATTCATAAACGTTGTGGCGTTTGAATAGATATTATCAATTCCATCAAACGCCCCAACGTTTATGAATCATCCCCTAGTGAAATAAGTGTTCAGCAAACTCCAAGGACTTAATGAAAATTTGTTTTCATTTTGTTTAAAACGAAAAGAAAAGAAACTACAAAATATCACAGCAACAAACAAATGCATATAATAAAGACTCGCTCAACTTAGTACTCTGCTACATACTTCATCAAATCGAATGTGAGAAATCGTGTGTTCGAACCCCGACAGAGTCATAACAAAGACATAAAAGTCGTACTCACAGCTGCCTCGCTTGCCGCTCAGCATTAAGAGGTTAGTGTTAGGACTGGTTGGCCTGGTGTAAGAATAATGGGACTGGGTGGGACATGATGCTACATGTCTACAGCATGATGCCCCAGTGCAAGAAATCACTATAAGCTGTGACATTGCAGACATCGTGGCGATATGCTACAATTGTAAAAGCTACGTTTAAAATCCAAATCTCTCTCTCTTTCTCTCTCTCTCTCTCTCTCTCACACACACACACACACTGTAAACGTTTAGTTCTTCTTAAACAGTCACCACTGTACGTTGATTGCTCTTCGGCCTGTCAGATTATGCAACACTCGAAAAAACGCTGAGTTTATCACTGAATGTCTAGACGACTGGATATGAACATGCACTCGATATTGTATCCTTTATCTCGAACGGTATTACCTGTTAGGAGAAACTGTATGACCTGAACATTGGTATTCTAGAATATATCACCATATCCGGGACCAGACATATACACAAATCATAGGACAAGTATGGATACCTTGGCAACTCAAATCTGAACCAACCAATAACAAAAATGCATATGGAGAATTGAATCATGTCCTGTCACGTTGATTAAACGAGAATGGACTGCTGTCAAGATGACTCGCATGGACCGATCGCAGATACAAGTAGTAGACGCAGTGCCCATGGCCTTTTAGGTCCACATTTTGGGGGTGGGGGTACTGAATGCACAGATAAACTGTCAGTTAGAGGGTATATACCATAAAGGTGGCTTCTGGAGGGTTTGCATTTGGGTGTAAAGTTTGCGTTTACGTCGAGATTAAATAAATTCAGTTATTTTTGGTTAATTCAGACTAAAACTTCCAACACGTCGTTGGTTGTATCATGCCAAGGAAATGGAAGCTAAATTCCTTTCACATAGACAAACCAAAACAGCCGACCCAGGCTAGTTTTGACCGGTATCAATCCGGTATCAATCCGCGACCCTTGAATCTTCACATATGACTTAAAATTGAAGTTTAAGCTAAAAACAAAAACAAACAAACCACAGAAAACAACAAACTCATGACAAAATATAAGGAACATAAATAAGTAAAGGAAGTAAAAACGATAAAGCTGAGCTAGTATGAACAAGTTGTATACCATATAACCCAAAGTATACCCATAAATTATACCCCAGGATAAGGAAAAGTAAGTTATTTTAACATATCAATTCCCTGAACATGGTACAAAAAGGTAGAGTGGAACTTTAAGCCTATGAGTTAGAATTATGTTTCCCATAGGTTGAATCACTCGGTTTACTCGGATTTTTATCCTCAGTCCCATGCCAGAATTCTTAACCTTAATAAATGTCCTTCACATTTGAAACAAAGCTTACAAAACTGGGCAAATATATTGTTTGCTATTAAGTGAAACACATATCCCTTTAAATAAAGTACGGTATAATGATTGTGCGTACAATAAAAGTTATAGGACCTATATTAGCAAATGCCAAGCCAATTACCTTATTAAATAAATGGATGTCGACTTCTGATTGATTAGTTAATACACTTGATACATCGACGATAACACTGTGGATATAATTCTGGATTCTACTCCTGTATTTTATTCAAACTACTCATATAGTTATACAGTATCTAACCTCGCAGTGAACGCGTTAGCTTTTTCCTTTTCCAGTGGGTCGGTGGTTCTTCCCGAGGGTTTTCCCAATTCTTCCTCCACCAATTATTCTAGTCACCATGTGCAGTCTATCATATACTGAAAAAATGGTGCTTTTCCCACAAAACACAAGTCACAATCAAAATATTGCTCTATACGGAAGTTCTTTACAAGCAGTAAGCTCTTTCAAGATAATTCTTCAAACAAAGTCTACAGGCCTTCATTCATATCCTTGAAGATAAGCAGAACTGTGTGTCTCTCCATTTTTAAGAGAGCATGGAACCATTTTTATTTACTGTTTCTATTTCGCTTTCATTTTTTTTTTCCTTCATGCGCTCTTTTCTTGGTGTGACGAGACGCTAAACTGTGCGAAAATATTTATCTGTGCAATGTATTATTCTGTTCTCCGTCGTTCTTGTGCCTTTGGACGCGTGTACACAACGTATGGAAGAAGAACGCTACAAATTGGTACCAAGTCTACACAAGGGATGGGAGTAGAACACCACAGACTGGGGCCAAGCCAGTACAATGCGTGGGGAGTAAAACACTGCGAAATTGGGTCCATGTCTGCACGATGTGTAGGAGTTGAACAATACAAAGTGGATTCAAATCTGCACAATGCATGGAAGTAGAAAATTAGGGCCAAGTCTGCACATTGTATGGGAGAAAAACACCACAAATTGGGACCAAGATCCGACTTCTGAGCCTTGAATTGTTTCTGTACTACAGATGTTTAAAAAGTCATTGAACTTAGCCCAACCGATCTAAAATATTGCCTTGCGTCACTGGCCCTCAGCAATAAAGAGGTCGTAAGAAAGCCTTGTACAGATAGCTCTGATAATTTCTTCTTTAGCCACAGCAAGAATTCTCATTTTACTTAAGACTTCCATAAAATATACAACGATGCTTGCTAGTGCAGAAGTTGGAGTCATCCGCCACGGTGTATAGTTCCAGTTAGGTGTCCATCTACTTTGTAAAATGGAAGATAGTCAACTATTTATAAAGCCAGATCACGCTCTCTGCAAACTATAAATGCCAGGAGATGTGTATGAAGAGCAAAAATGCTGACTTCCCCTGTATGCAGTAAGTTAGAATAAGTTAGTAAGTGGCCATCCATTTAGTACATACGCAAAAGTCTGGCAAAGCATGACCCCTCCCCCTCCCTGTGCACATGCGTACTTTTTTACACCACCACCCACCTGCGTACATACGCTTGACGCACCCCACCCCCCTTCTTTAGAACGGCCTATATTTAACCCTCGCAGAAACGATTAAGGATTAATACTATTAACGTGTTTAATAAAACAGATAGTCCACCGACGTTGAATGTCTGGTTGCATTAAAGAAATAAGCTGCGTAACTTTAAAAAGTTTGTCTAGCGTCCGCTAAAATTCAAACTCCGACTGAACCCAGTCGAACAGGTTACGTATTAGACAAATTATTATCGAGGTCCCACCCCTCACCCCCCGTTTCCCATGCGTACGTACATTATCAGACGACCCCCCCCCCCATACGCAAGCGTATGCATTTGGATTACCCCCCCCCCCATGCGTACGTACTAAATGGACGGCCCCTAAGAGGAAGTTACTATCGTGATATAATCTGGCATTGTAGATAACCAAACACCATTCAAGTAATCAACCTCTGGTTGTCTTCAAATAGGGAATATTACATCAGTAACATCATCTAACTGTGATAGTACTGTAACTGTTAGTTATATATTTTACGCCCTCAGTAAAAAAAACTAGGTCACCATTACATGTATTTCAGTATTTTAGTAATGCTTTTCAATCCGTCCATAACGTCATAGGCAGTTTGCATGTTAGTAGAAACGGAGAGAAAACCAGAGAAGGCACAAATAACACACATTCCTCTGCATATGCCGATCCAAGCAAAATAATAATTTCATGCAAAAAAGTTTAGATTGTATTAATTTACTGATGAAATATGTGAATTCGGGGCATCGTGGTTTTACATTGTTAAGTTGATCGTATGGGTCTGTCAATTTAAAAGTGCTTACTACTTATCATTTAAATATGTATACATACAATGTACGAGAAAACAACGTCAATATCAGTAGAGTTTCATAAGAATATTACAGAACTTCACGGTACTCTGATCATTGGGACGAGACGGGTGACATTGGCATTGTTAAGACCTTCACACTGGTGACACATCCTTAGCAATGAACGATGTCGTCAAGAAATTACGCAACAGAATGAAAAACGTTAATTTGAAACAAAATATGTAAACACAGATATTTTTTTTTTTAATTCTTCGAAAAAATACACTCTGTTTGAGAGGTCATATCTATATATGTGTCATTAGTCCTTTGATCCTTTTGAGATACGCCATGTGATCCTTCTGAGATACTTCATGTGACCTAGGTCTGCGGGTAAACGGCACCCATCGCCTTGCCAGCACACACCAGCCCATATTCCATCAGGACTAAGCATACATCACCAAAAAATGATGCAACTTAGTCGGTGTTATATGAACTCGTGTGTAGCAGACACACTCGCATGACGACATAGTAATTAATTCTCATCTATCTACACCGTTATATATATATATATATATATATATATATATATATATATATATATATATATATATATATATATATAATCGTCATCATGATCATCAGTTTGTATGTGGCCTGTCAAGAGATGCACAATTTACGACTTAGTCAATATACAGGTAAATATATATTCGGTGTCAAAATTCAGTTCGCAAATGACCAAGGTCGTTACCTGGGATAGCTATTAGTGACCTATTTATATACGCGTCACTCGATTCGATTAACACCGAAGTTCGTCTGCTTTTTCTTCCATGTATACACTAATGTAAGCGAGTTGATACTTATAACTGACAGAATCTGATTTGGGCGCAGAATTTCTTGGTAAACTGCTGAATTATCATTTAACTTAAATAACAGCAAAAACATGTTATTGATTAGTTTAGAATGAAGATAGAGATTTTAACTCAGGTGCTGGAACCAAATATATATCGTCCGAATTGTTTGTAGACTTTGGAAACATGCTTCAGAAATTGCATTCAGGGATAGATATTGAAGTCTGCATGCTCACTGGGAACGACATCATTAAAGGTTCGACGTGAGTGATATACAACTGAATGGGAACACTGAATAGGATTTCTTGGAGAAAAAAAAAATAATTATTTCAGAAAATTTCTCAAATAAGTGATATCAAATTTTGAATTGTTAACTTGCAACATAGGACTAATTGTAATAGCATTGCCTATAACAAATATCAGATTTTATAGTTCTACGGAATCATTCATACGCATCTTAGATGTAAAACTTAAAGAAATATTAGTTTCGAAAATTAAATTGAAAGTTGAACGTATTAACATCTAATATATTACCCAATTTCGAATGGAGCAGGTCTCTTTTTGTGTTGCTATGTTTGTGTTAGTTGCTATAAATGACGAGGACTCAATTTACCATAAAATTATTAATTTCGTTACGTATTATACTGCGTGGTTGAATGGTGTGCTACCCTTCCAGGCAGTCAAGTACAGCCAACTGGCAATATCACCCCATGTTGGCTACCCATCCTTCATTCAGTACATTTGTAGTTACTACGATGTCGTATTAATGTTGATTTGTTTACCAGTGAATATCGTTATCTTGCATTCCTATAGGGGTATGATACTGATAGTGTTTTCCAAACGTAGAACATCGCATGACTACTTGATCACATGATTGTCTTTCTTCACATGACTGCTTGTCTTTGATCACATGACTGGTTGTCTTTATCACACGCACTTCTAATGAGCATATACTGTTCATTACATTAAAAACAAAAATTCCACGATTTTCATCACTTGAGCATTGTTTCACATTAATCAAAATAAACATTAGCTGGTTTCACTTTTGTGGGTTTAACACCATTTTTCGGCGCATAGTATAGGTTATGATGCATAGCGGACAGAATGTTTGGTGAGGGAAAACCCCATCTTCGCAAGCCAAGGTTCCAATAGGATAATCCTATCTACACCTTGGCGTATCGAGTCGATATTTATGTGCTTCGGGTCTGTGAATTTCACTGGATGCGGCAGCAGTCCAACTCATCTACTCAAAATGAAGCTGTTCAAATTTGAACACTGTTCTTACATGTTCGAGACAAGCGGAGCCCACAACTTGAATGAACTGATAAATAAGCAATTTTCCTGTGCCGGTCTGTGTTTGTACAAATACCTTTCACTTAAATACACCTATAATAGCTTACCTCTGCTACATAGTCATACTTTTGATGTTAAACTTACAAAATATCCTTTCTAGGTCAATTGCCCCCACCATTTTCGGCTGATGTACAATGCACCACGCTTTTGTTTTGTTGGCATTGTAAACTAATAGAGGCAACTCAAGGAATCCAATAGATGTCGCTAGAACAAAACACCAATATATCTGTTCGATCCACCAAGGTGTATATAGGGTCATCACATCAGAACCTTGGCTAGCGAAGATGGGTAAACTCCAGAAATGACAACCTATGCATTTTTCAGCTTTGAAAAATTAGCTGAAACACACTCAGTCTGCTTAAACAAGATGTTGAAGTTAAGTGTTCCGCAAAGAGGATTGTTTGCTTTTATTTATGTAGCTTCTGTGGTTCGAGTCGAATACACAAACCGTTGTTTTAAGTGTTATTTTTTTATAAAATATTTTTGTCTCAATATTAATAATGCAGGATAAATTATTTCTAGATTAAAGTTGAACTGAGGACTACCTAATTAATTTTCACAATTAAACTTAAGGATAACGGTGGAATTAATTTTTACTTGTTCACATTGGTATCATTGCGCCACGCTGTCAGCAGCACACATTTCAGACTGGTGCGAAAATGGCGGTCTAATCACTGCTTTGAACGCTGATAGATCTGTGTTCGGAGGTCATCACGCACCATTTTTATTTCGGCGCTCATTCATCGTTTTTGAGTTTGAGAAAAATAATCATTCCGTATGCATCTGAGTTGAATTTGAAACCTGCAACCTGAAGATTAGATTTTTGAGTCAGACACTCCTATGGATATTGCATATGATATGAATATTCAGTATTTTACAATGTTGACAAAATCGGCGTAATATGGGAAACCTAGCACCACCTTATCTAGGATTCAGCGCAGAACTTAGGAGGTACAAAATTAATGGCTGAGTGCTCCACATTCTGGCATTATTTTTGGCAGAGGAACGCCTCGCGTGAAATAAAACAACTTCTATTTCGCATATACATGTAAAGGTACGACCCTCACTTGCAAGGGGTGTGGGCTGATTGGCAGATTATACCTTCTTTCAAGGTGTCCGCTTTATTCGGTTCTCGTTATCTAGGAGATGATCGCCTTCGGTGTTATTGCCGGATCGAGTAAACTTATAGGTGGAATAAATAGAGATCTGAGCAGATGACACGAGCCCCCGTAAGAAAAAGGAATCAAAATGTAATCAATTACATAAACACTGGAGATAATACAATAAATTAGGAAGATACACTTCTTTGGAATAAATCTTACACCGAATTTCAAAACACAAATATATTTATAAAAATAGCCGATCTGTTTTACTGATAGAATTAGTCATACGATAGAGTGAATAATCGAAGTCGTTGCCTTGTACAGTTGCATAACCTGCTTAGCTCTGTGTAACGTCGCCCTCTTAGAAAGAGGCGTGGTTAATTGGGTTTGGCTGCGTTATCCAGAGGATGACCTCCCTCGATATTATAGCCTGGCGGGAGTGAAAGAAGAATGGAATTTCAACAGAGAACTGAGCGAGAATGCTGGTCAGAAATAAACAATAACGAGCCCTCTTTGACAAGAAAATAACAAATTTAATCAGGACAAACTAAAACGGTAATTTAAATTCAAGTTAGGTTATATAAGTAGAATTTAACAGGTGTGACCAATTTGGAATTACTACATCATCATAACGAGAGGTGAAAGAGCGCAATATCCACGATTGACTGCATCACCTTCATTCACTTTGACCGTATCTCAACGTCTCCTAGTTCATCCTTCCAAGATTCTAGATTCTGCCCTTTCATGGACTTCCTGGTCCTTTTACTCTGACCTCGTCCTTCTTTCTCTTTTTTTCCCGTACTCCTGTATTCGGACTGTATCGTCCTTCTCTCTGAAAGCTGTTTCTCATCGCTGTATTTCCTCAGGACTTGCGCGTCCTAGCACTAAACACGCCTTTTCCTTTTACACGACGACCACTGGTCCCTTTCTTGTTTCACGAGGAAAGCGCTAATCTTAGACTTCCACGGAGTCAAGACAAAGTTTCCTCTTCTAGGAAATTCCCAGACTAAAGAATTTACACTAGGGTCGTCACTTTAAAGTCAGATTGCTCTAAAGTGTACGCCCTAATTTATTCCACCCAATCGTAGGCAAGGGTCCCTGATCTCCCCCCCCCCCCCCCCAAAAATGTCTTTCATCAGATTTAGACAGCCCAAAATCTGTGTACGACAGTGCATGACAATTTTCCCTTTGAAAATATGATAAGTGGACATACGTTCCTACCAAGCAGTTAGGGTCGGTAGCTCAAATGTTTACTTCCAAAGACCGTTTTAAGATAGCCCGGTCAATTTCACTGGGTCGGAAATATTGTTCCTTTGAAGTTTACTCTAACGGGGGGGGGGGGGGGAAAGACTAACGACGAAAGTTCGAAGTGACCTTTCACAAAGACTTTCCTGGCTTAACTGCGAAAACTTTAATTTCTCAATGCATTCAACTTTAAATTTTCTGTACTTCAAAATTCGACACTTCACACTCTGTTTCCCTCTAAATTTCACTGTAGCCGTTCTCTGTCCTTTCGCCCTTTCTTTCCTTCCTTTTTCTTTCCTCTCTCCAACCTTCCTACTGTTTCACCTTCCTTCGGTCCTCTTTCTTTGTGTGGGTAGGTGGTTATGGAAGCATGTAGATACGCAGCTAATTGATTGCGTCAGTGCGTAGGTACATCTGAAGATACGTCGGAAGAGCTATTTTCCCCTTTTAAAATAAACAGAAAGCGACCTAAATTTTCTGTCGGCTGTCTTACTGGGAATATATCATTCCTCCCCTTCTCGTTATCAGATCTTACTATCGGCATTCAACAGATACCAAAGGCTATTTAGTCGGGTGATACATGGCAGACCAAACAATCCTAGTTTCATAAAATTAATGTTTTTCCTAATAGCTATAACGTTTCCACTCTCCTCTCAATTACACAAATGAATGAATAAAATTTATTACAGGTCGTAATTACGCTATTTCAGCGAATACAAATATTCAAGTCTTTATCACACGTGAAATCGTTTAAGATCGGTGGATTCAAACGGAATCCCGTAACTCATATCAATAAAGGTTGTACATGAATTTTTAGAATACCCAATTCCTATACAAACAAGACGACAAATTCGAACAATTCGACAATCATATATATAAGAAGATTATTGTACGAATTCATATATATATATATATATAAACTCAACACAGTTATACTCATATCAAGAGAAGTGCTTTACGAATTTAAACAAACTAAATTCATGCACATATTATCAAATAATGCAAGCTAAACATTATATTGGCATAAACGAATTTCAGGAAATTTTTGATGCAGATACCTTGTGTTTATCTCGTTCCTACAGCCAAATTGTGATCGTTGAACTTTCATTCCTCTGGTCCCTTGGACAAGTGTTTCACGAGAGAGAATATCCTTCAAATTCCTCTCGGCATCCACGTACGTTTACTCTTGCAGCAAAGCTTAGACTAATTAGATTTTTTCGATGTGGCGATATTTAAAACAAGGAAACTTAGTGTGGGAAACACGCCCCTTTTGTTAGTGTAAGGAATCAGGAATTAATGTATTTACCGCCTTTTATAATAGGCGCCAAATCTGGGGTCAATTTGACCTTCCACGTTGCGACTAACGGTTTATGGAAATTTTCAATTATTGACAGTTCCACTATGAAATCGAAGCTTAACCGTGTCCCTAATAGTCCGTCTGGCTGCTATATAAACAAAAGTGTAATTAGCCTCACTACCGTCCCCGACCAGAGATTTAGAAATTCTTGCAGTATATCGATTTAACAAGTGCCTGTCTCCATAAATCTAATTAATTGTTCTCTGGTCTCAAACTAATGTGTTCTTCATAGATCGACAGAAATTTGCCCCCTCACATAGGCCCCTCCTTGAAGAGTAAAATCAGGGAGTTTACTCTCCAAACTTTTTGGAGATCTAATCTGATTCATTTACACTTTATCAGGTGAACCCTTCCCCTCAGACGTCCCTAGTCTACTTAAGCAGTCAGCCCCTACATTCTCACTGACCTTAATATACCGTACCTGGACTTGGTACTGTTGCAGAAATAATGATCATCTCATTAATCGTCCATTAGTTGGCTTAGCGTGAGTTAAATAGGCGAGTGGTGGGTGGTCAGTTTCTAGAATGAATTTTCGTCCATACAGGTAACGTTGGGATTTAGATATCCCAAAGATAATTGCCAAGCATTCTTTCTCAGAGACTGAGTAATTGAGTTTTGCAGTTGACAATTTCCTGCTACTGTATGCAACTGGGAATAAGTTTCCGTCGTGCTTTTGTAATAACACTGCCCCTAAACCTCTATGACAAGCGTTAGTACGTAGAACAAAAGCTCGTGTCAGATCTGTCAATTTCACTACTGCATCTGACGTCAATCTGTCCTTCAACGTCTGAAATGCTCGTTCACATGCGTCTTTCGATATAACATTCGTCAGAGCCTTTTTCCGAGTCAAGTCAGTCAATAGCCTCGCTATAGCGCTGACGTTAGCAACATATCGTCGATAATACCCTGCCAGTCCCAAGAAAGATAGAACTTCCGTCTTAGTGGTCGGTCGTACTGCGTCCCTAAGTTGGTCGACCTTTGAACTATCTGGGGTTAACGTGTCTTCGCTGAGGGTATGACCTAGGTAGGTTAGTTTCCTAAACCCTCTATGGCACTTAGACGGCCGTGCTGTCAGTCCCGTTTGTCGAAGTCGCTCTAAAACGTTTTTCAGCAAAATGATCGTCCCAAGTAGCTGTCGCTAAGAGTAAATCGTCCATGAAGTTCGAAACTCCAGTCCCCCTTAACGGTTCAAGTAATTTTCTCATCATACGCGTGAAGACACTCGGCGCATTCTGGACTCCGAATGGCATGACTATCCACTGGTAGGTCCCATCTGGAGTTGCGAAGGCAAGTTTTGCTGTCTTCACTTCGAACTGGAATTTACCAGTATCCCTTGGACAGATCGATTTTCGAAAAATACTTAACATTGGTCACCCCGGCAAATATTGACCCAGGGTCAGGTAAAAGTTCTACATGGAATTCCGTGACCTTGTTCAGCTTCCTGTAATCAACGCAAAAGCTGTGTGTACAGTCGTTCTTCTGTACCAACAAAACATGAGAGCTATACGCCGACTCAGTTCTATAACTCAAGTTATAGCTTGAATTTCATTTCGGACAGTTTCTAATTTCGCATAGGGTAGCGGATATGATTTCAACTTCACTGGCTTATCATGCAATAATTTCAGGGTGAACTCCTCCAACTCCGTCTTGCTAAGTCGTTTTGTCAAAACACTTGAGTAATCTTGGAGTAAAGACTCCACTTCCTTACGTTGCTCTGATGTTAACGTCCCATTAAGGACAACGTCGACGTAGGTTTCTTCCCTCGTCAAAGGACAACTAGGGAGTACTTCCGCGTCTCCTCCGTTGTCGTCAAGTTCTTCAGTTACAACCGTAGCAACCACGAACTCTGTGGGTGTCTCCCTTTCACGGTAACGTTTCAGGAGATTTACGTGGTACAACTTCTTGTCTCCTACCCGGATACGGTAGTTCTGCCCACCTTGTTTCTCCGTTACCACAAATGGTCCCCTCCATGAGACTTGGAGCTTGTTGTGCTCTAACGGCAGCAACAACGACACCTTATCACCCACCTCAAAGTGACGTTCCTTCGTCTTTTATTGTAATATTTGGCTTGATGTCCCCTTGCGTCGCGGTAATTTTCCTGAGCCAATTTACAAACCTCTTCCAGCCTGTTGCGGAGGTCAATAACATATTGGTATGTCCACACTTCCTCGGATGCTTGTTCATTCGTCCATAATTGCTTTGTGAAGGGGCAAATTTCCGGCGATCTATGAAGTACACATTAACTTGGGGCAGAGAACAATTAATTAGATTTATGGGGACAGGCGCGTATCAAATCGCCATACTGCCATGATCGGTAATGTCTTTTCGAGGGGAGAATTTTATTCTTAATTAAGCATCGGTTTATTTATCCAACAGAAGACTGGTGGAGACAAAAGCTAACTTTGATTCCATAGTGTAAATGTCAGAATTGAAAGATCGCAGAACACTGTTACTCAAACTACAAAGTCAAGTTGACCACGACTTTGGCGCCTCTGGAAAAAAGTTAGCAGATATATTTGATTCTGATTGGTTACGCTAAATAAGGGATGTGTTTCACACACTAAATTTCCTAGTTTAATATTAATTTGAATTAGTCTAAGCTTTTCTGCAAGAGAAAATAAGTGTAAGAAACCTGAGAGTAAATTTGGGAGAAATTCTCTCGTAAAACTGTTGTCCAAGAGGACTGTTGTCGAAGACAACCGAGGAACAAATTTGGCTGTAGAAGCGAGGAACGCTGAAAGCTCAAAGGGCAAAGGTATTTGTGAAATTCCATGTAATTTGTTGATGCCATATATAATGTTTTGCTGAATGTATTTACTTATATTTGCATGAATCTATTTGCTACATTCATATATCAATTTGCTTTATGAAGTATAACTGTGTTGACTTTATTCATAGGAAGTCGTATATTAATCTTTAGATAAGTTTGACGAATTGTTTGAATTAGTCGTCTTGTTTGCATAAGAATTAGGTTCTAAGAATTTCAAGCATTACATTAGTTCATATGAGTTACGAGAATCCGTGTGAATTCACCGAATTTAGAAGATTTCACGTATGATTAAGGTTGAGTGTGTATTGACTGAAAAGACGTAGTAAGGCATGTAATGTATCTCATTCATTCACTTGTGTAAATTGAGGCTGGCTCGGAACCGTTATGCCTCGTGTGGTGTTAATGCGTAATGAATTAGCCATTAAACTAACTAGGGTCATTATAGGATATGCGGAGCCAACCGACAGCCTTAGCATCTGTTTAGCACCGATAGTAAGATCTGATAACGAGAGGGGGATAATGCAAGCCCGTGTTATCATAAAGAACAGAAAATTTAGGTTGTCTCTATTTACATTTTTTTAAAGGGAGAAAATAGCTCCTGCGACTTATTATCTCTGAGACGTATTCTGAGACGTATCCTGTGACGTATTATCTCTGAGACGTATCCTGCGACGTATTATCTCTGAGACGTATTCTGAGACATATCCTGTAACGTCGTATCTCTGAGACGTATCATGTGATGTATTATCTCTGAGACGTATAGTGAGAAGTATTATCCTGAGATCCAGGTATCTATGGATCTATGTGCTACACACAGAGTTGAGGACCGAAAGAGGCAAGACAGAGGGGAGTCGAAGGAACAGCTACAGTGGAAGTGGAGTGAACCGGAGAAGCAGGTTATGCAATTGTACAAGGCATTGACTTCGATTGTTCATTCGATCCTATAATGAACTAATTTTATCAGTAAAACAGATCGGCTACTTTATTTAATTATATTTGTGTTTTGTTATTCGGTGAAAGTTTTATTTCTAGAAGCAGAGTATATTCCTGATGTAATGAATTCTCACAGTTGTTTTATGCAATTGATTAAATTGTTGTTTACATGTACGGGAGCTCGTGTTGGTCTGTTCTTTATATCTGCACAGATCTCTATCTATTCCACCTATAAATTTCACCACTTATATTTATATTTACTCGAACCGGGCAATAACATCGAGGGTGGTCAACCTCTAGATAACGAGAACCAAATGAGGCAGATACCTTGAAAGAAGGTACAATCCGCCAACCCACAAACCTCTTGCAAGAAGAGAGGACTTTGTGTAAGGTTTCTACAAAGTGGACGTGGATCACTTGCATGCGTTAATACAGCCATGGGTCCCCTGACTGTCCTCCCATAGCCCAATTCAAAAGGCGAAAAACCCAAACTAGCCTGTGGTACTTCTCGATGCGCAAATATTATCGCGGAAAGGTATCGATCCCAATCCCTGGGTCGACCTTCACAGAGCTTCTTCAGAGCCTGTTTCATTGTTCCATTGAAACGCTCCACCGAACCGTTGCACTGCGGGTGATACGGGGTAGTCGTCAGGTGTCTAATGGACAACAATCTGTTTACCTCTTCCATCACCTGACTCACGAACTGCGTCCCTGGTCAGTCAGTATCTCCTCAGGGACACTAACTCTCGACCAAACTCCTAACAAGGCCTCATCCATCTTGACTGAGTCAATGTCCTTTAAGGCCACGGCCTCCGGGTACCGGGTGGCGTAATCTACTATCCTTAGTATATAACGATTACCGCTTTCTGCCGCCGGCTTTATCGGACTTACCAGGTCCATCGCCACTCTCAAGAAAGGTTCGTCAATCAGTGGGGTAGTTCCTAGTGGCACCGGGCGATGGGAGGTCTTAGTTGCCACCCACTGACACTTGTCGCACGACAAACAAAACCTCCGAACATCCCCGTACACACCTGGCAAGTAGAACTCCCTCACCAACCTATCTCTGGTCTTCGCCACGCCCATGTGGCTTCCAAGTAGACCCTTATGTGCCAGCCTAAGCACTTCTGCTCGCTTCGCTCTGGGCACAACAACTTGCCTGAACATATCGGTCCCTTTCTTGGCGTACCGATACAAAATACCGCGTTTCGTCGGGAATTCCACCTCGCCGTCTGGCAATTTCCGTATGGACCCATCCTTTGTGTACCTTCGTACCTTGTTGAGAGACAAATCTTCCTCTTGAAGTTTCCTCAACTCGCCAGGTAGCAAATTGTCTATGGGCGAAGTCGTGGGTGGTAGCGGCTTTGACCCTGACCTTCGCTTCATAGCCCTCGTCTCAACAGACCCGACGTGTGCAGAGGAACACGTCACAGGGTTAGGTTGTGGCAACACATACCTACACCCTAATATTACGTCATAAGACAGTCCCGACAAACACGCCGGTTGAATTCGTCTCTTTACATATGGCGATTCAAGATCAATGTTAACGACCGGGAGGGAATCGTCCGTCCGGCTAGCAAACTGGACTTCAACCGTCTCGCCTGTGTAATCTCCAGGCTTGACATATCTACTATCCACCATCCTACAAAACGGTATCATATAACACGGTTGCCATCTCACCATTAACCGTAGCTACCGCTGTATTAGTCAACTCCACTGTTTCCTGTTTTTTAACAGTATTTGGAGTTACGAATTCATCGTTGTCGGACGATACTTCCTACAATCCTTAACAACATGGCCTGGTCTGTCTCAGCCGTAACACACAGGCTCACCTTTCCTCCCCGTGGTATCTTTCTCTGCCCTCTGAGTCTTCCCCAACCCACATACAGTTTCTCGGCTGAGATTTCCCGCCCCTGGCCTCTCACCATTCTGGCCATTCCGTCTTTGGGGTACCACCTCAGTGGTCTTTCTATGCTCGCCGATGCCAGGCCAGTCCCTGCCACGCCAGGTGGTTGGACGCGAGTGCGCGCTCTCATAGAGCTCGGCCATCACGCTTATCGCATCCAAGGTTGAGAATTCACGCTCCGCTAAGAACACTATCAAGTCTTTTCTGTATGTACTTAAGACGCGCTCTTTTCAAAATCTGCTCGAGTATGCCTTCATACGTAAGCGCGGTACCAGAAATTTTCATCTATTTTTCAAAAATTACGCGTAAGCGGCTCTGGAATTGCGCGTGGGTTTCGGTAGCTCTCTTCGACGATTCTCTAAAGTGTTTACGAAATGTTTCTGCCGACAGCTCATAGTGCTGTAGTAGCGCTTTCTTCAGAACGTCGTAACCGTCTATCTCGTTCGGTGTCATATTATGGTAGACGTCTTTCGGGGCTCCCTGTAAGAATGCTGAAATATTGATAGCCCACTGGTCCTTGGGTAGCTGCTGTTCAGAGCCAAATTTTCGAACTGTGTCAAAAAGTTGTCAGTGATCTCGTCCTTGTCGTTGAACATGAGCATGGTGATCTGTATGGTTCGTCTGTCTTCAGGTCGCCTACTTGTGGACCCTGAACATTCATTCAGGTCTTCAACCTTTCTGGACTCTGCTTCGATCCTCAGTCTCGCCATGGCTAACATATGTTCGCGTTCTCTAGACTTTTCTTCGGCATGCAATCTGGTTAGTTCGAGCTCTCGTTCACGCTCAGCTGCTTGTCTGTCTTTCTCTCGTTCACGCTCAGCTGCTAGTTGCTCCTTGTGTTCTCTAACACTTCGCTCAACAAATTCAGCTAAATGGGCTCCATCATACCCTAACTCTTCCCTACCAATTGATTTAAATTCTCTAACTAATTGTCTGTCTGTCGCCATCTTGGTCTACTTATAACGGAGACACAAGAAAAAATAGTCATTTACCTATACTTAAGTTTTATTGTCATAGTCGGAAATAGCTCCCCACGTATTTATCCTACCTCTAGTAGGGTCTACTCAATTAAACCAAGCTATTCCTTCACTACAGTCAATAAACGGGCAGCACACAACTGAAATGTCTTCCCCCAAATCAAGCATAACGCTCCCACACTAACAAGGCGGAATTTATTACTGCGAGGTTTGGCCTAAATATATCTTCTCTCAAGGGAATACAAAGGTCACTTTACTTCACAAATTTAGAATACGACCCGACAGCAAGGTATGTGCCTCAATTTTTTACAATATTTTCATCACAATATGAAATAAAAATGGCAAAAAAATGTTGCATGCACAAAAATATTTTTAAAAAAATAAGCAGACAATGATTCGATTCACTCTGATCGCTATTTCTTGAAAAGTACTATGGAAATTGTCAATGTTATTCTATTCTATATTTGCTCGGACATGTTAGTCGGATAAAAATGTTCTGATCTCGGAACGAGCCCCCACTTTGTAAAGGTACGTGCCTCACTTGCAAGGGGTGTGGGTTGATTGGCGGATTATACCTTCTTTCAAGGTGTCCACTCTATTCGGTTATCATTATCTAGGAAATGATCGCCCTCGGTGTTATTGCCCGGATCGAGTAAACTTATAGGTAAAATAAATAGAGATCTGAACAGATATGAAGAACAGAATGACACGAGCCCGCATACATAGAAAATCAAAATTTAATCAATTACATAAACACTGGAGATAATACAATACATTAGGCAGTTACACTTCTTTGGAATAAATCTTTCACCGAATTTCAAAACATAAATATATTTATGAAAATAGCTGATCTTTTTTACTGATAGAATTAGTTCATCATTCGATAGAGTGAACAATCGAAGTCGTTGCCTTGTACAATTGCATAACCTGCTTAGCTCTGGTTCCCTTTAACTTCACTGTAGCTGTTCTCTGTCCTTTCGCCCTTTCTTTCCTTCCTTTTTCTTTCCTCTCTCCATCCTTCTTACTGCTTCACCTCCCTTCGGTCCTCTTTCTTTGTGTGGGTAGGTGGTTATGTAAGCATGTAGATACACAGCTAATTGATTACGCAGTGCGTAAGTACATCTGATGATACGTCGGAAGACTTATTTTCCCCTTTTAAAATAAACAGAAAGCGACCTAAATTTTCCGTCGGCTATCCTACTGGGAATATATCATTCCCCCCACCCCTTCTCGTTATCAGATCTTACTATCGGCATTCAAACAGATACCAAAGGCTATTTAGTCGGGCCACGCATGGCAGACCAAATAATCCTAGTTTCATAAAATTAATGTATTTCCTGATGGCTGTAAAGGTTCCACTCTCGTCTCAATTACACAAATGAAAGAATTAAATTCATTACAGGTCGTAATTACGCTATTTCAACGAATACAAACATTCAAGTCTTTATGATACGTGAAATCTTTTAAGATCGGTGGATTCAAAAAGATTCCCGTAACTCATATCAATAAAGGTTATACATGAATTCTTAGAATACCCAATTCCTATACAAACAAGACGACAAATTCGAACAATTCGACAATCTTATATATAAGAAGATTATTGTACGAATTCATATATATATATATATATATATATATATATATATATATATATATATATATATATATATATATATATATATATATATATAAACTCAACACAGTTATACTCATATCAAGAGAATTGATTTACGAATTTAAGCAAACTAAATTCATGCACATATTATCAAATAATTCAATAATAGGCAGCTGTTCGTACCATTTTTGTAAGTCTTTGGTATGACTCGGCCGGGGATCGAACCCACGACCTCCCGCATCAAACAACTTGTTAGTCTAACGTCATACAATAATCTCGATTATCATATGCTCATTTGTTTTTCCGTTAACTTTACATTGTCAGAATCGTTAAGAATTTTACGATATGGCACACCTTCATATTGTACTCACGTGCAGGACACATGTGCCCAGTAGTATGGAACGTCAGAGCTGTCTTAAGATGAGAATATTTATTATATGCTGTGCTTTTGTACTTATATGATGTGCAAACTTCTTTATATGCTGTGCTTTTGTACTTATATGTTGTGCAAACTTCATTATATGCTGTGCATTTCTACTTATATGATGTGCAAACTTCATTATATGCTGTGCATTTGTACTTATATGATGTGCAAACTTTATTATATGCTGTGTTTTTGTACTTATATGATGTGCAAACTTCTTTATATGCTGTGCTTTTGTACTTACATTATGTGCAAACTTCATTATATGCTGTGCATTTCTACTTATATAATGTGCAAACTTCATTATATGCTGTGCATTTCTACTTATATGATGTGCAAATTTCATTATATGCTGTGTATTTGTACTTATATGATGTGCAAACTTCATTATATGCTGTGCATTTGTACTTATATGATGTGCAAACTTCTTTATATGCTGTGCTTTTGTACTTATATGATGTGCAAACTTCTTTATATGCTGTGCTTTTGTACTTTTATGATGTTCAAACTTCTTTATATGCTGTGCTTTTGTACTTATATGATGTGCAAACTTCATTATATGCTGTGCATTTGTACTTATATAATGTGCAAACTTCTTTATATGCTGTGCAAACTTCATTATATGCTGTGCATTTGTACTTATATGATGTGCAAACTTCTTTATATGCTGTGCTTTTGTACTTATATGATGTGCAAACTTCTTTATATGCTGTGCAAACTTCATTATATGATGTGGTTTTGTACTTATATGATGTGGAAACTTCATTATATGCTGTGCTTTCTTCTTTATATGATGTGCAAACTTCTTTATATGAAACTTCATTATAATGAGATGGCCGATAGCTGCCGCCAGAATACAACATCAAAGTAACATGAATCTGTCATCAACTTGTTATTAGCAAGTGTGAATTTCATTCATGTCAAAATTAATTGCTTTTAGACTCCCAGCTAACTGTCCAGCTAGAATGCCCCTATTTCAGTTCCCTGTGTTTGAAAGCTAGCTTTAAATATGGGATTTCTATATTGTATTGTGCATACTAGATTGTAGGTGATATTTTGTACCAAAATAAGATTAGCTGACTGTTATTGTGATGTGTTTGATTGACAGGCACTCCAAATACATTGTCTGAATAGTGTTGTGATTTTTTTTTTTACAAGAATACTTAGCTTTATCTTGAAGACACGGAGTATGTAATATAATCAAGAATTCCAAGAGGAAGAAATGATAAGAATTCTATATTATTTGTATTCAATATTTTGTAATATCACATATTCAGTGTATCACATGCCTACACATACTAATGTGAGCCTCAGTTTTATATATATATATATTTATATATATATATTACATAGCTTTATACCAGAGTAAAAAAATTATGTTTATAGTATCAGTTAAGTTTAAGTTCAATAACAGTTCAATAGCAATAAGTTCAATAACAATGCTCTCTTCAAAATCAGTTTTGACAATTTGTTTTATTTACATATCATCAATAGGAAAATAAATATCAAGTTCGGTAATTGGATGGGGAGGTAACATTTAATATCACCGTGGTATATTATGTTACACATTTGTAATAGGGACTATAGTTCGTGAATCAGGCAGCCAGTCACATCATGGTTATTGGTTTGGACGTTTTTTTTGTGGATTTATCACAAGTTGTCAGCACACGATAGGCTATACATGGCGGCTAGTATGGCAATCGTTTTAAACCACTAGGTCTCTCGTGTTCCCTGGTTTCGATGTCCCAGCCTTAAGTACTGGATGTTTGTAAATTTTTAGTGGTATAATCATTTAAAGTTTCTTTATTGTCAACATATAAGTACAATGTTCTTGGTATTTGTGATATCCAGGGAGTGATATGAATAGGTAAGAATTTTAGAGTTTAGAATATAATTGTGTTGCCTTATTGAGTGAAGAGAGATGTATTAAGATATAGGCAAGTCCACAAATGTAATATTTGTATAATCATAAATGGAGTAAGAGCGAGAGGGAATTCTATCAAACCGGAAATACTACTAATGTACAGCATATTTATTTTTATTTGCATTATAGAAGGAAATAATGTTTCAAACAAAATTTATTTCAACAGCATATTTTTTTTTACATGTCATGCGTACACACAAATCATTATATAGCACAGAGAGAGAGAGAGAGAGAGAGAGAGAGAGGACCGGATTATCCATATTGCAAAATGGGCAACATGGTCAGGGCCCCCGAGGCTCAAGGGGCCCCGTATATTATCTGATTTCAAAGGCAGGGTCCCCCGTGGCTCAAGGGGCCCTGTATAGTATCGTCTGATTTCACAGGCAGTATAGTTAAAATAGTACTGTAACCATATATATGGACAAGGCAGGATAGCTATGGGCCCCTATGTTGGCTGTGCCCAGGGCCCCCAAAGGCCTTAATCCGGGCCGGTATATATAAATTACAATACAAAATAGCAGATACTGATTATGCACCCATGTATATTGCAGTAGCATAAAATAGTTATTACATGGTTGGTAGAGTGCTATACTTTGCATTTCAACCTGTTCTCATTTCTTAGGCATTTATGAGAACTTGGCTGAGAACACTGACAGGGGTCTCCTTTCTCTTCTATTCACCTACTAGCCATCATTATTTTAGCTTGCATTTTAAATAAAGCAATGATTGTTTACACATCTGAAACAGAATGTTACTTCTGCTCACTTGGAAATAAAAATCAGAAAATACATTTTAAAAAGTCTCATCATTTCAAATTATTTGATTCATGAAGTTCATTTGAAATCAGCAACATACATGCTTAGAATTGGAAACAAATTTCTTTGTAGCCATAAGGACTAGTAGAGTGAAAAATTTACTTGTTCTGCTGATCTTTCAATATTTCACTAGTCCTTCACACAACATACTGTCAGACAGGTATCAAGAGAACTAGCCATTGAACTATTGAAATTATGTAAATTACTAGTCGGACAGAAAATGTACTAGTCTTGGACTAGACGACTACCAGTAATTTTGATGCCTGTGAATATATATATATATATATATATATATATATATATATATATATATATATATATATATATATATATATATATATATATATATATATATATATATATATATATATCATGTGTAATGTAATCTTGTTGCTGAACTGCAATCAAACTAGTAAATGAATACTACTTTTGCATATTTTCGAAACCTTTAATTGAGAGCAATGATTTTTTTTGTCTTCAAAAGGTTTATTATATGTGCATAATTTCCTTTCTTATCTTCAAGTTATTAAAGAAAAGATGAGCTTTTGGGATGGCACGTTGTCTGTCCATTAGTATATTTCTTATCACCACTTATCGTAATCTAATTTGGAGGATTATCATGACACTTTATGCACACATGTTCATTCTATGGTCTACTCGGTTGTAAACGAAAATGGTGTTACTCCGACATTTAATATGGCTGCCGCAGCAGGCATCTTGAAATCTTGTTATTACTGCTAGCAATGGAATTGAATGAATGATAAAAAAAAAATTAAAGTCGCCTATGCATCGGGTGCTTTTGCGACTGGTTAAGTCTCGAATGTCGAGATTCTGAACTGTATGAATGGTACCACTACAGTTCCGTGTTTATGTTTGAGTGTCACACTTCTTAATTGGTCTGTCTGGACAAGGCAAAAATGGAAAGAAATTTAGGATAGACCCTCAACACCAAACAAACAATTTCCAATCTGCCAACTAATAAGAGCGTTTTATTGAATTCAATTAGCATTTCCAATAATAGTTAACACCAAATATTCCCAGCTAAAAGAATCAAGTTATTGTGAATTCAGCCCTCAGTTACATTTATTCAATCTTGGCTGCATATTACAAGTTAAATTTCTACAAGAGTATTAAACTACCAATCAAATTTGAGTTAATATATCGAACCTTGCAAGTTGCAAATCCAGCCAAAGAATTCAACCTCCAATCAGATGCAGCCTTACATAGTATGTTTGAGTTAGCTCAAGGTCTCACTGGATAGTTTCGTATTTTGCCCCCCCCCCCCCCCCCGCCAATTTTTAAGGTAGAAAGCATGAACCTAATTATCACAAGCCTAGCATTTATAAATTCATACATAAGCTAAATCTATAATGTGGTTTAGATTTACTTTGAGTTAGGCTTGAAAACAGGTTGGCATGTTGGTGACTGCCTGTCACAGTTAGATGAGCATTGGAGATCAAATGCGTAACTTGGGCTGCAAATGAGCTGCCGACTTGGCTTACGTATTTATGTTACCTCCCCATCCAATTAACGAACTTGATATTTTATTTTCCTATTGATGATGTGTAAATAAAACAAATTGTCAAAATTGATTTTGAACAGAGAATTGTTATCGAACTTATTGCTATTGAACTGTTATTGAACTTAAACTTAACTGATACTATAAACATAATTTTTTTACTCTGGTATAAAGCTATGTAATATATATATATATATATATATATATATATATATATATATATATATATATATATATATATATAACTGAGGCTCACATTAGTATGTGTAGGCATGTGATACACTGAATATGTGATATTACAAAATATTGAATACAAATAATATAGAATTCTTATCATTTCTTCCTCTTGGAATTCTTGATTATATTACATACTCCGTGTCTTCAAGATAAAGCTAAGTATTCTTGTAAAAAAAAAATCACAACACTATTCAGACAATGTATTTGGAGTGCCTGTCAATCAAACACATCACAATAACAGTCAGCTAATCTTATTTTGGTACAAAATATCACCTACAATCTATTATGCACAATACAATATAGAAATCCCATATTTAAAGCTAGCTTTCAAACACAGGGAACTGAAATAGGGGCATTCTAACTGGACAGTTAGCTGGGAGTCTAAAAGCAATTAATTTTGACATGAATGAAATTCACACTTGCTAACAACAAGTTGATGACAGATTCATGTTACTTTGATGTTGTATTCTGGCGGCAGCTATCGGCCATCTCATTATAATGAAGTTTCATATAAAGAAGTTTGCACATCATATAAAGAAGGAAGCACAGCATATAATGAAGTTTGCACATCATATAAGTACAAAAGCACAGCATATAAAGAAGTTTGCACATCATATAAGTACAAAAGCACAGCATATAAAGAAGTTTGCACATCATATAAGTACAAAAGCACAGCATATAATAAATATTCTCATCTTAAAACAGCTCTGGCGTTCCATACAATAGTGTATTAGGAACAACCTTGTAACCAAATCATGTACACTCGTGTAGCAGACGCTTTACGTTTTGGTTGATGAAATTTGTTTCTGAATGAACTAAAGCAGATGTTTCGTGGACTGCCACATACCAGCTGCTTTGACAAATTCCGCGTTAACGTTTTTGATACAGTGTTTCGGATTTAGGCTAGCTATAGACGCCAGATAGGGTCCTTACAGATGACATGCAAGTGACAAGGATAAACTGTCTCCTTTAGCTGGTAATAAGAATGGCCAAAAATATACTTACAGTTACAATCACACAAAAAACAATTCTTAGTTTTACATCCTGAATGTCCTCAAAATGCAATATCTTAGTTATTACATGAGCCATGTCGTGTGTCGCAAGCTTGATTACACACATCGAAACTGTACCGTAATTTTGACTATAGTCCAAGTGCAATTACAAACTCCTTACTGCACTCAAAATGAAATAAACATTATATTCCATAGTATTTTTGATAATTGCAATTGAAAGTCTTCATATTTTTTTCCATATTATGATTTCAAACATTCAATGACAGAACAGAAACACACTTGCAGATGTCAACACGCTGCTGAAATCCGATGTACTTCATGTAGAATTTGCACAGATGAATCCAATCCATAATCACGAAATTTCGAAGAATCGACAAAAATACCAAACTTAATTTATTCCAGATCAAATGGGAAAGTTGTTGCAATGCACATCCATTCACAATATGACTCCAAATTTCAATTTTAAGTAGACAAAAACGCCGTTTTCTTTCGAAAGTTATGTCAAGCGCGCGACGAAGTTAAAATTGATCTGGGCGGAGTTATGAGCGCATTAATAATGTTGTTGTGTATTGATGAATCTGCGCGTGTGTATTTAGTTTAGAATACGGCATAAATTCAGTTACTATGTTTCTTGTAGTTTATTTTTGGTTATATAATGAAGCCTTAGGTAGAATAAGAAAATGAGCATATCATACAAAAGTTTCTGCATTTGCATGGGAACATATGAACTCGTTTTGTCAGATGGATATATTGCACTCCGAAGGTCGTGCAGTATTTCCATCCGAAAAATGCAGTAACCTATAATTATAACAACTTGTTTATGTAATGTCATGTAATAATTATAGGTTACGTCGTGTGACGTAAGCTTTGACGGAAGATAACAACGTATGACTGACACCAAGCTCAAATCGCCACTTGTTACTGTAGACTTATTTGATAGCTATCAGCTTTTGCAGATTGTTAGGATAAGTACCATTTTTCCAGGGTACAGGTATGTAAGCTGATGAATCATCTGATTAAATAAAATTGTCAGACACACCATGAGTTAATCACAGTCATATATCAAATGTTCAGAGCAAAATTCGACCACTGCCAGATGATTTGCAATTGTTTAGAATGTTAATGATTTATTTTACTTCACTTACTGATACTGTTCTGTAAGGCCAAATTAAGTCAAAACTGGGTGAAAATAATGTTCATTACTGGCCAAATTAGGTCAAAACTGGGTGGAAACTATGTACATTATTGGCCAAATTAAGTAAAAACTGGGTGTAAACAGAGTACATTACTGGCCAAATTAAGTCAAAACTGGGTGGAAACAGCGTACATTATAGGCCAAAGTAGGTACGAACTAAGTCAAAAAATGTACTTAGGGCAAGCAGAAACTTATTTTTGTACAAGGTTGAAAATAGGGTCATTCATTCATTTTGGGATTTTATGTATTTATTAACTGACCACAAACGATGTTTTCGTAGGTAATTAAATTTTGTTGGTTTGTATCTTAGAGCGAATATGTTTTGTTTTAAAAACGGAATTATACATTAATATTTGGTTTTTTGATTCCTATTAAGTTGGCACCTTCTAAATCCAACAAAATTTTGTTACCCACGAAAAACAGTGAGCCCACGTTTACATTTGATGACCTTGACATAGTTGTGCAATCTGATAAACGCCAATACCTCGCCATGCATTGTTGATCTTTTGATTCACAGGTCAAATTACAAAAATCTTAATTCAGTCCGATTGGGCATTCAGACAAGCACGTGCAACTTAACAAGTCAAGCTTTTCTTCGTAGTCGGAACCCCATGTGTGATCTATTCTGTTGTTACTCTATTCCCTACGTAATGATTGAGTTGTGACGAAATGAATCACGCGAATCAGGACGATGGTCCTTCTTCAACAGTGAAAGAAGTAGAATTCATGCCTAACAACAACAACAAGCCCTTAAAGTGAAAAGAGTAAATAAACAAGTCTTAAAACGTAGCATAACGTCTCTTGCAATAATACAAGATGGAGCTATTCGGAAGTTTCAAAAAGTGGGTCACACTGAATCGGTCTTTGTTATTTATCAATTCTTCATATTGTGTCCTAAAATAATCTTTGTTATTTATCGATTCTTCATATTTTCTGTCATGAAAAGCATATTTAGTTCTCTTTAACGAAAAATTCCAGTCAAACATAGAAGACGTTAATGATACCGGTCTTTTATGTGGGTTCAGTTTCATTTTTGTTTGGGCCTGTTTGTTTGGCTGATGTTGTGGACTTCGTACTATTTTTGTGATTCATGCACATTTCATTCATTACAGGCAATTGTTAATGTTTGCTGGAACAGCCAGTCCTCATCATCTAGTACACGAAAGGGTCACGAAGGGGAATGTAGATTATTATATACTTGAAACTGGGACTTGAATGGTCTCGAGAAAGCTATATTGATATAATAGCAAGCATATGCCCTTGATCAGCACTATCCATCATAGATACATGTTAATAAATACAAAGCAACCGCCATGGATCGTAAACATCAGATTTCTCGAAATAAAGAACGACACAAACTGATGATGCTATCGCTGTAAACAGCAAACTAATTATTTTGTGTGTGTGTGTGTGTGTGTGTGTGTGTGTGATTCGGATTTTTTAACGTAGCTTTAACATTTTTTTTCAGTCATATCGCTTCGATGTCTGCAGTGTGGCAGTTTATAGTGATGTCTAGCACTGGGGCATCATGCCGCAGACATGTAGCATGTTGTCCCACCCAGTCACATTATCCTGACACCAGGCCGACCAGTCCTAACACTAACCTGCTTTCAATTTTCATAAATGATTTGCAGATAACAGGAAGTGGTTCTCTTTTTCCGAACTTTTCTGCAGCTGGCAGAAAGTGGTGTCCCTCTTTCCTACCGCATTTGCATACAACATAAAAGTGGTTTCTCTTCCTCTTAACTGATGTGCATCCAACAGAAAATTGATTACGGTTTTGTCCTCTTTTCCTTACAGATTTGCAGGTAACATAACATTAGGACAAAGTGTACTCAGTCCCATGTTTCACTCTTTATTTCTGGTGACCTTTATTATTTCTTGTATTATGTTCATCGTTTAAAGAGCCTCTTTACATCATTCTGAATATGGGCACTTTATGATACTGCGAGCAAAATGTACTCTGGGAAGACCCCCCCCCCCCTTCTCGTACTCTCCAATTATTGGTAAAAAAAAGTGGTCATACTGGTATTGCCTTTAATATATGCAAAATGTAACTCATACTCCCCAGTCATTTTCCCAACATTGTACGGTATGTTTGTTCTGGATTTGCAGTATAGATTTATCTTGATGAAATAATGTTCCCCCTTGGATATTGTATAATGTTCCCCGTTGTGCATTGTATACATTCCTTACATTTGCTATTCCAAAATTCAAAAAAAGAAAGAATTTTTCAAAATAGATCATATTAAAATCATCATTTAAAATGTGGAAACTTGTAGCTGATTATTAACCACTACACAATTCCTTTTATTTGGTGTAACTTTATACTTGTACTATACATATCTAACATTTTTACAGCAGGTATCCGCCTGTTTACTTTCATCTATCCATACACTCATATATCTGCCTGCCTGACCGTCCGTTCGTCTGTCAATAGTTCCATTTAGCTACCCAGCTGGACATGAACACACACATACAGATATGCACGCTGCATATATACATACACATATACGAACTGGCAGTTTAGAAATAGAAAGTTTTATGGAATTTCCATACGTGGTCCATCCATGAATCATCCAACTATTTAAACGTTTTTCCCTCAAATACACTCGTTTGTTTTGTGTACGTGGTGGCCTTGTTTGGGTCCAATGTCCGACTCGTCGTTTGCATTTCAGTCGAGTCGACCTATTCAAGTCCTGCCTCCAGCTCCATCACGCCACTGGGTGACCTCGCATAACCACCAGCTGTCTGCTCCTGATATGACGGTTATCTATGTATACAAGGAAAACAAGGACTAATAAACAGATGACTTTTGGGCAGACAAAAGTAGCTGACATCTCCTCATCGATTTCATTCAGGAGACTCGACGGCAGCAGGTTTTTGCTTGTACAGAACTCAGACAAAAATAATTACAACGATGGCGGAAGTAGCCACCAGAGCTGTTCCAATGTGGAACTCCTTATTGCCAACGCAGTGTATTGATGGTGTATTCTTGAACAGGAATACAGTGAATGGTAGGAATACTTTTGTTAATTTATCTTATATTTGCTAAATTAGTTATCAGTAGTACTGATCCTTCGAAAGTATCGAAAAGTGCAAATGGTATGTGTTGCCGTGTCCCACACCCACCGTGCTAAACCAATGTAAGTACACATATTCGGTATTTGAAATATTAAAAAAAAATATGACCTGTCGACCCAAAGAAAACAATATAAACTTTAAACACTGGAGATTTTACTGAAGCATGCGTGTGGTTTACTGACTATTAAATGATGACTGTGATGTGGCGGATGTCCTCGATACCGTTATGGAGTTCATACCGTTGTAGTTGAAGGCTACGATATTGCGTAGAAAGGACCATGGATATATATTTGTAATACATTAAAAACTATTGCATGGAAAGGATCAGGGATAAATACTTGTAATACATTAAAAACTATTGCATAGAAAGGACCATAGATAAATATTTTTAATACAGTGGAAGCTCTTGCGTAGAACGGACCATGTATAAATACTTGTAATACATTAAAATCTATTGCATGGAAAGGACCAGGGATAAAGACTTGTAATGCATTAGAAGCAATCGGGTAGAAAGGACCAGGGACAAATACTTGTAAAACATTAGAAGCTATTGCATGGAAAGGATCATGGATAAATACTCGTAATACATTACAAGTTACCATGCGATCGTCTCGTTGTTGGCGTTAGCAATGCAACATATTAAAATTGTGTTGATACATCATTTTAGGACGAATTCAAACATATCCCCAGCAAGCAATCCCTTTGAAATCAGGTGCACATGTACCGCATAAACTTGCTTAAGAATGTCTAATTATTTTGTGTTAGTATGCAAATAAAAAAACTAATAACTTGCCATTTTCTGCTAACATAGGGCACTTTAGCACATTGCACATTGTAAATGCAACTAATATGCTGTATATTAAAACAAAATGCATCGAAGCGATATTGATCGCGGTCCAGAACGATTTGTGTGCACGAAAGCGATATTGATCGCGGTCCAGAACGATTTGTGTACATGAAAGCAATACTGATCGCGGTCAACAAAGATGTGTGCACACGAAAGCGATATTGATCGCGGTCCACAAGGAATTGTGTACACGAAAGCGATATTGATCGCGGTCCACAAAAATTTGTGTACACGAAAATGAATTGAAATAGGCTTATTCTGTTTATGGAATAATTGATATTATATAATGTGTGCGAACGGTGCTTGCATATATTTGTTTCGCTTCAAAAATTGTATAATAAATATAGAACAGGTGATGCCATATGAAGCCAAAGTACCTTGATCATATATAAGCGCTTTGAGCTGCATTGACATGGAATGTACTATGTAACTTTAACTGAAAATGATACAGTAATAGTTGGTTTCATTTTAATATTTTTTGTAACGTAATAGGTGAATTAGATTTACTAAGGAAACGTATTTAGTTATTAACATAGTTTTGTTGTTGTTGTTGTTGTGGGGTTTAACGCCATTTTTCAGCACGATAGGCTATACATGGCGGCCAGTATTAATGGTGGAGGAAGAACCACATAGTTTTGTATTCTATGATTAACAAAGAAAATAAATTTTGCAGACTTAAGACTAATGCATACAATCATTTAAGTCATATACAGCTTTATTTCACAAAACACGAAACTCTGTTAACCTGTTTCAATTGCCAGATACAGAACCCTTTTTTTGATGAAAGCCTATACTATAAAAAAATAAGTTGAAAATCCAATTTTGTGTTTGGGAAAGGGTATTTATAGGTATTTTTGTGCTTGATTTCGGGTTTGAACGTCAAATTATACAATAAATTAATAAGCTCATCATCTGTTGATCGTCCAGCAGATTTTCTTTTATTGGTTTCTTTGTAAGCGTGTCTATTGTTATATGCTGTATATTAATGTGTGCCTAATTATTGCAGGGCCGTGCATGTTAGCGGTGTTCACCAAGTTTCTCGGTTATTTCCTGATTGTCTCAATCACCATTGGTAAGTAGTATTTCAACAAAATATATATTGGTCAAGCTAGAGCCCCGCTATGCTTAACGCGTTCTTCTTCTTTGGGATAGAGGCAGTTTTTTTTTTTACTTTTTGTTTTCTTTATTTGAACATAGGTTTGTGGCGAGCGAATCCAAAAAATTTTAATTGAGTTGTTATTAACTGGAACGTGTTAATACCCAATGAATCTGAATGGCTCACTTCACTGGATATATTACCGAAAAGAATCCCTTTCCCTAAAGAAATCACAAAAAACAACCAAATCCGAATATACATAACGACTGAGTAAAGTATACTAGGAGTTCTAAAAAGCCTGCTAAACGATATTTCCGCTGAAAATTCCGTTAAGTGACCGTAACTCCGCAATTTGTGGGAAACTACGAAACATGACGTGTCTGCTTTGATATAGAAAGTGAACTAAACTCCGCAATTTCTGGGAACCCACTACACATTGTTTGCATGTTTTAATATACGTGACGATTAAAGTTATGTACAGAGAATGAATATGATATTTTAAGGCCATCCAACAGTTAGCGCATTTCAGCAAAGGACGCAAGGAGGCGAAATGATCATACCCCCTATTTCTTTTCTTCAGGAATACGTAGCTGGTGTGGAAAGATATCTCATAATGTTCTATTTGTAACGAATATTTAGGTGCTCGGGGTTGGTGGAAGGGGTCTTTGAAATAAGCATCTTGTTTTAACGTAAAGAGAATTTCAACGGTACCTTTAAGTACGTCAGTATGACCTTCTTTAAGCAAAAATAGATAAACTGACCTTGAGAGTGTGCGAAACTTTAAGGTGTATAATCTCATTTACTACATCACTGTCAGGGCCATATATTAAGTACTGCCTTTATTATCACAATAAGTTCGACGTGTTTCTTCAAATCTATGACTCGGTTGATAATAACATTGTAAGTTACAATGTACCGATAATGATTGTGTTGCAGAATCATAGGACTAACTTTTCACGAGAAAATTACATATATCTTATAAAGATTGAAATATTTTGTTTATAGCTCAGTGAATAAATTATATGCATGTATTATATGTAAATCATTTGATCGGTGTTTAACGCTAATAAACAGATCTTATTTTTAATGTATTACAACTTTAGGTCAGATTCCACAGATAATAAAAATACTACGAAAGAGGAGTGCGTCAGGGGTCAGTTTTGCTAGCATGCTTCTTTTGCTCGAGGCCTCGACCGCCACTGTAGCATACGCCTTACTCCAAGGATATCCAGTCAGGTATTTTGTTTTAAATTTATACAGCTGAAGTCTGCATTAAAGCATTGTACATCATACTATGTCCACGTTATACGCACGTGGAGAGAAGAAAGACTATATGCAAACACATTCAGCTGTATCGCTTTAGAGTAAGACTGTTGACGAAATAAAAATAAAAAACTCCAGGTATTATGTTGTCATTCCATATGGAAAAGAAAAACATTTGCTTTACTGTGTCGTTGCATTTCCATTTAAAACTGACACGGAGTTACGGCTGGCATTTACAAAAGTGTCTTATTTGGCTGTATAAAAATGCAAAGTTTGCACATGCATTTCAAAATATGTCCAAAGACGAGAACGATAAATCTGAATGGTGACGCATGGGGAAAGGGTTGCATCAGCTTCAAAGTAATGCGCGTTTCATGATTAAAAATTGCATTTATTTAAAAGACCATTACGACAATAATGATGACAATACCAATTAAACAAGAATGAAGACGGTGACAAAAGTGACGATGATTACGATAATTATTTAGCTGATGCTAATTATGCTTTTTTCATTTCTTTTATATTTAGTGCTTGGGGAGAGCACTTGGTAGTAATGCATATGAACGTTATATTGGTGTGCCTCCTTTTGCGCTACAGCAACCGGTTCCTGTTCTCTTTCGGCTTCCTTCTACTTTACATCTGTTTCACGCTCATTGTCATCATGCCCTTGGTTTCATCCAACGCCATCTGGTATCTTTATGTTAGCACCATGCCGGCTGTCTTCATTAGCAGGGTAAGAAACACTTATTAACAAAGGACACACACACACACACACACACACACACACACACACACATATATATATATCGGTACAGAGATGGATGGGTGGATTGATGTACATGAGTGAAAGTCAAATAAATCGTACAAATAAATATGAAATACTATCTGCTAATGTAGTAAGAAGGCCACAAGAGACAATGGTTCTACTTTCATATAATTAGGATGTCATGATTACTGATAAATAATAATTATACAGTAATTAAACGGTTTAAGTCTCCCCCAATCCGATTAAAATCAGGTCTCCATATTCCTCAGCTGAGAGCTTATAGGCACATATAAGAGGCCCTATTATGTCGACTTTGTGACTCACCAATCAAATCACAGCTTTCAAATTTATACGTCATTCGAAACATAAAAATTATAACTTTCTTTAACACGAAATGCAATGCTTTATCTGATAGGCTACTAAGCGTACAGGGAATTGCAAAGGTCACCGAAACATTAACTTTTATCGGTATCTATTAAATCCCTACGAAAGACTGTGGTGATATGTTTTAATTAGTGTGAGATTTTCAATAAGCAATAATTTGCTCAAAAACTGTGCTGCCACATTCTCATTAACTCGAGATCAAGCTGAATTTCTAAAATCAGATATGATAATTGCAGGGCCGGATTATCCATAGGGCAAAGTGGGCAACGTACCCAGGGCTCCCGAGGCTCAAGGGACCCCGTATATTATCGTCTGATTTTTCAGTCAGGGCCCCGGAAGCTCAAGGGGCCTGGTATATAATCGTCTGATTTCACAGAAATTGTTGTTAATAGTAATGTAAGCATATCTATGAACAAGGCAGGATAGCCATGGGCCCCTTTGTTGGATGTGCCCAGGGCTCGCAAAGGCCTTAATTCGACCCTTGATACTTGCAGTATATAACTATGTCATTCACAGTTAGCATGGTTGTAAGGAACCAGAAGGAGTTCATATTGCACGCACGTGTGTAACACGTGTGCCTTAAATAGTATAGATCATTTTCATATACTATTTTTTAGCTGGCCAAACCTATCCAATAGCCGCATCCGGTACGGTCATGCGCAGCTGACGTAGGGCAACTCGAGTGGCCTACACTTCTTACATGAATAGAACATTTGTCATTATAGATCGCCGCAGATAGTAGTAATAATATGCCAGCCCACAAGTATAAGAGTTGAACTGTACGTTTTCATCAAGTATTTTTAACAATAAATGAATACCTATTGTTTTATATTAGTGCATCGTGACTCTCATCTTAACTCTGCCCCCCCCCCCCCCCATGACTGCATGGTAATGAATAATCCGAAAATAAACAAGTTAACTTGTCTAATTAGCAGCAAACAATGAACACCAAGGCGGCACATCACATATTAAGCAGATTCGTAAAAGATTTGTCATTTAGTTAATAAATTAAATGGGAATGAACGTGAATCCCAAAACTGCTTATGGTACATTGGATTGGCTAAGGAATTTACTCTCTCTCTCTCTCTCTTCTTAGTTTGATAACTCCTTGAACAAATATGGATAATAATGATGAGTTAACTCATCCTGCGATACATTAGCAATGGCCAGTTGCAACAGTACTATCAGCCATGTGTAACTCGTGTGGCTTCGCGGATTGGGCTTGGGATCTGATTACGCTGGCATTGATAATGCTGTGTTCACCTGTATGCATCCATCCACTATGAAATTAATTAATTATATGCAACAAAGAGATTTGTAAGTCCTCGTGTTTTCGTGAGTATATAGTCTTGAAGAGTCATCTAAATACACGTAGATTTGTACAAACTGTAATTCTGGTCACATAGGAAAATCGTCCACCCACCCCCTTCCTTTCAGAAATGGATCATCCAACTTTGTAAGTCCTGTCCAGGACCGCAGACAAGGTAGGACAAATTACGGGGGACCACTACGGTCAGGGGGTCCACTGTTGTTTCAATTTGTGATTCATTGTGGCCTACTGGATAGTTGTTCCTAAGGCCCACAAATCCTGTCCGCTGTTCTGGTCCTCTCTGGTGCTTTTTGTGCTCATATCTACTTTTCTCTTTTAGGCAGATTACTGAACTATTCACTCATGATTTTTAAAGATACTATTTCTGTGAAGGGTGTACAGATGTCAAACCTTTACAAATTTGTTTGAAACTTTTTTCACGAACATACACTATGTTAACGACAATCGCTTAAAAGTTGTCCTACGTTGATTGCGCATGCGTTAAATATTGGAGTGGAAAAACCCAAATTCGACTTCCTGAAAAAAGTCTATATTGTATTTAATAGGTTACTGCATTTGTATGGGAAAATATAAACGAGTTGTTCAGATGGAATACTGCACGACCTTGGGAGTGCAGTATATCAATCCGACAAAACGAGTTAATATTTTCCCATACAAATGCAGTAACCTTTCTATTATATACTCATTTTCTTATTCTACCTAATGCTTAATTATATTAACAAAATACACAGCAAGAAACAAAGTAACTGAATGTATGCCGTATTCCAAACTAAATACACAAGCGCCGATTCATCATTACACAACAACAACATTATTAATGCGCACATAACTCTGCCCTAGACATAAGTTTCGAAAGAAAATGTCGTTTTTGTCAACTTAAAATTGAAATTTGGAGCCATATTGTGAATGAATGCGCATTGCAACAAGTTTCCATCTGATCTGGAATGAATAGATTTTGGTATTTGTGTCCATTCTACGAAATGTTTTGATTATGGACTGGATTCATCTGTGCAAACTGTACATGAAATACACCGGATTGAAGCAGCGCGGGAGAAGCGTGTTGACATCTGCAAGTGTGTTTCTGTTCTGTTATTAAATGTTCGAAATCATAATGTGGGAAACATATGAAGTCTTTCAATTGCAATTATCAAAAAGACGCTATGGAATTTAATGTTTATTTCATTTTGAGTGCAGAAAGGAGGATGTAATTGCACTTAGAATTTAGTGTAAATTACAGAACAATTTCGAAATGTGTAATCAAGCTTGAGAACATATGGCATCACTCATGTAATTCGGATTTGCAGAACTAAGAAAGTACATTTTGAGGACATTCAGGATGTAAAACTAAGTATATTTTTTGCCATTCTTATTACCAGCTAACGAAGACAAGTTTATGCCTTGTCACTTGTATGTTATTTGTAAGGATCCTGTCTAGCGTCTACTGTATAGCTAGCCTAAATTCAAAACATTGTATCAAAAAAGCAAACGCGGAATGTCCCAAAGCAGCTGGTATGTGGCAGTCCACGAAACATCTGCTTTAGTTCATTCAGAAACAAATTTCATCAAGTAAAACTTAAAGCGCCTACTACGCGAGTGTACATGATTTGTTTACAAATCAAACGTTCTGGCGTCTGCGTCCATTGTTTACAATAGAAAGTAGTTCATTTATGCACGTGAATGCAATATGTAGGTGTTCAATATCATAAAATACTGATCGATTCTGACAATGTAAAGTTAACGGATAAAAAAATGAGCATATAATAATACGAATTACTTTGTAAACAAAGTTGTACACTCATGTAGTAGACTTTCGGTTTCATTTTATTAGATTTGTTTGTGGATAATAAAAAAAACCCTGCTGTTTCGTCTATTTGAAAGTAGAGATGATAATGTGAACAATGTGGCTGAGTTTTGTTGAGTAAAAAAATGAAACGTTCAAGCAAGCATATGATGAGCATCATATTCACATTGTCAACAGCAAACGTGAGAGACGCATTATTGAAAATACCATTCCGACCATTTAAACAATTATTTAGGAGAAATGTTCGTAACTTTTCTTTAATGGAATGGCTGAGACTATCACCAGTGCTCTTTGGGATATATAAAAATAGCACAGAAAAGCATACAGAGGGCAAGGGCCATCGCATATATATCAGATACGTACCATTTTATGAGTGAAAGTACTAAATTCGTGGGAAAAAATGCAACTGAAGGTTTTTGTAGATAAGTAAGGGCCACAGAGCCAATAAGGGAAGACGACCAGGAATTGTTATTTCCGCCGCTGAATGGATTGTCACACACCAGGTGCATTGTGGACAATGCAAGTTTCCAGGCATAAATGTGTCTTCTTTAGCTCGTAATAAGAAGGGCAAAACATATACTTTTATGTTTGCATCTTGAATTTTCTCAAGAATTACTTCCTTAGTTCTGCAAATCCGAATTACAAGAGCTATGTCATGGGTTCTGAAGCTTGATTACACATTTCGAAATGGTACTATAATTTTGATACATTTCCAAATACAATAACATTCTCCTTACTGCACTCCAAATGAAATGAATGAGATATTCCATAACGTCCTTTTGATGATTACAATTGAAACAGTTCATATTTTTCACACATTAAGATTCCAAACATTTAGTAACAGAACAGAAACACACATACATTTGAGTCGAGACTCGTCCCTCCTGCTCAAATCAGAGACACGTGTATTTTAAGTGGGATTAACACAGCTGATAAATCCACGTCCAATATCAGTGGAATTAAGTAGAATCGACACAAAAAACAACAAAAATCCATTAATTCCAGACCAACTTGGAAAGCTGTTGCAGTGCGCATTCATTCACAATATAATTCTAAAGTTACATTTTAAGTAGATCAAAATGACAGTCCTTTTTTTCAAGTGATGTCAAGCGTGCGACTAAGTTCAAATTTCACTGGGTGGAGTTATGTGTGCATTAATACAGTTGTTGTGTATTTATGAATCTGCGCTTTTGTATTTATTTGGGAATACAGCATAAATTAAATTCCTTTGTTTCTTGAAGTGTATTTTTTTATATAGGTAGAATAAGAAAATGAGTATATAATAACAAGGTTACTGCATTTGTATGGGAAGATATGAACTCGTTTTGTTGGATGGATACTGCACTCCCACAGGTCATGCAGTATCCATGCGAAAATCTTGTTCATATTTTCCCCATATAAATGCAATAACATGTACCTACAAAAGAGACCCTTTAATCTGATCATAGACATCACAACGAAATTGTGGTTGGATATTACATTCAAACAATGCCTTTATTTGTAACCTTTCAGGCTATACAGATAGTAAAGGTATATAGAAGCAAGGATCCTGGTCAGCTCTCAGCCACTTCCTCCTTCCTGTGCATGTTTCAGTGCTTTGGCCGACTGACCACGTCAATCATTGTGACCGGTGATTGTGTCATGATAGCCAATGCAGTGGTACTAGGGTTCTTTGGCGTTCTTCTAACATTACAGATTTTGTACTACAGATGGAGAAACAAGAAGATTACATGAAACTGGGTGCGAGAATTCCACCGAATGTCATGCTGTGAATCTGATGAGAAGTTTCAACCCTGTTAGCTTTGCCCTAGCCATGACTTAACTAGCATCTTAACTAGCATCTTAGCTGACTGCACAATATAGAAGCTAATCCGTTCTTTCATTCATTTAAAACATTGTTTTGTTTAAAAAGAACAAAACAAACAGACAAAACAGCTGTGGTTGAAGAGTTCAAGATTTCAATTTTCAAAAATCCTAGTCATGATCCTTTGTAATCGATCCATCCATACTACGGAAGAAGAAGAAAAAAAAGAATATACATGTCTGGCCTGATGGAATAAGGTCTTGCAGTACGTGTACAATGGGTGAACCAGAGTTTCAAGAGGTAGGCTATAAGAAGGAAGACCACATCTGATACACATTGATTTGTTACTGTGGTATACAGAATAGGGCAATGTTACAATGGAACATCATTGTTATTGTAGTAAACAGAACGGGGCAATGTTAAAATGGAACATGATTGTTACTGTAGTATACAGAACAGGGCAATGTTACATTGTTTTTAAGTCTACAGAACAGGGAAATGTTACAATGTAACATGATTGCCACCATAATATATAGAAATGGGCAATGTTACAATGTAGCATGATTGTCATACATGATTTTTCCCCTTACACATGATAGCAATATGCATTTTTATGAAGTAAAAAATTGGCAGTGTACAGTAAAAAAGATTTGAATAAGGCTTTTCTTTACTGCATTTAACAATTTATATTTTAGAGTATGCATCTTTAAAAAGGCAAGCTATATATCTCCTTTTCGAATAATTATAAAAAATAGGAAATTATTAAATTGGTACACCTTTATATATATATATCTTCCTTTACTTCAGTCACCAAACATTGAAAGTTGGCAAATTACGTATCCTCATTAAAAGTCTGAAATAATTATATTATTGTTGATATTTTCTGAATTAAAGAATGCCTAATTTTTAACCGCCACCCCCAAGAAATGAATTTGTTATAGCACAAAAAGTTTAACACATTTTCTTTTATCTCGTGCTTGGTGTACTTCATCCAGAAAATATAATCTAGATAGCTGGTACTCTGACTACAGCAATATAGATATTATTTCTTTATTAGCACAAGTGAAACAAATACAAGGGAATTTTTTTAACATGATTCGTTGTTATTATGGTGAGATGGCAGTGATCCGTGATGGAGAGCGCTTTAGAGCACTCTGCCACTCGGGGACCCCATTGTTATTATGAATGCTGATTTCAATTATTCATTATTTTCTTGTCTTTTAATTAGATAACCTCTATCAGTCTGCATCAAAAAATTTTTCTTAAACATCAAAATATTGTTTCTCACTAGAATGTTTGTTTTTATTATTTTGCTTCATGTATTTTCATTGCCATCAAAAAAAAATTAATATCATAGTCAGCTTTAGTAACAAAATAAAATTGGAAACTAGAAATTCATCCTGTATAAATAAACCATGCAATGTGTCTATTTTTTAATTGTTTTACCATACAAGTCACAACATATCTCACTTTATATTATCTTACTTTATATTACAAAATACAGTATTCTCTCATTACAATGCTGTCCGTGGGAGCCAGTGTATAGTCTTACAGTGAGACAGCATTATGGAAGCCAGTGTTTAGACTTGAAGTGAGACCATGTTAAAAGAGAACATGATACAGTACTCTCTTCTTACAATGCTGTCCATGGGAGCCAATGTATATAGTCTAACACTGAGACAGCATTCTTGAAGCCACAGTGTATAGTCTTACACTGAGACAATGTTAAAGCTAGAACATGATTCAGTACTCCCTCCTTGCAATGCTGTCTATAGGAGCCACAGTGTATACAGTCTGATAGTGAGACCATGTGAAAAGTAGAACATGATACTGTACTCCTTCCATACAGTGCTGTCCATGGGCATGAGTATAGGTTTTATAGTGAGACTGCCTTATAACAAGTATGATACAATACTCCCTGATTCTAATAGTGTCCAAAGATGCTAGAAGTATTTCTTGATACGAGACTGTCTTAAAAGAAAAACTGTTGTAATAATAAAATGTGATCCATGACATGCTTGTCTTAGAACAAGAACTGTGTAATAATAAAATGTGATCCATGACATACATGTCTTAGAACAAGAACTGTGTTATAATATGTCTTAGAACAAGAAATGTGTAATAATAAAATGTGATCCATGACATGCTTGTCTTAGAACAAGAACTGTGTAATAATAAAATGTGATCCATGACATGCTTGTCTTAGAACAAAAACTGTGTAATAATAAAATGTGATCCATGCCATACTTGTCTTAGAACAAGAACTGTGGTATAATATGCGTCTTAGAACAAGAACTGTGCAATAATAAAATGTGATCCATGACATGTGTGCCTAAGAACAAGAACTGTAATAATAAAATGTTCTTCAGAACAAGAACTGTGTAATAATAAAATGTGATCCATGACATACTTACCATAGAACTGTTATAATAAAAGGTGACTAAACATGACTTAGAAAAGCAATTGTTTTATAATACAAGGTGATCCATGACCATACTTGCCTTTGAACAGGAGCTGTGTTATAACAAAGGATCTTATAGCAATTGAGTAATTGCTGTATTGACTAATTATATTTATTATGCTACACTTAATAGTTAATGTAATATTAAAATATAGCACTGCCACTTTTAATCCATCATTAATGGGATGGAAAAAAATATGGCTGACCATCATATAGGGTTGCACTCTAAAATCTTTCATACTGATTATACCATGGCAGTGTAAGGGGTTTGAAGGGTCGGGAGGGGCCAATTGCCCCTGTGCATCAGGCAAAGTTGTGTCATCAGGAGCTTTTTTTTTTGCAGTTGACATTTTCAAAGTTTCGCTTTCACCTTTCTGTAACTCAGGCATTCTTCATAAAAATTATGGGGGTACTGTGAGGAGGTGGAGGTTGAAGTGGGGTGGAGGAGAGAGGTTTGCAACTGACAAAAAATACTGTTCTCTGTAGGAAAGATGGGGTGCCAATTTGTCCTTTTTTGGGTGTCACTACAGAACACTTCCCACTGGTGTCTTGTTTGGGTGTCACTATTAAACACTGCCCCCGGTGTCTTGTTTAGGTGTCACTATAGAACACTGCCCCCTGGTGACTTGTTTGGTTGTCACTATAGAATACAGCTTCCTGGTGACTTGTTTGGGTGTCACTATAGAACACTGCCCCCTGGTGTCTTGTTTCGGTCTCACTATAGAACACTACCCCCTGGTGTCTTGTTTAGGTGTCACTATAGAATGCAGCCCCCTGGTGACTTGTTGCCCCCTGGTGTCTTGTTTGGGTGTCATTATAGAACACTGCCCCCGGTGTCTTGTTGGTGTGTTACTATAGAACCGTGCCCCCTGTTGCCTCAAACCCTAGTGCCAGCACCGTGCTTATGCTCTTCTTAAAAGAGAGATAAAGAGAGCACATGATACATTTACACTTTGATGTACTACCTTGGGTTACAATTAAATGTTTTAGCAAAACTAATTAGTCATCTTCAGATTGTATACGCATCAATGTTGTAAACAGAGGAGTGAAAAGCCATAATCAATGGACAGAAGAAGGATAACAAACAATACAGCTGTCGGTAATTCAATTTATTGTACATCACTAAAGGCAGTTTGTAAAATGATAACCCCATACAAAATCCAGCACAAACCTAAGAATAAAAATATTTCTGTAACACATACTACAACAATGTAAATCCTGTACAATGCAAATTCTGTACAATACAAATGCTCTACAATTCATTATTTAGAATTTTTCTATACAACAGCATTGTCCCCATACTTGCTGGGTCAGACTTGCAGTCTAAGGGCCAACAGTAAATTGCTGACAATTTTAATGGGGGGGGGGGGGGGCAGGGGGTGCTGAAAGATAGACAGAAACCCCCAGACCATGGAGCTCCAGGAAATCTGGGCAGATATATATTTAATCATCCTAATCAGTCATTACAATCCCAAATTTTACACCCAGCCCAAGGGGGGCGTACACACACACACATATATATATTTGTATACACACTGCAAAAAGGACTTTACTAAACACATGCACACTTGTAAACACACTCCTAAAAGGGTTGCACTAAACATATGCATATCTGTACACACCCACATTCAATTAAGAGATCAAGTCAGTAATTACAAAGTGATATTACATACTGATATATATATATATATATATATATATATATATATATATATATATATATATATATATATATATATATATATAAGGTCAGGCAAGTTCACAGAATGGTCAGGGTCATGATGTTTCCATATAAATATATTTTCTTCAAAATAATGAACAATAAGAAATGTTAATATTCCCATCAAATTGCCCACAAATAATGATCACCTTTTGCACTAAAATAACAACAGTAATCTGTCAGTAATGCATCTGATAGTTTATCTGATTAGTAATGTACCTTATAGTGTATGTATCTGATTAGTAATGTATCTGGTAATATATGTATCTGATTAGTAGTGTGTATGGTAGAGTATCTCATTAGTAATGCATTTGCACCTGAAAGTGCATGTATCTGATTAATAATGTTTCTGATAGTGTATGTATCTGATTAGTAATGAATCTGGTAATGTATCTCATTAGTAATGCATCTGTACCTGAAAGTGCATGTGTCTGATTAGTAATGTGACTGATAGTGTATCTGATTAGTAATGTGACTGATAGTGTATCTGATTAGCAATGTGACTGATAGTGTTTTTATCTGATTAGTAATGTATCTGATAGTGTATGTACCTAATAGTGTATGTATCTGATTAATAATGTATCTGATAGTGTATGTATCTGATTAGTAATGAATCTGGTAATGTATCTCATTAGTAATGCATCTGTACCTGAAAGTGCATGTGTCTGATTAGTAATGTGACTGATAGTGTATCTGATTAGTAATGTGACTGATAGTGTATCTGATTAGCAATGTGACTGATAGTGTTTTTATCTGATTAGTAATGTATCTGATAGTGTATGTACCTAATAGTGTATGTATCTGATTAATAATGTATCTGATAGTGTATGTATCTAATGGTATATGTATCTGATTAGTAATGTATCTGGTAGTGTATCTCATTAGTAATGCATCTGTACCTGAAAGTGCATGTATCTGATTAGTAATGTGACTGATAGTGTATGTATCTGATTAGTAACATGACTGATAGTGTATGTATCTGATTAGTAACATGACTGATAGTGTATGTATCTGATTATAATGTGACTGATAGTAATGTATTGGATTAGTAATGTGACTGATCCCTTGGAAAAATAGAGAATACTACACATATTTATTTGCATATCCATCCCTTTAAACTGACATTTTTGTGTTAACATATGTTCCACTGATTGAAACAGGATCCATATTGTATTGGAAAATTCATAAACATGGAACAGAAATGTCAAATTTATATAAATCCACAACTTTGTACAGTATATCATAAACATGAGATGAAAATGTCAAAGTTATATAAATCCACAACTTTGTACAGTATATCATAAACATGAGATGAAAATGTCGAAGTTATATAAATCCACAACTTTGTACAGTATATCATAAACATGAGATGAAAATGTCAAAGTTATATAAACCCACAACTGTGTACAGTATATCATTAGCAAGATATGAAAGTCAAAGTTATATAGACCTACAACTGTGTACAGTATATCATTAGCAAGATATGAAAGTCAAAGTTATATAGACCTACAACTGTGTACAGTATATCATTAGCAAGATATGAAAGTCAAAGTTATATAGACCTACAACTGTGTACAGTATATCATTAGCAAGATATGAAAGTCAATGTTATATAGACCTACAACTGTGTACAGTATATCATTAGCAAGATATGAAAGTCAAAGTTATATAGACCTACAACTGTGTACAGTATATCATTAGCAAGATATGAAAGTCAAAGTTATATAGATCTACAACTGTGTACAGTATATCATTAGCAAGATATGAAAGTCAAAGTTATATAGACCTACAACTGTGTACAGTATATCATTAGCAAGATATGAAAGTCAACGTTATATAGACCTACAACTGTGTACAGTATATCATTAGCAAGATATGAAAGTCAAAGTTATATAGACCTTCAACTCGGCATGGTTGTAGTTGGGTAAGTTCGTGTTTATAGTTGGGTAAGTTCGTGTTTAGCCTCTCAACTATATAATGATTAACACCGTGCTGGGAAATGAATTGGTCAGCAGTTCAATGGAATCTGTGTTATGGGATGGTTGACAGATGCCACCTGTGCTCGCGGGGTTAATAAGACAACAAAAGCAAATATCTTTTGCATAGTACAGTGCTTCTCAAGAACAAGTGCAACAGAACAGTTAAAATGTATTTCCGGAAAAAAATGCATATGAGCAACATCTGATTTCTTTTTTCAGTTCAGAATCCTTTAATTCGTTTGACAATTTGGCAATTTCATCTGCTCACTATTCGATCTGGGTTTTACTTTACTAAAGTTTTATCTCTAATTAAAAAACAATCACACGTGTGAATATTTTAAAATGTAGGTAATGCAGACAAAAAAAGCAGGAGTCTCCTAAAGGGAGTGATGCTCTCTTTCCTAAAGGACTCTGTAGGAATCTACATCAAGTCTGTGTCTTTCCTCCTTTTATTCCTTGTAACTGCTATCCAATGACACCATCATCTTGTGAAACTCAAACTTAATTTGATAACCAAAATGTTTCCATATATGTTTGATTCAACATATTCACAAAAAAGTGCGGCAGTAAAAAAATCATATAAAAAAAATCATATCAAAGACCTTTGACTTTTAACAAGATGTCATGGATACTGGAGAAGATCCGAGATCTGGTCTCATATGCTGTCATGAAATAACAACATACCATGATTGGTTTAAAAAATAACCACATGCCAAAATTGGTTAAAAAAAGAAAAATTTGTTTTGAGGAAAAAAATGAAAATACTAAGTTGGCACCATTTACAAAGTTTTTGAGATAAACTGGATTGTATAAATTACAATAATGCTAATATGTGTTATCATGCTAACAATCCATTGATTAAAATGTAAAGTCAAGACCTCAGACCTTGAAACCAGTTCAATGATTAAAACCTCAAATCAAGACCTCAAACCTTGAGACCAGTTCACTGACTAAAACCTCAAATCAAGACCTCAGACATTGAGACCAGTTCAATGATTAAAACCTCAAATCAAGATCTCAGGCATTGAGACCAGTTCACTGATTAAAACCTCAAATCAAGACCTCAGACCTTGAGATCAATTCTGACTGAAACCCCTAAGTCAAGGTGTCAGGCCTCGAGATCAATGCCAGAGTGCTAACTATCAACTGATTAAAACCAAAAGTCAAGACCTCTGACATGGAGATCAATGACAGACCACTTAATATCCACTCATTAATACTGAAGTCAAGGCCTGTGACCTTGAGATCAATGTCAGATGACTTGCTACCAACTTGTTTATATCTCAAAAGTTCTTTTGCTTATGTATATGTCATTGTGTTTCATTGCTCAGTGGAGTACAAAAATGCAAGAAAATCTGGTTTTCAACCTCATTCCCAAAAGTATGGAAATGTTGAAGTCAAATCTTCATAATTTTCATTCAGGACAAGATACTTATAATATCATGTGTTTTAATGAAAATCCAATGTCAAAGTCAAAATTCGTGCAGGACAAGTTCCTATCAGATGATGTGTTTTAATGAAAATCCAATGTCAAAGTCAAAATTCATGCAGGACAAGTTCCTATCAGATGATGTGTTTTAATGAAAATCCAATGTCAAAGTCAAAATTCATGCAGGACAAGTTCCTATCAGATGATGTGTTTTAATGAAAATCCAATGTCAAAGTCAAAATTCATGCAGGACAAGTTCCTATCTGATGATGTGTTTTAATAAAAATCCAATGTCAAAGTCATAATTGATGCAGGACAAGTTACTATCAAATGATGTGTTTTAATCAAAATCCTATGTCCAAGTCACAATTTATGCAGGACAATATGATATGATGTGTTTTAATGAAAACCCCATGTCAAAGCCACCCTTCACTCAGGAGGATTTGTAGTAACAAGATATTGTGGAGATGGCCATGACCGAGGTCAATTCAGCATTATTTTTGGTCAAGTTTGCAGCCTAACCAAGATACTTCATTAATAGGATCTGAACCAATGCTCATTTGAATGCGAGTCCAGCATGCTAATCAATGAGTCACTACAGGTCCCATTTTAGTTTACGACCACCTACAAATTATTATTGTGTTGTATAGAAACCTCCAAGTCAACAAAACCTGCTACTCAATTGTAGCCATAAAAAGATGGCTGCTTAGCAGACATTTTCGAGGTAAGAGTGTTATCATTTTAATATAGAAAAAATAATCTTTAGTAAAAAGTGTTTTAGTAACAGTTCCAAATCAGTACAACCAACCCTTGATGAAAATTAAAGAAACAAATATCTTAAAGATGGCCACCACAGAAGCCATATTGGGAAGTCATACGGGTACAATTTTGATTTTGGAACAACTAGATAAAATTCAAAAATAATTTGAAGCCCATGTTAAGAAGACTATCTGCTGAGAAGGAGAAGAGATGACAAGATTTTAAAGATGACACCAATGACAGCCATTTAATAAGGTCAGATCAACACCATTTTCATTACGGACAAACTAAATCTCAAAAGAAATGTTTCAGTGTAAACCTCATATTGATACAACAATCCACTTAGGAGGCTTGTTCATAAAAAAAATTTCAAGATGGTCACAGCTGCTCTATTTGATGGTGAATCAACACAATTAGTAAATTTGCTTAAATTCTGTTCAGCAGTTTTTGTGACGAATTTACTTTAGTAATGATGGCCATATTTTAATGTGTAATACAAAAACTGAAAGACCAGCATGCTAGGTTGCTTAGTGAAAATGATCTGGTGGTAAGAACTTTAAAATGGCAAATGCAGATTCCTTTTGTCCTGTAAAACTAACATTCTAATTTTTGTGTTTACATTATTAGAGAAACGGATATAATCTTTTACTTATCAATTATTTGCATGCCACACTGCTGTTTCCACCTCTCCCTAACCTAGACAAGAGAGCACCTCTTACTAATGAAGTGTCTCTATAGGGGAATACATTCTAAATACAACAATCACTTTGATAGGGCTGAGACTGATGTTTTAATTACTAATCTGAATGTAAAAAAAAAGATAAATCCAGATTTCATTATTACATGATTGGTCCCCCTCTCTGTCCTAGGCTCTGAAGAATAGAGGTCTGGATCCGCCGTTGCAAAATTGAAACTGGTCAAATAAGGGTCCAATGATGAACTATGGGAGATAACTCCAGTTCAAAATAATGACTGCTTTCAGCATTCTCTAAGCCTTTGTTGAAGACAGAAGAAGATTGATCTGAAACAGATAAAAATACCAATCATAAGAGATGAGAATTTGATCAATTATAAGACACAAGTGTTTGTCTACTTCAGCCATTAAACATTCTCTTAAGTCATTTCTCAATAATTTTCAACAATAATTTTATATCTTGCCTGAGATACCACAGTAGATAATATAGGCCAGACGATTGTGCACATGTTCCCTGAAATGATATTTGTTTGAAAATAAGATGAAACATGTATAACAGTTAATGTAATATGGTCTTTGTTATGAAATCAAACCAAGCCTGGTATAGTCTGTTTCATGAAATGCAAATCAAGCCTGGTATAGTCTATTTCATGAAATTAAAACCACGCCTGATGTAGACTATTTCATGAAATGCAGACTGTGTCTGATATAGCCTTTTCAGGAAATACAAGCCATGCCTGGTACTTACTGGATTAACCATGTCAGCTAAACACAAGTTTATATAATCACAAATTACTCTCTCTGATCATGGCATTGTACTACATGGAAAGTCAAATGTCCACAAGTTGGATGAGTAAACATGACTCTCTATACTTCTGATCCGCTGTATGCCAAAACTTCATTAAAAGTTTTATGCCACTAACATATTAAATTTACTGGCTATCACACCAGGATGTAATCAATTCCACAGCTCACCCTAAGAAAACTTTTAGCAGTTTCCAACATAAAAAGCACGTGTGTATGTATAGAGCTGTTGTCATCAGCTAAACACAAATATTTAAAGCATCAAATGTAGATCACAGTGACCATTTTTAGAAGTAAAATGTAAGAGATGCATCTAATTCTGAATGTTTTATCACTCTAATATGAATTTTACTAAAATGAACACTAAATTTCAAATATAAATAACTGGAGCATGAAATATATTTTACAGAGACCTCGTTTTGCTTTAAGAGTTTAGTATTTACCAATCTGCATCCCGACAAAGTTTCACAAATCTGGCAACCATAATCTAAGATAGTAAAATGTGAAATGTAGGTCAATTACCTTAATTTGTTGTAATGGTTGGTTCTAAAATAGATACATACAACAAAACAGTTAATAAATTCTAGTATTTAACAGCGTTTGAGAAATAAACCTCAAACATAAAAAATTTAACCAAAGTCAGTGAAGCAAGAAGTGTGGCTCATAGTGACTGACTTTTGAGATGAAGGTATAGTACCCATCAAGATGCATCCCCCCCCCCACTAAGTTTCAAGTTTTCAGGTATAATTGTATGCATACTGGGTGGTCATGAGATTTACACAAAATCTGACCAGGATTGTGCAAATAATGTAACGTATATGTACAAATTTTCGCCCCCTTAGCCACCTCCCTAGGCAATGGGTACTATGAAACCCAGTCCATACTGCTGCCCAGGACCAAATGATGATGTTGTTGTTGTTGGGTTTAACGCCATTTTTCAGCACACGATAGGTTATACATGGCGGCCAGTATTAATAGTGGAGAAAGAACCCAGAAAAACCCCGGAAAGAACCACCGACCCATGAGAAGCTACTGGCAAGCTTTCTCACATACCTACATTGGCTGAATCTGAGACTCAAACCCAGATGGCAGTGACCCGTAACGGAGAGCGCTTTAGACCACTTGGCCACTTGGGGCCCCAGGACCAAATGAAAAAGAAGGACTGAGATGCATCAAGGCTTTAGATATGTATGGATGCAGATGATGGGCAGGAACTACTCTACCTTGCAGCAACCAGCTGGTATGACAAAAATAAATGGGAAAATTTGATTTTTATGTCAATTTTCCAGGATATTCCTGGTAAATCCAGGATATATCACATGTATGGATTCACAAGAATTTACTGTTACTACTGTATTATGATTTAGTCTGTCATGACAGTACCATTACTTACTTGTTCTAAACTGGGGCAGGCCACAATCTGTCGGTCCTCCTCTGTGTAGTGCTCAGTCAAGATAGTCATCATCTGCTGAAACCGTTGCTGTATATTCACCTGGAATGACAGACGACAATCAACACCTTGTGGACAATATAAAAATGCAATAGAGCAATATTCCAGAATTTACCATAATGTCAATATGAATGTTGGTACAGTGGTGCTGAAAATGGCATTAAACATTTGGAAATATCCAAGGCTTACAATCAGCGTAACAATTCTAACACAGAATTAATTATCATGATAGACTTGCTACTTGGAACATAGCAAGGAACTATATGAATTTTTTTTAACAGTACAACCCTATCCTTTCAACCAACCTTGAAATAAGACCCGTTTCTAGTAACAACCTGATCAAGGCATTCCAATTTGTTTTGCAAAACAGCAGCTTATCTTTACATGAAAAGAACCATCTACAAATTTAAATGATTTCTAAGTCTGATAGGTGGTCATTTAATTGGGGCTTCAGATACCTGATCCGATACACAATCAGGGACTTAGACTTTGTCTGGGAGTATTTAGAACTTCCCCTTCAGAAAGCCTCTACAATGAAACAAATGAACGAAGACAACCTCAGACAAATTAAACTTGCTCTTTAGTACACTTCCAAATTATCCTCTAATCCATTCAAACTGAAATTTTGTCGTCTGTAGGCCTAAATACCGAATTTTGTCATCTGTAGGCCCAAATACCAAATTTTGTCATCTGTAGGCCCAAATACCAAATTCTGTCATCTGTAGGCCCAAATACCAAATTTTGTTGTCTGTTAAGCCCAAATACCAAATTTTGTACAGTCAGAAACCAAACGCCATTCCACCTTCAGGCACACAAGTATGTCCTCTTTTAGATGCTTCAAATGTCTATACTGCCAGTAAGAGTTATCTATTCCTAAATCACTACCTTAGTTATCGATCCCCATCTATAATTCAAAGTTATCAACTCCCAAATCACTTCCTTGGTTATTAATTCTCACCAAGACTTCAGAGTTGTCAACTCCCTTATCACTACCTTGGTTATTAACCCCCACCAATACTGCAAAGTTGTCTATTCTCAAATCACCATCTTGGTTACCAGTATTTACCCCACTAATACTGCCAAGTTGTCTATTCTCAGATTATCAACATGGTTATTAAACCCCACACCCAATACTGCCAAGCTGTCCATTCTCAAACCATCATCTTGGCTATTAATCTCCATCAATATGGCCAAGTTGTCTATTCCCAGATCACCAACATGGTTATTAAATCCCACACCCAATACTGCCAAGTTGTCTATTCCCAAATTACCAACATGGTTATTAAATCCCACACCCAATACTGCCAAGTTGTCTATTCCCAGATTACCAACATGGTTATTAAATCCCACACCCAATACTGCCAAGTTGTCTATTCCCAGATTACCAACATGGTTATTAAATCCCACACCCAATACTGCCAAGTTGTCTATTCCCAAATTACCAACATGGTTATTAAATCCCACACCCAATACTGCCAAGTTGTCTATTCCCAGGTCACCAACATGGTTATTAAATCCCACACCCAATACTGCCAAGTTGTCTATTCCCAGATTACCAACATGGTTATTAAATCCCACACCCAATACTGCCAAGTTGTCTATTCCCAGATTACCAACATGGTTATTAAATCCCACACCCAATACTGCCAAGTTGTCTATTCCCAAATTACCAACATGGTTATTAAATCCCACACCCAATACTGCCAAGTTGTCTATTCCCAGGTCACCAACATGGTTATTAAATCCCACACCCAGTACTGCCAAGTTGTCTATTCCCAGATTACCAACATGGTTATTAAATCCCACACCCAATACTGCCAAGTTGTCTATTCCCAGATTACCAACATGGTTATTAAATCCCACACCCAATACTGCCAAGTTGTCTATTCCCAAATTACCAACATGGTTATTAAATCCCACACCCAGTACTGCCAAGTCATCTATTCCCAAATCAACATATTGCCTATTAACCCATAACAATATTTGACCTTTGGCAATTTGAAACATCTTCTACCATTCCTCACATTCTTCCAAGTAAATTCAATGACACCTGGGCCTCATATTGTGGCCATATGTCCCTGTATACAGATAGTTTTAAAGACAGAAACGAGGTTGCTGCTGCCAACTCTATCCATATACTGAATACAGCCTCAATTTTGTCACAGAAATTACAGCCATTCTCAAATCAATGAATTATATATAGAATACTAAACTCATCAACCCCTTGTTTCATTACATTTTCAGATTCCTTTTCCACAGGTAATGTCATTTAAAATCTTAAATTTGACAATCTGTTAATTTCCCAAGTTGTGCTGAAGCATGATCTAATTACAACATCTAAAAAAAGTAATTCTGTATTGTCCTGTTGGCTTCTTTGTAACACTGGTATTAAGGGTAATGAAAGGGCTGATGAAGCAGCCATAGCTATCTTGCCATCACTTTTCTGAATGGAAGATCCCCTATAGTATCTTTAGGTAGGATATTAATCTGTTCTGTCTACTTGTCTAATACCCAGACAGAAAACTCTCATGTAAGTTTCAGAACATCCAACCTATTAGTGAAGAGTGGCACCATTCAAATAGAACAAACCGTGAGATGAGGTAGCATTCTTTTGTCTGCATGTAGGACACATGTATCTAACACATCCATAGTTCCTTAATGGTGAACCTCAGAGTGTGCACTTACAGTGTAGTAGATTCTGTCCACCCTGAGAGACTTTGCTTTATGTAGGCTTGATAAAGAAGCTTTCTGATGATGGACACAAGGCAAAATACTGGACTCTTCAGGACCATGCAGTTTATATAACAAATTTTGACCCAATATTTTAATAATTTTACCTTTTTTATCTCTTTATTAAAGAATATCAACAATTTTACCTATTTTATCTCTTTGTTAAAGAATATCAACAATATTACCTTTTTTATCTCTTTATTAAAGAATATCAACAATTGTACCTTTTGCGTTTTAATCATTCAAACTAGTTTTATTTTATTTGGAAGTGTTTGTCTTTCCAAAGATTTGTGCAGTTTTTAATCTGTATATTTTTATAGACATATTTTTATATAGTCTGGATTGTCCTCTTAAATGGCAAAATCCCCATACAAACATGTATACAAACAAGACATAATTAACTGGGAGTTGTTGTACATCAGGAAAGTATATTTCTGTATTTATCTACTCATTCATTACTCTGTCAATAAAATTCATTCTCTTTCTCGTGACAAAGGTATAGTGAAATCTCTACTTTCAAAAAAACTCATTCTCTTTCCCCTGACAAAGTTATGCTGAAATCTCCACTGTCAAAAAAACTCATTCTCTTTCCCCTGACAAAGGTATACTGAAATCTCCACTGTCAAAAAAACTCATTCTCTTTCCCCTGATAAAGGAATGGGGACATCCATTTAGTATGTATGCACAAATCTGCCAAAGCTTGACCCCTTCCCCATCCGTGTACACATGCATACTTTTCTACACCCATCCACCTGCTTATGTAAGCTTGATGCCCCCCCCCCCCCAATTCTATAGAATGGCTAATATTTAATCCATGCAGAAACGATCAAGGGTTAATAATATTAATGTGTTTAATAAACACGATAGTCCACCAAAGTTGAATGCCTGGCTGCATCAAAGAAATAAGCTGCATAACTCTAAAAAGTTTGTCTAGTGTCCGCTAAAATTCAGTAGCCAACTGAACCCAGTTGAATGGGTTATGTATTAGACAAATTATTATTGATGTTTCACCCCCACCCCATTTCCTATGCATATGTACATTATCAGTAGACCCCCCCATATGCAAGTGTATGCATTTGGGTTTAAAAAAACTCCATGCATATGTACAAAATGGATGGCCCCTATAATGAAATCTCCACTGTCAATAAAACTCATTCTCTTTTCCCTGACAAAGGTATACTGATATCTACACTGTCAATAAAACTCATTCCTTTTCCCCTGACAAAGGTATAATGATATCTACACTGTCAATAAAACTCATTCCCTTTCCCCTGACAAAGGTATACTGATATCTACACTGTCAATAAAACTCATTCTCATTTCCCTGACAAGTGTATCTCTACTCTTGCTCTTACCATTTAGGCATTGTTGTATGTTTGTGTCCATGCATGCATATGAATGTGTATCTTTGTGTATGTATATGAATAAACAGTACACAGTAAACAGTACACAAGTACAATCCTGCCTAACAATGTCAATTAAAAATTAAGTTCCACAAATGTAACACTTGTGCTAGAGTGTATCAAATGGACTTTGTTGCATAACTTGGATGTCACCAGCTATTTTAAGGTTTGTATTTTGTGGCATGTGCTATTTTGAAGAACAAAATGTCAGGTGTTTTTGATAACAATTGCAATACTTGTCAGCTGCAGTGGCACACGAGTAACAGGCATCTCTAGGAAAATATGGAAGACAGTGGCACATGAGTAACAGACTTCTCTGGGTAAATATGGAAGGAAGGCAGTGACACATGAGTAACAGACATCTCTAGGTAAATATGGAAGACAGTGCCATATCAGTAATAGACATCTCTAGGTAAATATAGAAGGCAGTGGCACATGAATAACAGACATCTTTGAGAAATTTTGAAAGAAGGCAGTAACTCATGAGTAACAGACATCTCTAGGTAAATATAGAAGACAGTGGCACATGAGTAACAGACATCTCTAGGTAAATATAGAAGACAGTGGCACACGAGTAACAGACATCTCTAGGTAAATATAGAAGACAGTGGCACAAGAGTAACAGACATCTCTAGGTAAATATGGAAGGAAAGCAGTGGCACATGAATAACAGACATCTCTAGGTAAATATGGATGGAAGGCAGTGGCACATGAGTAACAGACATCTCTAGGTAAATATGGAAGACAGTGCCACATCAGTAATAGACATCTCTAGGTAAATATGGAAGGAAGGCAGTGTCATACGAGTAGCATACATCTCTAGGAAAAAATGGCACAAAGGCAGTGTCACATAAGTAACAGACACCTATAGGTAAATATGGAAGGAAGGCAGTGTCACACGAGTAACAGACACCCATATGTAAATATAGAAGGAAGGCAGTGTAACATGAGTAACAGACAGCTATAGGTAAATATGGAAGGAAGGTATGGTCTAGTTGTTGGTTGTCATTATTAACTATACACAGTCCTGAATCTCTAATAACATACAGGAAGTCAGGGTCACCTTGTAGGTAGATATTGTTAATTATACATATTCCTGAAACTGACATCTCTAAGTAATGATGGTAGCATGACAGTATCAAATTGTGTGTGGACATTATTAACTATACACAGACAAGAAGCATACATCTCATGGTAGATATGTGAACATTATCTACTTGTAGGTGGACACACACAGACCCGATCAGACATCTCATGGTAGATATGTGAACATTTTCTAGTTCTAGGTGGACACACAGACTAGAAGCATATATCTCATCATAGATATGTGAACATTATCTAGTTGTAGGTGGACACACACAGCCCAGAAGCATATATCTCATGGTAGATATGTGAACATTATCTACTTGTAGGTGGACACACACAGACCAGAAGCATACATCTCATGGTAGATATGTGAACATTATCTAGTTGTAGGTGGACACACACAGACCTGAGCTGACATCTCATGACAGATATGTGAGAAAGACATTATCTAGCTGTAGGTGGACACACACAGACCAGAAGTATTCATCTCATGGTAAATATGTGAACATTATCTAGTTGTAGGTGGACACACAGAGACCTGAAACAGACGTCTTATGGTAGATATGTGAACATTATCTACTTGTAGGTGGACACACACAGACCTGAAGCAGACATCTCATGATAGATATGTGAGAAAGACATTATGTAGCTGTAGGTGGACACACACAGACCTGAAGCAGAAACTCTAACGGAGAAAAACATTGTCCAGTTGAAGGTGGACAGTATTACATTAGTAATGACACATAATCCTAAAGCAGATTACATTTGTAAAACTGTTTTACATCTACTCCAGAAATCAACACTGTGAAACAATTAGTTCTGGATATCTTTCAAAACTAATAAATAAAAATCATCATGTAAGAATAACAATGAAGCACAGTTTGGAAAGTTTCAAAATTTGCTGACAAAATAAGGAACGAATTTTAAACCTCAGACAGCTTACGGATTCACAATCTTCTCTCAGAAATTCTGGCAAATACATTTTAACTACCCTACCTGTGTATATATCCCATGCAAACTGACCTTGATGGGCTTGAAGAGGATCATTTCTGTGTCTCTGTTGGCCAGGTAAAGTGACATGCTCCGCCTCACTACAACCAGCTTAGTCTTCATGATTTTGTATGTCTCTGCCACATTGTCATGCACCTTTTCTGGAGTGGCAAATGGCTGCTGACGTAACGTTACTTGTTTGATTTCTTCTTCTGACATCATACTGATGATGACACTGGCCTGAAGAAACATTTAGGCTTTTGTGATTAGTTGTTACAAGTCTTTGAGGCTTGTTATAAGCTGTTACATGATACTGTCTCTGAGGTTTGTTACTAGTTGTTACAAGATACAGTCTCTGAAGCTTGTTACTAATTGTTACAAGATAGTCTCTGAGGTGTGTTACTATACAAAATCTCGGAGGTTTGTTACTAGTTGTTACAAGATACAGTCTCGGAGGTTTGTTACTAGCTGTTACAAGATACAGTCTCTGAAGCTTGTTACTAATTGTTACAAGATACAGTCTGAGGTTTGTGACTAGCTGTTACAAGATACAGTCTCTGAAGCTTGTTACTAATTGTTACAAGATACAGTCTCTGAGGTTTGTTACTAGCTGTTACAAGATGCAGTCTCTGAGGTTTGTTACAAGTTGTTACAAGATACAGTCTCTAAGGTTTGTTACTAGCTGTTACAAGATACAGTCTCTGAGGTTTGTTACAAGTTGTTACAAGATACAGTCTCTGAGGTGTGTTACTATACAAAATCTCTGAGGTTTGTTACTAGTTGTTACAAGATACAGTCTGTGAGGTTTGTGACTAGTTGTTACAAGATACAGTCTGAGGTTTGTTACTAGCTGTTACAAGATAAGTCTCTGAAGCTTGTTACTAATTGTTACAAGATACAGTCTCTGAGGTTTGTTACTAGCTGTTACAAGATGCAGTGTCTGAGGTTTGTTACAAGTTGTTACAAGATACAGTCTCTAAGGTTTGTTACTAGCTGTTACAAGATGCAGTCTCTGAGGTCTGTTACAAGTTGTTACAAGATACAGTCTCTAAGGTTTGTTACTAGTTGATACAATATAAAGTCTCTCAGGTTTGTTACTAGCTACTACAAGATACAGCCTTCTTTCCATTTTGTGTACTATTCCTAACTCATCTGATAATAAAGTTTGATGGAGTGATTCAGTATATTAGGATTGTAGCACTGTTAATATTGTAGTACAGAAGACTAACTTCACAGAAAAACAAAATGAAAGTTGTTGTTGTTGTGGGTTTAATGTCGTATTCCAGCATATGATTAGCTATATGCTGCAGCCAGTTTATCAGGTCGAGGAAGAACTCAGGCAAACCCCGGGAAGACCCACTGGAAGCTAATGGCAAGCTTTCTGATATACCCATATTGGCTGAGCCCGAGACTTGAACCAACATGGACATAAGTGAGATGGCAGTGATCACAAATGTTATGCAGTTTTCATGTAATGCTATAGCTCACAAAATGTCCCAGATGGTGTTGTCTTTGGTGTCCCTGATGGTGTTCTATTTTGTGTCCCAGATAATGTTTTTTTTGTGACCCATATGGTGTTGTATTTTGTGTACAGATGGTGTTATATTTTGTGCCCCATATGGTATTCACCAAAAATTGTCATTAACACCTGCAAAAAGTCAAAAGTCATACAGATTGTCATTAACACCTGCACAAAGTCATACAGATCTATTAGCAATAAGAGAATCCAGGTGCATGGGTCCCAATACTGTGTTAAACAGAGAGGGTCACCCTAACTGATGCTCTTTGACTGGGAAGGCAACTGTTTGTAGCACTTTCAGGATACTGAAAGGCCAGGTAGATTTATTATGTTGAAAACAACAAATCAAAAACATGAGGGCATTTTTGCAAGTTTTTCCTGTATAGTGGGAAATGACATCATAGGACTGATTACTTACTTTAAATTCATTTATTTTCAAAAGTTTAAATGTTTAAACTTTCATTGTTTTGCAAAGTATAAAAAATTTATCAGTTCTTATATTCATTGATTGGGAAAGGTTTCCTATTTTTATTACAGACTGATCATTGATCAAAGTGTCTTTAAACTTGAAATTCATGAAAACTGGTATCCCATGACTTCAGGTAGACCATGAAAAATAGTAGCCAAAGAAAACTGGTAGCCCATGAAAAATAGTCTCTCATGAATAATGGTAGCCCATGAATAAAATACTGTGGGCTGTAATGAAAACTCAATCCTCTCCATAAATTAATATATTGGGTACTTATTCATGATTGCAAACATGATTTTGACTTAAAGAAGAAAGTCCATGTTGTATTGTATTATTACATGTAGTATGTAGCATGTTGTATTGTATTATTTACATGTATTATGTAGCATGTTGTATTGTATTATTTACATGTATTATGTAGCATGTTGTATTGTATTATTACATGCATTATGTAGCATGTTGTATTGTATTATTACATGTATTATGTAGCATGTTGTATTTTATTATTACATGCATTATGTAGCATGTTGTATTGTATTATTACATGTATTATGTAGCAGATAGGTTTTATAAAATCTCCAAGCTAGAATGAGATAAATCATTTGCAAGGACCATATTTTTACTGTCAGTGTTGGCCAACATTTAAAATGGTATGCAATGTCACAAAGTCAGTTTGTTCACAACAGCTACATGTACGACACAGATGAACCTATGATTCTTACATGTTGAACAACAGCACTATTTACTTACTTCAGCCCAAATAATGCATGATTTATCTGATTATAAGTGATATATCCAGTGATTATATAATCGTCTTTTTTGATTATATAATCGTCTTTTTCTTTCACTCATATTGGAAATTATCACAACCTCAAATCCCAGATTAATTATTAAAAGCATATATAACAAGGTTTATTTTGGTTCAATTATTTATTTTATTGAAATATTTCACTTGAACCTTTTTAGCGGCAATGCATACGGTAATGTAGTGAACATAAACTGACCTCATGACACAATGAACCCTTCAGAGATTCTTCAACAACATGGTGGTGCCAAAAGTATTTTAAGATGGGCTAGATTTTTCAAAAATCTGACCTGAAATATTTCCATATGCATGTGGTCTTTTTTAACTTCATCAAAAATTTCTCTATTTAATAAAATTAATATCATTAAAAATTGCTGGCAAAAATTTTAATGGACTTAAATTTCTGAGCAATTTTATTTATGAATGAAAATAATCTCCTGAAATGTGTAAAGGACTATGAGATTGAAACATAATTTACTAAGTGGAACTAAAACCCCTCAAAACTAATGATGTTGTATATGTTCTCTTACAAGTCAGGTCTGATTGCAAACAACAAAGACCATCATTTGCCACTGCATAATGTGCTGGCAAATCACGGTCAATGCAGTTGGACCTGAATTATAAGTGAGCATATACCGTAACAAAACTTCACCATTTTAGACCAACTCCAGTGGGAAACATTCAAGAGTAATGAAAAGTTTGGCAAAAATTTATTACAATGAAAATTTATAACAGACTTATTTCATTTGAATGCTTTCTTCATCTGGAGAGGACAAAGGCCATATGGGGATACTTTCTTTAATACAAGAAGAAGATAGTATAATATTATATACCATATTTTATTATATGGACCATATGAAATAAATATTGCAGAAGAATTACCAAAGCATAAACAAAGCTGTCTAATAACACTACTGTATATATGATCATGCAACAGATTCAGCTATGAAATGAATGCATGCTATAATCCAACAGTAATTTTTTTAGAGCATCAGAAAAGTTGGGATGTCAGCATTGGTTTTGCTTTGACAGGACACATTGTGTAACATCATACGCTCTGTTCATTTGGAAATTGTACTCAGTTTATTTACAGTACTGAAAACAAAGAAGAAAGAACTGCAATAACCAATTACAACAAATGCTTAGGACGTGCAATGTATATGAAAAAAATCCCACCAACAGTCATACTGTCAAACCAGTCCTGAAAGACCACTGCTTTGAGGGACCACCTGTATTGAGAGAACATGTGTTGGGGTTTGAATGGATGGTCTTTCAAGACAGTTTCTATCATAAATGTATTTGGCAAGTATATATAACAATAAAACTTCACCACTTTAGACCAGCTCCAGTTGGAAAACTCTTCCACAAATTAAAAAACTGATTTGCTGACTTTCATGAGTACTGAAATGTTTTGTAAAATTTATTACCATGGAAATTGTTTACAGAATTATTTCATTTGAAACAAAATAAATCAATACATGAAAGATGAAAATTTCTTACAATGCTACAGCCCAGTTTTTCATCTGAAAAGGACAATAACCAAATGTGGGCACACCTTCTGTAGCATTGTCTCAAAATACACTTTTTTAATTTTATTATATGGATCACATTAAAAAAATATGGCAGAAGAATTATCGAAGCATAAACAAAAAGCTGTCTAACATATAACAAATACTGTATATATGTACTTGCAATATATTCAGCTATGAAAGGAATGCATGCTATAATCCAACAGTAATTTTTTAGAGCATCAGCAAAGTTGTGATGTCAGCATCGGCTTTTGCTTTGACATGACACATTGTGTAACATCATACACTCTGTTCAATTGGAAATTTGTACTAATTTTATTTACAGTACTTAAAACAAAGTTGGAAGAAAGAACTGCAATCAATGATTACAACAACTGTATAATGCAGCAAATGCTAAGGCCGTGCAACATATAAGATAGAACAAGAAAACTTCGAACAGTGGTACTGTCAAACCTGTCCTGAAAGACCACTATTTTGAGGGACCACCTGTCTTGAAAGAATATGTTTTGAGGGTAGAAAGGATGGTCTTTCAAGATGGGTGCTATCATACATGCAAATGGCTTGTGGCAATCCATGAATACTGTAAATTCATTTGTATTCTTGCGATAGCCATCTTTGCTGAATGTGGATTGTCACATCTAAATACCAACTTACATGACTACATGCCACAGAGTCTGAGAAATAACAAACACAATGGTCCAAAAATTAACTCAGTGCAATGTAAGCACAAATCAATGAACCATTAAATATGGGTCACAGTAACACAGTTAATCACCAACAGCTGTATTATTCCTTACGATATATATGTCCCAGTGAAATGAATCTGTACGGAAAAGTAGCTGGATAAAATAGCTAAATGCAAAGGTCAACCCAAATTATCAGACTGTGAAATATAAGCAAGCGAAAAAATTTCTGGGAAAAAGTCTATTACTTGAAAATAAATTACATAAATACCAACTTGTGTAACTCTACATGCAATTGTATTTGATAAAACTGTCTAAATTCAAATCCTAACCCCAAAAAATGGGGACAAATGCAATGGCAAGCACAAAACACTGAACCATTAACTCATTCGGCCCCAGAGGTTTTTGTCGTTTTTGCCTAAAATGTGCGTAGGAAAGACATTTGGGAGGCTATTTCTGAATACATCGGCTTTCAACAGATTTTCCATGAGACTAATGCCTAGTTGTATTAGAAACATCATTTTCCATTGGTTAAATTACTTACACATGAGCAGAAGGGTAAAAGTCCTTTTTTTTTTTTTTTTTGCTTAATGGACCCATCATTTTTGTATGGAGACCACAATTTATTCCGAATGCCCACCTTATCGTAGTTTTTGCAAAGAATCACCTGTCTGTGTGCAGTTAAGACCGGTTTGCCTTAGATCTGAGGCCAAAAGGTCTAAAATACGGACACAAAATTGCATTCCGACCACGAGCGAATTTTGGGTGAAAAAAAAACGGGTCCAAAAAATGAAGTTTTTCCCTCTGTATTTTGTAGTGCAACTGGAACTTCCAGATTATTTGGTATCATTTTAGAGCTATATCTGTCTGCTTTTTTTTAATACCACCCACATTGGTGTATCTTAAATGACCTTGATGCTGCAGAGATTGGAAACAGGGTACAGCCTCATCACGCCTACGGACGGGATCAGGGCCGAATCGGTTAATCAAGTTTATGGAAATTTCTTAGAAATTGTCAAAGAATGGCTCTTTTTGTAACTTATGTGCAATACTGATGCACAAATGATGAAATAAATAAGTACTATTCAGATTTGGTGATGTCACCAAAATTTTCCCATTTTTTTGTTGTTTTCACCTGAAATGTGCGTAGGAAAGACATTTGGGGGGCTATTTCTGAATACATCGTAATACATCGGCTTTCAACAGATTTTCCATGTGACTAATGCCTAGCTGTATTAGAAACATCATTTTCCATTGGTTATTTTGCTTGCACATGAGCAGAAGGGTAAAAGTTGGAGTTCTTTTCTTTTTTTTGTGTGTTTTTTTTGCTTAATGGACCCATCATTTTCATATGGAGACAATTTAAAATCCGGACACAAAATCGCATTCTGACCACGAGCAAATTTCGGGTGAAATAAAACCGGGTCCAAAAAGTGAGGTTTTTCCCTCTATATTTTGTAGTGCAACTAGAACTTCCAGATTATTTGGTATCATTTTAGAGCTATATGTGTCTGCTTTTTCTAAAATACCACCCACGTTGGTGTATCTTAAATGACCTTGATGCTGCAGAGTTTGGAAATAGGGTATAGCCTCATCACGCCTATGGACGGGATCGGGGCCGAATCGGTTAAATATAAGTCACAGTGGCATAGATTTCATTCAAGGCTGTAGTACACATGAATGCAATATACCAAGTTATACAACTCTATAGGTAATAGTGAATGTGTACAGCTGTAAACCAAGGTTAACCCAAAATCACTGGACCATGAAATATATTTGTCAGTGAGCCAGTTTTAACTGAAAGCCGTAATGCTCCACATTACAATCTAAATACTGGCAATAGCATGTGAAAAAATGACCTAAACACAAACCCAAACCAAGAAAACATTGTTCATACGGCCACTGGGTGTTGTTTTTTTTCAAGGACTTTTTAACTTTTTAAAAGAAATTCCCAAAGTAATATTTTCTAATAAAAAATCCAACTCTCCTAATATATTACTTTACCACTAAATAATTAGGTACAAAAGTTGAGAAACCACACACAATTCATTAATGTGCTACTACATAATATTTATGCTACTCCACCTGGTAACCACTAAAGGTGTGTCGGGTACCCATACATTCATAATTACCCAGGTAAGAAAATTAGCTATAGGGTACCTGTTTAGTTCATGTGAAGAAAAAAAAAAAGTTTCTGAGTTCAAAGATTACATCTGGCGATGTCAGGAGCAAGTGAGACACAAAATAACAAGTACAGTTCGAGGCTTGTGTCATGTGACATTGATCACTTATAGACCTCTGTCTAATGATCTTCATATTGTCAATGTGTGCGACTATATGGCTAAGTACTCGAACAGTTGCCTTATTTTATATTAACTGTACATAACATGTTTTGAAGAATTTTGAACCATGTGTCACAGATTAATTATAGCTTTATAAACAGTGAGGTAGCAGACCAGTCTGTATTGAAAAACATGGCACCAAATATCTTGAAGTGAAACGAGTTTTACTGATGTGACTCATGGATGTTATATAACTGAAAAATATTAGAGGATAGAGATTCTGTAAAGAAAATGTTGCACCAGGAAAAGGACAAATGAAAAGTGCTTTACAAATTTTGAAAGAGGAATTTTACCGTGATATAATACAGCATTCAGAATTTGTGGACTTGACTTTACTACCATTGAGCAAATGCTAAACATGTAGACTAATTAAAATGATATAAATAATTTATCAATTTGCTTTCTGTTTGCATTCTCGTTCTAATCCACATGAATTTAGCCAATTTATGACAAGCATTTTAACTACCGTAACTGCAGATCTAATTAAGTAGCATAAGTAAATTTAATACTTTTTCATACGGTTTTCTGTCATTATGGCATGTAATATACAGATCACTCTTTTTAGGAGAGATTGCACTGCCACTCATATTAGTAATACCTATGCTTATACCTCTTGGAGGGGGGGTGCATGGCACATATGAACTTCTTTTAATATAATTTCCCTTTGATCGGGTACCTGGGTAATCGATCATTAGGACTGCTGGGTACCTGGTTGACTTTTTCTAAAATCTTGACATCTCTAGTAACCACCCATGTTGTGACATTTGATCCACACATTTAGTGTGCCACTACAGAATATGGATGATGCTCCACCTGGTTACCACCAATCTTGTGACATCTGAGGTACCCATTTTTATCTGAAGTTAATTTGTTATTTATTCATTATTTTTAGATAATACATAAATACCAGAAATTCTGATTTCAACAAGAGATCCTATTTAATCTGTGTGTTTGTGTTTTGGATTTTTAACATAGCTTTAAAAAAATTTCAGTCATATCACTACGATGTCTGCATTGTGGCAGTTTTTAGCGATGTCAAGCACTTGGGCATAACGCCACAGACATGTAGCCCCCATGCAGTTACATTATCATGACACCAGGCTGACCAGCCCTAACACTAACCTCTTAATGCTGAGTGCCAAGTGAGGCAGCTGCTAGTACCATTTTTATAAGTCTTTGGTATGACTTGGCTGCGGTTTAAACCCGCATCCAAGGTGGACGCTTTAACCACTTAGGCCTTCAGAGTGGATTTATTAATATATAGATTACTGTTTTTATACTCAGATTGCGCTTTTTTGCCACTCATATTAGTAATAATTATGCTTATACCACTCAGAGGTTAACACATATGAACTTACAACAAAGCTATTCAAGTTCACATATAATTTCCTTTTCATGAAATACCCAGGAAACAGGTCATTAGGATCCATGGGTATCCAGGTGACTTTTCCTAAAAGTCTGACATCTTTAATGGCAACTCATTAAAACACAATGTAAACATCTGGACTTTCAGGTATTGCATAAATGAAATTTGAGACCTGAACATGACTCTATTGCAGGGATGGTCCTGGCGTTTAAAAAGCTGTCGCAAAAAAAATCGCCAACCTCAATATTTTGTCGCCAATTTTCAAAAAGTGTCGCCAAAGCAAGTAGTGTACATTTTTCCAAGTGTTAATTTAGTCTATTAATGTAACAGGCAATGAAAATTACAAAAGATGGGTTAGTTAATACTTTAATTACAACAAGCATTAACAAAATGTTACAAAGTGTTACATGAAGATCCGTCGCGATTTTAGGGCTGCCCACTTGTTGAATGCAGTTTCAAAGTCTAATTTTTCACATCTGTACATGCTGATTCTCATTAAATTCTCGAGAGATGAGATGCAGAGCTTGTTTCTGATGTCAGTTTTTATGAGGTTCATCATACGGAATCTACGTTCACAGTCTACAGTGCTGACAGGTGACACTAGTGGTCTCTCAGCAGCACACACACCCCCCACACACACCCCACCCCATGGCTAGCTTCACAAAGCTTGTAGCGAATTGCTTCCTAACTCCCAAGAATGACCACTGAATGCTGTATAAATTTTCTCGACAAGCAAAATAGGATCTCCATTCCCACGAATGAAACGTACACGAGTCAACACCTGGCAATACTGGACCGTATATATAAGCATAAATTCACACCCAATTTAGGGATTCTTTCACTCCTGTATTTTGAGAAATAAATAATTATTATTAATTATTATTATTAATTATGCAAAACTGTTATTTTTTTTTGTTGCTATTTCTTGTTGCAGAGTTTAAGTCTCTGCAGCCGTAACACGGGACTGATGGCAAAAGGAAAAGATCAATGAGTAAAATGCTCCACTGGTGACAGATGTAATTGTGATTGAGATTTTTTCCATTTGCTTTGTATTTATACACGGTAGTCGGTACTTCAAAGGTTATCAGTTTTCTATCAAGGTTCAGCAAAACTATTGTATTGGTATATGTATAAAAAAACCAGAAGGATTAGCCATACAATTAATTGTATCTGTTCTATTCGCGTCTTCAGAAGTCGGACAGTTGTAGGTATAGTGCGGTAGCATGATTGACTGTATCGCAGCATACAGTCCTCAGCCCAGATGTCAGCATAAGCAGATTATGATGTAACAATGCACTGTAAAGATGGGGTTGACAATAAGAACAAAGGATCGTTTGTGTAACAGATTGATTCCAATGCATTGCTTAGTCAAGTTTGTGGCTTCCTTTCGTTCTGCCTTTTAATTTATCCAGTCCAAATCCATGATTGTATGTACAAGTTAAATAACCAAAAAGTATGTCGCCAAAAAAATCGCCAGATGGGATATTTTTGTCGCCAATAAGGAAAAAAAATCGCAATTTGCGACATTGGCGAAGCCCAGGACGATCCCTGCTATTGGATCCATGAACAAGCAGAAATATTTCAAGTCACATAATGAACTCTTTCATAAAAACTCTGACGTCAATGCATAGTTGCAAGTCCAAGACACCAGCCATTACAAACAAGAGTTCCCCATAATAATGTGTCATACTTATGAACTATCCTAAATGTGAATTTTATAAAATTTCAAACAAAATCTTGACAGTGCCTTGATCATCTTGCTGCATATACTAACACATGATAAGCAGAGAACTTCAATTCATAAGCTGACACTGGTTAATATACATGTACATATCTTAACACTGTTTTTCTTGTCCAACATTCACTACAGGAGAGACAAACACGTAACTTTTTTGACTCACCCTCAGACGGAAATGAGCTATATACTTATGTTATCACAGTTTTCTGAATGGAACACACTCTATGCTTCATAGGGTCAATATCTCAGAATTGTATCCAAGTCCTGTTATGGCACCGACATGCCTTACATGCCAGACACATGCTTGTTTTATGGCACTAACATGCCAGACATGTGCTTGTTTTATGCAATGATATGCCTTAGATGCCAGACATGTGCTTGTTTTATGGCACTGACATGCCTTACAATGTAGATGTCAGACAGGTGCTTGTTTTATGGCACTAACATGCCAGACATGTGCTTGTTTTATGGCACTAACATACCAGACAGGTGCTTGTTGTATGATACTAACCTGCCAGACAGGTGCTTGTTTTATGGCACTGACATGCCTTACAATGTACATGTCAGACAGATGCTTGTTTTATGGCACTAACATGCCAGACATGTGCTTGTTTTATGCAGTGACATGCCTTAGATGCCAGACATGTGCTTGTTTTATGGCACTGACATGCCTTACAATGTAGATGTCAGACAGGTGCTTGTTGTATGATACTAACATGCCAGACAGGTGCTTGTTTTATGGCACTGACATGCCTTACAATGTACATGTCAGACAGATGCTTGTTTTATGGCACTAACATGCCAGACATGTGCTTGTTTTATGCAGTGACATGCCTTAGATGCCAGACATGTGCTTGTTTTATGGCACTGACATGCCTTACAATGTAGATGTCAGACAGGTACTTGTTTTATGGCACTAACATGCCAGACATGTGCTTGTTTTATGGCACTAACATACCAGACAGGTGCTTGTTGTATGATACTAATGTGCCAGACAGGTGCTTGTTTTATGGCACAAACATACCTTTTATGCCAGATATGTGCCTGGGATTCTGACCATCCTTACCCACCATTGAGAGGCTTTTTGCTATTACCATCAACTAGTATAACAATCATGGTAAATGAAAACAAAAGGTTCAGACTGATAGATATCTGGCCTTGCTGCACCTACAATCACTTGAAACAAATAGAAAAGTGGTTGTAGAATACAGCATCAATTGTTATTTGGTTAAAATTGATAAGAAATACCACAGATCTAACCACAAGTGCAATGTTGGCAGGACCTTTTACCCAGGCTGAAAATATCAATGACTCCCAGATTCAGACTGCTATCATCATTCCATACTCTCAGACAGGACACCTTGTTACTGTCACAGATTTAATATGGCCTGTGCATGTAAGATGACTCCCAGATTCAGACTGCTATCATCATTCCATACTCTCTGACAGGACACCTTGTTACTGTCACTTCAGTGTATTTCTAAACTGTCATCATGGCAGCTACATAATATGCATCACTTCAGTGTATTTCCAAACTGCCATCATGGCAACCATATAACAGGTATCCCTTCAGTGTATTTCCAAACTGTCATCATAACAACTATATAACATGCATTACTTCAGTGTATTCCCAAACTGTCATCATGGCAACTACATAATACACATCACTTCAGTTTATTTCCAAACTGTCATCATGGCAACTACATAATATGCATCACTTCAGTGTATTTCCAAACTGTCATCATGGCAACTACATAATACGCATCACTTCAGTTTATTTCCAAACTGTCATCATGGCAACTACATAATAGGCATCAGTTCAGTGTATTTCCAAACTGTCATCATGGCAACAAAATAATACTCACAATACAATAATCATGAATTTCAAGTATTGCCTTAAACGAATTTGAGACCTAAACATGGTTCTTTTTGAACACGGAGAAATAATTCAAGTCACACGATGAACTCTCTTTTTGAACACGGAGAAATAATTCAAGTCACACGATGAACTCTCTTTTTGAACACGGAGAAATAATTCAAGTCACAGGATGAACTCTCTTTTTGAACACGGAGAAATAATTCAAGTCACAGGATGAACTCTCTTTTTGAACACGGAGAAATAATTCAAGTCACAGGATGAACTCTCTTTTTGAACACCGATGAACTCTCTTTTTGAACACGGAGAAATAATTCAAGTCACAGGATGAACTCTCTTTTTGAACACGGAGAAATAATTCAAGTCACAGGATGAACTCTCTTTTTGAACACGGAGAAATAATTCAAGTCACAGGATGAACTCTCTTTTTGAACACGGAGAAATAATTCAAGTCACAGGATGAACTCTCTTTTTGAACACGGAGAAATAATTCAAGTCACACGATGAACTCTCTTCAAAACTCGAATGTCACTGAACAGATGCAAGCCTAAGATACCAGCTATTACAAAATGGGTTCCTTGTCACAATGTCGTATCTTACAAAGACAAGAGGGGACCTGCATGTCCAAGTGGTCAATGGCACTCATCATTACTAATCACTGTCATCTCACCTCTGTCCACATGGGTTTAAGTCTTGGGCTCTGCCAGCATGGGAATGTGAGAATGCTTGCCAGTAGCTTCCTGTGGGTCAGTGGTTTTTGTCAGGAATTTCCTGGGTTCTTCCTCCACCAGATATCATATACTGGCCACCACGTAAAGCCTCACACATGCTAAAAATGGCATAAAACTCATGGCAAGAAGGATAACATTATGCTAAAAATGGCATGAAACTCATGACAAGAAGGATAACATTATGCTAAAAATGGCATAAAACTCATGGCAAGAAGGATAACATTTCTGAATTTGAATTTTAAAAGATTTCAAACAAACTCTTTATGTCTTTGCCATCTTACCATAAACAATAATGCAAACTGGATGAAAAAATTGAATTTACAAGCTGACACGGTCTAAATAAATGGACATATGCACATGTGTATCAATATTATGAATGCATAAGTAATCATCCATTTATAGATCCATTGCAATGTTATGTTCTTAACAGACTCAGGTCACATAGGCAAAACAAAAGATATTCTATGCACAAAGCAACCATGAATTAAGGTGATACAAATTATATAAAAACCATGTAACAGGAGTTACAAACAACATAGATATACATACAGTATATTAAGATGCAACAGGATATAAAATCAAACAGCAGTATATCATACTGCAACATGACATACAATCAAACAGCAGTATATCATATTGCAACATGACATACAATCAAACAGTAGTATATCATATTGCAACATGACATACAATCAAACAGCAGTATATCATAACACAACATGACATACAATCAAACAGCAGTATATCATAACACAACATGACATACAATCAAACAGCAGTATATCATAATGCAACAGGACATGAAAAAAAAACAAAAAAACAGCGGGTATATCATGATGCAAATTAATTTTGGTACAGTTTGATTTTATTGTCTTGCCTGTATCATATAGTGTTCACATGTACATTTCTCTTGCCCACAATATCCTCCAGCATACAAAACATCATGTATAATGACTGGCTATGAGAAATGACTGAAATAGACATGTCATTCTATTCATCCTGATTGGAAAACAGTACATGTATCACAGGCTCAATATTTGCTTTTCTGTGAGGGAATGGAAAACAGTACGTGTATCACAGGCTCAATATTTGCTTTTCTGTGAGGGAATGGAAAACAGTACGTGTATCACAGACTCAATATTTGCTTTTCTGTGAGGGAATGGAAAACAGTACATGTATCACAGACTCAATATTTGCTTTTCTGTGAGGGAATGGAAAACAGTACGTGTATCACAGACTCAATATTTGCTTTTCTGTGAGGGAATGGAAAACAGTACATGTATCACAGACTCAATATTTGCTTTTCTGTGAGGGAATGGAAAACAGTACGTGTATCACAGACTCAATATTTCCTTTTCTGTGAGGGAATGGAAAACAGTACGTGTATCACAGACTCAATATTTCCTTTTCTGTGAGGGAATGGAAAACAGTACGTGTATCACAGACTCAATATTTCCTTTTCTGTGAGGGAATGGAAAACAGTACATGTATCAGAGCCTTAATATTTGCTTTTCTGTGAGGGAATGGAAAACAGTACATGTATCACAGGCTCAATATTTCCTTTTCTGTGAGGGAATGGACAACAGTAGATGCATCACATGGTTAATATCTATTTGTTTTTCTGTAGGGGAATGGAAAATAGTATATGGATCACAGGGTCAATATCAATTTGCTTTTCTCTAAGGGAATGGAAAATAGAAAACACATCAAATGTTGAGACCAATGGGGGGAAAGCAGGTGGAAGAGAGTGTGTGTGTGTGTATGTGTGTGTCTGTGTGTGTGTTTGTGTGTGAGTGTTACAGATTTTTAACATAGCTTTAACAGTTTTTCTGTTATATCGCTATGTTGTCTGCAGTGTGGCAGTTTATGTAATGTCCAGCACTGGGGCATCAAGCTGCGGACATGTAGCATCATGTCCCACCCAGTCACATTATCGTGACACCAGGCCAACCAGTCCTAACACTAACCTCCTAATGCTGAATGCCAAGCAAGGCAGCTGCAAGTACCATTTTTATAAGTCTTTTTGTATGACTTGGCCAAGGTTCAAACCCGCAACCTCCCATATTTGAGGCAGAAGCTCTAAACACTTAGGCCACTGGAGTTGTCCAAATGGAAGAGTGTAACTGCAAAATTATAAATTCTGAGAAGATAATCTGATGTAGAGGACCGATGGTTGAAAGATTTAAATTAATGCTCTGTTGAGTCGCTGTCAATGACGGAATTAAGTACATTAAAGATTATGAGCAGAAGAAAGAAAAAATGGTGGATGAGCAAGCACTTCAGTGATTGAGATCTGACTGGCTTAGTACTAAGTACTATAAAGTACTACCAAGAGGAAAAGTACTATCCCATCCGAATGTACTACAAGACTGGAATATATATTATGCTATCTCTAAATTTCTTCAGAAACTGACTCAATTGTAATAGAAAACAGCTATGCACAAGTAGTTTTGCCATACTAAAGGACCTACCCTTGTGATGTAATTCTTGAGCGGTTCGGTCAGTAGATCTGTCACATGGTGGATAAAGTCCTCACAAGTCTTCTTGAGTTGTCCATCTACATCTTTCTTAGAATCCACAAAATGTTCTGTCACCTGTGGGGTCCCCTGTTGGCATAAAGAAGGCTAGTCTATCAGGTTATTTAGCACAATATATCCTTTCTTATATATCTTGTTCATACAACTGGCTCTATCAAGCACTCATTAATTCATTGGTCCCAGTTCATACAATCAGTCCAATCAAGCACTCATTAATTCATTGGTCCCAGTTCATACAATTGGCTCTATCAAGCATTCATTAATTCATTGGTTCCAGTTCATACAATCAGTCCAATCAAGCACTCATTAATTCACTGGTCCCAGTTCATACAATTGGCCCTATCAAGCACTCAGTAATTCATTGGTCCATTTCATACAACTGTCCCATCAAGCACTTAGCAATCCACCGGTCAAATTTCATACAATTGCCCCAATCAAACACTTAGTAATTCATCAGTCCCATTTCATAAAGTCGGCCCTATCAAGCACTCAGTAATTCATTGGTCTATTTCATACAATTGGCCCAATCAAGTACTCAGTAATTCATTGGTCCTGTTTAATACAATCTTTCCCACCACACACTCAATAGTTCATAGGTCTTGTTTCATACAACTGGCCCTATCACACACTCAATAATTCATTGATCCTGTTTAAAACAATCTGTCCCACCGCACACTCAATAATTCATTGATCCTATTTATTACAACCTGTCCCACAACAAACTCAATAATAATTCATTGTTCCTATTTAATACAATCTGTCCAACCACCCACTCAATAATTCATTGATCCTATTTAATACAATCTGTCCCACCACAAACTCAATAATAACTCATTGTTCCTATTTAATACAATCTGTCCAACTAGACACTCAATAATTCATTGATCCTATTTAATACAATCTGTCCCACCACACACTCAATAATTCATTGATCCTATTTAATACAATCTGTCCCACCACAAACTCAATAATAACTCACTGTTCCTATTTAATACAATCTGTCCCACCGCACACTCAATAATTCATTGATCCTATTTATTACAACCTGTCCCATAACAAACTCAATAATAATTCATTGTTCCGATTTAATACAATCTGTCCAACCACACACTCAATAATTCATTGATCCTATTTAATACAATCTGTCCAACCACAAACTCAATAATAACTCATTGTTCCTATTTAATACAACCTGTCCAACCACACACTCAATAATTCATTGATCCTATTTAATACAATCTGTCCCACCACAAACTCAATAATTCATTGTTCCTATTTAATACAATCTGTCCAAACACACACTCAATAATTCAATGATCCTATTTAATACAATCTGTCCCACCACAAACTCAATAATAACTCATTGTTCCTATTTAATACAATCTGTCCCACCGCACACTCAATAATTCATTGATCCTATTTATTACAACCTGTCCCACAACAAACTCAATAATAATTCATTGTTCCTATTTAATACAATCTGTCCAACCAGACACTCAGTAATTCATTGATCCTATTTAATACAATCTGTCCAACCACACACTCAATAATTCATTGATCCTGTTTAATACAATCTGTCCCACCAGACACTCAATAATTCATTTATCCTATTTAATACAATCTGTCCCACCACAAACTCAATAATAACTCATTATTCCTATTTAATACAATCTGTCCCACCACACATTTAATAATTCATTGGTCCTGTGTCATACAATGTCCCACCACACACTCAATAATTCATTGATCCTATTTAATACAATCTGTCCCACCACGCACTCAATAATAACTCATTGTTCCTATTTAATACAATCAGTCCAACCACGGACTCAATAATAATTCATTGGTCCTATTTAATACAATCTGTCCCACCACACATTTAATAATTCATTGGTCCTGTGTCATACAATGTCCCACCACACACTCAATAATTCATTGATCCTATTTAATACAATCTGTCCCACCACACACTCAATAATAACTCATTGTTCCTATTTAATACAATCAGTCCAACCACGCACTCAATAATAATTCATTGTTCCTATTTAATACAATCTGTCCCACCATGCACTCAATAATAACTCATTGTTCCTATTTAATACAATCAGTCCAACCACGCACTCAATAATAATTCATTGTTCCTATTTAATACAATCTGTCCCACCATGCACTCAATAATAACTCATTGATCCTATTTAATACAATCTGTCCCACCACGCACTCAATAATAACTCATTGTTCCTATTTAATACAATCAGTCCAACCACACACTCAATAATTCATTGATCCTATTTAATACAATCTGTCCCACAACAAACTCAATAATAACTCATTGTTCCTATTTAATACAATCTGTCCAACCATGCACTCAATAATAATTCATTAATCCTGTTCCTGTTTAATACAATCTGTCCCACCACCCACTCAATAATTCATTGATTCTATTTAATACAATCTATCCCACCACAAACTCAATAATAACTCATTGTTCCCATTTAATACAATCTGTCCAAACACTCACTCAGTAATTCATTGGTCCTATTTAATACAATCTGTCCCACTACACACTCAGTAATTCATTGGTCCTATTTAATACAATGTCTCCAACCACACACTCAATAATTCATTGGTCCTATTTAAAACAACCTGTCCCACCACAGTAAAAAATTTACTGGTCCTATTTGATAAATCTGTCCAACCACACTCAATAATTCATTGGTCCTATTTACTACAATCTGTCCCACCACACTCAATAATTCATTGGTCCTATTTAATGCAATCTGTCCCACCACACATTTAATAATTCATTGGTCCTGTGTCATACAATCTGTCCCATCACACTCAATAATTCATTGGTCCTATTTAATACAATCTGTCCCACCACACATTCAATAATTCATTGGTCCTGTGTTATGTGTCTGTATTTTGTTTAAGACCTTTTTACAAAATCAAGTTAAAGGTCTAATATTTAGTGATTGTTTTGTAAACAACATAATACAATGCTAATATTTCTTTTTAATTATGGATTAAATATTCAGATAATTATTAATTGTAAACATGTTTACTTGTATCTGAGTTTAGGACATTAGCTTTTCACTTGGAAATTCCTGATCTTGTTGAAAAGTTAGAATGTTTAGAAAGGAAACTGACCTATATACTGGCTCTATTATAGTGTCTTAGCTTTTTATATTAATGTTTTTACCTCAAAATTACTCATACCTACCTTAATGTCTTAAGTGGAATTGGTCTTATTGTTGTTGTCAGTTTTCAATTTAGGTGTGTTTATTTCAATTATTCACTGGAATTGCAAAGTGCTCATCAACATTTCTTGGACTAAATCATTATTTCGGAATTATTGTGAATTTATTCAAAGACTTTTAAGATTATATAACTTTGTTAATTCAAGACAGTTAACACATCACCATATTCCAGGCCATTGGCACATTCAAGACCCAAGGCACATCAGGGCATTCAATATCAGAATTTATTTGGAATGCCAATGGAATTCATTTGAAACTCTATACATTTAGACTTGTGACTTTTTCTTTATGAACAGAAACTTTTGTTGTGATCATGTAAAGATTGAGTAAAATTTGTAGCAACTCTAGAAAGGTACTAGCAATATGTTATGGAATAAAGTTGAAACCATGATAGTGTTATTTATTTTATGTTTTCAATGATTCCTGTGGAATAAAAAGTGTGCAAAACAAGTGAAGGTTCACAACTCTTCTATGGGATAAAAATATGCCTATTTTATAAACCAAATTTATACCCAAAAGTTTACAAATTACACTTTTTATATAATACATCAGAAAGTAATGAAAACCACAGCTATAAACTTAAATATTATGGTGATAAATTCAGTATGAATTAACTCGTGTCTGACTATCATGGTTTGTTATTTGGGAATGACACTGCTATGAAATAGATTTATGTTTAAAAATTATAACTGCTTTCTTTCTGTTCTAGTACCTTAATCTATATCATAATGGGCAGTTAACCAAACCACCTGACAATGAAGGATAGGTCATGTGAAGGTGAGAGTGGTTTCGTATTAGCCGTCAAAGTCTGAAGTCTTTCATACATGCTAAATGATTCATTAATTTCCACTGAAGCTGATCCACACAATGCAGGTATGGTCTAGTCATCTATATTATACATCTGCACAAAAGTAAAGTCTCAAATAATAAACTATCTGAAAAGTCAGCTATATGAAATTTTAAAAGCTAATGATAAGAATAGAATTTACAAGCTCTAGTATAAGCTGTAATATGGAAATGCTACTATTAAGTGAGAACAGAATAGAATTTACAACCTCTAGTATAAGCTGTAATATGGAATTGCTACTATTAAGTGAGAACAGATGTGACTTCCTGGACATCAATCCATAGGCTGCATCTGAAACAGGAGATGAAAGAATGCTATCAATTATTATGTAATAGATTAATACATAGACAATTGTTGCATTATTAGATAACTGTTCTGTGTAAAAGACGACCCACGAACCAAGATGAGGCAAATGCTGAATATGGGGAGAGGTAAGCAGGTTACCAAGTTGCACAGTTCAGTTATCTGATTAATATTATCCAAAGTAAAAGCCCTACTATTGTCAATTTAAAAAAAAAAAAAAATTGAAATGAATCATAGGAGAATGGATCTATGTAAGCCTTATCAACCTCTACACCAATGAGACTGTTCCAATATTGTCGCAAAGCCATATCACCCTCTACAAAGATAAGAATGATCCATTGTTATGGCACAGTCATCTCACCCTTTTCACCAATGAGACTGTTCCAATATTGTAGCACAGCCATATCACCCTCTACAAAGATAAGAATGATCCATTGTTGTAGCACAGCCTTATCACCCTCTACACTGATGAAAACTTTCCATTGCTGTAGCACAGCGTTATCATCCTCTACACTGATGAAAACTTTCCATTGCTGTAGCACAGCCTTATAATCCTCTACACTGATGAAAACTTTCCATTGCTGAAGCACAGACAAGAGCTGTTTGGACAGAGGTCATTCAAATAATACTGCACTGTAATTATGGAACAGAGATTATTTAGAAACATGGAATGAAAATGGACCAATGCAGAAGAAAAAGACAACATTCTAGAGATTTCATTAAACACTTTAACAACACTGGCAGCTTAACATTTTTATGGTCATTATATATATATATATATATATATATATATATATATATATATATATATATATATATATATATATACACACACACACACACACAAAATGCTCTTTTTAATATAAACTTTGTTCCATAAAATCATTCTCAAGAAAATTATTTTTATCTGCATAACATAGTGATTTCATGAATGAAATTATTGTATTCAGCTTACATTTACCATTCCTTTCTAATAAAAATTATTTTTTATCACTTTTGGAACATAGATTTTTTATTTTATATTTTATAACTTCGATATCTTACCGCTTGAATAATCTCTGGACTCACTGTCTAAAAGTGTCTGTGTTTGACAACTTTATAATTTTTTAAAAACCTTTGTACATCGTGTCAAGAACATTATTTTATTATGAGGATATCTTTGTGTCATATTTTAGCATCATCAGATTATGCCCCAAAGAAAGGTATGCATTTAAACCAAATGTTCTGAAAATATTACAATAACCAGGAAATAAAATTACTACGGAGGATTAAACCATACATAAAACTTCAACCATGTGTTGTAATGAAACCAGATCATCCGCCTCACTTACAAAATGGTGGCTGAGTGGTCAAAGGCATTTGCTTTTACAGATCACTTACAAAATGGTGGCCGAGTGGTCAAAGGAATTTGCTTTTACAGATCACTTACAAAATGGTGTCCGAGTGGTCAAAGGCATTTGCTTTTACAGATCACTTACAAAATGGTGGCCGAGTGGTCAAAGACATTTGCTTTTACAGATCACTTACAAAATGGTGGCCAAGTGGTCAAAGACATTTGCTTTTACAGATCACTTACAAAATGGTGGCCGAGTGGTCAAAGGCATTTGCTTTCACAGATCACTTATAAAATGGTGTCCGAGTGGTCAAAGGCATTTGCTTTTACAGATCACTTACAAAATGGTGGCCAAGTGGTCAAAGGCATTTGCTTTTACAGATCACTTACAAAATGGTGGCCAAGTGGTCAAAGGCATTTGCTTTTTACAGATCACTTACAAAATGGCGGCCAAGTGGTCAAAGACATTTGCTTTTACAGATCACTTACAAAATGGTGGCTGAGTGGTCAAAGGCATTTGCTTTTACAGATCACTTACAAAATGGTGGCCAAGTGGTCAAAGACATTTGCTTTTACAGATCACTTACAAAATGGTGGCTGAGTGGTCAAAGGCGTTTGCTTTTACAGATCACTAACAAAATGGTGGCCAAGTGGTCAAAGGCATTTGCTTTTACAGATCACTCACACACCTCAATTCTGTCCATCAAATTTTTTACAATGAAAATGGGGTTGATTGTTTGGAGAAAAAAAACATGTTTATATAACCATTCATTCAGGATGAGTAGCAATAACAATATTTTCAAGATGGCCACTCTTGTGGTCACAATTGGATACCACAATGGCACCAATTTTATTCTGGAACAATTAGTTATCATAAGAAATCTTCTGGTGAAAATCCCATGGCAATATAACCTTTTGTGCAAGAAGAGAAGCGTTAACAAGATTTTAAAGATGGCCAAAGATCAGCACCATTTTCATTTAGGACTAACTAGACATCATAAGAAGCCTTTTGGTGAAAACCCTATGGCAATATGACTTTCTGTTCTGAAGGAGTAACAATATAACAAAGTTGTGTTAAATGGAAGGAGATAATGGACAGGTGACAAATGATGGACAACAGATCATCCCATTCAGTTTTCTGGTCTATGACCAGCAGAACCAAGAATCGTTTCACAGCTATAAAACACATATTTGGACAGAAATCTCTTCTTAAAAAAGAAATTTATTCTTCTTTTATAAGAATTAATTGGAATTCCTTCTAAAAACCAATATTGTGAACAGCCTAGTTCCATATGGAGTGAGACATGGATAGTCTATTGTGTTCCAGCAAATGGGTACACCCAGCAAACTATCATCACTTTATTCTAACTTGAAGAAAAAAAACAGAAAAAAAAACCTGCAACAAAAATCACATCCACCACCAAAACGACCATCACTTTCTCAATTATCTACAATCCCCAACTGAGTGATCCCACTAGTCCAACTAATATGATTTTACAATAGATTAAAATGACAACACTGGGAAAATCTACACCCAATCATATATGAAGATTGGAAGGTTAATAAGTTTGAGATTACATAACATTACAAATACATGCTGACTTAACCAGTTATTCATCAATTCTTCAACTAAAACAACTTTATTTTGTTGTAAAATTTGTTTTATGCCAACATGACAAACCTGTCTTTGAAACTTATAATCATCGCATCTTTCAGGAAGACTTTGTAAATGATGATAAATTTCCCATGCTTTAACTGTTGTGGCTGTATTAGACAACACACTGGCACCAATTTTATTTTGGAACAATTAATCAAAGAAGTCGTTTCGTGAAAATCCCACGGCAAAAGAACTTTTCTTTCAAGAGGTGTAACAATAACAAGATTTTCAAGATGGCCACTATGGTAGCCATAATGGAAACCAGATCAGCACCATTTTAATTTAGCACTAACAAGACATCTTGTGAAAAGCCAATGGCAGTATTACTTCCTGTTCTAGAGGAATAACAATAATGCTTTCAAGATGGTCACTGTTGTGGCCATATTGGACATCAGATGGCATCAGTTTAAACTTTTATGGCAATCCTCCTTACCGCTCAGAAGGAGCAACGGTAACAAAATGCTGCTAATAGAGAGATGATGGACAGGTGACAAATGACAGACAACAGACCAGACCATAAGCTTTTCTGTTCCATGACCAGCCAAGCCATGAATCCTTTCAAAGCTATGAAACAAAAATTTGGACAGAAATCCATTCTTAAATAGAAATTTATTCATCTTTTACAAGAATTATATGGAATTCCTTCTAAAAAACCAATACTGTGAATAGTCTAGTTCCATATGCAATGAGACTGCGATAGTCTATTGTGTTCCAGAAAATGGGTACACACAGCAAACTATCATCACATTATTCTAACTTGAAGAAACAAAATGCAATAAAATTTCATATCCACCACCACCACCACCATCACTACTTTCTCAACTATCTAAAAAAAACAACTGAGTGATCCCACAAGTCCAACTAATATGGAAAATGATTTTTTTAAAAATGAGAAAATTTACAAAACACCCAATTATTTATGATGGCTTAAAGGTTTATAAGTTTGAGATTACACAACATTACACAAAGCAGTTATAGCTCTTTTCTTCCAATAAAATGACTATTTGTTGTAAAAATTGTTCTATACCAACATGACCTGCTTACTTTTAAGAGTTCAAATCACTAGCATCTTGCAAGACTTTGTAAATGATAATAAATTTCTCATTCTATTAATTTCTGACATTATGACATATGAATCAAGACTACTGACTTTCAAAGATTTGGTTTTTTTGGTTTAAAAGTCACTTTTAACACACTGTTGGCTATATAATGCCAAAGAAATGGGAGCTAAGTGAATTTCCTGGGAAACTGAGTCAGTTGACATGAGCTGGTGGGTGTCAATAAGGATGCAATAACCCAGTTGACATGAGGTGGTGGGTGTCATTAAGACTGCAATGAGCCAGTTGACATGAGCTGGTGGGTGTCAATAAGGCTGCAATGAGCCAGTGGACATGAGTTGGTGGGTGTCATTAAGGCTGCAATGAGTCAGATGACATGAGCTGGTGGGTGTTAATAAGGCTGCAATGAGTCAGTTGACATGAGCTGGTGGGTGTCAATAAGGCTGCAATGAGTCAGTTAACGTGAGCTGGTGGGTGTCAAATAAGGCTGCAATGTTTACACATGTAAATGGCTTAGTTTAGTTTTCTGCCCGTAAACGTTTACAAATCTGGTAAATGTGTAAATGAACATGCCCATGGATTTCAGTAAAGCAGTAACTGCCAGTTCCAAGTAAATAATATTTCCACATTTCTCCTTAGATTGGGGTATTTGGCTGGATGTTTTTTCTGAATTCTTAAAGTATGTTTGATTTCCACACAGAACTGATTGGAATTTGCCTTTGTTGACAAGAATTGGTTGTATCCTCACATTATACATCAGGTTGGTTTCTTGATAATGCTGACAAAATCTTCATTAACCTGCATTCTTCATCTCTAAAAAGCATGCTTGTTAACAGGACTTTTGATGTGTAACATTTTTAAATGCCATTCCACAGTTCAGTCGTCATTACATATCTTATGTCAGCTTAATTCTGCACATATCCAGGAGATATGTCCAGCCTCGTTATTCATTTTTCCATCTTCAGATATATGTAACATTGCAGCATCTTGGAAGATGCAGTACCTAATTTGTCACACATGAATATGCAGAAATTTACGAAAGACTGAATTAGTCATAATAAGAGGTAAAAGAGGTATAGAAAAAGAAAAAAGCCCGAGTTGTTTAGGGTAGAGCAAGCACATTTTCAATCTGTAACATTGAAGTAGGTGTCAACATTTAACCTCACTAGCAGATGGGGGGAAATGTACAGTGTTATATATATTTGATTAAGCGGCATTGTTTTAGTACTTGTTGTATAACATGTATACATTTAAAACGTTTGCCAAATGTTATAGCCTTTGTGTGAAAAACATGACCCTTGGATTATAAGTCAAACATTAAACTTTAAATGAGTCATGCATTATATTTTTGGGTCAGTATATGAACTAGAGGCTGGACCAGGTAGTTCTTGATCTTTCATAAAAATAGAAACATGGGTCACAGATAAAAGGAAATGTTTTCATCAGTTTCAACATTTATAAAATTAAAGTACAATAATTTCTTAATAATTTTTGCATTGCCACTAATGAAATGTGCATCCTTGTCTGACAGATTTCACCAGATACCCCCACCACACCTAATGGGAAAACAAACAAAGGACTGAAACTTCTGCATCGTATTTTAATTTAATTTAACAAATCCTTATCTTTCAGAACATATTACAGTCTCAATTCTTGAGTTTGTTCATTACAAATACATACAGGGTATCATATTCTTTGGGAATAGTATTCACAGAGACAACAAAGGGGCTGCAGGTGGTTGAGTGGAAAAGGTGCACACCTTTACAGAATGTTGATATCTCACCTTTGTCTCCAGCTCAACCAACATAATTAGGTAGGTGAGAAAGCTTCCAAGTAGCTTCCAATACTTTAGTGGTTCTTAACAGTGGGAGAAGATTAATTTTACAATGGTAATGTTAATACAAAATGTCTGTGAAACGTCTGAACCATGCTGAAATACCTTGATTATTCATTGAACCATGCTGAAATACCTTGATTATTCATTGAACCATGCTGAAATAACTTGATTATTCATTTCAATTTTCAACTCCTCACAATGCTTCTGCAATCTGCATTCTTAGTTTGAATTTGGACATAGTGAATGAAAAAATATTTTTAAAAATTCTGCTGGTAATATGAATGATAATTTATGAAGACAAAATTCCCAACACCATGAACAACATAAATAGTTACCCAACACCATGAACAACATAAATAGTTACCCAACACCATGAACAACATAAATTGTTACCCAACACCATGAACAACATAAATTGTTACCCAACAAAGCAAGATAGATCACATTTGTTTCTATAAGAAGGACCAACACCACAGAGAACAAACAGGTACAATATCATATATGGATGTATTTTAATCCAAACTTTAAAAAATTCTACTTGTAAATCAAGTTACACTGATTTGTACAGTTGGTAACTATGAATATAGAATCTTAAATGCATGATACCATACACAAATCATTGTTAAAAGTCACACCAAATATTATCTACCTCCTTCAATTAGTGCAGACTGAGTTTATGCTACATGGATAAGTCCACAGTACCTATGAAAATGTGCTTACACCTCCTTCCCCTCCCTGCCTGAAGGCTACTACCAGGTTCAATTTCCAAGGAAAAGTCTATATTACCTAAGTAAATGTGATCTTTCATCCCCTACCCCAAATGCATGTGTGTGTGTGTGTGTGTGTGTGTGTGTGTGTGTGTGTGTGTGTGTGTGTGTGTGTGTGCATGCCTTTGAACCCTTCATTGTCATCTACTCAACCTCAGGAAAAATTAAACCAAAATACCTTCCTCAGAAATGGTCTATACAGAGTTCCAGGGAAAAGTCTATACTACCTATGAAAATGTGACATTTTATCCCTCTACCCCAGGGATGGGGTGGTGTTAAACATTGTCATCCTCATGAAAAATCAAACCAAATATGATCACCTTTCTTCAACTTGTGCATATAGAGTACAAGCTACAGGAAAAAGTCTATATTACCTATGCAAATATGACATTTATACTTCCCAACCCACAAGAGGCCTTTAAACCTTCATACCCCTCAACCCACAAGGTCTTTAAACCTTCTTTGTGATTTACTCATCCTCAAAAACCATGAACTCTGTATATCCTTCCTTAATCAGTCTATACAGAGTTCATGGAACAAGGAAAAGTCTATACTGCCATTGTAAATGGCGTAATTCAAGTCCTCCCCAAGGCCTTCAAACCGTCGTAATCTAGTTATTCCCAGCAACAGGATGCCAAATATGACCACTCCCCTTCTGTACAAGGTGAACAGAGAGACTTACATACTGATCCATGGATAAAGAGATGCATGAACAAATGGACTGAGTGACAGGTTGATGTGATGAATCCCAATATATCAAAAGAAGGCTGACATCATGAATTATGAAAGTCTCATATCAGAAAAAGATTCTATGCAGTTTTAATGCAGTCTTTCTTCACTATTCAAATGTATGGTTACATTCCAGATAAAGGATCTGAATTAATGACAACCTGAAGAGTGATGGCAAAAGAGTCCACCCTTTTGTTCTTGACAAAATATGAAAACTACTGGGTCCAATACTACGAATATTAACATACACAGGCTGAGGCATGCAATTTCTGTAAGACAGTATCGTCTTAAAAAAGAACAAAAACACTAATCAATAAATGACAACATAAAAAGCTGGATACCACGCCCAACCTACCAAAAAGGGAGCTCAAACCAAAAGAGGATTCTAGAAATAGAAAAAAATGAAAAGAGTAAAGAAAAAAAAAAGACCAAAAAAATCCCCCAAAACATGAGTGACCTTGCGATTACCTATCCCCCAAATTCCCCATTTAGATCCAAAGTAATACATATCAAAAATACTGAAAACACTATGACCATCAAATCGCATATCTACAGGTAGGCATGGTGATATTAACTGCTAGTAGTCAGAAAAAATACAAATGTGTGAGAAGACTATTAGGTACTTCTAATAAAAGCTTAACTTAATTTAATGCATTTGTAACTGACAAGCAGGACTGTCAAAAACAAATGTATCCATCTCTCATAAATGTGAAAAAGCATTATTGAAATGATTCTCAACATGATTTTGTGATGTGATGTGATTTTGATTTTTAACGTAGCTTTAACAATTTTTCAGTCATATCGCTACGATGTCTGCAATGTGGCAGTTTATACTGATGTCTAGCACTGGAGCATCATGCCGCAGACATGTAGCATGATGTCCCACCCAGTCACATTATCCTGACAACGGGCCAACCAGTCCTAACACTAACCTCTTAATGCTGAGCGCCAAGTGAGGCAGCTGTTAGTACCATTTTTGTAAGTCTTTGGTATGACTCGGCCGGGGATCGAACCCACGACCTTCCGCATCCAAGGCGGACGCTCTAACCACTAGGCCACCGGAGCGGTTGATTCTCAACGTCACTAAAAGTGTGCTGACAGAACGTAAATGTCCCATCACCAATCTTTTTCTTCACTGACCCTGCAAAGTAGGTAAGAAATTGTCCTAAGTTACTTAACCAAGGAGTAACAGACATACATATGTATAAAAGTAATACTGTACATCTCTTCATCATATCTGGCAGGGCATAAATGTAAAATGACATGTTCTTCATTTGTGTGCAATCAGGCACCTTTAAATGTAGTCAGTGAGAATGAATACAGTATGTAATTAATTGAAAATAATATCACATATTTAAATTAGGAAAGAAAAGCTTCAAATCGTATCACCACTACAAATCCACAGAAAAAGAATACCTTTAAATCTACTGAAGTCAAGAGAAGTTTCCCTTATGGAGAAGTCAGCATGGAATGGTGCAATCTGTTCTCTCAAAATCAGTAAATGTTTTATCATAAACAGCTGACCATCTAGGCTTGTCTGAAAAAAAAAAACAAGAAAATTAAATAAACTATTTTGAAAAGTTCTATCAATGGAAAAATATACTGAATGAAAAACAGGTATGTTTCAATGTAGTTTACATAAATTTTCCACAGTAGACTGCCGAAGTATCCAAACACAATTGTAAAGGAAAACAAGCATCTGCCATGGGGTGGCATTAGGCAGTGCTGTTAGAAAGAGTGGCATCAGGTGATAAAAGCTGACAGTGAGAGGTTGATCACCACAAATAATGCATGCTAAAATTGTTTCACTTACAGAAGAATTCACCAAAGGAGACTTGAATACTGAAACTAGATATGTGGTTAATTTACCTTGAGTGTCATTTGCCTGATGTGTTTATTTCTATTTACTTGAAACAGATAACAAAATATACATTTCATAAGGTATTGTTTATTTGTCAGTCAATGAAGAGCATTGTTTCAAAACTAGAATTCAATACAATGCCAACATGATGCATACAGAAAAGACACAAGTGGTCAGGCCATTCAGGACAAACATTGCATGATGCTATCCTTATCAAATGATGCTTGGTGACCTTTCCTTTTAACCTCTGACCTGCCTGTCAACTGGCTTAATTCCCAGTATATTGTGAATGCAAAACCTTCTGAGAACATATCAATGTGAAGATTCAATCTGACCATTAAAAAGAATGATGGAAAAGTATAAGTTATGAAAGTTGAATGGACACTTGCAAATTGATCACCATTATTTTGGCTGCAGCTTTTTTAATTCTTATGTTAATTCATACATGTAAATGTTTTATTCAATATACAATTCATTCCTCATATAACTTCTGCAAATAAAACATTAGTGAGACTCGTACCAATATTAAAGTAATGGAATCAGTACTGAATACACTCAAATCTTAACAAAAAGTGTAAATGCAAAATAAGTTCAAATGGGTCTGCTAGTATTTTAATATAAAAATAAGATACCCAAAGTGGCTTGAGATTGATCACTTGTCTCACATTTAACAAGCCAAATGGATGTTTTCTCTAAAGATTTTGTGCAAATGACTACTATAAATACTACTATTTCAAGGTTTGTCTATTTTATTATTTTCACCCATACTTGGTATCACATTAACATTTGTATCTTCATCTATACGTGATGGCACATGAACATCATCATCCATACTTGATGGCACATGAACATCATTTGTATCTTCATACTTGATGACACATGAATATCATTTGTATCTTCATCCCTACTTGATGGCACATGGACATCATTTGTATTTTCATCTATACTAGATGGCACATGAACATCATTTGTATTTTCATCCATACTCGATAGTGCATGAACATCATTTGTATTTTCATCCCTACTTGATGGCACATGGACATCATTTGTATCTTCATCCATACTAGATGGCACATGAACATCATTTGTATTTTCATCCATACTAGATGGCACATTAACATCATTTGCATCTTCAATCATACTTGATAGTGCATGAACATCATTTGTATTTTCATCCATACTAGATGACACATGAACATCATTTGTATCTTCATCCATACTAGATGACATAATGAACATCATTTGTATCTTCATCCATACTAGATGGCACATGAACAGCATTTTGTATCTTCATCCATACTCGATGGCACATGAACAACATTTGTATCTCATACTTGATTGCACAAGAACATCATTTGTATCTTTGTCCATATCTGAAGGCACATGAACATCATCTGTATCTTCATCCAACCTTAATGGCACAGGAACATCATTTATATCTTCATCCATACTTGATGGCACATGAACATCATTTGTATCTTCATACTTGATGGCACCTGAATATCATTTGTATCTTTGTCCATACTTGATGGCACATGAACATCATTTGTATCTTCATCCAAACTTGATGGCACATGAACATCGTTTGTATTTTCATCCATACTTGATGGCAAATGATTATCATCATTTATACTTGATGGCACATAACATCATTTATATCTTCAGCCATACCTGACGGCACATGAACATCATTTGTATCTTCATACTTGATGGCACATGAACATCATTTGTATCTTTGTCCTTACTTGATGGCCCATGAACATCATTTTGTATCTTCATCCATACTTGATGGCACATGAACATCATTTGTATTTTCATCCATACTTGATGGCACATGAACATCATTTGCATCTTCATCTACACTTGATGGCACATGAACATCATCTGTATCTTCATACTTGATGGCAGGTGAACATCATTTGTATCTTTATCCATACTTGATGGCACATGAACATCATTTGTATCTTCATTCATACTTGATGGCACATGAACATCATTTGTATCTTCATCCATATTTGATTACACATGAACTTCATTTGCATCTTCATCCACATTTGGTATCACATGAACATCATTTGCATCTTCATCCATACTTGATGGCACATAAACATCATTTGCATCTTCATCCATACTTGATGGCACATGAACATCACTTGCATCTTCATCCATACTTGATGGCACATGAACATCATTTGCATCTTCATCCACATTTGGTTTCAAATGAACATCATTTACATCTTCATCCATACTTTGATGCCACATGAACATCATTTGTATCTTCATCCATTCTTGATGGCACATGGACACCATCTGCATCTTCATCCATACTTGATGGCAAATGAGTATCATTTGTATCTTCATACTTGATGGCACATGAACATCATTTGGCTTTTCATCCACATTTGGTATCACATGAACATTATTTGTATCTTCATCCATACTTGATGGCACATGAACATCATTTGCATCTTCATTCATACTTGATGGCACATAAACATCATTTGCATCTTCACCATATCTGATGGCACATGAACATCATTTGTATCTTCAAACATACTTGATGGCACATGAACATCATTTGCATCTTCATCCATACTTGATGGCAAATGAGTATTATTTGTATCTTCATACTTGATGGCACATGAACATCATTTGCATTTTCATCCACATTTGGTATCACATGAACATCATTTGTATCTTCATCCATACTTGATGGCACATAAACATCATTTGCATCTTCATCCATACTTGATGGCACATGAACATCATCATCCATACTTTGATGGCACATGAACATCATTTGTATCTTCATCCATACCTGATGGCACATGGTCACCTGATTGCTGGCATAGTCCAATCTTGATGGTCACCTGATTTTTGGCATGATCCAATCTCCATGGTCATCTGATTGCTGGCATGGTCCAATCTCGATGGACATCTGATTGCTGGCATTGTCCAAACTCCATGGTCATCTGATTGCTGGCATTGTCCGAACTCCATGGTCATCTGATTACTGGCACTCTCCAAACTCCATGGTCATCTGATTGCTGGCATTGTCCAAACTCCATGGTCATCTGATTGCTGGCATGGTCCAATCTCGACGGACATCTGATTGCTGGCATTGTCCAATCTCCATGGTCGTCTGATTGCTGGCATTGTCCAAACTCCATGATCATCTGATTGCTGGCATTGTCCAATCTCGATGGTCATCTGATTGCTGGCATTGTCCAATCTCCATGGTCATCTGATTGCTGGCATGGTCCAAACTTGATCCTGGGGAAATGAAATCTGTTATCTGCCTCCCAGTAGAACTTGGCCATCCTTACAAATGCAAACAGCACTATGTCAAGGTTGCATTATGTGGCTGGTAGAAAATGACCCATGATAATTCCAGAGACTAAACATTTTTCTTTAGCATCTATGCTAATAAAACAGGTGATTATAAATCAAATTTTCACTGATGCTATTACAAATGGCAGCATGCAGTAAGTATTCTGGGACATATCAAGCCCACATTATTCCTAGATGATCTTAGTCTCACTATAGTTTATATGGGATTAGAAAAATGGGTAAGATAGATAGGCCGAGCACAGAAGCAATTAGAAAAGTCTGCCTTATGGAATTAGTTCATTTTTATTAAACAATCATTGAGAAATAAGTACATTTATGAATTGGTTGGACACCTTTGGTGCACTGAACTTATTTTTTTGGTGGATATGTTGTCTATTTTGCATAATTTCAAGAAGGCACTGCCTGATGGAAACATTGGATTTGTAAAATATTTGTCTCTGATGAAGAGAGAACAAAGTTAAGTAACTGATACAGTAGTATACTTACCTGTAATGATGAAAGTCCCATACATCACTTAAGAAAAAGCACTAAATGAAAGATACACGTATTTGCAAGACCTCTTCTGAGTGCATGCAGGACTAGACACACATGTAAGTAGTAATTGGCAAATTATGGGGTCTTAGGCCAATCCCTCTTTGCAGGAGAAGAGAACTCTGCTCTGACCACTGTCTTAGTAACAAGATGATGTTTGAGAATTGGTATTTCTATAATAAGCCAAAAGATGTGGTATATGTGCATTGTCATCTGTAAGAGCTTCATCATCTGTAAGGACTGGATCTGCAGGGTTGTGGATGTTTTCCTCATGTATTATGATTAACGTATTTGAATAAGAAAATTGTGAACTGCAGTAAACTAACAGCTTCTTAATACACAATTTATCTTGGGACCTGGTGATTTTGGTTCTGAGCAGTTTCACAGAAAACACTTATCTTATCCACTTACTTAATAATTATGTTCAAGTCACTTTCTATTCAGCAAAATGCATCAAATACTTGAGAATCCAGCTTTGAGAATAATTCAAGAACATGTACTTTTTTCCATTTAATTGTTTTCAAAGTATTTTGTATTAAACCTTTAAAAACAACATATTACAAAGGCTGCATGTGGGTGCTACATTCTCTTAAAATCAATCATGCTTTCAACAAAATCCTCCTGGTAGTTAAAATCATTGCAGATGAATGCCTTTAATTTCCAATCTCTGCAAAGCCATTTGTTTCGAGGCAGCACTGCCGAGATGAATTTACGATGGTAAGTCAACGAATCCCTGCTATCTACAAATATTATGATTACAATGAAACTGAAAAGTTAAAATAATATTTTTTTTACTCCTTTGTCAAAACTTATTTTCAATAGTAGCAATTCTTGTTATCACATCTGGGCAATAAAATGCGAGACTGATCTTGACATTAACTACAAGATGAAAATGACAAAATAAATGAAAGAAAGTGCAGCCAGGTATGCAGATGAAGAGTCAGCGACATAAACAGAGTTACTGTATTTAACCCAGACCACTGACGTTCAATAGAGTTTCTTGTGTCTTGTATCCCTCTCTCAATTTTGTGGACTTGAGTTTGCCTGAACCAAATTTGAGCTTGTCCAAGGAGTCAAGAAACTGGAAATGTAAATCTCTGATTACCACATGATGATAATTAAAAGATAATTAACAAAACTGTAAAATTAATATGTGAATGAAACTGAGCAAAGAATGGTATGCTGACCTTGCGTTTTGCAATTCCTTCCATGGCATTTATCAAGGAGGCTATACAAGACTGTAAGGCTTCTTGGGACAGACCTTGGAAAGTTGTTTTCTGGAAAAGAAAGGGATGTAATCAATTTTCAGTCTTCTGAAAAAGGAAAGGGAAGTAATCAATTTTTAATCTCACCTAGCAATTTTTTTTCAACAACAACAACAGCAAATAAAGATAAGTACTGTTTTAGATAAATATTAGTTTCATGTACTTTATTACACACTGTCGTCTAAATTTTTATCAAAATATCTGGCATGGGCAATATTACAACCATCATTACGATTTATGTATAATCCATTTTGTAATTTGGAGGTTAAGAAAAGAAACTGAGTATTAAAAGTCTTATTCCAAGCATAATTTAACTTAAGTAGATGGATATTACACTGCTATCAGACCGCTCCAGTGGACTAAGTGGTTAGAGCATCCACCTTGGATGTGGGAGATTGCAGGTTTCAACCCTGGCCAAGTCATACCAAAGATTTATAAAAAATGGTAAATGCAGCTGCCTCGCTAGGCTCTCAGCATTAAGAGGTTAGTGTTAGGACTGGTCGACTTGGTGTCAGGATAATGTGACTGGGTGGGACATCATGCTGCATGTCTGTGGCATGATGCCCCAGTGCTAAACATCACTATAAACTGCCACAATACAGACATTGTAGCAAAAGTTTTGTTAAAATTGTTAAGGCTATGTTAAAAATCTAAATCACATACACATGCTGCTAACATCTACAGGCTTTCAGGTATCTGGATGATATACTCTTTATTTGAGGAAAAGAAAAATACATTTTCTGATCCTACCATTGTAACAAAAATAGTGATCAATAACTGATGCTAAGTCAATTGGAGTTAAGTTTCTTGCATAGAGATATGCCATAACAGCCAACCCAAACAACTGGAGTTAAGTTCCTTGCATAGAGATATGCCATAACAGCCAACCAAGACAATTGGAGTTAAGTTCTTGCATAGAGATATGCCACAATAGCCAACCCAGACAACTGGAGTTAAGTTCCTTGCATAGAGATATGCCATAACAGCCAACCAAGACAACTGGAGTTAAATCCCTTACATAGATATGTCTTATGTGGCAGGGGACAAATTTGTAAATTGGCTGCTGGCAAATTTCTTAACATAAGGCTATGGTGTGACTTTTTGAGCTATTATTGTGTAATAATTAAAGATATGCATATATTGTGAATTTTGTCTTTCCGACTTGTGTTGTTCTTGAAAGTGATGTGAAGCATGTTCATGTAGTCACTGCACAGTACGTAGCCAGTGAAATATAAATAGTAGGCTAGAAAGCAGAGCTAGCCAATTAAAGCAGTAGATAGATTGGTACAAGCCTAGAAAGCAGAGATAGCCAATTAAAGCAGTAGACAGATTGGTACAAGTCAATTAGAATATCTCAAAAACTGCCTGGATGGCAACTATTTTGTTTGAATTGCAGCAAGCTATGGAGTGCACAGTGTTTTTCAAAACTATCACCCAGGCAAATGGCTTGTTTTTACAGTGTGAGCATCATGTTTCTCAATAACGGCCTTCAGACACAAAAAATGCATGCATACATTTGGGGTGTGTGGGTGTGTGAATGAACTTTTATTCTTTGAATTTCCACTGACTTGTCGGTCAAGAGAATGATATTCTTATGTTTTGCTTTTTTATATCTATCCAAAAATATGGACCTTTGTGATCTCACCCATTTATTTTATTTGTATGAATATGTATATTAGCCACGTGTATGCAACATTTAATTTGTGCATAAAAACTCTCCCTTGCACCCTTTACAACCAAACCAAGTAATGGGAGTTAAAGTCCTTGTCTAGATATGCCACAACAACCAACCCATGCTCATCAGGACAGGATTTAAGCCTGTTCATCACTAGTTACAAGTCTAAGCTAACAGCCAAGCCGCTGTGAAGACGAAATATTACTGCATAACTCATTATGATGCATTAGTGTAGGGTATAAAATGCTATAATTAGTCTAGATGTAACACTGTACAGTAAAAAATGCTATAATTAGTCTAGATGTAACACTGTACAGTAAAAAATGCTATAATTAGTCTAGATGTAACACTGTACAGTAAAAAATGCTATAATTAGTCTAGATGTAACAGTAGGGTATAAAATGCTATAATTAGTCTAGATGTAACTGTAGGGTGAAAAATGCTATAATTAGTCTAAATGTATCAGTGTAGGGTAAAAATGCATTGATTAGTCTAGATGTAACAGTGTAGGGTAAAAAATGTTTTAATCTAGATGTAACAGTGTAGGGTAAAAAATGCTTTAAGTAGTCTAGATGTAACAGTGTAGGGTAAAAAATGCTTTAATAAGTCTAGATGTAACAGCGTAGGGTAAAAAATACTTTAATTAGTCTAGATGTAACAGTGTAGGAAAAAATGCTTTATTTAGTCTAAATTTAACAGTGTGGGGTCAAATTTTTAAAAGTAATCTAGATGTAAAAATGTTGGGTTATAAAATGCTTTAAATAGTCCAGATGTAACAGTGTAGGGTAAAAAAATATTTTAATTTGTTCAGATGTAGCAGGGTAAGGTAAAAAATGTTTTAATTGATAATAAGTCTATTTAATTAGATTAGATACAACAGAGTCAAAGATACAGAGAATATAACAAACCAATGGCTGAAAAGTCACTCAAGCATGGAAATTATAGCACATTAACCTAGCAGTTGCTTAGATGAGTTACTTTCTTTATGTGCCAGTTTTCATCAATAGGTATGAGAGCCTAAGATGTTATGGGTGTAATGAACAGACAACAGAAAATACATCACTCAAGAGTGAAATTGAACCAGTGACCTAGTTTTAGTATAGACGAGTTACTCTGAGATGCATCTATATGATCCAGCTGAAATAGTTCACAGAAACTTAGTGTGTAACAAACAGCTGAAAATAAAATAGCCAATCAATCACGTAAATTAGGTCACAACGACCTCAATATGATATGGTTGGATTGCTCTCTGTGCTGCAAAAACATACCAATTTTCATGACTGTTGTTGAAATAGGATTCAATATAATGAGTGTAACGAACAGAAAGCCAGAAATACAAAAGTCACTTGTGTGATAATTAGAACATTTGGTTTTGGACAAATTCAGTTACATGCATCAAAATACCAATTTTCATTTGTGTATGGGAAAAAAAGGGTCAAAAGTAATGAGGGTGCAATTAATACATGTCTCTCAAGCATGATAATTGGATCAAACTATTCTAGTTTGGGTACGAGTTACTCTCCTCAAGATGCATCCACATACTAAAATATTTAGGGCTTAACAAATAAATGAATAAACATATAAATGAACAAAAAAATTCACACCAATGAATGTCCAAAAGGCAATGCACCATCCCAATGTGTTGCCAAGGGAGAGCAATTCCCAAGCTATGCATACCCTCCCACCTGTGTTGGCATTGGATAGAAATTCTTCAGCTATGCATCCCCTCCCAACTGTGTTGGCATTGGATAGAAATTCCTTAGCTATGCATCCCCTCCCAAATGTGTTGGCACTGGATAGAAATTCCTTAGCTATGCATCCCTTCCCAACTGTGTTGGCATTGAATAGAAATTCCTTAGCTATGCATCCCCTCCCAAATGTGTTGGTATTGGATAGAAATTCCTTAGCTATGCATCCCCTCCCAACTGTGTTGGCATTGGATAAAAATTCCCAAGCTATGCATCCCCTCCTAGCTGTGTTGGCATTGGAAAGAAATTCGTTATCTATGGATCCCCTCCCAAATGTGTTGGCATCAGATAAAATTTCACAAGCTATGCATCCCCTCCCAATGCATTGGACAGAAATTTGCAAGTTGTGCAAAGTAGGCCTCGACAAGTCAAAGATAAACCTGATATAAATTAAAAGAACTGCTGTTAAATACACTGTCACATACAACTGAACTGAATATAGTATACAATATAAAATCTTGCATTTAAGTTGTGTCCAACTGTAACAACAATGACCCTGATCTGCTGTCATATAATGCAATGGTGTCAGGGTCTATGTTGTTTGTTCCAGTGACTACTCCTAACAAACTGCAGAGATCCTGATCTGCCATTGCATTATGCTACAGCAGATCATGATTTGTGCCATGTGCTGACAGATCGGGCTCTCTGCCATTGCATTATGCGACAGCAGATCATGATTTGTGCCATGTGCTAACAGATTGGGCTCTCTGCCATTGCATTATGCAACAGCAGATCATGATTTGTGCCGTGTGCTAACAGCTCTGGCTCTCTGCTATTGCATTATGCGACAGCAGATCATAATCAGTGCCATGTGCTAACAGATCAGGCTCTCTGCCACTGCATTATGCGACAGCAGATCATGATTTGTGCCATGTGCTAGCAGATCTGGCTCTCTGCCATTGCATTATGCGACAGCAGATCATGATTTGTGCCACGTGCTAACAGATCGGGCTCTCTGCCATTGCATTATGCAACAGCAGATCATGATTTGTGCCATGTGCTAACAGATCTTTCTCTCTGCAGTTTGTACTTGGATGTAACTTATAAGCAAGCAAACAAGGTACATTGGTTCAATTTTACACTTACACACAATATTAGTATACAGATGGTCTGATAATAAAATGATGAAATAAATGAATATAGTCTACGTAAAATTGGTTTAAAACATAATAAAAAAGAACATAATTTGATTTGGACAGGTACTTACATCAATACACCTGTATAATTTAGACAGCGTGACTAATGTTCGCCTGACAGTAGGGTACCACATTCCATGCAGGTCTGCTGGAGACATTGGCATGGTGGTGGTCAAGTTACTCCCATTCTCTGGAAACAAAGAGAATAGAAAAAAAAAAAAAGAAAACACTTGGCTCATTCAAATAAATTACATTGCTAATAAGGGTGAAACAATACACCTGTGCTGTGTATTGATATAATTCAAAATACAACACATTACTGATACACACATAAACTTTATGGTCTTTTCATCTTTAAAAGGTCTCTCAGTATGGGTGTTGTTGTTTTATGTGTTGACCTTTTAGATTATTTCTAGTATGAAGATTACAGCCAGACTGACTTATCATCTGTTCTTACAAATCTCATTCTTAACAAGATAAAACAAAATACTTCCAAACTGACTAACTTTTAGGTGTCAGTGATCTTTATTAACCTTTTAGCCCATTTCCAACTGCTCCATTTGACAGGATGCATGGTTCATCTTGGTCACCACACCCTTTGTTTTGCACTGCATGTCTGCTTTCTAAACATTGTATTACCAATCTCATGTCCTCACTTAAATCTGGCATTAAGATGTTTTCTTCAAAACAGAAGAAATAGTCTAGTTTCCACATGTAAGGAAAATCTAATCTAGAACAAGTATGAGAGTGGGAGTGGAGATGACTAGTATGAGAGTGGGAGTGGAGATGACTAGTATGAGAGTGGGAGTGGAGATGACTAATAGCCAAATCCTTCACAATGATCTTCCGTTGACAAAGACACACATTTCTGTGAGCGAAAAAAGATATTATTAAAAACATCCACTCCCTTTCTACAAGTTAACAAGGTTACTATAACTCATGTGCTTTCTGGAATCTGAAAACTTGCAGAGTCTGTGCTAATTTTTAAAAAAAATCCAATGGGCATGTTCAGTTACTGATGAATGTATCATATAGCATTACAAATTTGTTCCCTACATACAAATTTTTCATGTAACAACCACTTTTGTATGAAGTTTCTCTATCACTGTTTATCTATTTCTATTGAGTCTGAATCCAAATACTTCTGGTGTGTCAAGCAGTGAATACAGTTAGTTCCAATTGGTGGTTACCATTTAACTACAGACTTGAACAAACAATAAACACAAAAAATTAGACTTGAATGCAACATATTTCATCGCATGACACACTGGAAGTGCAGCCCTCATATTCAATACAAGTAGACAAGATGTAAAACAACAGCAAAACTTCATGTAAAAGTTGTTACTAAATGACCAGCAAAGCGTTTAAGAAATCAGAAATGTTTTCATTACATTCATATATGTTACCAGTAACTGAGCATACTATACTAACAGAATCAATATATCTGCATGGAAGTGGGGAGAAGCAGATTTCAAACCATGTGAGTTAGTCACCTTGTATTTGCTCATTTGTAGCAGGCTAGTGGGTGTTGTCACTAGTTTTTCTTTGTAACTGACATAAATAAATGCATGCACCTGCTTGGTTGTCGCAGCTGAATTCTTGATTGAAAGAATACAAAGAAAAGCAACTAGTACTTATTTATTGTCTGCTAAACATTAAAGAATGCAAAGGGAAGCAACTAGTATTTATTTAGTGACTATTAAACATTAAAGAAAGCAAAAGGAAGCTTGTTGTTGTTGTTGTAGGGTTTAATGCCATTTTTCAGCACATGATAGGCTATATATGGCGTCCAGTATTAATGGTGGAGGAAGAACCAGGGAAAACCCCGGAAAGAACCACCGACCCACGAGATGCTACTGGCAAACTTTCTCACATAGCCACAATGGCTGAGTCCGAGACTCGAACCCACGCAGACAGAGGTGAGATGGCAGTGATCCATAACAGACAGCGCTTTAGACCACTCGGCCACTCAGGGCCCCGCAAAAGGAAGCAGCTAGTTTTTAGTGACTGCTAAAGCAACTTCTACAGGGTAAGCATTATTTTGCCTCAATTTGTCACCTCTTGTATCACTATGATATCAACATATTAATTATTTCAACCCATATCTCTGTTTTGAATACTCCTCACAAAACCTATGTTTTGAAATATGTGAAGACAAACTGACTGTTCCTTATTCAGCAATTCAGATGCTAATAACACCTTGTTACAGGCAGAAGACCTTTCTTACCAAAAACAGGTTACATAATCAAAGGATGTTTACCATATTTTTCTGCAGACTTGTAACTATTAACATATCCAATTATTGTGGACAATTCCTAAAGCAGAATTCTATCTTTAAACAGAAAGTTGATTTACCTGTCTTGGAGTGAAAGTTTATGTACCATATCTATTCACCTCTAAGTCAAGTCAAACTGCAAACAACAAAGATCTCATGTGCAGTAGCATAATGTGCTTGCAGATCAGGGTCTATTTTGTTTGTTTTAGGTATTACTAATAACAAATGGCACAGACCCAGATCTGCCTGCGACTGGAGACCTGGGTCTGTGCAGTTTGCAGTTGGACTGCGAGTACAGATGGTATTAAATCATGAAGTGATTGCTGAATTTTAACTTGCCCAGAATGAAGATATTTACAAAATCATACCAAAGTATCTTGTCACTATGACAAGTTTCTTTTGTTACCTGTTCCAAGACACTCGAGAAAAACAATTATTTTTCATCACTTGCACTTATGTACCTGATGTAGCAGAGACATTTTGCCATCCAGAACGAGGGTCCTCCACCAAGGGCACAGTCTCCATATCATGTGGGGTCACGGCTCTTGCCCCTCCATCCACTCTTTCCATTGCATTGGTTTCAGCTGATGCATCAGGAACATCAGCCATGCCAGATGTTAACCTTGCCACTTCCTGGCTGGTGCTAGAGGCATTTGATGGTGTCCTGGAGTGAGTTTTTATCTGGCCCTTCTTCACACTCTCTGCAATACTCTATAAATACACAAACTGGGTTCATGTAATGCTATATCTTGCTAAAATAGCATATCTGTTATGCTGAATTCATAAAATTTTAAAGGGATTGTGTTTGATTTTGTTCAAATTTTCAATATAATAAAAAAATGAAGGTACAGTGTAACCCTACTATAATGCAAATTCAGATATAAAGCAGTTGTGGCGTGGCTCCTGAAATTTTCATATATTCATTTGCACAAGAAGAAAACAAAATCTGGTCAAAGTACATGAAATAGTGAAGGAAAAAAAAATTATCATTATGGGGAAGAGATCATGTATGAATTTGAATTTAATATGATCGTGGCGTGGTTCCTGAAATTTTAAATACATGTGTATTTTTCTTGTACCCCAAAAAATATGTTTAAAGTAAGAGAAATAGTGTGTAAAACGTTTATTATCATTTTGAGGAAGAGTTCGTGTATGAATTTTAATATAATATGATCATGGCGTAGCTTCTGAAATTTAACAATATCACCAGATTCTTGAAGTGTTATGCCAAAATAAACATTATCGGAACTGTTACTTATTACTAGTCCATGAGTAAAGTCAGTAAGTCGTCTTTGTGATTGTCTTCAATTAATTCTGTATACAATCATTGCTCAAACAATAGCCAACATGTGTTTCTTCTTTAACTGCATACACAACCAAGCAGCAGACAATGCGGTGGTTGATAAAAGATACTCACAATTTAATAAACATCAAAAAACGAAAGCTGCCAACATGTTTGCTGGGCTTGGCGGTGTTATTAGACGCAATTAGTTGACCAGCAAATAAGGTCCGCTTTATTAGATGGAAATTGAAAGGGTATGAAATTGTACATGCGTTCAGCTTTAAAAAAATTATAAACGTGACTCGTGACCATTGCAGGCCTACTGCACTTAGTTCTCTGGTTTTACATGTGTATGGTGTTTGTTTATGAAATCTTCATTAATTTCCAATTTTTTATAAAAATATTTTATCGTTATGGAAAAGCAAGTTCACAAACGCAAGTCGTTCTTTGCACTTTGCGCAATGATTAGTACAGTAGTTTTCACACAATTCTTCTGATATTCACAAAATCTGAAGTAAAAGTTATATGCACGCTGAAAGCATGTGTTGATAGTTAATTATTCTTGCTGTAGTCATTCAAATGAACAGGTGTACAAGCGTTAATTAAAGGAAATTTGCAATGGATAAATGTACATGGAAATGCATATGAGAAAAGTTTAGCAGTCTGAAATTTGTACAGACACCATTCATAGACCCTGGAACATAATGAACCGTACACGTGCTTCGTCCTTCTTAACCTAATTTTGCTGTTAATTATTCCCAATGAATTCAGACACATAATGATGTGTGACAAAATTATTGAATAGTTTAAATATATATGCAATTTTTGCAATGGAATTACATATATTATGGATTGACTGCAAGCCCCGACGGTACAATATAAGACGGCAAGTAAATGGTGTTGATACTCTCTTCGTGCTGTATATTAGATGTTGAATTCAGACATAATGATCTAGGAAAAAAATTACTGAATACTGTAAATATGTGTGCAATTTTTCAATGGAATTACATGCATTATAGATGAACTGTGTGCCACGACGACACAATAGTAAATGGTGTTGATACCCTATTCATCATATACATTAGACATGAATACACACATATGTGCCAATGAGTTTTTTCTCTGAAAAAAGTAAAATACTGTAAAACCCTACATTAATGCGACCCCGATATTAACGCGGTCCAATTTTTGGGACCCCAATTATCGCGTTATAGAGGGGTTCCACTATATATAAAAGTGTGTGCTGCCATATCTCACTTCTAACTGAAGTTGTATATGTACATACATACTTTTCCACCAAAAGAAGTATTTTGTTAAACTTTTTATTTTTTTAATTCAAGACAGAAAAAAAACCTTGCAAGCTTTGTTTTGCAGCTCAGATGTGTTCATGTCAAACAGCAACAGCTGAAAGCACTGGTAGAGTAAGGATTTCCTGATTATCAACTCCGAATAAGTCAATTTATCTTGCATATGATGGGAATGTGAGGCAATGCATCAGGAAACATTTAAATCCTCAGCACTAAGATATTGTTTATATGTCATCTTAAGATGATTTTAAAGGCCATTTAAAGAGGTATTCAGAGGTCATTTTAAGAGGATTTTAGAGGACATTTTAAGAGGATTTTAGAGGTCATTTTAAGAGGATTTTAAAGGCCATTTAAAGAGGATTTTAAAGGCCATTTAAAGAGAATTTTAGAGGTCATTTAAAGAGAATTGTATAGGTCATTTAAAGAGGATTTTAAAGGCCATTTAAAGAGAATGTTAGAGGTCATTTTAAGAGGACTTTAGAGGCTTTTTAAAGAGGATTTTAAAGGCAATTTTAAGGGGATTTTAGAGGTTGTTTTAAGAGAATTATGTAGGCCATTTAATGAGGATTTTAAAGGCCATTTTAAAAGATTTTAGAGACCATCTAAAGAGGCATTTAGAGATCATGTAAAGAGGCATTTAGAGGTCATTTAAAGAGGTATTTAAAGGTCATTTAGAGAGGGTTTTTCATGAACAATTCAAATAGACATAAAAAAGTGTGGACTAACTGTCGTGGTAACCTGTATAGGTATGTAAATAAAACTGGAAAAAGATACCGTGTGTCAAGGTAATATCAAACAAAAAGAAAATATGCTGTTAATATAATTCATTTTGCATTTATAGTTGTGACTGCTGTAATTTTGCGGGTTAGCGAGAAGACTCCAACCTAAAAATTAGTGAAATTGTAACTTCAATATATATGGATGGAAATGATTTTAGGATTTGAAGGCTGGCTTGCATTTCAATGGATGGGAATGATTTTAGGATTTGAAGGATGGCCTGCATATCAATGGATGGAAATGATTTTAGGATTTGAAGGATGGCCTGCATATCAATGGATGGAAATGATTTTAGGATTTGAAGGCTGATTTGCATTTCAATGGATGGAAATGATTTTAGGATTTGAAGGCTGACTTGCATTTCAATGGATGGGAATGATTTTAGGATTTGAAGGCTGGCCTGCATATCAATGGATGGAAATGATTTTAGGATTTGAAGGCTGACTTACATATCAATGGATGGAAATGATTTTAGGATTTGAAGGCTGACTTGCATTTCAATGGATGGAAATGAATTTAGGATTTGAAGGCTGGCTTGCATTTCAATGGATGGAAATGATTTTAGGATTTGAAGGATGGCCTGCATATCAATGGATGGAAATGATTTTAGGATTTGAAGGATGGCCTGCATATCAATGGATGGAAATGATTTTAGGATTTGAAGGCTGACTTACATACCAATGGATGGGAATGATTTTAGCATTTGAAGGCTGACTTACATATCTATGGATGGAAATGATTTTAGGATTTGAAGGTTGACTTGCACATCTATGGATGGGAATGATTTTAGCATTTGAAGGTTGACTTACATATCTATGGATGGAAATGATTTTAGGATTTGAAGGCTGAATTACATGTCTATGGATGGAAATGATTTTAGGATTTGAAGGCTGACTTGCATGTCTATGGATGGAAATGATTTTAGGATTTGAAGGCTGACTTGCATATCTATGGATGGAAATGATTTTAGGATTTGAAGGCTGACTTGCATGTCTATGGATGGAAATGATTTTAGGATTTGAAGGCTGACTTGCATGTCTATGGATGGAAATGATTTTAGGATTTGAAGGCTGACTTGCATGTCTATGGATGGAAATGATTTTAGGATTTGAAGGCTGACTTGCATGTCTATGGATGGAAATGATTTTAGGATTTGAAGGTTGACTTACATATCAATGGATGGAAATGATTTTAGCATTTGAAGGCTGACTTGCATATCTATGGATGGGAATGATTTTAGGATTTGAAGGCTGACTTGCATATCTATGGATGGAAATGATTTTAGGATTTGAAGGATGGCCTGCACATCTATGGATGGAAATGATTTTAGGATTTGAAGGCTGACTTGCATATCTATGGATGGAAATGATTTTAGGATTTGAAGGATGGCCTGCACATCTATGGATGGAAATGATTTTAGGATTTGAAGGATGGCCTGCACATCTATGGATGGAAATGATTTTAGCATTTGAAGGCTGACTCGCATATCTATGGATGGAAATTATGTTGCCAACTGAAGGCCGAGGACAAAAGAAAGTACAGGTCCAGTTGTAACATGCTATCAGTCACTTGATACATTCTGAAGCTGCTGTACAGATGGTATTTTCATCACACATGAGCGAGATATCCTGTGTCTGGTTTATGTTTCATCTATGTGACACTGTGTCTGTCTATGTTTCATCTATGTGATATTATGTGTCTGGTCTATGTTTCATCTATGTGACACTGTGTCTGTCTATGTTTCATCTATGTGATATTATGTGTCTGGTCTATGTTTCACCTATGTGATATCCTGTGTCTGGTCTATGTTTCATCTATGTGACACTGTGTCTGTCTATGTTTCATCTATGTGATATTATGTGTCTATGTTTCACCAATGTGATATCCTGTGTCTGGTCTATGTTTCACCAATGTGACAATGTGTCTGTCTACATTTCATCAATGTGACACCCTGTGTCTCTATGTTTCATCTATGTGATATCCTGTGTCTGGTCTATGTTTCATCAAAGTGACACTGTGTCTGTCTATATTTCATCTATGTGATATTATGTGTCTATGTTTCATCTATGTAATATCCTGTGTCTGGTTTTTGTTTCATCTATGTGATATCCTGTGTCTGGTCTATGTTTCATCTATGTGATATCCTGTGTCTGGTCTATGTTTCACCAATGTGATATCCTGTGTCTGGTCTATGTTTCATCAATGTGACACCCTGTGTCTGTCTATGTTTCATCTATGTGATATCCTGTGTCTGGTCTATGTTTCTCTGATATTATATCCTTTTTCTGGTCTATGTTTCATCAATGTGATACCCCATGTCTAGTCTATGTTTTATCGATGTGATACCCCGTGTCTGGCCTGTTTAATTAGTGCGATAAAAAAAGTTACTAAAGCAGACACCAACCTCCATCATTTCCAGTTTTTCTGGATATGCCAGGTCACCCTGGGCTGCCGAGTAGTTAAGAATGTCACTCTTGATGTAAATGTAGGTTCTGTAGACAAGACGCTCCTGTACATCCATCAACATCTGTCTACATATTGTCTCAAAGGCCTTCAGCTCCTGTGCTGGAGGAAGAAGAAAATATAGCATTCAGTATGATGAATCAACCATGGGCATCTGCTCTTGTAATTAATACAGCACAAGACAGAGTGATATTCATATATGATGCATGTCTATTTGCTTTTGTATACTTATGTAGGTGTAATTTTACTAAGTTTGCTTTTTGTGTGAATTCCATTTGACTCTATCAGATTTTAGTTTTTTTTTAAATCAGAAATGCATTCAGGTTTGGTATTTTTCTCATAAATCTCATGCATCCTTCATTTTGCTCATCTGGAACAAAATGGAAATGTATTTATCAAAGTTTTCTCCTTTCAGTTTTATTGAGGGGAGAATGATAGACTTTGTATCTTGTCTTTTTAAAAATGCTATAATAGCAAACTGCATAAAGTCAAGTTTTTAAAAAATCTGCTTTTGTTCACTGTATGTGAAACTTGTCATGCAAAACAAGATTAAATTTGGGTCTTGTCGATGCAAGGTAATGTTTTCTCAGAGGAAGCTGTTCTTATTTTGGGGTTTAATGCCATTTCTCAGTGCAAGATAGGCTACATGGCAGCCAGTATAACTAGTGAGGAAAAACCTGGGGAAAATCCCAAAAGAAACCACTGACCACAAGAAGTTACTGGCAGCTTTCTCACATATTCTCATTAGTCAAGTTCAAGACCTGAACACAAGTAGACAAAGGAGAGATGACAGTGATTGGTAAAGGTGACTGCTTTAAGCCACTCAGACACTTGGGGCCCATTCACTGGAAGTAAATCGATTCCTGGTTATAATAAAACTAAAATACAATTAACCCTCTTTTATGGATTTTTGAGTTCCAATTAATGTGCAGATTTTATCCCAAAAAGAATATGTGCATTCACAAACTGGAGCGAATAGTACTACTAGCACTATTGTCAATTGTTAACATATGCACATGTACCAAATTCAAAAAAAGATAAACATATACACACACACATCCAATAATTCTACAAAATACACCCATAGTACAAGGAAAAGGTCAAACATGTCAAATGGCTAGACAAGAGAAATTTAGTAATGATTAAAAAACGTCTACTTACAATTATGTTGAACATGTTCCTCTAGCATTTCCAACTTTAAGATGCTGCATAGTTCTGCAAGGGTCTCAAGGTGATTGACGTGGATAATGAGAGGCCGAAACACATCATACAGGTGTGTACACAGCTTTTCAAGCATCTCACTGTAACATATAAATATCAACTTTGCACAAATCTTTCGTTTTTATTATCATACATCAGCTAAATACATCAGAAATAAAAAGCATCTTCCTCTTATTCATGGACATATGGAAGTCAAAACTCCACGGAATTTGTTTCTTGCTGCCTGAATGCAATATGTTTGGGTGCAAACATTTTTAAGAAAATGGATACTATTTTTGTCCTAGTAAAGTACATTTCCCTGATGATACTTACACAATCATAATACCTTAAGAGAAGCTAAAAGTTACCTGCTCACAAGTGTAACAGTTACATAGAATTACATCTGCTTGATACACATACTGGCACCACCACCTCATGGAAACCTCCCAGGGTTTGTATAATGTCAGCTAGGGAACAGTTTCACTTGAATGCAGTGCTTGTTACAACTGCCTAAATATTGTAAGCAGCACTCGATATACATAGTGGATAACCCATTTAATCCAGGACAAGAGTGTCTGTGTTGATACATCATCCTTTCCCTCTTTGTGAGGTAAAAATAGATGTTGTCTACCATGTACCACTTCCAAGTTCTCACCTGGTCATGCAAATGACCTTGAACTGAAGTGTCCAGGACAGAAAGATTAATTTCCGATTAGCTGGGAACCTGTTCTTGGCAATGACCAATCCCATCTGAACTGTAAGTAGGCAGGCATGCATTTCTCAGATTCTGCCTGCCATTGCTAAAGTGAGTAGGAAGCAGGTCTTATATAAAAGGTGAACCGATCAAGTTCTTGAGCAATTCAAAGGTTGTCTTATTCAGCCAGGTTAACACCCAAGATAAAATCCACTTTGGGCCTGGAACCATCACCTATCTTCTATGATGCTGCAAAATGTCAGAAATCATGTAACTGTAGCCATTCATTGTGATTGGAGCTAAATGCATCAAAGAGCCCAAGAAGGATGTTGGCTGATTCAGGTATTGATGCCTCCAGCAGTGAAATGTGTCCAAGCTCAAATGACTGCAAGGAAATTCCATATGCTTTCAAAGTGAAAGGATTTCTCACCTGAGTGATTTTCTCCTACACTTGTTGAAGAACAGTCTGTTCCTGAGGGCTAGTTTAATATGATTCAGATATGACAGATTCATTCAACAACTGTGTTTGGGATGAAATGCCAGCAATCATGGTAGCTTGGGCCGATGAGTAAACATCTTTATTTTCTTGGGATTTCCACTGCTCAATTTATTAGGTCCTTTATCCACAACTTTTCCAACTTGAATGGAGCAATGAGGATGAAGTGACACTCTGATTATCATGCTTTTTGTATCTCCTTCCTAAACAGGGGTGCCAGAGGATAAGCATGTGTCAAAACTGTTCCACCCATGTCTTCAGATCTAGGACTGGTAACAACAATGGTAGATGCAAGTGAACATGAAGGAAGACGTGACCATTCTGACTGTGTTAATTAGTTAATTAGTCAGTCTGGAAAATGACAAACATGTACATTGATTTCTTGTCTATGACACCACCTTAGAAAACCACAAACAAGAATACAAAGGTCTGGGGACATGGTTTCATTTTGTATCCTGAGATAATTCACTACTGGAGCTGTCATACAGAGTGAGAATTCCCTTTTGATGTAGCTTTTCCTGCCACAAATGAAATCCTTTCAGTATCATTACATCTTCAGGATGCAAAAGGTATCCCCACCCCACTTGCATCCTTGGATGAGATGTGCACCCCAACCTTCAGTGCTTGCATACATACAAGCCATGAATTTTAGAAGTTGCACCTGCAAGGAATTGCACACCCAACATGAGCTAAATGATGTTCTCCTGTCTTCTGAGATGAAACCTCATATCCATGGGGCAAAGTCTTAGTCTCAACTAGGAAAAAAAAATCATTTGCAATCAAAAAAAGGTCACTTAGGGCAATAAGGTCCACTACAGCATTGTGTTACAAGTCTATGGTCTTAAAATAAGTAACAAAGAGTGATGACAACAAGCTTTGCAAAATTTAACAAATAATTTATTTCCCTATAAAACAAAGTGAAAAATGAGAAATAAGAACTTAGGATATTGCGAATAAATCCAAATTGTAAACCAAGAATTAAAACACAATCCTATCAATGAAAAGTTCTAAGTGAATCTCAGTTCAAATACAGATGGACTGCTCCAGTGGCCTAGTGGTTACAGCATCCACCTTGGATGCGGTAGGTCATGGGTTCAAACCCCAGCCGAGTCATACCAAAGACTTAAAAAATGGTACCAACAACTGCCTTGCTTAGCACTCAGCATTAAGAGGTTAGTGTTAGGACTGGTCAGCCTGGTGTCAGGATAATGTGAATGGACGGGACATCATGCTACATGTCTGTGGCATGATGCCCCAGTGCTAGACATCACTATAAACTGTCACTCTGCAGACATCGTAGCAATATGACTGAAATTATTTTAAAGCTACATTAAAAATCCAGATCACACACACACAAGGCGATGGCATCAGTAATAGTCAGCATTGAACTAATGTGTCAACAGTCTCTTGTTAAATCTCAGAAAATATTATTCCAGTTTTTAAATTCCATATAAATTCCTGTAAATGTCTTTGTCCAAGAATTATCAGAGCACTTTTGTATTTCCAGGGAAAAGAATCACTTGAATTCAATAATTTGAAGAAATAAAATTCAGCCCAAACTGGTCACAAAATAATACAACTTAATGTGTCAAATGTTAAAGCACGACTGATAGAACTTTTATCAGAACATCAGTTATACACCTAATTAAAACGCAAAACAGATTCCTGGATGGGAGTCAAAAGTTCATTCTTCTGGAAAAAAACACACGTTTGTTTACCAACTGATACTTGCTTTATATCATGTAGTCCAGGTATGACCTTGACTCAAATTAATGATTATTACTCTGAGAAGGATAATAAAATCTTTTTATAAAAAGTTGTTTACCAAAACTGTTACTGATTTTGGAACAAGGTCATCAACTAGTTATAATGTTTCAATTCTGGACAATGTCAAATCCAGTAAACAATGTTACATTACAATACCATGTAACTGAATACAAAATTTAAATCTAACAAGCAAACAATTAAATTAAATATATATAACAACTGAAGGTGAAAGAATTCTTGAGCTGAACAATTGAACTGAAGTGACCATTGAGCTCACTTTTAATGCATGTTCCTGAGGGAGACAGAAACTTTGTTTACGTGTGTTTTTAACTCCATACCCAAACGGATAAAACACAGAGTTTGTACATTCATTGATTTTTCCAAGCTGTCAAAGAAACCAAGGCTGAGGAGAGTAACAAGGTATATTTGATCATTTTACAAAATATAACTCACCTGTTGAAGAATCTCATCAAGGTAACATGATGTTGCTGCTGTGAAGCTAGTCCTGAAATGAGCTATTACTCTTTCCATAAGATGAGAGACAATCCTGAGACTGATGTTGAGTCCATAGTGGAACTGGTAAATTGTCTGAATTGGTAAATTGTCTGAATTGGTAAATTGTCTACCTGAAAGCAAACTGCTTGTATCTCTGTGAAATGGGACATGTATATAAGCATTTTGCAGGTCCCTCTTGAGTAGTATTTAAAAAAACTTGTTGTTTCCATTTTGAACCATTAGAAATGCTCAAACTGATTGAGGGCATTTAGGTCTACAACTTCTCAGCGAGTCTCATTGGTCTCTGTGACAAGGAATATTCTTGAATATAAACCTGGAGATTTTATATTGTGAACAATTTCTACCACATTTTTCAAGAGAAGATTGTTAATTTCTCACTGCCTTACATCTGCTTTGATCAGGTCTTTGTGGACATCGTTAGCTGAAGGGACCCTGAATAATGAAGAAAGTGAACTGAACATGATGTTCATGCCCTCTGAAAAACACTTGCTGGGTCCACTGATCATCCTGGCAAATATCTGCCCATTCAACAGCGAAGAAAATATGAGCAATCCCCCAACCTGGACATCTGAAAACGGTGTGAAAATGGTGTCATTTCTTGTTATAGGGCCAGCATGAAGAACATTCTCTTTGCCTCTTGTCCACTTTCATTCTTAAAAACTCTGATCTTTTACAGATATATGATTGGTAGGACTGCTTCAATGTCTGTTCTGTTCTATGGGCAGCCTATCCTTTTGTTTACTTCCCTAAAAATCCCTCTCCTGGGACTGGGGGAAATTTGGTGTCCTGTTTATATATTTTCTCCACCTGACCAATGAGGAAAAGGTTTGAAGATAATACCTGTGATGATAGTGTGGCTTATGGAAGTCTTTCAGAAAGGCTAAGTGACAAACTCCAACAAAGAACACACAGCCTGATGTTCTGCACCAAATGTTGTGTGTCATTAAAAGACATCCAGTCTACAATGTATATCTATGCTGTGGTGAAAGACATCCTCAACCTCCAGGAACTAATGATCTAAATACTGATAATGTGTAACGCTGTTTTCATAAGCAGTTGTAAAACCTGAAATATCCAAATTAAAGCAAGCCCAATGTGCTGAGGTTCAGAGATTTACTACTTTAGTTCTGCATATCAGTAGATACATCATTGGGTCAGATACTGTGATGGTTATCTGTTCTTAATCAAGAGTTGCAGAAATGACTGAAAACAGAAAGCACTATGAGTAAAAAAGGATTTCACTGGAGTTTGCAGGTGTATTTCAGACTCATTTGTTGCTAAGCACTATTCTTGGCCTAGTGGTTAGAGCATCTGCCTCATATGTTGGAGGTCATGGGTTCGAACCCTGGCCAAGTCATACCAAAGACTTATAAAAATGGTACTAACAGATGCCTTGCTAGGTGCTCAGCATTACAAGGTTAGTGTTAGGACTGGTCAGCCTGGTGTCAGGATAATGTGACTGGTTGGGACATCATGCTACATGTCTGCGGCATGATGCCCCAGTGCTAGACTTCACTATAAACTGCAGACATCATAGCAATATGACTGAAAAATGGTTAAATCCAAATCACACACATAAAGCTACAGAACAGAACAGAAAAAATTTCAGTTATACGTATAAGGCATACAAGTACAATAAAAATTCTTTTATATATGAAGTCATCATGGTGTAATATAAATAGGAGAAAGGTGATCAATTATTTAAATGAAAAAGATTTTGATAGGTTTCTCTTAATATTTAAAAGAGCTGCAAACAGAATGTGAATCAGTTTGGCATACATTTCCACCCACTTGAAGTATAAGCAAAACAATTGTGAATATAAATGGGAAAAAAAGTGTACTGGACATAAAAAGTGTAATCTATATATTATAAGCCAGAATTAATGCACACTGTATGAACATGTGTGATTTGGATTTATAATGTAGCTTCAACAATTTTTCAGTCACATCGCTATGATGTCTGCAGCATGGAATTTTACAGTGATGCCAAGCACTAGGGAATCTTGCTGTAGACAGGTAGCATCAGGTCCTACCCAGTCACATTATCCTAAAACCAGGCTGACCAGTCCTACCACTAACCTCTTAATGCTGAGTTTCAGGTGAGACAGCTGCTAGTACCATTTTTATATGTCTCTGGTATGACTAAACCAGGGTTCAAACCTGCGACCTCCCACAGTCGAGGCGGACACTCTAACCATTTAGGACACTGGAGTGGTCTGCTATAAAATAAATTCTAATAAAAACTCAGTGGCTGGAAAGGAAAAAGAGGCTGCCTGTTCTGGTAAAGTCAAAGTAGATGCTATTACTGATCAATCCGTATAGAAAACGTACCTGAAAAATAATGCTCAACCAATTTGACAGTATGCACCAGTACCCCATGGAGGTATGTGTAAAGGGTGGCAAAGTGTGTCAGTATGACAAAGTTATAATTCAACAAAAAGACAGTAAACTTTGTCATCAAAAGAAATTGCAAGAATAAGTTGCAAAATTATTTATGGATGGAGTATACTTCCATTCTATGAGAAAACTACTCCAACTTGCTTTAACATAGAATAACATCCAAATGTCTTGTAGATGGTTTTCAAGGTCTCTTGTCGGGAGAGTGTGCTACTTGTCACGAGTAAAAGTAGTAACTGAAGTATTCATGGGATTTACTGCTAATCCCTGTATCAAGGGAAATCACTCTTGAACTGCTACCTATGTGGACTGGTAACTTCTAGCTGGGATGTCTGGATCTGCAAAGCAGTGGTAGTTCTCTATGATGAGGTAACACTGAAGAAACATGCCAACTATGTGTGTCAATGATGTCATGTAAATGACATCAAAGTTCATGAAATGATCCGTCTTGAAGTAAAATTGCAAGAAATATTACAATCTCCAGCTCATATATCTCATACTTTCCTTTCTGTATTGTATTGCATGAACAAAAGTATACAAAATCTTAAAATCTCAACAATTAGGTGAAAGAATGGTATTCATTTTGGTTTTGTCACCTAAATTCTCAAAGAGGGATCAAGATGTCTGATGTATCAAATTTTAGTTACAAGCACATTTTTTAATGTTTACTAACAGAAACACATTTGCAGACCTGATGGAAAGTCATCAGATGGACTGGTTAAAGACACCTCAAATGCAGACCTGATGGAAAGTCATTAGATGGACTGGTTAAAGACACCTCAAATGCAAACCCGATGGAAAGTCATTAGATGGACTGGTTAAAGACACCTCAAATACAGACCTGACGGAAAGTCATTAGATGGACTGGTTAAAGACACCTCAAATGCAGACCTGATGGAAAGTCATTAGATGGACTGGTTAAAGACACCTTAAATGCAGACCTGATGGAAAGTCATTAGATGGACTGGTTAAAGACACCTCAAATGCAAACCTGATGGAAAGTCATTAGATGATGGACTGGTTAAAAACACCTCAAATGCAGCTTTGATTCCTGAAATTATACAATGCCTGTAATCTCAGTAGATATTTACTTACTCAAGCAAAGGAGTCGATCTCGAAAAGAAGTTAAGGTACAGCTGATACTCATCTTCACAAACATGAACCATGAAGGCACACCCACTTCTCATCTGTAACAAATAAAACATGAACCATGAAGACACACCCACTTCTCATCTGTAACAAATAAAACACGAACCATGAAGACACACCCACTTCTCATCTGTAACAAATAAAACATGAACCATGAAGACACACCCACTTCTCATCTGTAACAAATAAAACATGAACCATGAAGGCACACCCACTTCTCATCTGTAACAAATAAAACACGAACCATGAAGGCACACCCACTTCTCATTTGTAACAAATAAAACATGAACCATGAAGACACACCCACTTCTCATCTGTAACAAATAAAACATGAACCATGAAGGCACACCCACTTCTCATCTGTAACAAATAAAACATGAACCATGAAGACACACCCACTTCTCATCTGTAACAAATAAAACACGAACCATGAAGACACACCCACTTCTCATCTGTAACAAATAAAACATGAACCATGAAGACACACCCACTTCTCATCTGTAACAAATAAAGGGACTTTATGAATTTTACACCCACTTCTCATCTGTAACAAATAAAACATGAACCATGAAGGCACACCCACTTCTCATCTGTAACAAATAAAACATGAACCATGAAGGCACGCCCACTTCTCATCTGTAACAAATAAAACATGAACCATGAAGGCACACCCACTTCTCATCTGTAACAAATAAAACACGAACCATGAAGGCACACCCACTTCTCATTTGTAACAAATAAAACATGAACCATGAAGACACACCCACTTCTCATCTGTAACAAATAAAACATGAACCATGAAGGCACACCCACTTCTCATCTGTAACAAATAAAACATGAACCATGAAGACACACCCACTTCTCATCTGTAACAAATAAAACATGAACCATGAATGCACACCCACTTCTCATCTGTAACAAATAAAACATGAACCATGAAGACACACCCACTTCTCATCTGTAACAAATAAAGGGACTTTATGAATTTTACACCCACTTCTCATCTGTAACAAATAAAACATGAACCATGAAGGCACACCCACTTCTCATCTGTAACAAATAAAACATGAACCATGAAGGCACACCCACTTCTCATCTGTAACAAATAAAACATGAACCATGAAGGCACACCCACTTCTGATCTGTAACAAATAAAACATGAACCATGAAGACACACCCACTTCTCATCTGTAACAAATAAAGGGACTTTAGGAATTTTACACAAACTTCTCATCTGTAACAAATAAAACACGAACCATGAAGGCACACCCACTTCTCATCTGTAACAAATAAAACATGAACCATGAAGGCACACCCACTTCTCATCTGTAACAAATAAAACATGAACCATGAAGACACACCCACTTCTCATCTGTAACAAATAAAGGGACTTTAGGAATTTTACACAAACTTCTCATCTGTAACAAATAAAACATGAACCATGAAGGCATACCCACTTCTCATCTGTAACAAATAAAACACGAACCACGAAGGCACACCCACTTCTCATCAGTAACAAATAAAGGGATTTTAGGAACTGTACACCCACTTCTCATCTGTAACAAATAAAAGGACTTTATGAATTTTACAAAGTGATGAGAATGAAGCCAATACTTTGGGTGAGAATTATCTGTTGGGAATAAAATAGTAAATGGATAAAGTCAGTAATATAAATAAATCTGAAACCACCTGTACTGGAATGGAGTCCATTTATACTCAAATAAAGGCCTCTGTTAGGACTCTAAACCCAAAGCTGAGTTCACTAGCAAACACCCACTACCCAACCCTGCAAAAAGTATGGATATTCTACATGTAATGTACCAACAATAGGAAAATGGACATCACACTGTCATGCAAAACTGAATGTTGTCTTTGAAATAAACAATGCAAGGTAGCTAATACTGAAGACAGTCCTAAAATCCCTCCATTGTTTATGAATGTTGAGCTAAAGATGGATCTTACAAGCATTTTCAAAATATTTCCAGCAAGTATAATACCATTACAGAATAAATTATGGGAGATGGCCACTAAGATTTTGTATATTCAAACATAATATGTTTCTGGTAAATAATTATGATTTAAAAATCACTATCTGAAATGAAATTCTAATAAATGTCAATGAAAATATTCCCTATTTACTGAAAAAATACCTTCTGTCTTATTGGACTCTAGTCATAGCCTTATAGTTTGTAATGTATCTCTTGCACAAGATGGACTCTAGTCATAGCCTTATAGTTTGTAATGTATCTCTTGCACAAGATGGACTCTAGTCATATCCTTATGGTTTGTAATGTTTCTTGCACAAGATGGACTCTAGTCATATCCTTATAGTTTGTAATGTATCTCTTGCACCAGATGGACTCTTGTCATATCCTTATAGTTTGTAATGTATCTCATGCACAAGTTGGATTCAAGTCATAACCTTATGGTTTGTAATGTATCTCTTGCACAAGATGGACTCAAGTCATAGCCTTATGGTTTGTAATGTATCTCTTGCACAAGTTGTAATAATCTAGCTCTGACATTGTTACTTCCGATAAATCAATATTTAGAATTGAATTCATGCAATATACAAAAATCCCAAACATGTCCTGGGAGCAGCAGTAGCTGAAATGATACCAGACTTGTAATCCAAGAGTCACAGGTTCTTATACACACCATGTCAACACATGTTACCTGCTTCAGTGTGTCCTTGTTACCTACACTTAACACCCATTTCCTTGGCAAGATATAGCAAATAATGTGTTTAAAATGCCCTTAAAACCAGCAAAAACAAGACATATTTAAAAATAAGCTTTCTTATTTTAATTTTTTTATGATATAGAGGGTATTATCAAGATCACCATTTCAAGAGCATTGCATTTTCCATTTGGCAGTATTGAATTTTGAGTTGTCTCCTAGTTTGATGAAAAGCGCACATATTTTCATTGTAATAAAGTGTGATTGCGATTTACGCAATCTCAATTTATGCCAATTCGAAATAACGCTAGATGTGGAAAAATGCAAAAAAGATCACTACTATTGAGATAACTCTCTCATACATATAGACTGTGCCAACGTCACAAACATTACCCATAATGCCCTGCTCTTGCGCCCCCACCATTCTGTTTATTGTGGCCTCAGGACTGTGTATGTATGTACATGTACAAATTGTTTGCTACAATTTTGGAACGTTATTAGTGATGGCATCTAAAAGACAAGCAAGTGACAGTCTGAAGAGACCAAGGAAGACTATTTCTTTAGAGGTTAAACTTGAAGTAGTGAAAAGGTATGAAGCTGGTCAGAGTACCGCCATGACAAAGCATGTTTTGAACCTTATGGAAAGTACATGTAGAACAATGCATGACAGTGCGGAAAAAATAAAAGCAAGTGTGAAAGCTGGAACCTCCCTTTCGAACCAGAAAAGTTGCTATACTCACCCCATTATAAAGGACAGGATGGAAAGGATGCTGGCAACGTGGCTTGATGAACACTACTGTTCAATGCAGCTTTCATTTTTTAATTACATGAACATATGTTCTATTGATTAAAATTCATAATATCATGTTTTTATTTTATGTTTCCTATGTTTTAAATTCGTTTCCCTATGCTTTTTATGAAAACTTTTATTATTTTTTTTTTTAATCTACTTTGCAGAAGCATTCCCTAATTTTAACATACTGAATTTATACCAAAAAAAGGGGCCCCGAGTGGCCAAGTGGTCTAAAGCGCTCACTGTTACAGATCACTGCCATCTCACCTCTGTCTGCGTCGGTTCGAGTCTCAGATTCGGCTAATGTGGTTATGTGAGAAAGCCTGCCAGTAGCTTCTTGTGGGTCGGTGGTTCTTTCCGGGTTTATTCTGGGTTCTTCCTCCACCATTAATACTGGCCGCCATGTATAGCCAATCTTGTGCTGAAAAATGGCGTTAAACCCTACCACAACAACAACAACAACAATACCAAAAAAAATGATTTCAATTTATGCGAATCTCAAATTATGCTCACGCTTCAAAAATGTAACTCTCGCATAAATCGTGATCACACTGTATATACTCAGACAGTAAAGGTAGTCACGCCGATGTCACCCTGTACTCTATTCATCCAGATCTGTTCAGCTGTTTATACATGAAGCATATTTGTTTCGTGATTTTATCTGCTTTCATATTTTGGGAATATTTTTCAATTTAATAAAATTTCTTGTCATAGCCATATGCACAATAAATGGAAGAATACATGCCTCAAAAATAATTGGAATCTTATTGTCAAAAATTTTTTCCAGGACAATTAAAACTAATAAATTGTGTAATATTTTTCAAGAAAATTTTTTTAAAGTAAATTATGTTTCTCTGAGAATACTCACCTAATCACATTATGTTAGGAATATTAGCTGGCTACCTTGCGAATCCAGCCCTACTAAAATATTAAAATCATTTTTTTTTTAGTTTTAACAGACAAAGGGCAATAAGATGCTGTTGGTATGGCACCAGTCCCTGAAATTATGCCATTTTCTCTTGTAAGCCTTCAGAGTGGAGGACTTTCTTGCTCTTGAGATTATCTCCACAATCGATGGTTTGAATATTTTTTCTTACAAGGCTTTCTTGATAACAGTGTGTAGAAGGAGAGGACAGTCTGGGCAGGGAAGGACTACCTGTGACCATGGTTGCTGGAGACGATTCAGGTTGGGCAGAATCTTCCTGGGCATATCTATTGCTAGAATGAGTAGATCGGTAACCCAGGACTTATCCCATCTGATAGGGAATATCAAACTCATCTTACCATTCTGAACCTGTACGTTCTGGATTATTTTCTGTCTTAGCAACTGTGACCCAAACAGGGTTGTTCGGAAACAGAGGGTATGGTAAACAGTCATCTGTCACCTTAAGTCTGTCTCTTCGTCCTTGTCGATATCTACCGATTCTTAAAAGCAGCAGTATTTTATGATGCATTAGATCCAATGGATCTGGTACAAACCCCAAGCGTCTAGACATATAGACCCAAAGATCATGCCTGGACATGCTGGAGGACTTATGCTCACTGGGTTGCCTAAAATTAGGGAACACTGCCCCAATGAGTTGGAGTTGGCTGGGATGTCATCTCAAAAGGTCTCCCAAGTTGGACAGTCAGTGATAGCTGGTAATTGTGCAGTGGTTCAAGGAGGTGGATCCAACTGATCCAATACAAACACCATGCGCCTTGACTTACTGGCCTGAAGGCCATACCTGGACATGCAGGAAGACTTACACCCACTGGGCTGCCTAAAATTGGGGAGTCGTAATCCCCAAGAATGAACTCTAGATTGTCCTCCTTGACTTATTCCGTCTTTCCTTCCCTTGAATGTCAAATGGACTAGGGCTTTGAATGTGCATTTCATGCATTTAGTAAACATATCTCCTAAACAAAACTAGAGAACAAAGCATAGATTAGCAAACCAGTATGTGACTAACTAGCTAAGAGCATAGATTAGCAAACCAGTATGTGACTAACTAGTTAATATGGTAGCCATACTTACTCTGACCACATATTACAGATGCTGCATTTCACAGACGGTGAATACTTAGTATAAACAAAACAAGAATCATGGTAGACTTCCATGCTCTGAAGTTGCATAAATAGCGTTTAAATGACATTCTGCTGAAACAACACAAGAGACAGCAAAGCATAAATTAGTAATTCATCAAGTTACTAACTCGCTAATATAACTATATTTCCATTACTAAGAAAAGAATAAAAAAAGTCAGTGTTGCATTGAAACTTATAGACTATATGCTTTGAACTTATGTATTTCAAGTGTATAGTTGATCTTTCTACTGAACCTACACAAGAAGGGAAAAACAAAGCATAAATTAGCAATGTAGCATGTTATAAAGTAACTAAAATCAACTCCGTTACAAACTGAGCAAGCAAAAAAAAAGACAAAGTCAAGGTAACTTAGGGCTATTCCATTTAAACATACCACTACCCCACGGACGGCAAAATAAAAAAACTTCCATGCATGGTCATCAATAAACAATAATCACTTCTGTGCCATGTCATATCAAAAGATGCATGGCCATGGGTGTCCAAAATTCACTGCTATGACTGGTGGTGGTAGAAAAAAATCACTTCTATGGGTGGTCACCCATTTTTGAATGTGCCTCCCCCCCCCACCAGGGGTATGTTTAAATGGAATAGCCCTTATAAAGACCTTGCAGAAGTCAACAATATTGTGGTGTGATGTGGTCTTAAAAGGACAAATTCCCTAAAGGTGACAAAATCACTCAAATTTGGCAGAAACTGTAAAAACATCTTTACAACCTGAAGCAGAATGATTAATCTACACAATAAATCCAAAAAGAACCATTGGATAAGTCAATTAGAATATAAAAATGGCTTGGATTGTCGCTGGATAAACTGGACAATGTTATCCAGTACAGCAGCGAAGCTACAAAAGGCGACACCTGGTGGTGCCAAGGGGAGGTAATTTGCAAAAGTTATTGCCCTTTGTCTACAGAAATGGAAAGACATTTGCATCTTTTAGTAGCACTGGATTCGCAAGGTAACTTGATAATATTCCTAATATAATGTGATTGGGGAATGTATTCAATGGGGAACATATTCAATGGGGAATGTATTCACTGGGGAATTTATTCATTGGGGAATGTATTCAATGGGGAATGTCATGTTTAAGGGTTTGTTTTTACCAGTTTCATATAAAACATGGACATCGTTTTAAAATAAAACAAGTCTCACCAGTGAGCAGTGGTCCCGGACATGTTTGGCAGCCAAGTCTGCTATAGTGGATGCAATGCTGGGACCCAGAAGTAGCTCTCTTTGTGCAAAGTAACACTGATGACAGTCTGACAAGATCTGCTGGTAACTGTAAAGGAGATAATACTGTTCATTTATTCACACTGATTGACTTTAAAATGCTATTTTCACTGACAAAGAAACAAAAACAAGGGTTCCATTTTTACAAACTGTGAATTTATAGTCAAATGCCATTTTTGCATGATAATCTGAGATCGGATTCTTTATTCTTTACACTTACAATTTTTCACTATTTACAGGCCATGAAAATGTCTAACAATGGCTGCTGATGACATAACACTGGTAATTTAAATAAAATTAAATGAAAAATAACATTTGCTTTAAAATATTTTACAACTATATTTTTACATTTATTCCAGTTGTGGTTATACTTTTATCATAGATTCAATCCAGCTTTTTAAAATCTTGTGTTTCTTATTTTACTAAAGCACACTTTAAATAAGAAACAAGAAAATCTTTTGTTTTTTTCCATTTAATACCATCAAAAATATTAACCTTCACTTTGGTAAATGCATTCCATGTGAGTGACAATGAAAGGAAATGAGGATTGGAGCAAATAACACTAATCCAGAATGCATTTGTAGACTGCAAATAAATAAAAAATGATGAGATGGTAGTTGAAATGCAAACATGAATGGAATGTAAATGAATTGGAGAATGAATGAAAGTGAAAGAAACATTTGGTAGCACTGCCCATTTCATGCCACCATAATCAAGACATACTAAAATTTAAAAACTTGTCAATATGTTGAGGTTTTAAATGTATCATGATTTAATTATCAACTTCACTAGTAAAGAGAATGTCAAGTTCATATGATAACCTGCCCTAACTATTAAATTTTCTACATCATCCTATAACATAGCAATGGCCTGCCTATGTTCCAACATGACTTGTACCCCACCTGCCATCTTTAAAAGTATTTACCTGGCACAATTAAAGCCAAGTTGAAGATCATTAAATTCCTTTAAATGTTACAGATTTCAAACCAAACCTTGTTCTGTCAGTGCAAACCTTTTTAATTTGGAAAATAAAGTCATTAATGCAATGTTCAAGTAATGCTATTTTTAGGAGACTGAAAAGCCTAATACACATCTTAACTAAAACTAATTAATTAATTTAATAAAACTAATTAATTAACCAAAAAATGATAAAGTCTATATGGAATGTGAAATGCTAGGGTTTGGCAAGAAGTACTAGCAAGTGTCACTGAAATGTTTAAAACTTAAGAAAAGACAATGAAACTAATCACTTCTTTGTACAGTGAAACTAATCCGATGCAATTACTTACTGGGTCAAACAAATTGACTATTTAAAAAGGTAGCTATTTACAATAAGTTTAAAAACATACAGGGGAAAAACTAGTTTCATATGAGGAACAGCTGTTAGAGAAAGGTAACTGTTGTTGGTGATGGTGAGTGGACCATATATTTCATGTATATTTGTAGTGAACACTTTTTCAGAGGACATACTCAGGACTCTTGTCCACTCTCTGTTCCAACTGTTCCATAAGTGCTTTGACTCTTGGAGCATTGGCTCGAAATTTACCATAAAACAATGTAAAAGCATTGTCTCCAGCTCCTTGGGAATCCTGAAGATAAAAAAGTGGTAATTATTTAGAGAAATCTCAAATGACAATGTTCTGTCTTCAGACTTGTATGTTTTACTAATACAACATCCAACTTAAAAGCTGAAAAGAAGAAACCTTTTCTCTGCAACAATAGCCATTAGTCTATAGCTAAATAATAAATTAACACGGGTAAAAAAATATAATTACCGTGAAACACTCTAAATTCATAGGGTTCCAATTTTTGTGGTTTTTGTGGGTGAGCCAGATTATGAATTTAAAGTCCCAATAAAATATCAACCAAGCCAACAGTCACCCCTACCCCCAACCATCATACACAATGAAGAAGCACTATCTGTTTCCATGTCTATCTGTACTGTTGAGAATGTGAAATATAATTAGGATAAGTACATGCATGAAGAAGAACAAAGAAACTGAATGATTACAATTTAATCTGAATGCAAAATTTCATGACAATGAAAACTTGTGTTAGATTCTAATGACTCTATTTGATGTACAGTATAGTAATAAAAGCTGATTTACAGACTGTGTCTTCATTTCAAAGTACATAACGGTTCCATTTATGAATACATATTTGCACAACTAACTACAAACTAAATAATCAGCAGATTAGTGCCACTTTCGCAAAGTCTATTTCAATCAGATCTCTCCATGGTAATATTTTGCCATGTGTGTAGATGAGCCACCTTGCATAAATTGGTTTAAGGGTAGCTCAACGAAGACCTGATTTAAATGTTTGGGCTGTTCTATTTAAACTCACATGATACCCAGGGAAGGTAGGTTTTAAAAAAAAAAAATATGCCAGGGTACTTTGATTTCAAAGAGTTCATATTAAAATGATAAGAAAATTCTAAATTGCATATATGGGTGAGAATCCCCAAATGAAAAGTGCCTTCCATGGGTCCCATGTAGGTTTTACTGGAACAGCCCTATGCAAATTGTCTTATATGTAGAAGTTTTTAAGTCATCTAGGACCTGATCTGAATGTTCATCTCCACTATCCTCCACTTGATTTAAATGATCAGATCACCTGTGTTGAATACCACTTCTGATATCATATTTAGTAACAATACCGTCTGCACCAGTCATCACAAACTTCTTGGAATAAATTTAGTACCACAAGGTCAAGGTCACATAAAAAAGTGGGGTTCCCATACAGTGATGATGGCAAGCTCATCAGATTGGCTTTGTTCAATTGGTTAATCCTTAATTGTTCAGAACTTTATGCTTTCATAGCAGGCTTTAAAAACAGATATGGGTTTGAGTCCTGGGCTTGGCCAATGTGGGTACGTGAGAAAACTTGCCAGAAGCTTCCCGTGGGTAGGTGATTCTTTCTGGGGTTTTCCCGGGTTCTTCCTTCACCAGTTATACTGGCTACTGGCTACCATGTATGGCCTTTCTTGTGCCGAGAATTGGCATTAAACCCCATAATAACAACAACAACAACAATTACAAAAACATAAACACATGAGAACCTATTAGTTAAGAATACAATAGTGTTTACTTAAACATGTGTGGAAAAAGTCAGGATTTTATTTTGAATCTCTGCATTTACACCCTATGTTATCATCAAATAACTTAGTTACTCAACTTAATTAATGAAGTAAAAATTGAACCTGTTTGCTCACACATACAACTGAACGTCGGTATACAAATACCGAGACATATGCATCACTTTGTTTAATGTAAATGACAAATTCACACAACTAGGTACCCATGAATATGTATTTTTTCACGCAAAATTTCAAACCCAAGAATAATAAATTGTTTTAGAGTATGAATTTGTTAACTCTTTTTAGAATGTTTATCATTGGGTCATAATCTTCGAGGATACAGGGATATAAATAACTATCTCACATGGAGGTCTGCTTTTCATGTTGCAAAAAAATAAGAAACTTTCTCTCCATTGAATGGAATAAAACCTCTCTTAACTTATTACCTACTATGCAGAATTTTCCTGAACATGATTTTCATAAATGTCACCCACAATAAAGATGGACAAAGTGTTGACCGATAGAATAAGCTACATGAACTAAATAAATCTTGGTAACTGTTACAGGAAAGCAAGTGTTCCATAGAAGATAGTGCCAAATCTGGATCCAAGAAATGTTCCACAGAAGCTGCTGCCAAATCTGATTCCAAGAAGTGTTCCACTGAACCAGATGCCACATCTGCATCCATGAAGTGTTCCACTGAACCTGGTGCTGTGTCTGCAGCCATGAATTGTTCCACAGAATCCAGTCCATATCTGCATCCATGTGCTCTCTATAACTGACTTGAAAATAATTTTAACAAAAGACTCCAATTCAAAACTTGATCATTGTTGACACTGTGGGAACTGTCCCAGCGAAGGAAGACTTCCATGAAAAACCTGGCCACTGCTGACATCATGGGCACTGTTCCATCTACAAAATGCTTCAATGAAAAACCTGACCACTGCTGACACCATGGGCCAAGTCCCAGCTAAGGCAAAACCTGACCACTGTTGACACCATGTGCACTGTCCAAGCTACAAAATACTTAAATGCAAAACTGGCATTTGATGACACCATGGGCACTGTCCTAGCCACAATAGCAATACCTATGTCTCACCATGTTTATGCAGGTGAGATGAAGATTAACATGACAGGACTAATTTACCCAACTGAAAACTGTTGAGAATCTGAAAATGCGGCAAACAATTCTCAACACATAGCTGAGCATGATTGATTAAGATGGAAATTTGTTTAGGCTGAATTTTGCAAAGAAGCCACGGTTCGATTGGCCACAGAAGCCATGGCTGGATTGGGCACAGGAGCCATGTTGGGTTAGGCAAAGGAGCCATGGTTGGGTTGGGCACAGGAGCTATGGTTCATACAGATATTTCACTAGGAAATTCCAGCACTTTCCAAAGCTTTTCAATGACCAAACAAATTACTTTTCCAAAACTATAAGAAACTGCATATAAACTTGGGAAGAATGTTGATTATGATATATAATGTGTAAAAAATTTCATAATTAAGTTTTCACTTTTAAGCAAGAACTCCACAATACGTTCTTTTAAACTAGGCCTAATTGAAGACACTAAATCTAGGGGTCTTGGCATCAGGGTAGAGGTGTAGTAATCTCATTTACATCAGTCTGAGAGCTAGCAGTCTTTATTTGCCTAATATTCTGTCTCATCTATAACAGTTTGGGAGTTAGCAGTCTTTATTTGCCAAATATTACATCTCATCTATATCAATGTGGGAGTTAGCAGTCTTATTTGCCAAATATTCTGTCTCATCTAAATCAGTTTGGGAGTTAGCAGTCTTTATTTGCCAAATATTACATCTCATCTATATCAATGTGGGAGTTAGCAGTCTTTATTTGCCAAATATTCTATCTCATCTAAATCAGTTTGGGAGTTAGCAGTCTTATTTGCCAAATATTCTATCTCATCTATATCAGTCTGGGAGTTAGCTGTCTTTATTTGCCAAATATTCTATCTCATCTATATCAGTTTGGGAGTTAGTAGTCTTTATTTGCCAAATATTCTATCTCATCTATATCAGTCTGGGAGTTAGCTGTCTTTATTTGCCAAATATTCTATCTCATCTATATCAGTTTGGGAGTTAGCAGTCTTTATTTGCCAAACATTCAATCTCATCTATATCAATGTGGGAGTTAGCAGCCTCATTTGCCTTATATTCTATCTCATCTATATCAGTCTGGGAGTTAGCAGTCTTATTTACAAAATATTCTATCTCATCTATATCAATGTGGGAGTTAGCAGTCTTATTTGGCTAATATTCTATCTCATTTACATCAATGCGGGAGTTAGCAGTCTTTATTTGCCAAATATTATATATCATCTACATTGGTTTGGGAGTTAGCAGTCTTATTTGCCAAATATAATATCTCACCTGTATCAGTTTGGGAGTTAGCAGTCTTGTTTGCCAAATATTCTGTCTCTTTTTTGAGTTTTCCATGTTTCATGCAAAACTATTCTCAATTCATTCCAACTGTTGATATATCATTCTTTTTATGATTTTCACTGTTGCCAGGAGATTTCAAAGCACTTTCTCTCATTTATCTAGTTCAGGTTAATTAAGCTCTACAGGCCTCAAGTTACACTGATGGGGAGGGGGGCTAAGGTCAACAAAGCTACTTTTAGCAGAGTTGCTTTGATTGATTTTAGAGGCATCTTCAGTACATACTGTCCAAAATGGTTTTTTTATTTTTTTATTACTGCAATTGGAATCTAAGTTGACATCAGACTGCTAATTCCCAAATTGATGTAAATGTGACAGAATATTGTGTAAATAAGACTGCTAACTCCAAAACCAATGCAGATGAGACAGAATCTTTGGTAAATAAGACTAACTCCCAAAATTATGTAGGTGAGAGAGAATGTGGAACTCAATTTACTGTGCATAAAAAAAATATTTGTAACAGACAAATAACATCAGTACATAGTTTTACTATGCACTATGGCAGACATACATAAATTATATACACCACACCCCACACACCCCGATCTGGTTTGGATTTTCACTGCAAAGCAATTAAAGTCAAAGTGGACCAGATGACTCAGGCTGAGAGGAGTACTTCAGGTCGGATCAAATGTAAGGAAAGTGCTGTTAAAATGGATTCAATTTTTAATCAAATTGGAAGGGACTATAATACTAAGGATCAAGAACAGGTAGTTTGTTTCTGCAAACCAGGCCTGGTACAGAGTCTGCTATGTGCAAACATTTGCTGGAACATGAGGAAAGAGTTTGAGCTCATGGGTTACAAATCTTTTCCATCTGCACTGTCAAACATTTGCAAACAGCAAACCATGGAAACCATGTATCATGCACAAGTTACTCTTACAAGATCATTTGCTAGGCATATAAATTACATACCAAATACCAACAAAAATGAAATATTAAATATGAAACAACACCATAGCCATGCAGCATATGAAAGTCAAATATTTAATTCAAGTTGACATGTAAAAGCACATCAAAGTAGAGAAAGAGTCCTACCTTCCTAGGCAGTATCTGTTGTGTTGCATTTTGCAGGATGTTGACAACATGAGACTTTATCAAGTTCAGAGCTCGTGATAAACACTGTTTAAATCTGGCCAAATAAACATCGGATTCTTTATACCGTGGCTGTAAGAAAATGAGAGACAGGTACAAGCAAAGCCACAAGAAAAACAATACAAGAGTGGGACTCACTAAATGGTGTACATAATGTTTCTTGCAGCTCCTCCAGCAGATCACATATCAGACTGGAGACAGCAGTTTTCCCAAGAACATGCTGGGTAGTCAAGTCCAAAATTACCTGTTTCTGGTTGTTTATTCCATAAAATTACTTGTGGCTGTGGGAGTCTGCATAAACATTTAAGCCAAACATATTCTCAAACTTCCTCTCTAGAAATCCAGCCATCAGAAACAAATTTATTATGCTGCATTGCTGTAAAGGAGTAAACAGTATATCACTCTGATTGGATGGATAAAAAAAATGTTTAAATTGGACAGCTATAAATATATTCAGGTAAACAATCAAAACATGGAGTCACAACAGCAACCTGGTCCACAGCCCATTAAACTAATGCATTACTTTACTTATACTAGCCAAATAATTACAGGCAACCATTAATTTAACAATGTATGCAAATAAATCAAAATCGAAAAGTTGTATTTAACATACAAAATTTCTTCTAATTTCAAAAAGGAAATCTTAAAAGATTTGGTAAAAACTCTGATTACAACAAATAACAATTATTAACACTGAACTAAGTCTTGCAAGAGTTGAGCTTGCCTCATTCCAATGTTATCGGATACAAGTTAGACAAAAATGATTGAGATTAGCAGTTTAGTGACTGCAATGGCAGAGTTGATTCTCCTCAAAGTCATTACTATTTTTACGAAATATTGTCAGATTTGTTTTAAGATTTACATATGTGAATGAGAAATATTCATTTAACGAGACAGCCACTTTTGTTGTCTTTTCATTTTTGATCATCCTCACATATTAAAACAGTCCTGCACACAGTTCTGTCAGCACAGAATTAATTATACAGTGCAAGCAAAATGGCCAATGTTTGATGGAGGTTTTCTATTCATCTTTTCTACAGTATAATACTTGGTAAACTTCTGCTGGACAGACATAAACAACCAAGACAGAACATTATGCCTTTGGGTAGGGTGGAATATATTTTGTCAAAATCACATACATACATATACACTATATAAATAATTTAATTATAGTATCCACAATGTGCAAATAAGTTCATTATCTTATGTACTTTGGGACTGACCATTTAATTTTCAGGAAGAAGGGTATTTCCTTCCAAGCCTGGATATTGTTAATCTTTTACCTCAAAATAATTTTCAACTTAAATATAATGGATCAAAATTGATATTCTTTTGTTATTGTTATAAATCAAAGCAAAAATATCTATGAGATTGATTGTATTTTGTTTAAAAAGAATTTTGGACTCCCTCTCCCTCCAAAGTTTTAAATGGTCAGCTCCTTAAATAGCCTGTGCTGTATGGCAAATTTGATGAACTCTAGGTTGGGAGCTGTTACTGCACTAACCTTTCAGGAAGTTGGCTCCAGCAAGAAACTGTCTGATGAAAATATTAAATGTTAATGTACACCAGGCACTGGTATATGATACACTTCTGTGAGTGGCTGTATCATATAAATCTTGCTGATGCTGGGGTTGGGTGGTACATGCATGGCACAGCTACTAAAATGTTGATGACTTTATATAATAGGGTCACAATGCCATTTGTGCTTAATGAAATGGTGCCTCTAGGTCTAAGCTAGAGGAAACGGGTCTTATTCAAAATTATCGTCACATTAAAATGTCAATTTCTTTATACATGAAACTGACCTAATTGCCATAGTGAAGTCAAAGATAAAGGACTCCATGTCTAGCTAACAGATTGTTTCTTTATCAGACAATCAATGAAAGTGTCATTGACTAAACCTACTCAAAGGTGTCTGGGTCGAGTTTACACATTGTTTTCAGACAATCAATGAAGGTGTCATTGACTAAACCTACTCAAAGGTGTCTGGGTCGAGTTTACACATTGTTTTCAGACAATCAATGAAGGTGTCATTGACTAAACCTACTCAAAGGTGTCTGGGTCGAGTTTACACATTGTTTTCAGACAATCAATGAAGGTGTCAATGACTAAACCTACTCAAAGTGTGTCTGGGTCAAGTTTACACATTGTTTTCAGACAATCAATGAATGTGCCATTGACTAAACCTAACTCAAAGGTGTCAAGGTTGAGTTTACACGTTCCTTTACACACAATTAAAAGAGACCCCAGCGACCAAGCTTATTACAGCTGAACTGCTTGAAGATGGCTCAGAAATTTAATTTGTGGTAGTCAATCTGACAAGTGAAAACAAGAAAATAAAACAAAAGCAAGTAAAACAAACAAAAGAAAAGAAATCAAAGAAATGGATACAACCCAGTATGTCCAGTCATGGCAAAAAACTAACAATAACTGAACTTAAATTCAAAGTAAAACTCCACTTAACATTGCAGGATATAGCCAACTATGTTTCAAGTCAAGAATGCAAAGATAAAGCATCTCAATAACTAGGACTAAACTACACAAGTGATGATAGTGTACCAAAATATGATATCATTCAATGGCCAAAATGGATTGCTAGTGTACTCAGAATATGAAAGCATTCAATGGCCAAAATGGGTTGACAGTGTACTCATAACATGAAAGCATTCAATGGCCAAAATGGGTTGATGATGTAACAGAATATGAGAGCATTCAATAGCCAAAATGGGTTAATACAGTATTCATAACATGAAAGCATTCAATGGCCAAAATGGATTGACAGTGTACTCATAACAAAAAAGCATTCAACAGCCAAAATGGGTTGATAGAGTACTCATAACAAAAAAGCATTCAATAGCCAAAATGGGTTGATAGATACTCATAACATGAAAGCATTCAATGGCCAAAATGGGTTGATAGTGTACTTAGAACATGAAAGCATTCAATGGCCAAAATGGGCTGATAGAGAACTCATAACACTGAAAGCATTCAATGGCCAAAATGGGTAGACAGTACAACAGAATATGAAAGCATTCAATAGCCAAAATGGGTTGATAGAGTACTCATAACATGAAAGCATTCAATGGCCAAAATGGATTGACAGAGTACTCATAACAAAAAAGCATTCACTAGCCAAAATGGGTCGATAGAGTACTCATAACATGAAAACATTCAATGGCCAAAATGGGTTGATACAGTACTCATAACAACAAAGCATTTAATAGCCAAAATGGGTTGATAGAGTACTCATAACATGAAAGTATTCAATGGCCAAAATGGGTTGATAGAGTACTCATAACATGAAAGCATTCAATGGCCAAAATGGATTGACAGAGTACTACTAATAAAAAAGCATTCAATAGCCAAAATGGGTTGATAGAGTACTCATAACATGAAAACATTCAATGGCCAAAATGGGTTGATAGTGTACTCAGAACATGAAAGCATTCAATGGCCAAAATGGGCTGATAGAGAACTCATAACACTGAAAGCATTCAATGGCCAAAATGGGTAGACAGTACAACAGAATATGAAAGCATTCAATAGCCAAAATGGGTTGATAGAGTACTCATAACATGAAAGCATTCAATGGCCAAAATGGATTGACAGAGTACTCATAACAAAAAAGCATTCACTAGCCAAAATGGGTCGATAGAGTACTCATAACATGAAAACATTCAATGGCCAAAATGGATTGATACAGTACTCATAACAACAAAGCATTTAATAGCCAAAATGGGTTGATAGAGTACTCATAACATGAAAGTATTCAATGGCCAAAATGGGTTGATAGAGTACTCATAACATGAAAGCATTCAATGGCCAAAATGGATTGACAGAGTACTACTAATAAAAAAGCATTCAATAGCCAAAATGGGTTGATAGAGTACTCATAACATGAAAACATTCAATGGCCAAAATGGGTTGATAGTGTACTCAGAACATGAAAGCATTCAATGGCCAAAATGGGCTGATAGAGAACTCATAACACTGAAAGCATTCAATGGCCAAAATGGGTAGACAGTACAACAGAATATGAAAGCATTCAATAGCCAAAATGGGTTGATAGAGTACTCATAACATGAAAGCATTCAATGGCCAAAATGGATTGACAGAGTACTCATAACAAAAAAGCATTCACTAGCCAAAATGGGTCGATAGAGTACTCATAACATGAAAACATTCAATGGCCAAAATGGGTTGATAGAGTACTCATAACATGAAAGCATTCAATGGCCAAAATGGGTTGATAGTGTACACAGAACACGAAAGCATTAAATGGCCAAAATGTTTTGATAGTGTACTCAGAATATGAAGGCATTCAATGGCCGAAAAGGGTGGCTAGGTATGAAGTCATAAGAAAGGCATAATTGGGGGATATGACCAGCACTGGGGCAGATATTTTGCCTAACTTGCCCACTAGCAAGGACAATGCACAAGTGCCAAGGCTACTGAACAAAATTCAGTAAGTGTCAATCCTTGAACAGGATGTTAAATTCAAGTGAGTTTGAGTTAGCAAGGTTTAACTGTAAAATGTTTTAGAAGAATACACAACTGCAGAAAGAGATATATCAGTGTTACACCCAAATTCTAAATGCAGATGATGGACATTTTAAAGGACAAGGAAAACAGTGGTACATAATGCTCTAGTAGCATGATGCACTATTGTCTTATATTATCCTTGGACACTAGTAGCATAATGCACTATTGTCTTATATTATCCTTGGACACTTATTGTAATAATTTTAACATGGGATCAATTAATTCATGAAAATATCGGCATCACTGAATATCATTTTAACCTGAAGTCAGCATCACCAAATAAATTTCCATTCTGGATCAAGTTCTTATATCACTTGATGTTCACTCAATATATACCTGAATTTATTATAATATATACCTGCAATTATTATAATATATACCGACTTTTACAGAAAAATCATTCACTTAATGACAAATTGTGCATTTGCATAAATTTAGTCTCTTCCGTCAATAGATAAACCTCAAAATAAATTAAATTTTCATCACTGATGGCGCAACTTTAAAATGTGTTACACGAGCACCCATCAAGAACTCTTCACTGCAACTTGGCTGACTACCACAAACCTTGCATGTTTTCATTTCCAGAATTATTATTTTAAAAAGGGTATTAATTGTCCACTAAAATGAATTGTATTTTTCTATTTATTCCCGCTGAAAGAGTGTACCTTGGGGTGCATGGGAGCCAAGATTTGGGGAATATTGAGCAAAATATTGTTGCAAATGTGTGATCCCATGCTCCAGGTGCAGTGGTAATACAAGCATACAGTCATAAATTTATACATGCACTTGCTATATCAGAACAGAAGTCAACACTTACATTCGACTTTATGTAGTGGATGCATTCATCAAGGCGGGATAACATTGGTACAAAGGACTCATTTGTCACTGCTAGAGTGGGAGATCCTAATTTCTGGAATAAGAGTAACAATTAAGATTATGAGATTAGTATTTCATTTAAGATGTGAACATAAATGTACACAAGGAATTAACTTGACTAATATAAAATGCTTCCATGTCAATGCTGGTGTTTTACAGCACAGCGGCACAAGTAAGTTATTTCGTGCTGAGGCAACTGAAGAAAAGTGATAAGCCCAACGCTCCAAAGCAGTAGCTGACCCAGGTGGTACAGAAGATAGGATTCGAAAATTGTGTCATTTTGATTGCAAGTTCGACACTTTAACAACCAAGACAATATGGCTCCTGTTTCATAGTCAAAATATCATGTAATAACTATAAAATGATAAGTATAACCACAAAGAAATATGTAATAACCACAAAACAATATGTAATAACCACAAAACAATATGTAATAACCACAAAACAATATATATTAAGTTACAAACAATGTTTTAATTCATTATAAGGCAGTCTCACAAAAAGTCCAAAGACATCGTAACACATGTACTTCATTTTAAGGCAGTCTTACTGATAGACCACGGACAGCAATATAATGAGTGAGTATTGTATCCAGTACTTCTATATAAGGCAGTCTTACTAACAGTCCATAGACACTATAATAAACAAGTATTGTATTGTTTACTTCATTATAAGGCAATTGTACTTCTAGTCCATAGACTACAATATGAGTACTGTATCGTTTATTTCCTCATAATGCAGCTCAGTCTGTATGATCTATATGGCATCCACAGACAGTATAATAATGAGGGTGTACAGTAAAAATGGCTTCCACAGACAGCATAATAAAGAGGGTGTACAGTAAAAATGATTTCCTAATATAAGACACAAAGTGTGTGCTGTCCTTTTGATGACTGCATTTGTAAAAGAGAGCTCTCACATCACACTCAACACCACACTTCACATCACACTCAACACCACACTTCACATCACACCCCACAGCACACCAATAGCTTGGGAAAGGGATATAGCTACAAAGTAATACATTTCTGGGCCATTCGGACGTATCTGACCTGTAATTAATCTTCTATGTCAGATGGATATAAGTGGCTTGGAAGATAAAGCTGTAAAGATGTTGCTCACAAATAAATGACAAACACTGACAGATGTAAAAAAAATTACTTACTCTTGATATACTGTCCAGTTCATTGAAGATAACACTGACAGGTGGAGAAAAATGACTTATTCTTAATACACTGTCCAGTTCACTGAATTAAGATAACACTGACAAATGGAGAAAAATGACTTGCTTTTGATATACTGTCCAGCTCACTGAAGTAAGATAACACTGACAGATGGAGAAAAATGACTTACTCTTGATATACTGTCCAGTTCATTGAAGTAAGATAATACTAATAGATGGGGGAAAATGACTTATACTTGGTAAGTAAGATAACACTGACAGATGGAGAAAAATGACTTACTCTTGATACACTGTCAAGCTCACTGAAGTAAGATAACACTGACAGATGGAGAAAAATGACTTACACTTGATATACTGTCCAGCTCATTGAAGATAACACTGACAGATGGAGAAAAATGACTTATACTTGGTATACTGCCTTGGTCACTGAAGTAACATAACACTGACAGATCGAGAAAAATGACTTACACTTGATATACTGTCCAGCTCACTGAAGTAAGATAATACTGACAGATGGAGAAAAATGACTTACACTTGGTATACTGTCTTGGTCACTGAAGTAAGATAACACTGACAAATGGAGAAAAATGACTTACACTTGGTATACCACCTTGGTCACTGATGTAAGATAATACTGACAGATGGAGAAAAATGACTTACACTTGATATACTGTCCAGCTCATTGAAGTAAGATAACACTGACAGATGGAGAAAAATGACTTACACTTGGTATACTGTACAGCTCACTTAAGTAAGATAACACTGACAGATGGAGAAAAATGACTTACACTTGATATACTGTCCAGCTCATTGAAGTATGATAACACTGACAGATGGAGAAAAATGACTTACACTTGATATACTGCCTTGGTGACTGAAGTAAGATAACACTGACAGATGGAGAAAAATGACTTACACTTGATATACTGCCTTGGTGACTGAAGTAAGATAACACTGACAGATGGAGAAAAATGACTTACACTTGATATACTGTCCAGCTCATTGAAGTAAGACAACTTATTGCTGATACTTTCTGCTGTATTCATGAGTCTTGTCTGGAAAAAAAATCGTGTTTAACATTATTGGTCACTTGCAAAACTTATGTACACAATACTGAGTAAAAAAATTAACTGTATAGGCATTAATACATGAAAGACAAGAACTATGGTGTTTAAAACACATATGCCATGGCTAACAACCAAAAGGTAAAAAGTCAAGAAAGATGAAAAACGTAGAATTCGTGAAATTTTTCATCAGTTGATTATTAGTGCCAGCAAGGTTTCTTTAGGGTCCAGACACAGGAGTTTTAAAAAAATGTGTAAAAAAAGTGAAAGAATACTATAATGACCTGAAAATCTAATTGGGTCATCTAATTACATACAGATAAGATGCCCATATTTCACTCGTCTATGCAGGGTGGTTTTATCCAATCTTGCCAACATGCTTTTTGAAACTGATGGAGAAACAGACGTATGAAAGGATCTCTGGTACTAGCAGTGGAGGCATAAAAATAAAACACAATTTTCACATTTTACAGAAACAATGAATTGCATCACAATGCTGCAAACACTACAGATCATATGAATATACATATTACAGAACAGGATGAATATAGTACACATCAGAGAATAGAGTATGAATATTGTACACATTATAGAACATTATGAATATAATACACATTACAGAACAGTATGAATATAGTACACATTTCAGAATATAGCATGAACATAGTTTCACATTACAGAACAGTATAAATACAGTACACATTACAGAACAGCATGAATATAATACACATTACAGAACAGTATGAATATAATACACATTACAGAATATAGCATGAACATAGTTTCACATTACAGAACAGTATGAATACAGTACACATTACAGAACAGTGAATACAGTACACATTACAGAACAGTATGAATATAATACACATTACAGAACAGTATGAATGTAGTACACATTTCAGAATATAGCATGAACATAGTTTCACATTACAGAACAGTATGAATACAGTACACATTTCAGATTATAGCATGAATATAGTACATATTACAGAACACAGCACGAATAGAGTACACATTACAAAATGAATACAGTAAACATCACAGAACATAGTATGAATACAGTACACATTACAGAACAGTATGAATATAGTACACATTACAGAACAGTATGAATATAATACACATTAGAGAACAGTATGAATGTAGTACACATTTCAGAATATAGCATGAACACAGTTTCACATTACAGAACAGTATGAATACAGTACACATTTCAGATTATAGCATGAATATAGTACATATTACAGAACACAGCATGAATAGAGTACACATTACAAAACAATGAATACAGTAAACATTACAGAACATAGTATGAATACAGTACACATTACAAAGATAGTATGAATATAGTACACATTACAGAACATAGTATGACTATAGCACACATGTGCAACATATATTATCTACCCAGTCAAACGATTAATAAGTGACAACTATCAGAAAACACAAAGAACATAATAAGTAAAACACGGTAGGAAAAAATAAAATTTGGAGTAAGTTATCTTTCTTCAATAATACTTACCCAGTCAGACATAAATAATCTTGACAGTAAGGTAAACTCCTTATTTTACTGAAGCAATTTTGTGCTTTTTCTATTTTACATTGTAACCTGATCTTTTTAACATTTTAAATTATAACTTTTTAATTGCAATACCTATCTAACTACCTATACACCTACCAACCCAATCCCACCCACATAATCTACCTAATGGGCATAAAAGATATAAACACTTAAATAAAACATTATTGACTAATGATGTCAAAGTAGACATACCACAATGAGTTGAAAACAAAAAATGCAGACATTAATGTTGTTTTTGCATCAAAATATTATGAATATAGAACACATTATAGAACAGAGTATGAATATACTACACATTACAGAACAGTATGAATATAATACACATTACAGAACAGTATGAATACAGTACACATTTCAGAATGGTATGAATATAGAACACATTACAGAACAGTATGAATATACTACACATTACAGAACAGTATGAATACAGTACACATTTCAGAATGGTATGAATATAGAACACATTACAGAACAGTATGAATATACTACACATTACAGAACAGTATGAATACAGTACACATTATAGAACAGTATGAATATAATACATATTACAGAACAGTATGAATACAGTACACATTACAGAACAGTATGAATATAGAACACATTATAGAACAGAGTATGAATCATTGTACTTACAATCTGTTTAAGAAGCCATTATCATTGACGAATCTTACAAGCCAGATTTACTGAATGACAGATTAAAACAAGCACTGTCCACCTCTATAAGCCAGAGTTTACTGAATGACAGATTATCACAAGCACTGTCCACCTCTATAAGCCAGAGTTTACTGAATGACAGATTAAAACAAGCACTGTCCACCTCTATAAGCCAGAGTTTACTGAATGACAGATTATCACAAGCACTGTCCACCCCTATAATACAAATTTTACTGAATGACAGATTAACACAAGCACTGTCCTCCCCTATAATACAGATTTTACTGAATGACATTAACACAAGCACTGTCCTCCCCTATAATACAGATTTTACTGAATGACAGATTAACACAAGCACTGTTCACCTCTATAAGCCAGATTTTACTGAATGACATTAACACATGCACTGTCCACCCCATAATACAGATTTTACTGGGTACAAGTCATGGGTACTCCTGAAAAGTTGGTCTGGTTCCCTTACCATCCTCACTGAATCTAACATGAAAGCCAGACACGAATCAAACATAGGCAAACCAGTATCTGGATTTTACCATACATGATCATATTTCTGTAATGTCTGCCTTTATTCCATTAGTCCATATTCTAAGGGTCATTTATGTAAGACTTGTGGCAAAATCCTAAGGGTTGGCAGATCTTGAACATACACAGCACTCAAGAAATTAACTTTTAACACAAAATCTGAACAAAGTCACTGAGCATGAAATCTAGGTAATAGATTAATATTTTGTCAAGTGCCAGCATGATGACTATCAGTCATCAATATAATGTGGAAGAGTGCTAGCATGAGGACTATCCATCATTAATATAAAGTGCAGGAGATTGCCAGCATGACGACTTTCTCTCAACAATATAAGGTGAAGGAGACTGCCAGCATGATGACTATCTCTCAACAATATAAGGTGCAGTAGAGTGCCAACATGATGACTATCAGTCATCAATATAAGGTGAAGGTGAGTGCCAACATGATGACTATCGGTCATCAATATAAGGTGAAGGTGAGTGCCAACATGATGACTATCGGTCATCAATATAAGGTGCAGCAGAGTGCCAACATGATGACTATCGGTCATCAATATAAGGTGAAGGTGAGTGCCAACATGATGACTATCAGTCATCAATATAAGGTGAAGGTGAGTGCCAACATGATGACTATCGGTCATCAATATAAGGTGCAGTAGAGTGCCAACATGATGACTATCAGTCATCAATATAAGGTGAAGGTGAGTGCCAACATGATGACTTTTGGTCATCAATATAAAGTGAAGGTGAGTGCCAACATGATGACTATCGGTCATCAATATAAGGTGAAGGTGAGTGCCAACATGATGACCATCAGTCACCTATATAAAGTCCAGGAAAGTATCAGCATGATGACATTTACCAAAAGTTGACAAAAATCTTTCTGATTCAAAATTTACAAAAACAAATACATTTTCTCTTACATTAAAGCGATTTGTTTTGTTCAAACTATTCTAACTTTTTATTGTTGTCACTAAAATGATTAACTATAACAAAAATGAATAGTTTAAGAGATTACACAATAAGTGAAACAATGACATCAAAACCAACACACTACCACAACAATGTACTGCAAACTGAAACAGCAACATCAAAACCAAAACGTTACCACAGCAATCAACATTTTTTGGGAGTACATTATAAGAAAATATTTCATGTGTGATGTGGAAACACTGCATTGTCTCAAATGGCAAAGCCACAAGTGACAGTACAAAATGTTCGTACTGTGAAAAAAGATAAAAACTATCGATTTGAAAGGATTTTTCCTGTATATTTTGCCAATTCAAATTACATCAAAAGAAAGATCTTCTACAATTTTACAATAATTTTTGGACAGCAGTTTCTTCTTAAAGATTTAGCTCCTGTTTATATGATGCTTCAATCTGAGCATTTCTTTTCAAATTACAACTGTTTTCAAACAAAAAGGAGTGTTTTGTTTTCATTAACACATTTCTTTCAGAGAGATATACAGTGAAGATTGCTGGGATGGAGATATTGTAGAAACATTGGAGGGTGGTGGTTGTTGTTGTTAAATGCCATTTTTCAGCACAGGATAGGCTATACATGGCGGCCAGTATTAATGGTGGAGGAAGAACCCGGGAAAACCCGGAAAGAACCACCAACCCACAAGAAGCTACTGGCAAGCTTTCTCACATACCCACATAGGCCGAACCCGCAACTCGAACCCATGCAGACAGAGGTGAGATTGCAGTGATCCGTAATGGTGAACGCTTTAGACCACTCGGGGCCTCTGAAAGTGCTTGTATTTGAGATACTTAAAGAGTGCAACATCTTGAAACAAAAGATTTTAATGATTGTGTGTTTACCAGTAAGACTTTGGGTTCTTTATTTTGTTTATTTCTGCATTCAAATGTAAATGTGAACTGCCCTCTTAATCTTACAACTTAGTTTATTAACAAATTTTAACTGTTACTAAATTTCAGTTTGCAATCAACACTCATCATGCCTGATTTTTCCAACACTTTCAAACATGACTGAGAGTTATAACTGGAACTTAAACAATCCTTATTATTACTATCTTTAAACACAAGAATTTCCTAAAAATGTGTATCGTTTCATGAAGTGCAACAGATACACTATAAAGAATGGGTGACACAAGCTATTAAAAGCAACAGGCCATGCAAGTTCAGTCTTTGAGAATACACATGATAAACGAGCCAAAATAAATATATTTAAAAAAAGAAAGAGAGAGAGAGAGAGAATACAAAAACAGAAAAATGAGATTAGAAAATACAGGTTTGAATAATATACATATGGGCATATATATTTTCTAAATCAAAAGAGAAAACAATTTCAAAAATGATATCGCCATTGTGGTGATATAAATTTTTCCTTACCGACATATTTCAATATACCATTATGAAATATACAATAAAAGACTTGTACACATCATAACGATAATGTCTGTACACTGAGTGAGAACTGTATGTACCTGTTCCTCCAGCAGATGTTCACATGCCTCATGCAGGGCATTGGTCCTGGTGGACACATTGACATACTGTTGATTAAGGTTGACCAGGTAGTCCAATGCTAACGATACCTCCTCAAGTACAGTATCACACTGCTGCTGGTATCCGTTTAGCTCTTCTAGGTGACACCTGTAACACATGACACAAGGGTTCTGCAGAATACTAAATTTTGACTATGTACCATACCATGATTTCTATGTACCATACCATAATGACTCAGTTCTATAAGATTCTTATTACAATACCATGATTACTCATCTCTAAGATTTATATGTACCATGTCATGATGACTCATCTCTAAGATTTCTATGTACCATACCATGATGACTCAGCTCTATAAGATTTCTATGTACCATACCATGATTACTCATCTCTAAGATTTCTATGTACCATACCTTGATGACTCATCTCTAAGATTTATATGTACCATACCATGTTGACTCATCTCTAAGATTTCTATGTACCATACCATAATGACTCAGCTCTAAGATTTATATGTACCATACCATGATGACTCATCTCTAAGATTTCTATGTACCATACCATGATGACTCATCTCTAAGATTTCTATGTACCATACCATGATGACTCAGCTCTATAAGATTTCTATGTACCATACCATGATGACTCATCTCTAAGATTTCTATGTACCATGATTACTCATCTATAAGATTTCTATGTACCATACCATGATGACTCATCTCTAAGATTTCTATGTACCATACCATGATGACTCATCTATAAGATTTCTATGTACCATACCATGATGACTCATCTCTAAGATTTCTATGTACCATACCATGATTACTCATCTCTAAGATTTCTATGTACCATACCATGATGACTCAGCTCTATAAGATTTCTATGTACCATACCATGATGACTCATCTCTAAGATTTCTATGTACCATACCATGATTACTCATCTATAAGATTTCTATGTACCATACCATGATGACTCATCTCTAAGATTTCTATGTACCATACCATGATGACTCAGCTCTATAAGATTTCTATGTACCATACCATGATGACTCATCTCTAAGATTTCTATGTACCATACCATGATGACTCATCTATAAGATTTCTATGTACCATACCATGATGACTCATCTCTAAGATTTCTATGTACCATACCATGATTACTCATCTCTAAGATTTCTATGTACCATACCATGATGAATCAGCTCTATAAGATTTCTATGTACCATACCATGATGACTCATCTCTAAGATTTCTATGTACCATACCATGATTACTCATCTATAAGATTTCTATGTACCATACCATGATGACTCATCTCTAAGATTTCTATGTACCATACCATGATGACTCAGCTCTATAAGATTTCTATGTACCATACCATGATGACTCATCTCTAAGATTTCTATGTACCATACCATGATGACTCATCTCTAAGATTTCTATGTACCATACCATGATTACTCATCTATAAGATTTCTATGTACCATACCATGATGACTCATCTCTAAGATTTATATGAACCATACCATGTTGACTCATCTCTAAGATTTCTATGTACCATACCATAATGACTCAGCTCTAAGATTTCTATGTACCATACCATGATGACTCATCTCTAAGATTTCTATGTACCATACCATGATGACTCATCTCTAAGATTTCTATGTACCATACCATGATGACTCAGCTCTATAAGATTTCTATGTACCATACCATGATGACTCAGCTCTATAAGATTTCTATGTACATACCATGATGACTCAGTTCTATAAGATTTCTATGTACCACACAATGATGACTCATATTAACATGATTACCATACCATGATGAATCAACTCTGTAAGATTTGTATGAACTGGGTATTTACTCCATGGATTTGAAACAAACTGGGTTTTTAAACAGTTCAATAAGACATTTTATACCCAACTGAGTCAGTCTTATTCATCAAGGCATTTTATACCTGAATGATTCTTATTCATCAAGGCATTTAATATGAGACCAAGCCTTATTTGCCAAGGCATTTTATACCACACTGAGTCTTATTCATCAAGGCATTTTATACCAGACTGTCTTATTCATCAAACGGGGGCCCCGAGTGGCAGAGTGGTCTGAAGCGCTCTCCGTTACGGATCACTGCCATCTCACCTCTGTCTGCGTGGATTCGAGTCTAGGATTTGGCCAATGTGGGTATGTGAGAAAACTTGCCAGTAGCTTATTGTACGTCGGTGGTTCTTCCCAGGGTTTTCCTGGGTTCTTCCTCCACCATTAATATTGGCCGCCATGTATAGCCTATCATGTGCTGGAAAATGGTGCTAACCCCCACAACAACAACTTATTCATCAAAGCATTTTATACCAGAACAAGTCTTATTTTCAAGGAATTACATACTAGATTGAGCATTATACCTCAAAGGGCATTTAATACTAGATTGAGCATTATACCTCAAATGGCATTTAATATCATATATAGCATTATATCTCAAAGGGCATTTCATACTAGATTGAGCATTATACCTCAAAGGGCATTTAATACCAGATTGAGCATTTTACCTCAAAGGGCATTTAATACCAACTTGAGCATTATACCTCAAATGGCATTTACTACTAGGCTGAGCATTATACCTCAAATGGCATTTAATACCAGATTGAGCATTATACCTCAAATGGCATTTAATATCAAATTGAGTATTATACCTCAAAGGGCATTTAATACTAGAATGAGCTTTATACCTCAAAGGGCATTTACTACTAGACAATCTTATTCATCAAAGCATTTGATATGAGACATAATCCTCAAAGGAATTTTATACCAGACTGAGTCTTATTCATCATGGCATTTTTGTACAAGACTGTGTCTTATTCATCAAGGAATTTTATACCAGACTCAGTCTTATTCATCAAGGCATTTTATACAAGACTGTGTCTTATTCATCAAGGCATTTTATACCAGACTGTGTCTTATTCATCAAGGCATTTTATACCAGACTGTGTCTTATTCATCAAGGAATTTTATACCAGACGAAGTCTTATTCATCAATGCATTTTATAACAGACTGAGTCTTATTTTTAGAAGCATTTAATACCAGATTGAGCATTATACCTCAAAGGGCATTTAATACCAGACTGAATCTTATTTATCAAAGCATTAAATACCAGACTGAGTCTTACTCATCAAAGCATTTTATACCAGACTTGGTCTTATTCATCTAAACATTTAATCATGCCTTTAAGAATGCATATAAAGGTCTAATGACAATGACAAACTCAGAGTGTTGTGGAGTATTATGACTGTATGTAATAAATATGCTCAGTGCAATTGAGTCAAGTGTTTTCAAACATGCACAGAATATCTGAAACTTGTTCTAATTGCATAGTTTGTACTGATCAAATGAAGAATATAAATAAATTCCTGATGTTATTAATTGCTGACTATAGGTACAATATCTGATACTCTTGAGTGAAAAGATTTCAAACTGGCTACTCAGTAACTCTTTAATTTACAACCAGCCAGACAACATCCATGTCAATACAACCATCCATTCAAGAGGGGTTGTTATAAGACTTTCAAGAGGATGATCACAGCAGTCAAACTGGATTTAAGATTGTCAGCATTTACATTTGGGACCAACTAGATATCATTAGAAGGACTCTGGTGAAAGCCTTATATTGATATGACTTTCCATTTAGAAGGCGTAATGGTAACAAGCTTCAAGAAAGCTGCAATAGCAGCCATAATGGATGTCAGGTCAGCACCATTTTCAGTTAGGAATAGCAAGACATTATAGGAAGTCTTCTGGTGAAAACCCCAAGGTCAAGACACTCTGTCTGGAATTGGTAGGAATTGTTATGTATATCTATACTGTGTTTACTTTTTGCCAATGATTGTAGGTTGTAATCACCATTTATAAACAAGATAATACTTCATTTAAAATCATCAAGATTAAAAATTCTCTGGTAGCAGTGACAGTGAAGCTGCTCTCTAGTCCATCTGCATGTTTTAAACTTCAAACAAGAACAAACTTTATTTGTAAAGATGAATACCCTTGCCAGCAGGAGTACATCTGGAGTATCAAACAATAATCATGTAGGGGGAAAAATATAAAAGTAACTCTAAACCTGAAATTTAGGTCAGAACAATTAACTTTTACTCTTCTTGAGATGCATCCCCATGACAATATTCATGAGTGTAGGTAAAACAGGATCCAAGATACTGAGGGTGCAATGGACTGATAACTATAATTACAAACATCATACAAGTGTGAAAACCGCTCTGGTGGCCTAGTGGTTACAGCGTCCACCTTGGAAGTGGGAGGTTGTGGGTTTGAACCTCAGCAGAGTCATACCAAAGACTTACAAAAATGGTACTAACAGCTGCCTTGCTAGGCGCTTAGCATTAGGAGGTCAGTGTTAGGACTGGTCGGCCTGGTGTTAGGATAATGTGAATGGGTGGGACATCTTGCTACATGTCTGTGGCATGATGCCCCAGTGCTAGACATCACCATAAACTGACACACTGCAGACATCATAGCGATATGACTGAAAAGTTGTTAAAGCTACATTAAAAATCCTAATCACACACGTGTGAAAACTAAATTAAAATGAGCTAGTTTTTTTACATGATAGGATTACTTGCCTTGATGTACATATACTTTTTCAAATCTCAAGAGTGAAGGTGCATAGGATCTAAGATACTGTCAATGTAAAAAAATGATAAAAAGAAAATACAAAAGTCACTCTAATGCAAAACTTTGGGCGATAGTGACATAGTTTGTGTATGGTTGAGTTAATTTCATAAATGTATTCAAGTACAAAATTTCCTGAGTGTCAGTGAATAAAAAGTTCAAGGTACTAAGGGTTGAGTTGCTTTCTTTGAGGTGCATCAACTTATCAGTTTTCATGTGTGTAAAGAAAACAGTCCAAGATACTGAGTGTGTAATAAATGAACAGCTGAAAACATAAAAGTCATTCAAGCATCCCAATGACCTGGTCCAAGTATGGTTGAGTTCAACTTGCTGAGATGCATCCGTATGCCAAATTTTATCAGTAAGGGATAAACATAGTCTATGATATTGAGGGTTCATGCAACAAACAGCCAAATATACAAAAGTCACTCAAGTATGAAAACTGGGTCAAACTGATCTAGTTTTGTTATTGCTGAGTTATTCTTGTGGTGCAGCCATATACCAATTTTCCTACATAGGTGAAGCAAGATCCAAGATAATGTGGTTGTAATAAATTAACATTTTCATTCAACAGTCACTCAAATGCAAACATTAGGTCAAAGTAACCTAGTTTTGTATGCCGGAGTTACTCTCCCTGAGATGCTTCCACTTACCAGTTTTTATGTTGATGAAATGGGTTTCAACATCTTGCGGGCATAGTAAAAACAAAAATAAGGATGAATTAAACAGACAAAACACTACTGCATATCCCTTACCAACTTCATAATAATGAACTAAACAGGCAAAACACTACAGCATATCCCTTCCCAATGTCATAATAATGAACTAAACAAGCAAACTACTATAGCATATCCCATCACAACTTCATAATAATGAACTAAACAAGCAAACTGCTACAACAAATCCCATCACAACTTCATAATAATGAACTAAACAGGCAAAACACTACAGCTTATACCCACCCAACTTCATAACAATGAATTAAACAAGCAAACTACTATAGCATATCCCATCACAACTTCATAATAATGAACTAAACAAGCAAACTGCTACAACAAATCCCATCACAACTTCATAATAATGAACTAAACAGGCAAAACACTACAGCATATCCCTTCCCAATGTCATAATAATGAACTAAAGAGGCAAAACACTACAGCTTATACCCACCCAACTTCATAATAATGAATTAAACAAGCAAACTACTATAGCATATCCCATCACAACTTCATAATAATGAACTAAACAAGCAAACTGCTACAACAAATCCCATCACAACTTCATAATAATGAACTAAACAGGCAAAACACTATTGCATATCCCCTCCCAACTTCATAATAATGAACTAAACAGGCAAACCACTATTGCATATCCCTTCCCAACTTCATAAGAGATTTCACATTACCTATAAGGTAAGTCCTCCTCATTTTCAATTTCTTCTTCAACTTCAGCAAACCAAGAGAAGAACTGGAAATAAAAAGAGATGGCACAAAAATAAATAGAAGAATCAGGTATTACATTATGTCATAACATGAATATAGACAAAACAAATTTATAAAACAAAGCAGAGCTAATTTAGATGTGATACAAGAAGAAAAAAAAAATGGTGCTTTATTGATTTTTATGTTTTCAGTGCTATAACAAAGAAAAATTAAATTTGATAAACAACAAAAATGCTGAAATTTTCGCCACCTTTAAATTACTCTATATGGTGACAAATATGCCATCCTATAAAGCTTCTATTTGGGAATCAATGGGCTTTTCCAAGGCAAGGGTAACAAATCTCAGTCAAGTAAGTACATGTACATAAATGTTTATTTGCCCACTCAGGTAAGAACTAAATATGTTTATTGACCCAGACAGGTAAGTACTAAAAGTGTTTATTCACCCAGCCAGGTAAGCACTCAAAATGTTTATTTGCCCACTCAGGTAAGTACTAAAACTATTTATTTGCCCAGTCGTTGTTGTTGTTGATCTAGGGTTTAACGCCATTTTTCAGCACAAGATAGGCTATACATGGCGGCCAGTATAACTGGTGGAGGAAGAACCCTGGAAAACCCAGGGAAGAACCACCGACCCACGAGAAGCTACTGGCAGGCTTTCCCACGTACCCACGCTAGCCGAGCCTTGGACTCGAACCCATGCAGACAGAGGTGAGATGGCAGTGATCCGGAACGGTGAGCGCTTTAGACCACTCGGCCACTCGGGGCCCCTATTTGCCCAGTCAGGTAGGTACTAAAAATGTTTATTAGCCTACTCAAGTAGGTACTAAAAATGTTTATTTGCCCACTCAGGTAAGTACTAAAAATGTTTATTCACCCAGTCAGGTAAGTACTAAAAATGTTTAATTGCCCACTTAGGTAAGTACTAAAAATATTTATTCACAAGGTCACGTAGGTACTAAAAATGTTTATTTGCCCACTCAGGTAAGTACTAAAAATATTTATTCAGCCAGTCAGGTAAGTACTCAACATGTTTATTTGCCCAGTCAGGTAAGTACTAAAATGTTTATTCACCCAGTCAGATAAGAACTAAAACAGGTTGTTTGCCCACTCAGGTAAGTACTAAAAATATTTGTTTGCCCAAAATAAACTCATACTCAACCAGTTATTATAGAAATTTATACATTTATGTTATTGACCTAATTTAAACTTATTCAATGACTCCTCTAACATCAGTTGCATGAAATTACAATTGCGACAAGTCCTCTCTCCCTCTAGTATGTGCTTATTAGTACAGAAGACTGAGAACTGTTTCTATGAGCTTGATCAAAATAAATGAAAATTCCAAAGGAAGTATGGAGATTCAATGAACAAAGTCAGCAATATTCTTGACTAAGCATCCTTTTCAGTAAAGAGAAAGTGGACAGCCCTGAATCAAGTGACTGGAAAATTCACTTGACCACAAAGTTTTTGCTTTTTGAACTTTCAAACCCTGCAAGGAGTTACAAAAACTTTCATTAACTAGAAAGGTGTTTATGGATCAGTAAAACAAACATGGATCCTGATTTACCAGCATCATATATGACAGCAGATCAGGGTCTATGTTTTTGTAGTTGGACCCGATTTATTTGTGAATACATGGTATCTGTGTCACTCTATGTGTGAATATACATGGTATCTGTGTCACTCTATGTGTGAATATACATGGTATCTGTGTCACTCTATGTGTGAATATACATGGTATCTATGTCACTCTATGTGTGAATATACATGGTATCTGTGTCACTCTATGTGTGAATATACATGATACCTGTGTCATTCCACGTGTGAATATACATGGTACCTGTGTCATTCTGTGTGAATATACATGGAACCTGTGTCACTCCATGTGTGAATACACATGGCACCTGTGTCATTCCATGTGTGAATATACATGGTACCTGTGTCATTCCATGTGTGAATATACATGGTACCTGTGTCATTCCATGTGTGAATATACATGGTACCTGTGTCACTCCATGTGTGAATATACATGGTACCTGTGTCACTCCATGTGTGAATATATATAGTACCTGTGTCACTCTATGTGTGAATATACATGGTACCTGTGTCACTCTATTTGTGAATATACATTATACCTGTGTCACTCTACGTGTGAATATACATGGTACCTGTGTCACTCCATCTACTGAAACAAATAAGATAATACCATTCCCTACCTGCTGAGCATTTTCTATCTTCCCCGTGGTTTCCAATGACTCCTGAATAAAGTACCTGCCTGCCATCCCTACACCTGGGCTGCTGGGTGGTGATTTATGTGGTATAATACTCAAGACATCTTCAGCTGGCAGCTAATTGACAAAAATGAATTTATAATATGAAATCATTGATAGACCCGTCATACTATCCAGATGTATTTAAATGCAATGACATTTAAATCCAAGAAATAATGATGTATCTCTAGTGATACAAATGGTAATTAACTGCTAAGCTGTCTCTTAACCAAAAACAAATGTTGTCATGACCTGTGTGCTCATATCCAATGTTAATATAAAACTTCATTTCGTAAATTTATATATGAAATGTGCATTCACATACAGTAACTGTATGATATTATTTACCAATTAGTGAGTCATGGGATTCTTTCAGGACATGGCTTAATTATACCCTGTCAGCAGTTTCCACATTTTATCACAAGATCACAAGGACAATAACTTTTTTATGTCAGAATTCTTTTATCTGTAAAACTGTAGTTGTTCATCATATAAACTTGTGAAGTTAACTGTATGTACTCCTGTATAATGCAGATAAACTTGTGTTGTTGTTGTTGTTGTAGGGTTTAACACCATTTTTCAGCACACGATAGGCTATACATGGCGGCCAGTATTAATGGTGGAGGAAGAACCCGGGAAAACCCCGGAAAGAACCACCGACCGACGAAAAGCTACTGGCAAGCTTTCTCATGTACCCACATTAGCCGAATACGAGGCTTGAACCCACGCAGACAGAGGTGAGATGGCAGTGATCCATAACGGAAAGCACATTAGACCACTCGGCCACTTGGGGCCCCGATAAACTTGTGAAATCTGTATGTACTCGTGTATACTGCATATAAACTTGTGAAGTCTACTATATGTACTCATGCATACTGCATATAAACTTGTGAAGTCTACTGTATATTTTCATGTATTACTGCATATAAACTTGTGAAGTCTACTGCATGTACTCGTGTATACTGCATATAAACTTGTGTAGTCTACTGTATGTACTCATGTAAACTGCATAAAAAATTGTGAAGTCTACTGTATGTACTCATGTAAACTGCATATAAACTTGTGAAGTCTACTGTATATTTTCATATATTACTGCATATTAACTTGTGAAGTCTACTGTATGTACTCATGTAAACTGCATATAAACTTGTGAAGTCTACTGTATATTTTCATATATTACTGCATATAAACTTGTGTAGTCTACTGTATGTACTCATGTAAACTGCATATAAACTTGTGAAGTCTACTGTATGTACTCATGTATACTGCATATAAACTTGTGAAGTCTACTGTATGTACTCATGTATACAGCATATAAACTTGTGAAGTCTGCTGTATGTACTCATGTATACAGCATATAAACTTGTGAAGTCTACTGTATGTACTCATATACAAGTTCAGTCCAACAATACAGACTCTGATCTGCCATAACATAATGCACTGGCCAATTAAGGTCTGTGTTATTTGTTCCTCTGATTACACCTAGGAAACTGCATAACCCAAAAGATGCCAGCATACATAATGGCAGATCTGGGTCTATGCCGCTTTCATTTGGATCCAACTTATAAATGGGTATATAAGGTACCTAAAAACTGAGCCTGCATAATTCAACTGCAGGCTTTATACACGTATTTGTAGAGATTTGTTGATAATAATTTTCAAAGTTGTCTAATTATTGTATTGATTCTTCCAATGACAATTACTGAACTCTGAAAAGATCAAAAGAATTTAATAACAGAAATCAACGTACAAACTTACGACTAATTGCTACATTCAATTGGAAATGTTGCATTTTCAGCAGACTACTGCATGTAAATATGCTTGTTCGACAATAGGTGTGATGTAGTTTCAAATCCCTATTCCAAGGAACTAAACACAAATATATTTACTTATAAGTCACACCAACTGTCTCCTCTGTCGCAAGCAAGGTGGCAAATATGAACTATAAATATGACATAGTATTTCTGGTTGATGCATGATCTGATAATGTAATTTTTACTTATACCTTTATCAAATGCATGCTGCAGATATATCATAATAACAATATTAACAGTAATTAATGGTAAAAAATTTAAGTTAATTGTGAATGAACATAAGCCTCCCCATCCCACCGCGATGTGCCTGAAATTGATATGTGCATCCAACTGAGCCAGTTTTGCCCAGTACTTAGTACATGATATATACTAATCATAATAATATATATAATGTTATAAAAAAACCTACCTACACTAATTTTAAAACCAGTGCAACAGGAAAGAAAAAAAATTTCTTTTGACCTAACTGTACAGTGACTTCGTTTCTCGTAAAGAAAAGTATGTTGACCTAAGACTATTTTGTGAAGGAAACAAACTAAATAAAGACTCAATAAACAGGGCTTAAGCCAAATTTTGCAGATTCAGGATTAAAATCAAATAATCCTGACAACTGGCAGCCTGCCATTACTTGGTGGATAAATGCATGGTCTTGAACAGGTAATCCATTACAAGATGTATAAATTTAAGGTCTTGGACAAGTAATCTAGCACAAGGTGACCGTGTATAGATTTATGGTCTTGGACAAGTAATCTAGCACAAGGTGACCATGTATAGATTTAAGGTCTTGGACAAGTAATCTAGCACAAGGTGACCGTGTATAGATTTATGGTCTTGGACAAGTAATCTAGCACAAGGTGACCGTGTATAAATTTACGGTCTTGGACAAGTAATCTAGCACAAGGTGACCGTGTATAAATTTAAGGTCTTGGACAAGTAATCTAGCACAAGGTGACCGTGTATAGATTTATGGTCTTGGACAAGTAAATGCAGTACATGATATGTATATTTAAGGTATTGGAAAAGTAATCCAGTACATGATGAATAGATTTAACTAACATTAGGTACTGGAAAGTGATGACTTTGTATCAGTCCAGGAAACTAGCACAGGTTCACTTTGATCAGGCAGGAATGATGACCAACATCAAGACAGTCATTAATAAACAACTGAACAACAAAATTTCTACAATGGAAACCCAACAACGGAAAACAGATGTATCCCAGGTTCAAATAAAAATCCACCAAGATGTCAACCATCACCTGCTATGCTCCCACAGATGTCAATAATGAGGGAGGAAGACCTTTTCTACACTCTACGTCCAGGAAGAGTTCTAACAAGTTTAGCATACTATCCATGCCTTCAAAAGTAATGAAAGAAACTGAAGAGCAGACAATGATGAATGGATCGCCCAGCCCAGCCAACCTAGACTTCAATTAATGAAAGAAAACAGATTATGAAATGCTTAACAGGAGCAAGATCACCAAAGTTGAATGACAGGATATTTAAAGAGTGGACTGATAAGGACAGAGAAGTGACAAACATGGCAAGAAGTGACAAGCAGTACTACCAATGTCAACAAAGCCATCAATTTCAATAATGATTAGTATATATAATGTGCTAAGCACTTTAAGCACTGGGCTGAAGCAGCTCAACTGGATGCACAAAACAATTTCGGGAAATTTTGTTCATTTTCTTAAAATTTATTTCTTTTGTGAGGGGGGACTAGGGTAGGTAAAGGAAAGCAGAGACAGTTGGCTGACTGGACACAAACATATTGTTTATTGCCTAACCATCCAAAAACATTATGTCAAAAGTCAAAACAGGATTTAATACACTAATATCAATGTAACTTCCTGTTTCATTTTGCATCCCTTATCTGTAATGATAGATGCACTATACAGTACACATAATCAATTTATCATAACCTTTTGTAAATGTACATTTAATGCTCACAGTTGGCTTGGGATTATGTCCAATAAAAAACACAACCAACCAAAAAAACCAAATTGTGGCCAATTTGTTTCACCATGTGACTGGCATTATCTGACATTCAACTGTCTTGAATCTTGCACTATCATAAAGTTCATGAAAATACCTAGCAAGTGAAAGCTGAGAGCATCAAATATTTTATTTTATTGTTCATTGGTTGAAAACATAGGGACAAACAGTGCACATACATTTGATGAAGTGAGTTGAAAAAATCTAGAGTTGGGTCAGGTCATCTTGAAATGTCCTGGGGATGGGAAGGCTGAAATTAAACTACTAATGATTTATTGCTCAGGTTGGTTGGTAGGAATATATTCTCTGATAAATACTTTTATTACACATCAACTTCCTCTTTCCACCAGTTCAAAAATCATGAGAAAATGCCATTAACTATTTCCATGTTATTTTGTATCCAAATGTCATGCTATGCATGCATTTGTGATTACTGAATTGACATGCCAGACAAATGCCAAACAAATGTTCCATGCATATTTGAGAAATGGGCTTGAGTATTATGGACAGAATTATGTAGACTGTTCACTTGTGGTCAGAATTCTGTAATTTCTATTAGGTTACTTCGTAGTAAACTAGTGCATTTACTCATGTGCTATGTTAGAATTTACACACGCTTGTATTGTGAATTTGAAAAATGGTTTTAGTGTGTAGGATTAGTTACTATGGATGTATGGATATATCTGAGCATGCATATTTGAATATTTGTGTACTTTGTACGAGTTGTAATGTAAATAAATGCATCTGATTGTTGTGATGTTGTTTAGTATAATGGGAATAGGAATATGTATTGACGTGATGCAATTTATTGATGTATGTATGAGAAGTAATTGATACCGTGCTTTTACTACAACATTGTTTGACCATACTAGATGATACAAGTATTTTGATGGGAATGAATGTGTGACCGAAGAAATTTAATAACCGTTATCTGATGATAGGCTGGGTGTAGTGTGAGATGAAAGGGCTAAGGAAAAATATTGTACTGTTCTTGTGTTTTCACAGGAAGCATTTTAGCGGACAGAACTTACGGTTCAGTCGAGTCCTGAGTCTCCAAGAGGTGGAGAAAGAAGTGAGACTAGCAGAGCAGTCAGAGTCGACCAAGGTCTAGTCGGTGGAGGGAAGGTGTATAGAAGGTGGAGGAGGGGGAAAAGGAGTCAAGGAGGAGAAAGTGGAGGAGTATAGAGAAGTCAAGGAGGATAGGAATTTGGAGAAAGGAAGAAGAGGAGAAGGAATTGGGAGGAATAGGAGAGAAGATACACAGATCAGTAGAATACAAAGATAGGTGGAAATCTTATCTCACACTACTAATCAAGTGATGCAATATGCTATTACAGGGTCGAGCGGAAGAAGAGTACTTGGGAAATTTGAATTATTTGACTATTGAATTGTTACTAAATTAATTTGTTATTCATTGAATTTCACCCTTTTTTGTATTTTCATTCATTTAACCATTGGCATTGCTGACTTGGGGCTTGAAGCTTTATATCTATCTTTCACTAATTGACTCTTCCAACCAAAGTCGAGCCTGGGTGGGACTTCTATAATAATTTAAATAAAATATTGGGAGCACCCCACCTCAACCAAATAACCCCCACATGCAATATGAAGTGTTTGATGGCCATCAGTGAAAAGTTTCAAATTTCAAATCACACCTACACCAAAGAAGATTTGATGTATTTTGATGTTCAATTAATGACAATTGAGACAAAATGTATGCAAATACACAATTTGTCATTTAATTACTGACTCATTATTTTAAAAAGAAAAGTTTAAAGAAAAAATGGGTACAGGTAAAAGTACTGGTAGTAATGACAGAACACTAAAATGAAATGACAGTAAGATCCTGAACGAAAGTTTCATGGTTCGGTTCATTTTAGGTTGACCAGATATTCCAATATGTTAATGTTTTCAAGAGTTACTTGAAGACATAAAAAATGTTTATTATAATAAATAAGTGTCCACAGAAAGTATGAGAGCACAATGCAGACAAAAAAGTTAATGTGGCAAAACCTTCAAAGCAAACAAGGTATCTCATTTTTTTAAGACTACCAGTGGATTTTGTACTAAATCTTCCTTTGTCCATTTAAAATCCTGAATGTCCCTTTAATTTTGGAGGGTGGGTGGGTCCTAGTTGCAACAGTGAAAATCTGTACTACAAAAATTTCACATATTGACATCTTCTCTTTATGTGCATTATCAATGGGGAAAGAAAAGGCATCCCAAAACTGAGTCTAACAGAAATTCTGAATACAAGAATAACTAGAGACATAAACCAATAACTAGACAACTGCAATAATGAGATAGAACACAATAACAAACACAAGAACAAGAAAGGAACTATTTCTTCTGACACCTAGTGCTATATAAACTTTCAACAATGTTTCATTAATTGGTGAAATGGACAACATAACATTCATATACAATTTTAACACAACTGTTCTATGTTCTCTGCTAAATTTCAGTTCAGTGTATTCACAGGTACTCCATTCTGTCAATAAAACATGGGAATACTACTGATATCACCCACTCCCCTTGTTCACAATGGAAAACTAGTGATATCACCTACTCCCCTTGTTCCCAATGGAATACTATTGACATCACCCACTGCTCTTGTTCCCAATGGAATACTATTGATATCACCCATTCCCCTTGTTCCCAGTGGAAAACTATTGATATCACCTACTCCCCTTGTTCCCAATGGAATACTATTGATATCACCCACTCCCCTTGTTCCCAATGGAAAACTATTGACAGCCCTAGTGTTGTTCCAATTATCGATTATAATCGATCATCAGGTGGCTGAGCAAACCAATAAGATAATCGATTGTGAAACTCCATAACTGATCATGTTTCAAGGGAAACTACTTCTTTTTAGTTGCAAGCAGAACACCAAGATTAGTAAAACTTCTTTGTAAATAGGGCTTCCAACTGACTAAATTTGATTCAAATTATTTATTCCCTTCACAACTTACAAATATAAAAGCATACCATATTCCGTAGATGCAAACATTCAAAATTAGGAGCAGATAGTCATGATTACATGATTAAGCTGTAAAATTATTGAGTTAATAAATTTAAAGACATTTGGATGATTTGTTTAAGTCTAAATGTAAAATCCATAGTAGTATTTGTAAATAAAGGAATTTGGTGGGGGTATTGCAACAATATTTCAGTTACAAGAGACTGATCAGCCTTAAAAAACTGCTTTCATTTAACAAAGCTGCAGAACAAAAACATCACAACACAAAAGAAAAATGTAAAATAATATAATTTAAAGTAAACATATCATTAAAAAAGATTACTCCTGTACATTTATTAATATTTTGAAATCTTGAGCAAAGGTATAGTTGTATGACAAACAAAAATTAAAATTAGTGACCAATTATAATCGAGTATCACTCAGTCAAGTGGAACTGATTATCGATTACGAAATTCTGACCGATTCCCATCACCAGATAGCCCATACCTGGAAAATAATGGAAGAAGTGATGTGGATGTCATTATGTCTTATATGGCTAGCTTACTGTTTGACAAAAAACCACAGTACATGCATACTGAAAGCATATACTGCAATCTATATTTACATGTCCTAGTACCACCAATCCCACTCCACCCTTCTTTACCATACCTGTAAGATTCAATTAAGTGTGCCTACTTTGTGTGTCATACAGTTACACAGTATAAATGTTTTATACAGTCACTTCATAAAGTAGTGATTTTTTTTATTTTCATAAAAAAATTTGAATGTTGCTGATGTTTTTAGTTCATACAATCCAAGTACAAGAGGTAGCGGGTACAAGGGGTAGAGGGTACAAGGGGTGCTCATATAATCCAAGTACACGGGGTAGAGGGTACAAGGGGTGCTCATACAATCCAAGTACAAGGGGTATTGGGTACAAGGGGTAGAGGGTACAAGGGGTGCTCATATAATCCAAGTACACGGGGTAGAGGGTACAATGGGTGCTCATATAATCCAAGTACACAGGGTAGAAGGTACAAGGGGTGCTCATATAATCCAAGTACACGGGGTAGAGGATAAAAGTGGTGCTCATATAATCCAAGTACACGGGGTAGAGGGTACAAGGGGTGCTCATATAATCCAAGTACATGGGGTAGAAGGTATAAGGGGTGCTCATATAATCCAAGTACAAAGGGTAGAGGGTACAAGGGGTGCTCATACAATCCAAGTACAAGGGGTGCTCATATAATCCAAGTACACGGGGTAGAGGGTACAAGGGGTGCCCATACAATCCAAGTACAAGGGGTGCTCAGATAATCCAAGTACACGGGGTAGAGGGTACAAGGGGTGCTCATACAATCCAAGTACAAGGGGTGCTCATATAATCCAAGCACAAAGGGTAGAGGGTACAAGGGGTGCTCATATAATCCAAGTACAAAGGGTAGAGGGTATAAGGGGTGCTCATACAATCCAATTACAAGGGGTAGAGGGTACAAGGGGTGCTCATACAATCCAAGTACAAGGGGTAGAGGGTACAAGGGGTGCTCATACAATCCAAGTACAAGGGGTAGAGGGTACAAGGGGTGCTCATATAATCCAAGTACAAAGGGTAGAGGGTACAAGGGGTGCTCAGATAATCCAAGCACAAGGGGTAGAGGGTACAAGGGGTGCTGATACAATCCAAGTACACGGGGTAGAGGGTACAAAGGTTGCTCATATAATCCAGGTACAAGGGGTAGAGGGTACAAGGGGTCCTCATATAATCCAAGTACAAGGGGTAGAGGGTACAAGGGGTGCTCATATAATCCAAGTACAAAAGGTAGAGGGTGCAAGGGGTGCTCAGATAATCCAAGTACAAGGGGTAGAGGGTACAAGGGGTGCTCATATAATCCAAGTACAAAGGGTAGAGTGTATAAGGGGTGCTGATGCAATCCAAGTACAAGGGGTAGAGGGTACAAGGGGTGCTCATATAATCCAAGTACAAAGGGTAGAGGGTATAAGGGGTGCTGATACAATCCAAGTACAAGGGGTAGAGGGTATAATGGATGCTCATATAATCCAAGTACAAGGGGTAGAGGGTACAAGGGATGCTGATACAATCCAAGTACAAGGGGTAGAGGGTATTAGGGGTACTCATATAATCCAAGTACAAGGGGTAGAGGGTATAAGGGGTGCTGATACAATCCAAGTACAAGGGTTAGAGGGTATAATGGGTGCTCATATAATCCAAGTACAAGGGGTAGAGGGTATAAGGGGTGCTGATACAATCCAAGTACAAGGGGTAGAGGGTATAATGGGTGCTCATATAATCCAAGTACAAGGAGCAGAGGGTACAAGGGATGCTGATACAATCCAAGTACAAGGGGTAGAGGGTATTAAGGGTGCTCATATAATCCAAGTACAAGGGGTAGAGGGTATAAGGGATGCTGATGCAATCCAAGTACAAGGGGTAGAGGGTACAAGGGGTGCTCATACAATCCAAGTACAAGGGGTAGAGGGTACAAGGGGTGCTCACATAATCCAAGTACAAGGGGTAGAGGGTACAAGGGGTGCTCATGTAATCCAAGTACAAGGGGTAGAGGGTACAAGGGGTGCTCATACAATCCAAGTACAAGGGGTAGAGGGTATAAGGGGTGCTGATACAATCCAAGTACAAGGGGTAGAGGGTACATGGGGTGCTCATATAATCCAAGTACAAAGGGTAGAGGGTATAAGGGGTGCTGATACAATCCAAGTACAAGGGGTAGAGGGTATAAGGGGTGCTGATACAATCCAAGTACAAGGGGTAGAGGGTACAAGGGGTGCTCATACAATCCAAGTACAAGGGGTAGAGGGTACAAGGGGTGCTGATACAATCCAAGTACAAGGGGTAGAGGGTACATGGGGTGCTCATATAATCCAAGTACAAAGGGTAGAGGGTATAAGGGGTGCTGATACAATCCAAGTACAAGGGGTAGAGGGTACATGGGGTGCTCATATAATCCAAGTACAAAGGGTAGAGGGTACAAGGGATGCTGATACAATCCAAGTACAAGGGGTAGAGGGTACAAGGGGTGCTCATATAATCCAAGTACAAAGGGTAGAGGGTATAAGGGGTGCTGATACAATCCAAGTACAAGGGGTAGAGGGTATAATGGGTGCTCATATAATCCAAGTACAAAGGGTAGAGGGTACAAGGGATGCTGATACAATCCAAGTACAAGGGGTAGAGGGTACAAGGGGTGCTCATATAATCCAAGTACAAGGGGTAGAGGGTACAAGGGGTGCTCATGTAATCCAAGTACAAGGGGTAGAGGGTACAAGGGGTGCTCATATAATCCAAGTACAAAGGGTAGAGGGTACAAGGGGTGCTGATACAATCCAAGTACAAGGGGTAGAGGGTACATGGGGTGCTCATATAATCCAAGTACAAAGGGTAGAGGGTATAAGGGGTGCTGATACAATCCAAGTACAAGGGGTAGAGGGTACATGGGGTGCTCATATAATCCAAGTACAAAGGGTAGAGGGTACAAGGGATGCTGATACAATCCAAGTACAAGGGGTAGAGGGTACAAGGGGTGCTCATATAATCCAAGTACAAAGGGTAGAGGGTATAAGGGGTGCTGATACAATCCAAGTACAAGGGGTAGAGGGTATAATGGGTGCTCATATAATCCAAGTACAAAGGGTAGAGGGTACAAGGGATGCTGATACAATCCAAGTACAAGGGGTAGAGGGTACAAGGGGTGCTCATATAATCCAAGTACAAGGGGTAGAGGGTACAAGGGGTGCTCATGTAATCCAAGTACAAGGGGTAGAGGGTACAAGGGGTGCTCATATAATCCAAGTACAAAGGGTAGAGGGTACAAGGGGTGCTGATACAATCCAAGTACAAGGGGTAGAGGGTACATGGGGTGCTCATATAATCCAAGTACAAAGGGTAGAGGGTATAAGGGGTGCTGATACAATCCAAGTACAAGGGGTAGAGGGTATAAGGGGTGCTGATACAATCCAAGTACAAGGGGTAGAGGGTACAAGGGGTGCTCATACAATCCAAGTACAAGGGGTAGAGGGTACAAGGGGTGCTGATACAATCCAAGTACAAGGGGTAGAGGGTACATGGGGTGCTCATATAATCCAAGTACAAAGGGTAGAGGGTATAAGGGGTGCTGATACAATCCAAGTACAAGGGGTAGAGGGTACATGGGGTGCTCATATAATCCAAGTACAAAGGGTAGAGGGTACAAGGGATGCTGATACAATCCAAGTACAAGGGGTAGAGGGTACAAGGGGTGCTCATATAATCCAAGTACAAAGGGTAGAGGGTATAAGGGGTGCTGATACAATCCAAGTACAAGGGGTAGAGGGTATAATGGGTGCTCATATAATCCAAGTACAAAGGGTAGAGGGTACAAGGGATGCTGATACAATCCAAGTACAAGGGGTAGAGGGTACAAGGGGTGCTCATATAATCCAAGTACAAAGGGTAGAGGGTATAAGGGGTGCTGATACAATCCAAGTACAAGGGGTAGAGGGTATAAGGGGTGCTCATATAATCCAAGTACAAAGGGTAGAGGGTATAAGGGGTGCTGATACAATCCAAGTACAAGGGGTAGAGGGTATAATGGGTGCTCATATAATCCAAGTACAAGGGGTAGAGGGTATTAGGGGTGCTCACCTTTGCACCAGATGATGCACAATTGTCAGCTGTTCTAAATTTTATGTGGTGTTTTAGATGCGTTAGGGCCAACCATTTAATCTTCAAGGGGTGTAAACCTGGGATTTATCTGAGAGAAAAACTACTGCCCTCAAATAGCTATAAAAAATAAAATAAGAATTTATGTTGAGGAAAATAGACCAACAAGTTGTTCACTGCCTTTTTTATTTCCTGACATGACTGGTGGCAGAGAACAATTGTATAAAGACATAATCCATTCTGGAGGTCCACTTGTTATGAATTGGGATTATCATGAGAAAAAGGTAAGAGTTCTAAACGATTTAATGCAATGGATCAATGTAAGAGGTGCTAGAAACACTGAAATACGCTCAAAAGCCGAAATACTCACAACTTACATAACACTCACAAAGGAGAATGTATTTTGATTAACATGTGTTTTAATAAAATGATAAAAAAACAATAACATTTGATTAAGGTGATTTTTGTATGAATTATTTACATTTTTCTATTTATAGCTGAATTCATGCAATGAAGTCATTCTGTCATACTTAACTCGATGGTTAGGATAAAAAGGTGAATTGTATTATATATATACAGAATGAAAGTGTAGTATAATGTACCAAAAGTGTTAGCCAATATTATTCTGTATACTTACTCTAGTTTTTAATAATACTGATTTTGATAAATTAAAAAAAATATTCTTAGCAAACCCACTCCCATAGCCATTTGACCAGTTGTTGAATATGGTATGATTATAGGGATGCAAAATTATTCTACATACCAGTCATTGTAAAGAGAACTTTTCCCACTGATTCATCTCTTTTCAAGGTTTTTCACGTTATTAAAAATGCATTCACAGGTGTCACACTACCGGGCGTTGTGGGTGACTAAGTTCCCTAAAAAGGTAAACTTTGCCTTCTTTTGTTAGAAAAGTCAAAACAATTTCACCCTGTGATCCTTTTACAGCAACCATAATTACGAGATGCTCCCTCGTCTTGTAGCCCAGGTCAGTTCCAGTGTTATATTCAAGCTAAAAACGAAATGTAGGCACCAAGTCATCAAAAGCTGTAACAAACAAACTCTTGCACATCCTGGCATGAATTTTGGTAGCTGATTGAAAATTAACACTTTCCCAAGTTAGCAACTATCACTGCCTGATTTCCGCAAGTTATCCTTTGATGATAAAGACATACAAACTTATGTAAATAACAATTTGTATTTTAAGAATAAAATTGGTAAAATGAATATTTTAACTGCTGCATGTACATTATTTTCTTGAAGAAGTCGGTTTAACTGTAAGTGAACATGTCATGGGGAAATAATGGTGGCAGACATCGCTGTGTCTGGAAAATACCACTTTATTGAAGATTTAGCTTTAAAATACTATTATGTAGTTCAAAAACATCGGAGACAATGCTGTGTTGTGGGATTCAAGAAGTGCTGTAAGATCAAAGTTGTTTTCGGACATTTGTGAAAATACCCAAAACAAAGCAAAGCAAATACCATTTAATCAATGTTTTTTATATTTTAAGTTGTCTGATTTGCCACTTATCATATCCAATCAAGTCAAATCAAATACAACATTTATTATATGAACTGTGCTAGAAATTGATAACAAGTAAATCATTTGTATCAAAATCACTTGAATCAGTCTTTTGCTTTTTATGTTGGTTTTGTTATTGTTGGGTTTAATGTCATTTTTCAGCACATGATAGACTATACATGACGTTCAGTATAACTGGTGGAGAAAGAACCTGGCAGAACCATATTTTATTATTAAAACAATCACTAAGTGAACCAATGATTTGTTTAATTTGAAATATAAATCAATCAAAATTTACACACATGTAATTGCTATCACAATGAAGCACATAAAAGTTTATTTTATGAAACTATGTCTGCAATTGTATTTTGTATGATTTTTTTTCTAACAACATCGGCTTAGTCCTGTTAACAATTATTTTTGTGTCAAAAAGTGGTTCTATAACCACCGTTTTTATATTTGCAGAGACATCAAAACCAAATTTGGCATATTCATAAATATTATTTAACTGTTTACAGAATTCTATTTTTTCTTTTTAAATTTGGACCAAAAATTGATTTTCTAGATACTTTTATGTAGTCAAACAATGACAAAATATTTGAACTTCCACTGTTTCAAAAGTCAGTGTTAGCACTTAACAATGCATGAAAAGAGCAAGGAAATGGTGTTCAAGATGTTGAAACCTTTTAGAGTGTTTTTCTCTTTTACACTGTGTTTGTCTCCCTCTTATCCGACAAAAGTTGTCATTTCAGTCATAGCATGTCACTGAACTAGAAATGCAATATTCAATAAAACCTGTAAATGGTTCTTTGTCCATTTACAGTGGGATACATAAGTAAGGCATTTTTTCCAATCCAAAAATACTGTTCAGCAAATGTGACAGCTACCAACTTTGCTAAATACTCTTTTTAATTTAAATATACCCACACATCAAAAGTCAGAAGAAACGTTTCTTTTGAAACGACTAAGGGCCTTCCCCTGCATTTTAAAAACCAAACAATTTAAACAACAGAGCAAGTGCGGAATGTTCACACCTCATGTCAAAAACAAAGTCAAATTAGGTTAATTTTTCCATGCTGGTCAATCAAGGATGAAATGATTAGAAATACCACAGGAAAGTTATTGGATACAAGGTTTGATATTGCTACGATTTGTCTGAAATATGGATTATGGGCAACAAAAGGACTTAAATTCACTGTCATACTTGGCAAATACTGTTTAAACTAGTGTCACAGAATATATTAATCTGCAAACAAATTGTGAATATTATTCACAAAATTTACCATCTGAATCTAAATTTTAAAGTTAAAAGGTGTACACAGTACTTTATACAGTACTCTACCTAGGATAAAAGTTGTACACAGTGCTTTATATAGTACTCTACCTAGGATAAAAGGTGTACACAGTGCTTTATATAATACTCTACCTAGGATAAAAGATCTACACAGTACTTTATACAGTACTCTACCTAGGATAAAAGTTGTACACAGTGCTTTATATAGTACTCTACCTAGGATAAAAGGTGTACACAGTGCTTTATATAATACTCTACCTAGGATAAAAGATCTACACAGTACTTTATACAGAACTCTACCTAAGTTAAAAGGTGAACACAGTGCTTTATATAGTACTCTACCTAGGATAAAAGATCTACACAGTACTTTATACAGTACTCTACCTAAGTTAAAAGGTGAACACAGTACTTTATACAGAACTCTATCTATGGTAGTGTATACCTAGCATTTCTTACAAGTATAATGGTTACAAAAGTATAGGTCATTTACTCACTGATTCAGTCTGAGACGTGCTTAATTTTGACCAGTACTTGTGAATGGATGCATGGTTTTAGCTGCAATCTGGAAGGTAACATGTGAGATGGTGGAGCTGGGAGAGGTGTGGGAGGGAACCGCTTTATTTTTTTCTTCACCTCTATGAAAAAGGTCCATGGCCAAAACGGACTTGTACTTAAAAGGTCCAGTCCAAAAAGACCCATTTCTGTATCCATTACTAATTATCATGTATACTAATCAAAATAAATAATAATAAATAACAACTCCTTACTTTTTATTGTAAAATATCTATGAATACTCAAAGGAAACCAAACAATGAACTGACTAAAACCATTAAAGATGGACTTGATGGATACAAGGGTTGTTAAGCAGAAGTAAGAATCTTGAAAGTCAAAGGAGAAGAACAAGCTGCCTAAAATATTTTTTAGTGATGGGTCGTTAAGTCCAAACACAGAGGATATTTTAAAGCAAGAAAATGAGTGTCAAAAAGAATGTCATTTAGCAAAATGCGAGAAGAACCAAAACAAGTAGAAGTTGAATAATGAACTCTTCATGAAATTTTTAATCAGGGAAGTACAGAAAGAAGAACAGACAATGCACAACATACATTCAAATTACGATGGTTCAGTACAAGTCACTTTTCAGAAGTAGAGAAAATCTGTATCTAAAAGATTTAATTGATACTGAAGACACAGTAGACGAGAAAATGGATCCTGATAAGAGATGACAAATCTGAAACAGAATGACATCAAAGTCAAGTTACAAAGAGAAAAAGTCTTATAGAACCATCAAAAAAAATTAGCAAAGAAAGATAAGGCTATCAAGAGAAGTGTTGGTTAAGAGCAGAAAAAAGAAAAGAGAGTAGAATCCTTATACAAACGAAACAAACTTTAATTTTTCACTTGTGATTCATAGCTTATTTTGTCTTTTGTAGTTATGGATAACAAATAAGTAAATGACATCTACCAAGTATTTTATACAAATCTCTCTCTCTCTCTCTCTCACACAAACACAGCAGACACTGGTTATCATGTTAACTGGTAATAAGAATCAGTTGCATTATTTAATCAAACTATTGAGAACAGTTTAAAATGGAGAAAATGTGTTTTGTTTTCACTGCTTATTATAATCAGATTACCTATTATTAGAAAAATGATTAAAAGCTTATTTAAAAACAAGGATGAAGAATTTTTTAAATTGTAATAATAATATTAATAATAATAATAACTATAATTATAATAATTATAATTGTTATTATTATTATTAGTGAATCTTTTATAACGGTCTTTATTGGTGATGGTCCTTTCTGACCTATTACCGGCCTCTCTGGACCAGGCCTTTTTAACCCGGGCCTTTTCAGTATCAGTCCTCTCTGACCCGACACCCTAAAAATCAGCAGAAAAGGGAGTAATTATTAACAGACCTTACTGAAAAGAATTTAGACTGTTTAACCTTTCCTTCGCCATGGAATAATCAACCAATCAAATGTCATTCAGAAGCATCAGATGCAGAAACTTTTAAAGTCAGTGTCCAAAACAAAAAAATTCTTAGGCGGTCGCCATCTTTAAAATATCAACTTCTGGTTTGCAGGTAAACGACCCCTCAATTAAAATCAAACGAAGTTCAAACACTTTATGGCCATTACACTTAAAATCCTTTAAGGTTTATATTGTTTATTGATTGCACTTCAAAATTATGATAATATTAGACCAGTGCAGAAGCTACTACCATGGAATTCAAGTTTATGAAATTTTCAAAAGAATCGTAATCCTAAATTCCAGCATGTTTTGGGAACTTAGTGTGACTGCACTACAAATTTATTGTATCAAGAATTTATATTGGATGTTAGTTTTAAATAATAAATGAAAGTAAACTTAAGAAATGGCATAATGGAACTGCCCTGAAAGGCCAGTCTGCGTGGACATGAAAGTGAGGCTGGTTCATTTTTTGGGATGGAAAAAGTTGCATCCCTTGTTGCCACACGCTACAATTACAAATCATAATATTGAGGTATATATATATATATATATATATATATATACTACAACTACGCTACAATTACAAATCATAATATTGAGGTACATATATATATATATATATATATATACTAAAATATGTAAATAGTTTTGTATTTCGGTTTTTGATCCCAAAGACTGCGCCATATAAAATTTTGCTTTTATTATAGACACAAAAGTTTCGTGACACTGTTTGCTTAGTTCCAATCAGATAGATTATGAATTTATGTCCCATGTAACTTTTTGAGTTTAGTCCTACATGTAAGACAAAGCACATGTTGATTTTGTTTAGGTGACGCCCACAACATCAATATCAGCGTCAGGTCTTACATGGAGGACTATTATAGTTTGAGTTACGCACCTCTTGTCTAGTCCGAGTTTCCTCTGACCCTTGCCACCCCATTTTTTGATATTTGGACATTTATGTTGGGGTGTAGGGTCAGAGCGCATTCCCTATTGAAAAGTTGGAATTCGCCGACACCATTTGGTGTCAGCATGGGGTAGCTGCTTTCTAGCCGACCCAGCACACTTTAACGACCTTTCATCGAGATATACCTGCATGAAATTGATAGGAATATGATTTATTTTCTCAAAAATCGTGAGCATAGCAGTCGTCATGTTTTTAATCCGCTGACAGACTAGTCGTAAGTACGTCGTTGCTGAAATTTGACCTGGATCTGGTCATTTGCATTCCGAGTCACATGACTATACAAATCTCGGAACCTACATGTCAATGACATCAGAGGTCATGTTGTCACGTGATATCGAAATAAACAAATTTCCCAAGTTGTTGTACATAGAATTTGGACATATTATATAGAAGTCACTTAATATTTGTCAATAAATATAATGCACACTTAATTCTCAACATATTTATTCTGAGAGCAACGAACAGAAACCTGTCGGTATCGCAGCAGGGTGGAGAAAACCGTTTTCAAGAAGTACCCAACACGTGTCAGCGATGTTTTTGTCGGTGTCACGTGACTATCACATTGACACGTGCTCTTCATAGTGAATCTGGTTTTCTTCAAAATTTATGCAACATTTACAGATTTTCGTCGTTGTTTTCACAATAAATATTTTGGGAAGTTTATGCTTTTAAATTTTTCTATAAAAATTACATTACTTTTATTTATATGTTCGATTTGTTTTCCTACAGCAACACTAGAAAAGATTTGTTGTTGATATCACGTGACTGATGACCTCTGCTGTCATTCAGATGTCGGCTGCGAGAGTTGTGTAGTCATGTGACTAGGAATACAAATGGCCAGATCCAGGTCAAATTTTAGCAACGACGTGCTTTCGTCTCGTGTATCAGGGGATTAAAGACATGACGAATGCTATGCTCACGATTTTTGAGAAAATAAATCATATTCCTATCGATTTCATGCAGGTATATCTCGATGAAGGTCGTTAAAGTGTGCTGGGTCAGCTAGAAGGTGGCAACCCCATGCCGACACCAAATGGTGTCGGCGAATTCCAACTTTTTGATAGGGAATGCGCTCTGACCCTACACCCCAACATAAATGTCCAAATATCAAAAAATGGGGTGGCAAGGGTCAGAGAAAACTCGGACTACTCTTGTCAGGAGGCAAAGTAAACAACATATCTCAGCTTAAAAAATAAAATCCCAGACCTCTCTCAAAATTTATAAGGTATATTCCTCGTGTGTTAATGATGCATATTCTAGCTTAAAAAATAATGCACGTTGTCTCGAGTAACTTGAACAAGTAACGGTGCTGGTGCAAACCGTCTAGGTGGGTTGGTGTAAGCCGCTCAGTTAGCATTTATACCTCTTCAGGAAAAGGTCTTTCCGACGCATGATTTGTCAGATCAATAAAGAAATCTTTTTGTCTGGATGTTAGGGGAGCTTTAGGGTCGATTTTTGTGTCCCATGAGGCTAAACGATCACGTAGGACTTTCAAATCGATTCCCTTCAACGGCAACGTGTCGGCCATCGTGAAGTTGATACTTTAAGATATATGAAAACGTTCGAAAGCAGTATATCACCACAAAATAAACTTTATTAATATTTATTCTTAAAATTTACAAATAATTGAATAAAAACGTTTAAAATAAATATTTCTAATTAAGTGAATACATTTTTATTTCAAATATAGTTGAATCGCTGTTGAGTTCGTCAATGAACTCAAGTCAGCTTTAAATATAACTGAGTAAAACGAAATGGCGCTGTCCTATGGTCTGTTATGTACACGACAAATTTTAACGCCTAGGTACTCTATTGACCATATTTTAACAATAATTTCAAATGCGTTTAAATGGTAAAGTTATCAGACAGTTTGGTAGCAAAGGCCTTTTCTTCCCAGTACCGACTCAATTTTGGGGACGCGGTAGGGGTGGGGGTCATGGGATTTTAATCAGAATATTTTCGACCTCCAAATAGTAGATAAAACCACTCTTGCTCGGATTCGAATCAAAAAATATAAAGAAAAGAACGAATTTCTCTCACTGTATTCATGCAAAGTAAAACTTAAAAAATATCGGGATTGGAATGAAAACGCACCCACCCACCCCAATTTATTTGTTCCCTTGGAGATTGTTTCGGTCGCGACATTGTAGACGGATAATCGGAGAATCACCGCATGACGTGAAAATTACGCGGAGTTCTGCTTCACAGAACCACTATGGCCGTGGAGGAACGTGACAATATTCTCATGTAGTTAATACTATGCAAATTTGTTTCCAAATGAATAATAGCACACTCGCTTTATTCTTTGCTACCTCAGAGTCTTCTGGTTTACCGGTATCTAATATTTTTCTTAAAATCAGCCTTTCATTTTCTTGACATCTCAGTTTTTGTAATCATGCATTATTATCAACAGTTAAAAATTGCTTATTTTCCTTGCATGCAGAAATTGTAGTCATATTTCAGAGCATTACTTGAAATAACAGAATATTCAATCTAGAGAGACATTTTGGACAATTGTATAACCATTACTTGCTTCATAACAACATATTTCATTTAAGATTATTGTTTCAGCATTTGTTTATCAATATTTTCACAGTGGCTTTGATTTCCTAATCTAGTGTTTCTGATGCAATTTATACTTGGGAATTTTTTCAGTATCATTAAAGAACTCAATGCAGTCTGGACCAAAATCAAAGTATTTGAGAAGGAACTCATCTTTTTCAAATAGTCATTGATGTTATGAGTTCTGGCATTAAAATCTAACATCCAAAACATATTTACTTGAAGTACACTAGATGGTAACTTAGGACTGAAATATATCAATTTCATCTTTAGTATAAACCTTGAATCTAATGTAGGAACATAGACTCAGAATTAAATGTCATCATCAGTTTTGTTGATCTTAAACCAAAGTATATCATCTTACTAGATTGAATGATAGTTACAAAAGGAGAGATATAATTCGACATCTCTATTATTCATCAAATATGGAGTAAGCCAATGGTCATTCTACCAACCAGACCCACTACATGACCATGCCAAGTTAAATCACAACAAGGGGCCTCGAGTGGCCGTGTGGTCTAACGTGCTCACCGTTCTAGATCACTGACATCTCACCTCTGTGTGGGTTCAAGTCTCAGGCTCGGCTAACATGGGTACATGAGAAGACTTGCCAGTAACTTCTCGTGGGTCGTGGTTTTTCACGGGGTTTTTCAGGGTTCTTCCTCCACCAGTTATACTGGCTAACAGGTGGGTTTTATTTAGTGTTTTACAGCACAAGAACATAGGTGGGTTGTTTATCGTCATGGCAATCAAACTAATGTTACTTGCCCAAGGACACACCATGTTAGCCTACCCTTACTGAAAAATGGCATTAAACCCTACAACATCACAACAATGCTCGTTAGTACCAGGATATCAGATATGGTAACAGTGGGATTAAATTACTTGACTGCCAGTTATGTTGTAGTAGAATTATAATATGAAATAACAGTTTAGAGCTGATTATGTTATTGTTATCACTCAATAAACTATTATTGCTTGTTTAAAAATTGTATTGCAGATTTAAATTTTATTTGGTGTTTTACAGCACAAGAATACAGGTGGGTTGTTTATCATCATGGCAATCAAACTAATGTTCCTTGCCCAAGGACACACCATTAGCCTACCCTTCCTGATGGTTACTATAAATTTGCACTATTGCCACTTACAGATTTCCCTAATGAAGCATTATAACAAATATGATCACTCATCCGATTACCTTAATGAAGCATAATACTAAATATGGTCACCCGATCACCCAAATGAAGCATCATACCAAATATGGTCACTCATCCCATTACACTAATGAAGCATCATACTAAATATGGTCACCCGATTATCCAAATGAGGCATCCCAAATATGGTCATTCATCCGATTACCCGAGTGAAGCAACATACCAAATATGATCACTCATTCAATTACCCTAGTTGAATTTCATACCAAATATGGTCACTCAACCAATTACCAGGGTTCTGCTGTCATGGAAATCCTGGAAAAATTTTACTGCAATTACAGTAAAGCATTTCAAGGGCCTTGAAAAGTTTTTTTTGAAAAGTCATGGAATTTGGTTATTTTGCATTATTCGATCAAATTTTTGTTTACTGACACAAAAGTTTTACAACTTACCTAACTTCAACAATGGAATTGTTAGAGTAGGATCCCCTTAGTCAGACTTCATCAAGGGATCGTACCAACATTCAAAATCATTGTATTCATGGCACTCAAAAGAGAATGACCTATCCAGTAGGATGAGGTACACCCAAAGCTGGCTGTAACATATGTTTTTGTGTTAAATGTATGTGTTAGGTAAGTATTAGAAGTCGTACATAAATGTAGTAGGTACTCTTGAAATTTGTGAAAAGGTCTTGGAAAAGCTTTGGAAATGTCTTGGAATTATATTTTTGTAAAGATTGCAGGAACCTGGGATTACCCTAGTGAAGCATCGTACCAAATATGATAACTCATACAATTACCCTTCTAAACCTTCATGCCAAATATGGTCACTCATCCTAGACATCACTATAAACTGCTACACTGCAGACATCATAGTGATATGACTGAAAAATTGTTAAAGCTACGTTAAAAATCCAAATCACACACACACAACGTCCATTCATCACTATATGAAAAGATGAATGGAGATGACTATTCATCACTATATCTTCTAATGTGCAGACATGATCTCATTATTTCAGACAGATGGTGATCAGTCATGCATGACAATCCATTATGTTCTATTGTTTACTGTATTCATATGTGATGTGATGTGATTTTGATTTTTAACGTAGCTTTAACAATTTTCCAGTCATATCGCTACGATGTCTGCAATGTGGCAGTTTATAGTGATGTCTAGCACTGGGGCATCATGCCGCAGACATGTAGCATGATGTTCCACCCAGTCACATTATCCTGACACCAGGCCGATCAGTCCTAACACTAACCTCTTAATGCTGAACGCCAGGCGAGGCAGCTGTTAGTACCATTTTTTAAGTCTCTGGTATGACTTGGCTGGGGATCGAACCCATGACCTCCCGCATCAAGGTGGACGCTCTAACCACTGGGCCACCAGAGCGGTCCTGTATTCATATATTTTGTTTCTATTTGATCCTTTGCAGCCACTTTTTGGACACAAAAAATTGCCAGATGCAAGAATTTTTTAAATTGCAAAAGTTTTAATCTACATGATGATCCCTAATATAATGTTTCATGAGGATTGGTAGATGACTGTGCCCTTGGGGGGGTATGGGTTTAAGAGTTAAAAGTGGGGAAATTTGTACTGGCTTAATTCTCATTTCTTTAATTAACAGGTCATTTTCATTATCAGCATTCCTCACAAGAAAAGGAAGTTGTGGTCAGACTATGTTATATCATTGCACGGGGAAAAAGGCTCAATATTTTGAACTGCCAAGATATGGGACTTTCCAGACTCAACTCCGAAATTTTTATAGGTCTGCAAGACAACATATTAGAGGCAACAAGAATGTGCAACAATATAGTGAATTTAATAGCCTTTTTCCTCACGTACAGTTTACATGCTTGGTATGTATCAGATGCAGTACATCTTCAGACATTAGTACATTAGTAGAGGGCATGCTTGGTTTAAATTGTCTAAGAATAAGTCAGCTGACTTGGGGTTGAAAATTAAATCAAAACTTTGTACCAATGAAAATTAGATAATGTACTAACCATAATGGTCACAGTCAATCATTTAGTCACAACCATTTGATCAATACCGGTCATATATGGTAATATATGCTTGCACTGTTTCAAAATATATGCATGTAAACATTTGGCTTATAGGTAATTATCTCTTTATGCTGTCTGCTCCAAGTTATTAGGAGTAGTATCTATTTTTAGACTGACATTCTCAATTAATGTGTAACTTTGTTCTAGTCATTCAGCTTAAACTTGAGCAAACCCTGAACATTCAGATTAATAGGCAAGAATATAATGTGCTGTTTATTTTAAAGTCATTATATATCAAACACATATATTTTAATATGGCTTACTGTCACCAACTTTCACAAGAAATATGAGAACAATTAATCAATTACATTTATGGCTGTGGCATGGGGAAACAGAAGACTTGCAGAAGGATTCTTATGGATTGAGGATATGAGTCTGTTTGTTTCTAAATAAGGATCTCCTTGGATTGAGGATAGGAGTCTGTTTGTTTCTAAATAAGGATCTCCTTTGATTGAGGATGGGAGTCCTCTTGTTTCTAAATAAGGATCTCCTTGGATTGAGGATAGGAGTCTGTTTGTTTCTAAATAAGGATCTCCTTTGATTGAGGATGGGAGTCTGTTTCTAAATAAGGATCTCCTTGGATTGAGGATAGGAGTGTTTGTTTCTAAATAAGGATCTCCTTTGATTGAGGATGGGAGTCCTCTTGTTTCTAAATAAGGATCTCCTTGGATTGAGGATAGGAGTCTGTTTGTTTCAAAATAAGGATTTGTCACATTCCATAAAATTTTAAGTAGTTGGTAAAGATTTTAATATAACAGATTTCTTTTCCCCTTTTTCAGGTTTGTGGGTTGAGCTTTGTTGGGGCCATGATCTGGAATTATGAAAATATAGCACGCCATCATAAAAGAATAACGGCAAGAGGTGGAATACTTGAATTTCCTGGAATCAAAAAGCACATACCACCAAGAAATTTGGGCCTGTTAAGTCAAGTAAGGAAAATGTATTGCTTCTAGTACCTTTATGCACTCAGACCTGGCCCACTTTCCACCAAATATTGTAAATTGCAAACCGCTCATAGCCACAACATTGTAGAGAATTGAGAGCAGAAGCTGTATTGAAAAAATCAGTTGTTGCCAAAGTTGGTATACTTAAGTACCAAGCTTCAATTACTAAAAATGTATGTTGCCAAATTTCATGATCAGGAGGTCAGATTATGTACTAAATTTGCAACACAAAAAGGATAGGCTGCACTCATATTTTTAAACAGTCATTAGTTTGAATAAAAAATACTTTTCTCCATTCATCTGTGTAGAAGTGGACTGTTTTTTTAATAATAAATCTGACATTTATTTTACTGCATGAGACTGGTAAATTAGTTATCTATAAATAAATGATAACTGTCAAGTGGCTCATTGTTATTATCAACACATGTTAGATCCTCCATATTTGCCACTGACAAGTGGCTCATTGTTATCAACAATACATGTTAGATCCTCCATATTTGCCACTGTGAAGTGGCTCAATGTTATCATCAACAGACGTTAGATCATCTGTAATTGCCACTGACAATTGGCTCTTTGTTATTATCAACACATGTTAGATCCTCCATATTTGCCAGTCAAGTGGCTCAATGTCATCATCAACACATGTTAGATCCTCCATATTTGCCACTGGCAAGTTGCTCAATGTTATCAACACATGTTAGATATTTGCTACTGTCAAGTAGCTCAATGTCGTCATCAACACATGTTAGATCCTCCATATTTGCCACTGTCAAGTGGCTCATTGTTATCATCAACACATGTTAGATCCTCCATATTTGCCACTGTCAAGTGGCTCAATGTTATCATCAACACATGTTAGATCCTCCATATTTGCCACTGTCAGGTGGCTCATTGTTATCATCAACACGTTAGATCCTCCATATTTGCCACTGTCAGGTGGCTCATTGTTATCATCAACACATGTTAGATATTTGCCACTGTCAAGTGGCTCAATGTTATCATCACCACATGTTAGATCTTCCATATTTGCCACTGTCCTTGCTCAATGTTATCATCAACACATGTTAGATCCTCCATATTTACCCCTGTCAAGTGGCTCAGTGTTATCATCAACACATGTTAGATCCTCCATATTTGCCTCTGACAAGTGGCTCATTGTTATCATCAACACATGTTAGATCCTCCATATTTGCCACTGTGAAGTGGCTCAATGTTATCAACAGACGTTAGATCATCTGTAATTGCCACTGACAATTGACTCTTTGTTATTATCAACACATGTTAGATCCTTCATATTTGCCACCGTTAAGTGGCACATTGTTATTATTAACACATGTTGATCCTCCATATTTGCCACTGTCAAGTGGCTCAATGTCATCATCAACACATGTTAGATCCTCCATATTTGCCACTGGCAAATTGCTCAATGTTATCAACACATGTTAGATATTTGCTACTGTCAAGTGGCTCAGTGTCGTCATCAGCACATGTTAGACCCTCCATATTTGCCACTTTCAAGTGGCTCAATGTTATCATCAACACATGTTAGATATTTGCCATGTGAAGTGGCTCAATGTTATCATCAACACATGTTAGATCCTCCATATTTGCCACTGTCAGGTGGCTCATTGTGATCATCAGCACATGTTAGATAGTTGCCACTGTCAAGTGGCTCAATGTTATCATCAACACATACTAGATCCTCCATATTTGCCACTGTCAAGTGGCTCAGTGTTATCATCAGCACCTGCTAGATCCTCCATATTTGCCACTGTCAAGTGGCTCAATGTTATCATCACCACATGTTAAATCTTCCATATTTGCCACTGTCCTTGCTCAATGTTATCATCAACACATGTTAGATCCTCCATATTTGTCACTGACAAGTGGCTCATTGTTATCATCATCTGCCACTGTCAAGTCGCTCAGTGTCATCATCAACACATGTTAGATCCTCCATATTTACCCCTGTCAAGTGGCTCAGTGTTATCATCAACACATGTTAGATCCTCCATATTTGCCACTGCTTTCTTCTTTCCTTTTTAGACATTCAGGGACTGTATTTGATTGTGTATTGTAAATAGAATTGTAAAGTTTGTTAAAATTGTTTACATATTTACACCAAGGATTCCTTTATACAAAGCACACCTTGTGTCCTTATCTTGCTTGCATCTCTTAACCCTTTCCATACTGCAGACTTGTAAAGCTTTCCAGGAACAATAACTCCTTCACAATTTTGCGGACCAGTATTCCAGCCTCACATATATGTCCTGTTTTGACAATTTATTCTCTTATTGGTTAATGTTGGGGTTAGCCCACTAGTAAATAATCATTTGTAGGATGAATCATTTGCTTACCATTAGGCTACATTATGACTTTAAGGTAGTTTGACAAGAAAGGGTATTTTAGCAATCTATAAATGTAAATTTTGAAGTTACCTAAGTATATTCAAAATGGAAGACTTGTTGAGTCTGAATTATCTAGTGATGAAATATTTGAAAATATGGAAATTCCGATCTTGGAAATATACATGAAGAAAAAAGGGATCATTTACATTAAGAATGGATGGAAATTGTTGGTAATAGTGATGCCAGTGAGTACTTTGAAGGCTTTGATGTGTATTACATCTGAATTCCATCAGTGGACTAAATCTCAGTCTTATTGTAATATTCAAATATTTTGTTTAGGTCCAGCCAGATATTTCACATTTTTGGAATACATAGGCCCATCATGATATTCACACATTTTCCTAATGCATAGGCCCATCATGATATTCACACATTTTCCTAATGCATAGGCCCAGCATGATATTCACACATTTTCCTAATGCATAGGCCCAGCATGATATTCATGTTTTCCTAATGCATAGGCCGATCATGATATTCACACATTTTCCTAATGCATAGGCCTAGCATGATATTCACACATTTTCCTAATGCATAGGCCCAGCATGATGTTCATGTTTTCCTAATGCATAGGCCCACCATGATATTCACACATTTTCCTAATGCATAGGCCCAGCATGATATTTATATGTTTTCCTAATGCATAGGCCCAGCATGATATTCACACATTTTCCTAATGCATAGGCCCAGCATGATATTCATGTTTTCCTAATGCATATGCCCAGCATGATATTCATATTTTCCTAATGCATAGGCCCACCATGATATTCACACATTTTCCTAATGCATATGCCCACTATGATATTCATGTTTTCCTAATGCATATGCCCAGCATGATATTCATATGTTTTCCTAATGCATAAGCCCAGTATGATATTCATGTTTTCCTAATGCATAGGCCCAGCATGATATTCACACATTTTCCTAATGCATAGGCCCACCATGATATTCATGTTTTCCTAATGCATAGGCCCAGCATGATATTCATGTTTTCCTAATGCATAAGCCTGCATGATGTTCATATGTTTTCCTAATGCATAAGCCCAGTATGATATTCATATGTTTTCCTAATGCTTAGGCCCAGCATGATATTCATGTTTTCCTAATGTATAAGCCCAGTATGATATTCATATGTTTTCCTAATGCATAGGCCCAGCATGATATTCACATGTTTTACCATTGCATAGGCCCAGCATGAGCATTTGATGGGTCTTGAACACCCTTTTGAATATTTTTAAGATATTTTGTGGTGACAGTGTAATTTCAGAAATAGCAAGATTTACAAATATGGATGCACACTTGAAGTGAGAGACAGACTCAGGTCAACACAAAGGTGCTTGGACTTGCATCACATTATCTGAAATATAGGCTTTCTATAGAGTTTATAAATTGATGGAAGTTATGATGTTTGACAGAGAATTAATGAGTGTATTGGTCAACAACAACAAAATTCAGTCTTGTTGGATCCAGTTTTGGAGAAATTATATCATGGAACTTGGTTGTCCAGGAAAAATGCTAAATGCATTTCAGTGATGATACAAGTAAAGATTTGCCTGAAAAAGAGCTTTATTGGACTTTCATTAAATTAATCTTGTGCAGTCATAGTCAAAGCACATTTTTTTATTCATATTTATTTCCATGCAGAAGAACATAAAACCTTGTATATTTAAGTTATTTAAAACCTGTAGAAATATCATTATCCACATGTGGCTTCCGTGAAATGTGAAAAAACATTGCATTTATTCAAGCGATGATAGCTAAGAACATGAAAATGGATCACAAACAGATCACATATTACTCTGTAAATGCTTCATAATTTATTGAATGCAATGAAATTTACATTTAAATTGTTTTTCAATTTACCTGTATAATCACCTGTGAGAGACTAAACTTGTTGTGAGCACATTTTAATAGACATGAATTTGTCTTCTTTACAATGGATTTATGTATATCTTCATTGTGAACCTAACATTTGTCCATGATTGTAAGATGTACTTAAGATATTGTAAATACAGTGTTTTTATAGCATTTAAGTTCAAGGTCAGTTTGTTTACAAATAGACTTGATTTTTACATTGGATTCATTAATATTCTTTTATGACTTGGGTTAAGTAAAAATGTGTATAAGTAGGTATTTGATAAGCAAATAATTGATTCCTATTTTAGATTAGTTTGTCAGAATCCATTGAGTTTACAGTTGTAATATTATTCAGTAGGAATTATTTATTTGAAATTTTCATTCAACACTAAAGTGCTCATTCACTTTTGGATTTATGCACACTGCTTTGGATTATTCTGAACTCATTCAAAGACATTTTTCACTTGCATCATTGTGTTACATCAGGACATTTAGAAGAATTGGAATTCTTTTGGAACATTTTATATATTTGGGCTTGTGATAGGACATTTAGGATTATCTAGGAAATAATTCACAATACAATAAGTGTCTGTTAAATTTTCACTTTTGAGTCATAACAAATGTTACCAATATGTATTCCTATCAGAAATGAAAATATTTGTAATTTCAGAAAATGCATTGCCTACATTTATTAGACATTCTTTAGTATATTTAATTTGTATTGTGTGATTGACCTCAGTCCATAATTGAGGGTATGAGTTTGGGCCTGCCAGACTAATGTCTTTTTTTTGTATACAACATATTACATAGCTGACATTTGGCTATGGTTATTGATAATATTTAAGATAATTATTACTTGTAGATTTGGGTACAGGACATTGGTTTTCACTTGAGAATTCCTGGTCTACCAGATGTTATTAAAATTTAAGTAAAAGACCTGATCTTGTTGACAACTTAGAACATTCAAGAATTAAACCTTTAACCCTCATTCTTGTCCTCTTATTGTGTCTTATATTTTTATATTAAGATTGCTTATATCAGAATTATTTATTCCTATCTTTGCACCTGAAGTGGAATCAGTCTTTTAGTTGTCTTTCAGTTAATATTTAATAGGATTCATTTATTGAAATTATTCATTGGAAATACAAAGTTATTTTTAATATTTTCAGACTAAATTATTATTTTGGAATTATTATGAATTCATTTAGAGACATTTTGGATTATATCATTGTAATACATCAAGACTGTTAGCACATCTACACTGTTCCAGGCTATCAGTACATTCAAGATTGGAATTCATTTGGAGCACCAATGGAGTGCATTCACAACTCTCTACTTTTGGAACTTTGATGGAACTGTTAGGACTATTTGGGTTTTATGATAGAACTTTTAGGACTATTTGGGATTTGTGATAGAACTTTCAGGACTATTTGGGATTTATTCACAATACTGTTAGTTCTTTTTAAATTTTTATTTTGTATTCTCAGAAAATAAATTATTTCTTGAATTTTACTTAACTTTTTGGCTTGTGCTCTTTTCTGTTGCTTATTTTAAGATCAAAGAGTCATAACGACATCTTGAAAGTTACTTAGTGTTGAATGGTAGTCTTTTCCTTGTAGTTAATTAATGGTGAATGAGTTAACTGTCCTTATATCCTTAAATAGACATGTTCTTTTCTGTCATTAAATCCTTAAATAGACATGTTTCTTTGGGTCTAACATTATTCATATTCTCTGGGCAGTAATAAATGTAATTTGTTAGCTTTCTGAGAGGAAAAGGGGGCCAGTTAACAGTCTGTATAGTTTTCTGTTCAAACCATGACAATTGAAACATGCCCAAGAAATACGGTGTGACTTTCCATAATGGTTTTTTCCTTTAACAACCTATATCCTGCCAGGGGCTGTTTGCCACTTCACTTAATTTTGTGGTCATTTTCAACTACTTTTTAACAGCCACCTTTCTTACCAGGTCATAAGTTTTCAATCTTGTTGGTGGCTTGCATATGGTTGGCTAGATTGTATGTAATATCTATATATTAACTCTAAAACTGTCTTCACATGCAATATAAAATGAAGTTAGTGTACAAAATAGAAAACCATAAGGCACAAATTTGATTTGAAGGCCTTCAAAGTATTTATTGAGAAAAAAAAGATATTTTGTGATGGGATTGTAAATTTAATAACAATTCTTTTTGAGATTGGACATGCTTTCAGGAAGAATTGTACTTGAAATGATTGCCTCCCTTTAATTGTAGTTGCTCTGGTTTGTCACAACCAGCCAATTTGCAGATAACAGTCTTTAGAGATTATTTTAAAAGTGTCCTTTTGTGGAGTTTTTACATTAAGCAGATATGATCCCATCCCATGATGCTGTGTTGTCATCATTAAGATTATGACATCATATTGTACATGATGTTAGAATGATGTTTTGCATATTTACTCTAATTTGATCTTACACATTTTTACATGATGAATGTAAATGTTACTTTCATTTACCTTGTAGGTTAAATTGGCATGCTTATTTGGCTCATCTGGTCATAGACAGAAGAGTTTGTGTGATGACCTGTTGTCCATCATTTCTTGTCCAGCAGCTATCTATCATCTAGGTCTGGTATCTGTCCATTAGCACAAGTTTGGTATCACTGCTCCTCCTAAACTACTGTGAGGATAAAGCATCACATACCCATTCATCCCAAGGTCTAGTTTAGTTGAAATAAAGCTAGTGCCCCTAGGACATTCAATATGAGCTGCCATGGCAGCAGTCTTGAAAATTGTTGTTTCTCACTAATCCTCCAGAATTAATGGTCATATGATCACAGGAGTTTCATTAAAAGGATTCCTATGATGTTGTGTTGATCCTAAATGAAAATGATGCCTGCTAGACATCCCCTTGAACATATGGCCATATTGATATGGGATTTTCACTAAAATACTTCCTATGATGTCTATTTCATTATGAAAAAGGTGTTGACCTGACCTGGTCACTCTGGAGGTCATCTTGAAAACCTTATCACTACTTCTCCAGAACAGATGGTCATATCAACATAGGGTTTTCACTCAAAGAGTTCTTATGTTTGTTTGATCCAAATGAAAATAGTGCCATTTTGGGATCCATTTTATCATACATTGTTGCTGCAACAGGGACCATCTGGAAAATATTATTCCTATTTGCTATCACTACACAGAGCTCTCATTAAAAGATTCCTTATTATGTTTAGTTGCTCGTGAATGAAAAGTATGTGTGGTGACTATGGTGACCATCTTCTAAATTAGGTATTGTTACCAGATTGGGTGATTATGTCAACATGAATGAAAATAATGCTGATGCTTCCAACATTGCTAACATAGGGTCTTTCTTACAAATCTTGTTATTACTACTTCCTCAGAATGAATAGTCATATGATGTCTTGTTTATCTTCATTGAAAATGGTGTCAGTCTGGTTGGTCTTATATAAAAATGTTATCCCTTGAATATCCAATGTGGCCATAATGGTGTTCATTGTGAAAATATTGTGGCTCCTCAAGACCAGATGGTCATATTGACAGAGAGGTTTCACTACAAAATTTCCTGATTGTATAAATTTAGTTAGGTTTAAATGAAAAGGCTGCTGATATAACATCCAGCATGGCTACCATGGCAGCCTCCTTAAATATCCTACATCTGAATGGATGTTCAGATTTACAATGCATTTCTAGATCCTAAATGAAAATGACACCTCTTGGACATTCAATATGGCCATCTTGGAAATCTTGTAATTACTACTCTTCCTGAAAGGATGGGTTTATTGATTTGGGGTTAAACCTCTCCTGACATCTAGTTGGTACTAAATGAAAATGATGCCAGTCAAATCTGCAACATTACAGCCAGTTTCTGTAATCACTTATATAGCAAGTCCTAAATGAAACTGGTGATGGTTGATCACCACTAGTCATTTTGAAAATCTTGTTATAGCATACACATTATGTTTTACGGAAAATCCATGTTCCCTCGGTGTAACTTAATCCTTTTCACAGTGTCCGTTCCTGACAGGTCATCATGGTCATTGTGGATTACCCATGTCATGGCTTATGGCGGACAGATTAATGTTTTTTGCCCCAGTTAGAAATTATGTCACTACAGCACGTGGTACTTGTATGTTGTTTCAGGTGTGTGGATTGCTCTTCATGAGTTGTGCCATTTAACTCGCCCACTCAAATCCAGTCATGTACATATGTTGCGAGAGATTAAGATTTCAAGGCAAAGAGGATATTAAGGACTTTCACAAAATATACAAAGTTTAATTATAGTAATTTTAATATGAGAGAGAAGGAGAGATTCTGATTTTAAACCCCAAAAAAGGAAGAGAGGAGAAAGAAATCACATAAGTTTCATTCTACCAGTGATTTTTAAATTGTTTGGTTGAATGTTCCCATTCAATGGAATATACACAGCGCTATCCATTATGCAACTACTCCTAGGCTCACCTCTTTAGTACTTGTGACCCAGTTATGCTTGTCCATGTGACACATCTTTAGTACTTGTGACCCAGTTATGCTTGTCCATGTGACACATTTTAGTACTTGTGACCCAGTTATGCTTGTCCATATGACACATCTTTAGTACTTGTGACCCAGTTATGTTTGTCCATGTGACACATCTTTAGTACTTGTGACCCAGTTATGCTTGTCCATGTGATGCATCTTTAGTACTTGTGACCCAGTTGTGCTTGTCCATGTGATACATTTTAGTACTTGTGACCCAGTTATGCTTGTCCATGTGACACATCTTTAGTACTTGTGACCCAGTTATGCTTGTCCACGTGACACATTTTAGTACTTGTGACCCAGTTATGCTTGTCCATGTGACACATCTTTAGTACTTGTGACCCAGTTATTCTTGTCTATGTGACACATTTTCTCAGGAACTAGACATGAGTTTAATTTTACCGTTGACCTACTGTTTTTACACAGACTCTATGAACCATGTGATGCTGCATTCTATAACCAACAGCTTAATAAATATACTTAGAATTGCTGGTTTTGTTGGATGAAGAGTTTACATGTAATATTACAAAATGGACTGGTGAAAGTAATGAAAAAGAGAAATGTTTTCATTAGGAGGTAAACTTGGTATTATTTTCAGATAATTCAGATGAAAATTTGGTACATTACATTCTTTCAACCTACATGACAATTACTGCAATACATGTACATCATTTCATCATCTTTTGCAATTCTTCTAGTGCATACATGTACATCATTTCATCATCTCTTGCAATTCTTCTAGTGCATACATGTACTTCATTTCATCATCTCTTGCAATTCTTCTAGTGCATACATGTACATCATTTCATCATCTTTTGCAATTCTTCCAGTGCATACATGTACATCATTTCATCACCTTTTGCAATTCTTCTAGTGCATACATGTACATCATTTTATCATCTTTTGCAATTCTTCTAGTGCATACATGTACATCATTTCATCATCTTTTGCAATTCTTCCAGTGCATACATGTACATCATTTTATCATCTTTTGCAATTCTTCTAGTGCATACATGTACATCATTTCATCATCTTTTGCAATTCTTCCAGTGCATACATGTACATCATTTCATCATATTTTGCAATTCTTCTAGTGCATACATGTACATCATTTCATCATCTTTTGCAGTTCTTCCAGTGCTTACATGTACATCATTTCATCATCTTTTGCAATTCTTCCAGTGCATACATGTACATCATTTCATTATATTTTGCAATTCTTCCAGTGCGTACATGTACATCATTTCATCATCTTTTGCCATTCTTCCATTGCATACATGTACATCATTTCATCATCTTTTGCCATTCTTCCATTGCATACATGTACATCATTTCATCATCTTTTGCAATTCTTCCATTGCATGCATGTACATCATTTCGTCATATTTTGCAGTTCTTCCAGTGCATACATGTACATCATTTTATCATCTTTTGCAATTCTTCTAGTGCATACATGTACATCATTTCATCATCATTTGCAATTCTTCTAGTGCATACATGTACATCATTTCATCACCTTTTGCAATTCTTCTAGTGCATACATGTACATCATTTTATCATCTTTTGCAATTCTTCTAGTGAATACATGTACATCATTTCATCATCTTTTGCAATTCTTACAGTGCATACATGTACATCACTTTATCATCTTTTGCAATTCTTCTAGTGCATACATGTACATCATTTCATCATCTTTTGCAATTCTTCCAGTGCATACATGTGCATCATTTCATCATATTTTGCAATTCTTCTAGTGCATACATGTACATCATTTCATCATCTTTTGCAGTTCTTCCAGTGCTTACATGTACATCATTTCATCATCTTTTGCAATTCTTCCAGTGCATACATGTACATCATTTCATCATATTTTGCAATTCTTCCAGTGCGTACATGTACATCATTTCATCATCTTTTGCCATTCTTCCATTGCATACATGTACATCATTTCATCATCTTTTGCCATTCTTCCATTGCATACATGTACATCATTTCATCATCTTTTGCAATTCTTCCATTGCATGCATGTACATCATTTCGTCATATTTTGCAGTTCTTCCAGTGCATACATGTACATCATTTTATCATCTTTTGCAATTCTTCTAGTGCATACATGTACATCATTTCATCATCATTTGCAATTCTTCTAGTGCATACATGTACATCATTTCATCATCTTTTGCAATTCTTCCAGTGCATACATGTACATCATTTCATCATATTTTGCAATTCTTCTAGTGCATACATGTACATCATTTCATCATCTTTTGCAATTCTTCCAGTGCATACATGTACATCATTTTATCATCTTTTGCAATTCTTCTAGTGCATACATGTACATCATTTCATCATCTTTTGCAATTCTTCTAGTGCATACATGTACATCATTTCATCATCTTTTGCAATTCTTCCATTGCATACATGTACATCATTTCATCATATTTTGCAATTCTTCCAGTGCATACATGTACATCATTTCATCATCTTTTGCAATTCTTCCAGTGCATACATGTACATCATTTCATCATATTTTGCAATTCTTCTAGTGCATACATGTACATCATTTCATCATCTTTTGCAATTCTTCCAGTGCGTACATGTACATCATTTCATCATCTTTTGCAATTCTTCCAGTGCGTACATGTACATCATTTCATCATCTTTTGCCATTCTTCCATTGCATACATGTACATCATTTCATCATCTTTTGCCATTCTTCCATTGCATGCATGTACATCATTTCATCATCTTTTGCCATTCTTCCATTGCATGCATGTACATCATTTCATCATCTTTTGCAGTTCTTCCAGTGCATGCATGTACATCATTTCGTCATCTTTTGCAATTCTTCCATTGCATACATGTACATCATTTCATCATCTTTTGCAATTCTTCCAGTGCATACATGTACATCATTTCATCATCTTTTGCAATTCTTCCAGTGCATACATGTACATCATTTCATCATATTTTGCAATTCTTCTAGTGCATACATGTACATCATTTCATCATCTTTTGCAGTTCTTCCAGTGCATACATGTACATCATTTCATCATATTTTGCAATTCTTCTAGTGCATACATGTACATCATTTCATCATCTTTTGCCATTCTTCCATTGCGTACATGTACATCATTTCATCATCTTTTGCCATTCTTCCATTGCATACATGTACATCATTTCATCATCTTTTGCCATTCTTCCATTGCATACATGTACATCATTTCATCATCTTTTGCCATTCTTCCATTGCATACATGTACATTATTTCATCATCTTTTGCCATTCTTCCATTGCATACATGTACATCATTTCATCATCTTTTGCCATTCTTCCATTGCATACATGTAAATCATTTCATCATCTTTTGCCATTCTTCCATTGCATGCAGGGGCCCCAAGTGGCCGAGTGGTCTAAAGCGTTCGCCGTTACAGATCACTGCCATCTCACCTCTGTCTGCGCCGGTTCGAGTCTCAGATTCAGCCAATGTAGATATGTGAGAAAGCATGCCAGTAGCTTCTCGTGGGTCGGTGGTTCTTTCCGGGGTTTTCCCGGTTTCTTCCTCCACCATTAATACTGGCCGCCATATATGGCCTATCGTGTGCTGAAAAATGGCGTTAAATCCCACAACAACAACAACAACCATTGCATGCATGTACATCATTTCATCATCTTTTGCAGTTCTTCCAGTGCATGCATGTACATCATTTCATGATCTTTTGCAATTCTTCCATTGCATACATGTACATCATTTCATCATCATTTGCAATTCTTCTAGTGAATACATGTACATCATTTCATCATCTTTTGCAATTCTTCCAGTGCATACATGTACATCATTTCATCATATTTTGCAATTCTTCTAGTGCATACATGTACATCATTTCATCATCTTTTGCAATTCTTCCAGTGCATACATGTACAACATTTTATCATCTTTTGCAATTCTTCTAGTGCATACATGTACATCATTTCATCATCTTTTGCAATTCTTCCAGTGCATACATGTACATCATTTCATCATCTTTTGCAATTCTTCCAGTGCATACATGTACATCATTTCATCATATTTTGCAATTCTTCCAGTGCATACATGTACATCATTTCATCATCTTTTGCAATTCTTCCATTGCATACATGTACATCATTTCATCATCTTTTGCAATTCTTCCAGTGCGTACATGTACATCATTTCATCATCTTTTGCAATTCTTCCAGTGCGTACATGTACATCATTTCATCATCTTTTGCCATTCTTCCATTGCATACATGTACATCATTTCATCATCTTTTGCCATTCTTCCATTGCATGCATGTACATCATTTCATCATCTTTTGCCATTCTTCCATTGCATGCATGTACATCATTTCATCATCTTTTGCAGTTCTTCCAGTGCATGCATGTACATCATTTCATCATCTTTTGCAATTCTTCCATTGCATACATGTACATCATTTCATCATCTTTTGCCATTCTTCCATTGCATACATGTACATCATTTCATCATCTTTTGCCATTCTTCCATTGCATGCATGTACATCATTTCATCATCTTTTGCAGTTCTTCCAGTGCATGCATGTACATCATTTCATGATCTTTTGCAATTCTTCCATTGCATACATGTACATCATTTCATCATCTTTTGCAATTCTTCCAGTGCATACATGTACATCATTTCATCATCTTTTGCAATTCTTCCAGTGCATACATGTACATCATTTCATCATCTTTTGCAATTCTTCCAGTGCATACATGTACATCATTTCATCATATTTTGCAATTCTTCTAGTGCATACATGTACATCATTTCATCATATTTTGCAATTCTTCCAGTGCGTACATGTACATCATTTCATCATCTTTTGCCATTCTTCCATTGCGTACATGTACATCATTTCATCATCTTCTGCCATTCTTCCATTGCATAGATGTACATCATTTCATCATCTTTTGCCATTCTTCCATTGCATACATGTACATCATTTCATCATCTTTTGCCATTCTTCCATTGCATACATGTACATCATTTCATCATATTTTGCAATTCTTCCAGTGCATACGTGTACATCATTTCATCATCTTTTGCAGTTCTTCCAGTGCATACATGTACATCATTTCATCATCTTTTGCAGTTCTTCCAGTGCATACATGTACATCATTTCATCATCTTTTGCAATTCTTCCAGTGCATACGTGTACATCATTTCGTCATATTTTGCAGTTCTTCCAGTGCATACGTGTACATGATTACATCATATTTTGCAGTTCTTCCAGTGCATACGTGTACATCATTTCATCATATTTTGCAGTTCTTCTAGTGCATACGTGAACATCATTTCATCATCTTTTGCAGTTCTTCCAGTGCATACGTGTACATCATTTCATCATCTTTTGCAATTCTTCCAGTGCATACGTGTACATCATTTCATCATCTTTTGCAATTCTTCTAGTGCATACATGTACATCATTTCATCATCTTTTGCAATTCTTCTAGTGCATACATGTACATCATTTCATCATCTTTTGCAATTCTTCCAGTGCATACATGTACATCATTTTATCATCTTTTGCAATTCTTCCAGTGCATACATGTACATCATTTCATCATCTTTTGCAATTCTTCCAGTGCATACATGTACATCATTTCATCATATTTTGCAATTCTTCCAGTGCATACATGTACATCATTTCATCATATTTTGCAATTCTTCCAGTGCATACATGTACATCATTTCATCATTTGCAATTCTTCTGAAATGCCTTCTGTTATGCAAACTTAGTTGTGAAACTGGTAACTGCGATAGATATGATTGTATTTACTGTACATAAATCCACCTGTTTTGTATGTCTGTTTTTTTTTTTAAAGCTGTATCTTAGTGGAATTTCTTCTGTGCATATCTCCCCCCACCCCACCCTGCTAAATTTTTACTCTGAGCACATCATATCTATCAATAATGCCTTGTGTATTATATGTCTATGGGTAAAGATATTTGAGTACTGCAAAGTTTAGGTGTGTATCAAACCCATTAGACTTATTTTTCTGAATTAAGTAATATGGCTAGTCTCCTATTGGGAAAGTAAACAATAATGAAATTTAGTTTTTCATATAACCATTTTTACATTATAATATGAGAAAATAGCATTAAGTGCATTTCTGGGTCCAGACTTGTTTCTTTTATTTACAAACTAACATCTCTTTAGTTGTGTGGTTTTGTGATATTTTCTTTCAATAGTTCATGTACATCTTGAAACTTCAAAGCACCAGCTTGACACTGAACAGTAGCTTGTACATGTGTGAACTGTCCTGACTGACTGTTAGTACATGTGTGAACTGTCCTGACTGACTGCTTGTACATGTGTGTTGTTGTTCTTGTTGTTGTTGTGGGGTTTAACGCCATTTTTCAGCACACGATAGGCTATACATGGCGGCCAGTATTAATGGTGGAGGAAGAACCCGGGAAAAGCCCGGAAAGAACCACTGACCCACGAGAAACTACTGGCAAGCTTTCTCACATACCAACATTGGCCGAATCCAAGACTCGAACCCACGCAGACAGAGGTGAGATGGCAGTGATCTGTAACGGAGAGCGCTTTAGACCATTCGGCCACTTGGGGCCCCTGTTCATGTGTGAACTGTCCTGACTGACTGCTTGTACATGTGTGAACTGGCCTGACTGACTGATGTTGACTGGATGCCGGAAGCTGCAGTAACAAGCATAGCGGCTGACTTCACAGTAAGACACTCCTTAAGACAGTGCCTGGCTATGCATGTAGATTTCAAGAAAAAAGTGAAAACATAAATAACTTGGTATTCTTCATTGATATCTCTTTGTTCATGGCTTGAATGGCCACTGATAGAGTGAAACAAATAATACAGTGTACAAATTTCCGTGCCTTTAAAAACATATGCCATACTCTCTCATAAACAATATTATTTTCAAAGTTTAAGGGTAAAAGTGCAGAAAACCATTTCAAAAGCATTGTCTCGCTGTCACCAATTCGCTTTAAGGGATGGTCTTATTTTTGACTGTGGTTTTCACTTTTTACTATATGTAGTTTGTCCTACATAAAAATGATACAATTATTTCAGTGACTAGTACACATACAAATGAATTTTGACTTTGCATTTAATTGCATTGCAATGATTAATTAAATTAGTAAATAGATATATCTTGACATTGTCTGAAACAAGTGCCGTATCATGCTGAAGGTCAGAGGTCATGACAGATTTGTATATTGCAGTTACAGATATGCCGTCAGTAAGTTAACTCGCACACGTAAGAAATATTCTGTTACCAGATGTTGGAGTTTCTAAAGTGTATAAGAGGTGGTTAGAATACTCAGCAGTTTAATATAAGAACAGAAGAATTGGTTGTACATGTATTGCAGACTTGTGGAACTTTTATACAGTCATTAGAGCATCAGTCCCATTGAGGGACTCTTGTTTTCTTTATTATGCATAATTTACCTTTGTCATTAGTCAGGGTGCTACCTAGCAACACCAGAATTCGGGCTGCCTCATTTTCATTCTCATTCACTTTTTACTAAGGGCCTCATTTGGCTTTCCATTGCATAAC